>JAOXOE010000765.1:11116557-11147296 GCA_028565055.1 Phoeniculus purpureus | reverse complement strand
AAATATGTGAAGGGTGGGTGTCAGGAGGATGGAGCCAGGCTCTGCTCAGTGTCATCTACTGATAGGACAAGGGGCAAAGGGTGTCAGCTGGAACATAGGAGGTTCCACTTAAATATGAGACGAAAAGGAAGAGAAAGAAGAAAGAGGATGTTTTCAAAAACTCTCAGTTGCTTCAAGTGGTGTACAGGCAGGTTCCAGGTGTCTAGGAGCCTCGTGTCATTGTTGTGGCAGAATAAAAGATGTATTATCTATAAATTTCAAAATACCCATTTTCCTTTGTTTTTCCCCTCTTGATGTGGCAGCTTCCCACTGGGAATTCAGGCAGACATTGCTCCCAGCTTGTCTGGGATGCTGTTAATATGAATTCCTGGCCCAGTGCACTGCAAATGTCTGGCTCCTTCAGAATATTTCTGTTCCTCACCGCGTCGCTTCCCTTTGATATCTGATGACTCAGCAGGTCTTTAATTGCTGTTCCTCTTAGCCAGGAGTGCTCCCGTTCAATATGTTGAATATTTGATTGCCCCAGCTTTCCCAATAGAGCAGGGCACACGTTGTGATGTACCAACTCCCCATGCCAAAGCTGTTACCTCTCCAGATGACAAGCTTGGTTGCTCAGCTGGAGGCCATGTCTCAGAAGTGTGTCCCAGAGCTGGTGGGGGCTGTGGGGAGCTGTGCGGGACAGGTGGCTCTGTCTCCTTGGAGGCAGTTTTAGATGGCAGCAGCCATGCTCAGGAAGACATTGCAAGTCACCTGTGAGGTCATTGCATGGCCAGGAGGTGTGTGGCAGTGCACTCTGCTCTCAGCTGCTCCCAGGACTCCTTTTTACTCTATTTTGAGGAAGCAATGTAGACGTGCCACTGGGACACTCCTGTGCTTGGTGGATTGTGGAGTGTGCCTTCAGGGACTCAGCAAGGTGGGATATTATAGCCAATAAAATTATCTTCTTGAATATTATGCATGTATTTCATACTCAGTGAGCTGAAATAAGGACGTTTTTTATAGCCCTTCCAAGTATTTAAAATGAGTGTGTTGTATAGTGACGGTCTCCTGTGTCTTGCGTAAGGAATCCTGGCTTCCAGGTAAGGCTGTCATTGGCATGGCCACTGGGCAGGGTTGGGTCTTCAGCCTTGCAAATTGCTTCTTGAGAGAAGAAATTAAGTTCAGCATTCTCAGACATGTTATACCTGCTCACAGAAAGCTGGGGCTTGCTGGCTGTAAGTGCCTTTGCTCTCTGGGACATATCTGCCCACACGATGCTGTGTAGGAGCATGCAGACTCTCACATCATGGCAAAGCATGAGCAGGATTGTCAGCAATGCAGCTTTGAGGCAGTAGCTGTAGTGCAGTCTGTGGGGCAGAACATCCCGAATGTACCACTCTGCATCAGTCTCTGGGCCTTGTATTTCTTGAAATCTCACTGGCTCTGTGTTTGTGGTGGAGCATGGAGCAGTTCACAGAGGAACACTCAGAATGTGGGGGGCAGTGCAGATATCGCACACATTCAGTCACTTTGCTTGTGGGTGGCACTGGAGAGAAGAAGGAGCTTGATCAGAATAATGGAGAAAGGAAGCGCCCTACAGGCTCACTTTGTTAATCGTATTAGCCTTGTCCTAATGCAAGTGAAGCTGCTGCAATCCTCATACTCAAGCAATGGCATGAAAAAAAATTGCAGAAGTTTCCCTCCCACTGAGTCTAACAGAAGCAATCTCACTCCCACTGAAAGGATGAAATAGATGTAGCTGCTATTAGAGCAGAGCAGTGAACACCAGAACTATCATTTTGTAGAACAGACCTCTTAAACAGACCTTTAGATTAAGAAAAATAGGTGCAGAATAAAACTGTGTCCTGAAGCAAGCTTGGCAGTACTGCCGCAGAGAGCAGAGGAACCCTATGAATAGATAAGTGGCATTTTCCCACATTATTCAAAGTGCCCACGTGCTGAACAAGTGGAGCAGAAAGTTCTTTGTGGATGAGGAATGGAGAGAGAATAGTCCATCCACATGGAGCCTTGACTTCCACAAGGCCATTAGTATCAGGGATGTTTATGACCTTCCAGTCAAGCAAGGAAGAATAACTCATCAGCAGTCAGGCTCAATACAGCTAATGTTTCCCAGACTAAATGCTTGCTTGCAGACCGGATCCAATTGCCAATTTTATGATGAACCCTTCCTGACGTTACAGTTTTCACTGTTTGGGCTGCTGGTTTCGAGCTCCCTAGTGTAAGTTATGGGATGATATGGAGAGAAAAAGCTGGTAAGAGATGTGGGAGAACCTGGAATTCTTCATTTGCTTTGAACAATGCAGATGATTCCTGCTATGATGCCTTGTGAAAGCCATCCTTTGTTTCTGGATTCAGCAGACACTCTTGATATGAGGCAGGCAAACCTTGATTCTTTTCAGCCTCACACAGCTATTCAGGAGCTCAAAGCCAGTAGTTCTGCCTGGACTATATTATGTGACCGATGGGCCAGCTTTAGTGAAGAAGAGCCTACGTGGCCTTCAGGCAGCTGTAAAGGAACTCAAAGCCAGTAGTTCTGCCTGGACTATATTACGTGACCGATGGGCCAGCTTTAGTGAAGAAGACCCTCTGTGGCCTTCAGAAGCCACACTGGCCATCGCTGCCCTGTAGCACTGCAAGGCGCTGTTTTTTGAAGAGTGCCGCTTAGTGATTTGGCCAGTATCTTCAGTAATGGAAACCTGATGATGGTTCAGTCCTGTCCAAGGTAACTGAGCACACAGGGAAAGCTTAGTGACTGCCAGCTTCAAGCACAGGCCAGAGTGAGCAGCTTTTACAGCAGTAGTACAGAGTATGTTCTAGATTGGAAAGTCAGAGAAAGAGCTTGCTGCTGTACACAGACATCCCAGGAGGCAAGAGTGGACTCGCAGTGGAGGTAGGCTTCCAGGCACCTACTCAATGCCCATGTCAGGGAAGATTTCAATAGAGCCAGTTTACCTGTCTCCTGTTGATAAAAATAATTGGAATTATTGGACCTTCAAAGTTGTGGAGAAAGTAATGGATGGCCAGCTGCACTTCAAATGAAAAAAGTAATCTGTGGGATAATTACTGCCAGTCAGCTCGACCCCATCTGTGAAATATTAATGGGTTGCTTGATCAGTCCTTATTGAGCTCTCAGTCATCCTCCTAGAGAGCAGCACGAACCCAGCGAAGGGCTCAGGATTTGCAGTCAGGCAAGTTATTGACAGGGGCAGGGTAAGATGTCGCAACATTGTAACTTTTACATAAGGAAGTAACTGTTACATAAGTAACAGTTATTGGGTTCTAACGGAAAACCTTTTCACAATGTAAGCTTGGAGAAGATCCATTTCAAACCTCTCCAAGCACCAACCATCTTGCACTGGACAAGCAGTGACAGCCTTGTGCTCTGCAGATCTGTGCACACACAGCTCGGCTGCGAAACCCGGTAGCGTGTGGCAGTCTTGGAGAATGGGAAAAAAAATTGAACAGCGGGCTTTCTATATTTAACATGAACCCGTGTGCCTTAGAAAACGCTTGAACAGAATGCACAGAGCTCGCAAAGACTGTCACTGGCACCCTGATCCAGCAAAGGACTGCACTTCGGGCATGAGAACAGTCCCGTTCGCTTCAGAGAGACTTTGCGTAAGTTTAAGCGCTTTGTGAGATTGAAGTCTAGGAGTTCATCGATAAAAAGAGAAAGGTCTGCATTGGATTCCCTTTCCTGGGCCCTGTAAGTTAAGAGAAGTTCAGCTTCAAAACGAGGAGCCAGCCAGGGAATGCAAAGGTATTGCTTTGATTAGAAATGCTGTGAAGTTTTGATCACACCATGAGATATGGGCCCCGTGCCGTATTTGCTCATGGGAAAGACTGTTTCATTGGTGTCTCTTCTCTGTCTGCCTCTTCCTGGTCCCAGCAGATCTGTGCATCTCAGTTTCCAACCTCCCACATTGCCCAGATGTGGGAACAGGACAGCAAAAAGTGTTGTTTGTCTCTGAAGGGGTTTTCAACTTTGTGGTTGGGATCTGCCTTTACTAGATGTGGCAGAAGAGCAGACAAATATGAGCATGACCAGGATCTGCCAGTAATCTAGCAGGTGTGAGGGAAAGCTTTTCTTGATTATATGTGAAGGTCAGTTAGTGAATGGAGGAAGCAAACTGAAACCAAGATTTGTCCTCCATTGTTTCCGTCTGCCCCGCAGTGTCAGGGAGGAAACATCCTCGATGAAATGTGAAGGACTGTGACCAGTGGACCCTGGTCGGTTTTGTGGGCATAGGTGGGTCTGTCTTTGGATAGTGTCGGCATACAATCTACATCCAAAATAAATTAACACTGGGGAGAGAGAAAGACACAAGAAGGTATCAAAATCTGTGCCCCCAAGATGGGTGTGAGGAACTGTTGGTCTCTTTTGATGTCTAATTGCAAGGAAGAAGGGAGTTGCTTCCTGTCTTCTGAATACCCAGGAGAGAGGATTAGGATCCTTCAGAAAATAATTCATCTAAGTTATACTTCTGCACTGAATGGCACTTGGAAGAGTGTCTCTAGCCACCTAATTTAGACCCATAAATTAGGTCCTAAATTTAGTGTGAATATACCCAATGCATCAACTTCAGAAACTTCTTTTTAAAACCAGGAAATCCTAAGCTAAAAAATTCTTTTCCTTGCAAGAGTTGAGGGATTTATATCTCTGTAGTCATCTTGTACAGCTTTGAATGTGAATAATTTCTGATTCTGAGGAGCAAGTGGCCCAGCCATCAACTGGATAGTGCTGGGGTTCCCCTTCTCCCTGCAGCTAGATGTCTGGCCATGTGTGACCTCTTGTGATTTCTCTGGACCTGTTTTCTCCTTCCTAGAGAGGATTGCCACTATGAGATTTTTTTTTGAAGGGACAGCTTTTGTATAATAAAGTCATTTTTACTATTAATATTATTATTATTACTGCTATTATTAATTGTGCAAGTAGTATATTTATGTCTATGTATCCTAGCAAAACCAAGGTGCAGGTTTCAATACAAATCAGTAGACTTCAGCCTCCTCAGTAGTCCATTTTTTTGAATTTGGAACAAGTAGGACAACTCAGACAACTGTATGTTCTGGGCCACATGGGTTACAGGAGCAGAGTCTTCCAGTTTCTACAGGCATTGTCAGAGAGCCTGTTGAGCCACATGTTTGAGATGACTGCTCTAGGTATTACTGCATTATAAATAGCAGCTAATAATAGTAGCATAACAGCAAGGTTCTCAGCTGATGTAAATTGGAAACTGTAATTCCATAGAAGTTAATGGAGCTCAACTGATTTACACTAGTTGGCTGTCTGGCCCCTAGCAAATGATTCTAAATCTGATAAAATTAAATGAGATTCAAAGCTCCCTCATATAAGAGAATATTAAACCCTATCTCTGCTGTCAGACTTTTTCTTGGCTGTCAGGGTCTGTAGCTGGGACTTTAAGATTCTGTTTTAAGTTCTTGATTTTATTATTTGATATTATTTCACTTCTCACTCTTTTATTTAGTTTAGTTAAAGCTTTACTTCCCCAAAAGAAGAATTAGAAAAATCACCCATTTTGATGGATCATTAGGTGCCAGTTGTTAGCATTCACAAGTGGTTGGCAGAGATCTTAAAGCCATAGAGATTTGTGCCCTTTAATTTCAGATCAAAATGCAAATAGACATTGAAAACATCTGTTCAGCATCAGCGCTGGAGAGGTCTGCAGCCTGTGTTTTTCCCTTGTTCTCATTAAAGTACTACAAAATGTATTCACTATGAACTGCCTCCAGCCCATAAATTAAAAACACAGGTCTTCAAACCTGGTGGAGGTAACGACTGAGTATTGAATTAGTTTACAAGCTCTCTTTGCTGCTGCCCAGCTTGGATGCAGTGCAGGCTGTGGGCTGTTGAGCTGGTCCTGGAGACAGTTACACACTGGTCGGAAGTGATGAGCAGATTTAGGAGAGGTTCATCCTTTGAACATGTTTGCTTGTCTCCTCTACTGCAATAAACACACAAATCATCGTTCCTTCTCTGTCACAAAGTTCCAAACTGGCTTAAATGCTTTTAATAGCAGGTTTTAGATATCCCAACTGGTTTGACAGAACTGGGTCAAGGGAAGATGGGATGTGCTGTGCCCTGTGTGGGGGTTGGACCAAGGAGTGGCTGAGTGTGGGTGTGAGGTGGTGGCTTTGCAATCACTCGGCTTTGTGTAGAGCAGCGCGTCTGACCGCAGCGTCTGTTCAGAGGAATATATTTAGGGTTGCTGGGCTTGAAACAGAAACCTCATCTAGCAATTGCCCCATGAGTCACTGTTGCACTTGTATCTGTATGCCTGAATCAGAACAAAGTCATTTGAAATTAAAAAGATTCGGTGTAAAACCTTCCTGTGAATTAGGACCTCCAACAAGGAGAATCTCTGAACTAGCCCCAGGACTGAGACTGTGCAGAGCACCTCTCACTTGTGGTCGTGCTGCTGTGAAGAGTTTTGAGTGGCTTCCACAGATGTGAACGTGAGATAAAATGCTAGAGCTCGTTTTAAGAACAAGTGTGAAGCTCACACCACAGATTAGTTTTCTTTACTATGTTATCACATGCTGTCGTCTCCACTAAAGCAGAATGCAAATGAAATAATCAAAATAATCTTTGCTGAATTTGAGGAGGTTCCACATTAATATGAGAAGGAACTTCTTCACAGTGAGGATGACAGAGCACTGGAACAGGCTGCCCAGGGGGTTGCAGAGTCTCTTTCTCTAGACATGTTTAAAACCCACCTGGACATGTTCCTGTGTGACTTGGTCTAGGTGATCCTGCTGTGGCGGAGAGATTGGAGTAGATGATCTTTTGAGGTCGCTTCCAATACCTAATGTTCTGTGATTCTGTGATTGTGTAATATGTGTTTAAAAATCCATAGCACAGACCCACAAGTTGCTCCTGCAGACAGTCAAGGTGCGATCATACAACCTCTGTTTGTTGTAGGAAACCAGCATTAAAAATTTCATCCGTCCTTGTCTGTGTCAGAAGACCTTGGTGCAATTCTTTCTATACAGAAACTTTCCCTCTGTATTCATTGGTCTGTGTTGTGTTTCCTAAGGCATAAAAACATCCCTAGTGTATCTCGGTGTAAATCCACAAGTGGCATCCCTGTGCCCATATGGTTCCTTCACCGCACAGAGCAGACAACACATTGGGGTCCAAGCAGCAGCCTCATGATGGACTGTGTTTCTCTTCAGACCTTCCTAATACTGTAGTTTGTTGGTGAGCACAGGTTGTGATAGTTGTGAGTAAATTTAGAGTAAACAGCAATAAAATATGTACCTATAAAAGAAAGTGTTGGTGCAAGCCTAATGGGAAATGAACCCTGCATGGGTCCCTAGAAGTTCTGCATTACTGGGTTTTGTAAGACTAAGCAAAATTCCAGCTGCACTTTGTGCAAAGATCGTTGAATTACTCTGTGTGAATAAAGGTAACAAGATTTGGACAACACTGGGAGACAAGGAAATTAATTTTCTTGGTGCGCTGCCTGTAACTTTCAAACAATTCTGGGAGACTCCTGATAAGGGCCGATGAGACTTGTTCTGGGAACAAAATGATGTTAACCAATCTGAGAGTAAACTCCGTCTCGGCACTCCACTTGTCATTATTCAATCTGTCCTCACGAATAACACAGATAAAAGGATACTTTAGTCCCATGATGCAGAGGACTGATACACACAGTGAATCATAATCAAGCCAGGGACTCATTTTTTTCTTTTTTTATTTATTTTTCAGGTAAAAGTAGCAGCTACCAGGTTTTAAATGGCATCATAAATTATTTGTTCTCTTTGGGCAAAACTGCTTGCTTGCATCTCATAACGGAAATCATCTGGGCTTTTGAAGAGTTATTTAAGACTGCTGTTAGCATGCATTGTTATTTTTTTGTTTAGCCAAGCTTTGGGCCAAGCATAATTTACTTGATTTTAATTAGCCCAGAGCTGTGAAAGGGCCATACATTGCCAAACAGCTTTTGTCGTGTATTACCCGGGTTTTAAAAATGAATCTACAAGCTGCAAATCTGTTCCTTGTTCTGCACTTCAGGTCGATGCAAGTCCAAAGTGTTGTTTTGCAAGATACCGTGTCCTTATTGCTAAATAGAGTAAATATATCCCTAAACGATGAGGCACTGCCTGTACTTACAGCACGCATTTTATGAAATTATGTTTTAGACTTGTCTATGATAAAGGTGTTGTGAAGAATAATTTCAGACCTTGTAATGCATCTCCAAAGATGGGAGAAAGCCACTTCTTATTCCCAGTTGTGGTACAAGGGCTTCTCTACCATCTTCCTGAAGAAGTCAAAGCACAGCCCCTAGAAATCTGAGTAAATTTTCTTAAATGTGTTTCTGATTAAGTTTTCATGGGGCATCAGTTAACACTGTGATCCCTATAAACAGACAACATTTAGCACCCTTGTGTGCTGGTGGTGTCCAAGAAGCTGGGACATCAGCTCACTAAGCCATCAGCTCTCGCTGCTCCCTTCCCTCTAGCTAGGGGGGTTGTGGAGTCGTCTTCTCTGGAGACAGTTAAAACCCACCTGGATGTGTTCCTGTGCAACTTGGTCTAGGTGATCCTGCTCTGGCAGGGGGATTGGACTAGATGATCTTATGAGGTGCCTTCCAACCCCTAATATTCTGTGATTCTGTGATTGCCTTGAACCATGTTGTACCGCCTTCAGCTCTTCTGAGCTGATCCTAGGGAAATAAGACTTAACTCCATTAAGGCACACATTAAGGAAGGCGTTTGCCTTTTTTTTTTCCCCTGTGATAAAGAACTTGAATAACAATTTGTCTAGACCAAACCGACAAATGCTTTATTTTCATGGAGTCACCATATTAACAAGTTTGCAGAGTTCATTTTTGTTTGATTAGTTGAAATAAGCGAAGACAATTTGAGTTCACAAGCACAAGGTTTGCTTCTATTGGCACAGCTTTAAAATATATTTAAAATCTTGTCACTTGAGTTCTGTAAACAAAATACAGTTCTTTTATCTAATTTATGTTGTCAAGAGCAAAGTAATTTACATAAGAGGTTCGATAGAGTATCAGGAACAGCTACACTCGCAGAGAGAAAAGCCTATTAGATCCTAATCCATCTGATAAGCATATTACTTCCACCAAAGCCAAACTGCTTTCGTATTCTGTATAAATAATTCCATTTAGTGTAATTGATTATTTTACAGCAGGAACCAAGATAGATATTGTTGGAGGAGAATCAGCCTATTAGTCATGTTTTGGAGGTTGTTCTGGAGAAGACAGATTTCGATAAGCTCAAACTAGTCTGAGTGATTTGCAGAGCTGATCACTAGCCAAGTTGTCATTGTGCAGCTCCTGCTTGCTTTTGACTACCGGCTGAGCTATTGTAGTTCAGTACAAGATAATAGCAGCAGCTTCACGCAGAAACAGACTTCAAAGTGATGTAGCAAGCTACCATCAAACCTTGGTCTGGAACTGTTATACCTTTGGAAATGGTCAGGGAATAAATGCACGAAAGCTGCAAAAGGCTTTTGTTGCGGTAAATCCATGGTGTGTAGGTGCTGCAGATTCTGGAGTGTTTCAGGAACATTTCATCCTTTGTCTGGGGATGCTTGGTGGGTACTGCAGGAGCTGGCTGCTCACCTGTGGTAAGGTGGGACGTTTCAGCAGTGCTTTGAGAAGAGTTGTCTGGAGCAGATGGGACTTGAAATGGCCTTGCTGCAGTACAGTGCAGTGAAACCTATTTTATGTCATTTTTTTCAGCCTGATGAAAAGCTTAGTGTGAAACTGCTTTGTCTATCTGTCTCATCTTGCTCCTTCCTCCTTGTTCCTGCTTTTTTTCTGTTGTTTTTCCTTGCCAGTGTATTACTCTTTTTCCTAGCTGCATGATTACCCGTTCGCCTTTCGTTTATTGGATTCCTGCAGCAAATGGAATCACACACGTCTCGGTGAAATGTGTTACTGCCAGAGCCACGCTTGTGCGTGAGGACTTCTGAGGGTTCTGTTCAAAAGAGCAGGCTCGGTTTAGGCGCAAGTACAATCCATGTGCGGTGACATTTCAAGGTTATGGAAATCCAGAATTGGTTTTCACACTCAGTATTTAAGCTCCAGCCATGGGAAGAACTGTTGTCTTCATCGTGGTGGGCTGCCGCAGCAGGTTAATGCAGCAAGTAATTGGAAAGGGTGGTTCCTTGATGGAATGCTGAATGTGTTTTTAATTGTAGAATAAATATGTCATTGCCTTTCTAATTCATGTTGTGTATGTGTGGGAGGTTACAGGTGCCAAAGGGCTCGCCATCGTGATGTATTGCCCCTCAAAGCAGCCCCGAAATACAGATGTAGCTCTGCTGAAGTTATGAAAGCTCTTTAATGACTCTGTAAGCAGATGAAGAATTAGGATTTTGATGTGTAGTAATTCTTTATAAATGTAAGGGAGTTTATTTGCATAAACTCCAAATGGCTTCCAGAGCAAAATGAAAGTAAATGCAATAGTTCCTGATGTGATAGGGAAAGGAAAATAACATAATATGGCTGAAGGCTTTGAAATGGGAATTTTTTTCTGTTTTAATGGTGATGCTGGGTGTTGTGCTGCCCACAGGCTAAGCAGTGCTTGAGACCTAAGTTTGTATTTCAGCTAGGTCCAGTTATTAGAAAGATGTTGGATGAGCTTCCTTGGACTGTGGCAGCAGCTCAGACCCTTCAAATGGGTAGAAAGTCATTCTTCAGAAATACACCCAAGTGATACTGAGTTGTGGCCTGGCTTCCCAGAAACCCTGCTTCATGCTCAAACCTGGACTGTAAAGGTGACTCTCGTTGCTGAATTCATTCCACTCACCTCTGCTGTCTCTGAAATGCATTTCTTTATTTATTTGTGTATTTTGTAAATGGAGTGAATAAAACATCAGGTATGAAAAAGATGTATGAGTTCACATCTTCAGCGAGTGAAATGGAAATGAAGTTTGATGAATTTGTTTCAGAAATGCTTGAACGAAGGCATCATCAAGACCTTTTTTGGAGAGACACTTTGTTCAAGATTACAGCCGAAACATGAACATTTACCTTCCAGAAATTGTTAAGGAAGAAAGTAGAATTAATCTGTGGGCAGGGTGTTGTGGTTGTGGTAGTCCCATTAAAGCCAATATTATGGGTACTTGTTGCTTTGACTTGGAACTAGGACTTTTAAGGGAAGAGGTTGAGTTTCCCTCACCTACACCCTGGCGTGCAAATGACAAGAACTCCAGTAACAGAGCTTTGTCATGAAATTCTTAACCCAAACTTCACGCACGACTAAAGGGAAACGTGATGTGGTGTCAGTCAGTGTAAGAACCTGAGTGGTGGGATCCCATAAAGTTATGGTGACTTTTCCTTGACAACCTTTGTGGTCTATCCTGCAGAGAAGGGAAAACATGCTGAAACAACTGATAAGCAATCATTGATTTATATAGGAACATACAGGTGAATTTCAGTGGGATCAATAGGGAATCGGAAATCAATTCATGATTATTGCTTCTTCCTCAAATTGACTGCAGGTTTTGGCAGCCTTTAGGAACGGTTCTGCCAGGTTCAATGAGCTTACAGTGACATTAACCAGGCAAGAACATGTATCATTTAATTAGTCCTCACCTTTTGGTCTAGTCTTGAATAACCAAAGTAGAAAGAGACGAACAAATCACATCTGTGTCATCTTATGCCCGTTTTCATAATTTAATTTCTTTTAGTTTTGAATCTTAATCATCTTTTCTTTGTAATGTTTTGTGAAAATGTGTGATACAGGTTTGAATGTGGCTCTTTCTCCTTTTCTACACGCAGTCGCTATGTTTAAGTGCTCATCTCCTTATGAATTACAGCAGGTTTCATTATCAGATTCCAAAACCATGTACACCCTTATTACACAACCCATCATCATCATCATGATGTTCAGGGATTGTTAGTTAGTCCCTTGAATTGCCTGATCTCTCTGACTATTGTGGGAAGGACAGAAGTGAGAAGCTTGAATTGCAGTGAAGAGGAACAGGCGAGCCGTGAGGCGAGGGTTGGGTGTGCTCAGGAGCTGAAAGCCTTCTACAGGCTTTCAGCCTTCCTGTAATTCAGGGTGAATTGAAAATATTCTGTATAGCTGAAGATGAGAATTTTTTTTTATGTATACACAGAGAAATGAATACACTAACTTCTAAATGGGTTAATGATTCCAGTGTGCTTAGAGAGAGAGTAGAAATATTTGTGTTTGAAATGTGGGAACTGAGGAGCAGTGTTAGCAGGGAAGGAGAGTTCAGCAGAGGAGCTCAGTGAGAGCTGAGAACATATAAATATTGTCCAGCAGCTCTATAAACAAGGGAAGTTCAACATGCCTTTGGGGATGGGTAATGGTTAAATACTCTGAGCTGCTTTAGAAAACTATGGAAGGTTTTTCTTTTAGGAAGGAAGGATGGAAGGAAGGGAGGCTTCTTCATAAAGTTGCCTAAAAGCAGGAACCTCAGTGGTAACGTTCCACACTGTGCTCTTTACGTGGCCTGTGAAATCTTTTTCGTATGACATGATCCAAAATCCACCCCAGCAAAACCTTACTCTGAATAAATATGTTTGTGGCTGAACTGAGTGAAGTGTCAAAATTTTGAACTGTAGAATATCTCGAGCACATAAGCAGAAACACGGATTCATTTGGCTTAATAGGCCAAATCATTTCTCTTTGTGCTTGTGTGCAGATTTAGCCATGGGTTTATCTAGCTGCAAACACCCAGCACTTAGGCATCGAGTAGCATTTTCTCTCAAAAAATTCCGACTGCAACCTTTGAAAGGGGACAGTCAGAACTATAAATTACTTGATAAAGATAATAGCCTTTTGGGGAGAGGGAAAATAATGAAAGTAATTGCTAATAGGGTTTTGGCAGATTAAATGGGCTCTCCCAGCGAAGTGAGATGCAGTTCTTCCCCGTGTCGGGATGGGTCGTGAAATATTTGAATGTTTTTCAATGATATTTGTCAAGCTCTCCTTTTTATTTTCCATGTAGCCATTCACCTCAAGCAGTCCATGAATAAGAAAGAAAGAAAAGAAATTAGTATGTAATTTACAAGGCTGGAGTATATTCTTGCAGTGTCCTCAGGGTTTTAATAGCACCTTTAAGCCCCAACTCCTCTTAATAAATTTTAGATGTAAAACCTCACACGCATCATATTAAAAAAAGCTTGGAACATTAACTTTAAGGAGAGTCACTTCTGCAAGCTCATTTTTCACTAACTTCCCTTGCTGTTAGAAACATACATTACATAAATGTGGAATGAAAGTTTTTGCCCTGTGGCAATGGGATATTACTTTTACTACTCTAACTTCAGAAGCGCAGCTATAATACAGGGAAGAATGAATATCAGTGTCACAGAACAGCCAAAATAATGTTGAAGTGCTTTTTTAACATTACGTTTCTGATACTTGCTTTGATACAAGGAATGCAGCACCTCAGCCGTGCACGTGAGGTTGTGCCCTGCTGATCTGAAGTGTGGTTGCTCATCGTCTGTGAGCGTGTAGAATAGGGTTTTCTGTTCCATGGGGTGACACTGCCAGAAATGGAGTGTGCCAGAGTGGTCGGCTCTATTAAGATTTAAGAGGTATTCTGCTAAAGGCCATTGGAGAAAGAAGAGTAATGATGTGTGTGTGCTCAGAAGAAGCATAGGTGCAAATGAAGTCTAACAGCACTGGCATTATTGTATTGGCAGCAGTGCGTGTAGTAGTTAAGCTGTGAGTTCACTTTTCATATGAAGTGTGTTCATGTGACCTTTTTTGCTTTCTGTTTTTAACAAATGAATTTGAATGAAGATAACATTGAGCCCCATCAAAAGCATTGGGAGATCCTGCATCTCTCATAGCACTGGAAGAAGCTGCCCAGGGAGGTTGTGGAATCTCCTTCTCTGGAGATGTTTAAAACCTGCCTGCATATATTCCTGTGAAACATATGCAGGTGATCCTGGTGTAGTGGAGGGGTTGGACTAGATGATCTTTCGAGGTCCTTTCCAATCTCTAATGTCCTGTAATTCTGTGATTCCCAACTGAACTGGGCTGCCCACAGCCCCTTTCTGTCGCTGCTCCATCTTCTCTGTGCTTTGGCCAGCTTGAACCGTGTTCAGTTAGCCATAGGCAGCTCCACAGTGACTTTCAGGGACACATTGCCCCAGGCCAAGATTTGGCTGTGCCGGCACAGTCATGTCCCACTGATGGCTTAAATCCCTCTAGGTTGCCAGAGCCGTGAGCACCTAGTGAGTCCTGACTTGAGTTTTTTAATGCTCCTTGCCTTCATTATACATTGCATTTCTTCTTGACTTATGCCCCGTGGTATGCAATATATCGATGTCTTTTCTTGATTTTCCTGGCCATGTAGTGATTTGTCTTCTCTTGCTTTCCTAACCACTAGCAGAGCGTGTCAGTATTAGCTTCTCGTCTCCCCGATGTATTTCTTTTTCCTTTTCATGTTTCTGTCCTTCCTTTTTTCTCTTGCCGTTGTCTCATTCAGTAACTCCTTCTTTTCCTGGTGGCCTGACTTGCCAAATGCAACATGATAGAGCAACCCTTTCGCAGTATGTGGTGAGGCAATTCATTTCTTCTGTTTCACGACTAGCTTGAATAAGCTACTTTTTACACAAATTGATTTTTCTCTTTATGGTGTCTGACGCTATAGTCTCATCTTTTCCTAGTTTTAACATTTACATGTACATCAGGGAGTATTTAATAAAAAAGGTTTTTCCCCATTTTCAATGAATATTTTAAGAGAGGCAGCATCCATATTTCCTCTTGAGAGATTTGCATAAAATCTCACTGAAGCTACCGTATACTTTAATCAATTTTTAGAGAACACTTCATTACCTGATAAAATATATGTGGTGCATTATACAGTAGATCTAGGATATTACCACCTGAAAATGCAGCCCATAACACAAAAACTGTATCTCCAGTCAGCCTTACCCAGCCACCTCCTTGCCTGTTGGCTCTTCTGTCCAGAAAATGTCCAGCCAAGTTGCCGCTGAGATCAGCAAGAGCGTTCTAGACTGCCTCAGATCACTTTGAATTAACAACTTAAAGAATTTAATTAAAATCTATTAATGTCACATTGGGCTTTTAGCCATGATTTTAAGAAATCATGGGGGAATCAAACTGCCAACATTCCTCAAAGTACGTCTCAGACAAGTTTGAAAATGTAATGAGAAGCCAGAAGATGCGGTGGAGTTAACATGGCTGAGACAGGCCATTGGCTTAAGGAATCGAGAAGATTGCATATCTGATATGAAATTTCCTTTGCCAAGTTTCAGGTATCCAAAGAGAGGGTTGATTTAGCACATCCCACAGTAGACATCTGACTTGGGCAGGATGAGTCACCCTCCAGTGACTGCTTTCTATTTTTGTTGGCTACAGAGGTAACCTGAGCACCTCGCTGAGATTGTGCACCTCATGTTTAGGTGACTCATGGTTGATGAAGGTAACCTGGGCTGGATGAGAGCACAAGGAACAAAATGCAGCTTCCAGACTACGGGCACAATGCTATCCACGTTATTCAGACTGAGTTTCTCATTGCTTACCCAGGTAAAGAGAAAAGTGGAAGAAAATACTCAGCAGCCTGAACTCGATGCTGATTTCTAAGCTGAAATTGCACAGTTGCCACTAAAAAGTTGGTGCTCTGCACATTTCGGCTGATTTATGGTGCTAAGATTTTTATTTAAAATGGTCCTACATTTTCAGATCACTATCTTCACAAAGTTTTTTGCATACTTCAGTGCTATTTGAGAGCTTGGTTTTGGCTTGTTACGGACATGCAGAAAAGCCAAATCCCAATCCAGCCTGCTTTGAAGTTTCAGAGTGGTTTTGCCTGCAAGTTTACTTTGATCACACAGATTCTGTAATTTGAAAGATTAAGGGATTTAGATTTATGAGGTGTGAGTTGTCATCTTACATTTGATGGGCTCTTTTGCAAATTGCAAAGGTGACTACCGTTGACCACTTATGTCATTGGGAATATCCTATATGAGCTTCCTTGGATATAAACTCCAGGCTAAATAGTTCACACCTGACACTGGAAGCAGACTAGCAGCTTCCAATGAACCAGTCCCTTCACTGTGAACCACCAATACGCAGCACTGAGAAATGAAATATGGTGTTGCCAGCTGCAATTTGAGAGATCAGGAGAAGTGAATAGAGAGCAGTTATATGAATATTATGATCCAGGAACTCTGTTATCTACTAGGTGCATCCATATCCATAAGCTGTTATTATTCTGTTCTAGCTGGCTGACATTAATGTTTTTCAGGATTTAGACTGGGGTTTTCAGTTCAGTTAAATCAGATATCTGCAAATAAACATCTGTTATGTTTAAGTTTCCCAGAGTCTCTCTTTCAAACCTGTTATTTACTCTGAATCAAATGCTTAGTTCAGCAGAGCCTGAAAATGAAAACAAACTCCAAATGGTCTCCTCAGGATATTTTGGGAAAAACTGTCTTTTTTAACAGATAAGGACAAACTATGACTGGGATAAAATGCATCTACCAATTTCTATTTTTTATCCAGAGCTTTCTTAAAAGTCATTAAGAGAAAAAAGATAGCTGTAGTCTGTGAAATTGCACTGCAGGTCTTGAATTTTTGTCATAGATTCTTTGGTAGTCAGGAGGATAAACAATGTCAGGGATGACCATACTGTTGTGTTCAGTGAGTCAGTGTGGCATGACAGATAACAAGAAGGGCTATCACCCCTCAGTATTGAAAACTGTGTACTCAGCTCCCTCCCTGAAATGTTTATACACCAATGCACGCAGCATGGGCAATAAACAGGAGGAGCTGGAGACCGTTGTGCAGCAGGAAAACTGTGATATGGTAGCCATCACAGAAACCTGGTGGGATGAGTCCCACAACTGGAATGTTGCAATTGATGGCTATCAATTTCTCAGAAGGGGTAGGCGAGGAAGAAGAAGTGGTGAGGTGTGGCTGGAGAGCCGTCTGGCAGAGAGGGACCTGGGGGTTCTAACTGACAGGAAGACGAATATGAGCCAGCAGAGTGCCAAGGTGGCCAAGAAGGCAAATGGCATCCTGGTTTGTATTAGAAATGGCGTGGCAAACAGGAGTAGGGAGGTTATTGTCCCCGTGTATTCTGCACTGGTGAGGCCACATCTTGAGTACTGTGTCCAGTTTTGGGCAGCTCAGTACACAAGAGACTTGGAGGTGCTGGAGTGGGTGCAGAGGAGGGCAACTAAGCTGGTGAAGGGCCTGGAGAAGAAATCTGATGAGGAAAGACTGAAAGAGCTGGGGGTCTTTAGTTTGAGGAAGAGGAGACTGGGAGGAGACCTCATCAGTCTCTACAACTACCTGAAAGAACATTGTGGAGAGGTTGGTGCTGGTCTCTTCTCTCAAGCAATAGTGATAGAATAAGAAAGAATGGTTTCAAGTTACAATAGAGTTGGTTTAGACTTGATATTAGGAAGAATTTTTTCTCCAGAAAGGGTAGTCAGGCACTGGAATGGGCTTCCCAGAGAGATGGTTGAGTTGTCATCCCTGGATGTGTTTAAAGATGGTTTGCATGAGGTGTTGAGGGATGTGGTTTAGGGGTGAACTTGTAAAGTAGGGTAGATGGTTGTACTTGATGATGCCAGAGGTCTTTTCCAACCAGAGTGATTCTGTCATTCTGTTACATTTTTTTGATCCCTTGCATGTTGGGTTGGGATTTTTGTCTGCCATAAGTGGTTGATGTATGGGTGGGGCTGTCCATTGGGCTGCCTTGTCTCCCTGCCCTTGGTGCTGTGAGCTCTTGGCCATGGCAGGGGGACTGTTCCTGTTTGCTGGAGCCTACAATCTTCATTCAACGGTAGTCTTAAAAATATGGTCTATTTTCCTCAGTTCTTTCTTATATTAATTAATTTACTGGGAACTGGAGAAGAAAAGAGTCTGATGATGATGAAAAAAACCAAGCAGACCTTTAATAAAATTCCTCAGAGGTCCATTCTCACCCCATGCAGTGCTGCATTTCTTATATCACTGTATGTAAAAGAACATTGAAGTTTCTTCATATGTTGAAGGGTTTTGAGGAGAGGATAAAGGAAGATATATTTTCATTGAAGGATATTATTAAATGATGCAGTACTTCAAGGTCTCTAATAGTGAAAGTACAAAGCAGGTGAAAGCAAAAATCAAAATAGCTGGAGAGTTTGTGGTAAATGTTGTTCTATTAGCAGATTCACTGGCACTATTTTTCCAGTTTTACAGTGCAGACGTCAATAATTCATAGAATCATAGAATCATTAGGGATTGTAAGATTGGACCTCGAAAGATCTGATCCGCCTGCCATAGCAGGATCACCTAGATCCACTACTACACTGGTACCCAATGTTGTTCTTGCCCAGATGCAAGACTCTACACTGCCCTTGTTGTAGTTCATTACATTTCTCCGTGCCCAACTGTCCAGCCTGTCCAGGTCTCACTGAATGGCAGCACAGCAGTTGTGACACTCATTCACTGTTTTAGATGGTTTTTTAATACAATGTATGGTTTCATTTTCTTTTAATATTTATTTGGAATTTATTTCCTATTTTAGAGGTAGATGGGGGTTGTTTGTATGAGATGCCAGTCAAGAAAGAAGCAAAGTGATATAACCAAGCAAATAATCAATAGCAGGGTCTATTGAATTGTCTTCAAGGGCCTTCTCTAATTGTATCCGCAAACTGAATTAGCAAGATGGTTTCACTCACTCTCTTTAGTGGCAGCTGCCTGCCCAATTATATATATTCATTAAGTCTGGTATGATTTCATTAACTGATGTACAATAAGTGCCTAACAAGCAGCTTGTGCTTATGTTCCTAGACAAGCAGTGATGCATCTTCTGGTGAGCGTGGTTATCACCTCATTGGTCTAGATAAACTGGGGTTTATTTCTATTTCCAAGTTGTTATTACTTGTGAACTGTACCAGCTGAAGGATGAATGTAAAAAGGTAGTTAAGCTGGTTAGGTGTAACTATTTTTGTTCCAACTGCAAATGTCTCTCTCAGATCCACAGACCTGGCCAACCAGGCAAATGAGCACTAATGAATGAAGCCACATGATTAAAACATCTGTCACTGTCCTACCAGGTCGATTGAAAACCTGGATTGGCTGTGCTCTCCGAGCACGATGATTACTATGGAAAGCCAAATAAGCCAGAGTTAATGTTCTTCTAATCCTTCGCCTGTTGAGTTGACAGTGATTGGTAGCAAACATGCACCAATGAGCAGTAATGAAGTCACTTTTAGATTGGCTCAGTACAAGTTTTTCAGGCTAATTAGGTAGACAAAAATGTTAATTTAATCAAAGGAACATGTATTCATTAAAGAAGGTGTGTAAGATAACTGAAGTAGAGAATTAGCTCAGTCAAGAGGTAGGCTATAACACCTCACTAAATCGACCAGATTATAGGAAGGATGATGTATTTATGTACTACTTCTCTCTCTCTCTCTTTTTTTTATTTTTTTAAATAAAGCTACAAATCCATGCCTTTGGTTTTGGAAGTTGTTAGGAGTCAACAGATTTGCACCAGGAATCAAAACTGTTTCCCTGTAGTCGTGTATATTAGATGGGGAGTGGGAGTAGGGACTATTAGGATTTAGCTAGAGGAAGCAGAGAGTGAATGAGATGTTCATTCTGCATTCCAGATGGCATAAACCACTTTACCATATTATTGCTCAAATGAGCTCATTAGCTCCTTACTTCATGGGACTTTCCCTAGCAGTGGTGTAGCATGATTGTGTTTGTCTGATTATCCTTGGTCTTCCTTGGGACACGACTAATGTGCAAGTCACAAATGGAACAGTTTTGCTGATACCGTAACCCTGATGGAGAGGTATTGAATGTTCTTTGGGGGCAGATCAGGAAGAAGAAGCGAGAAATAACAATTTTCAACCTATAAAAGGTAAAATACAGTCTGGAGTGTCCTACCTTATCTGATAAGGTCCTACCTTATCTGATCCTCACGGGATCACAGAACATTAGGGATTGGAAGGGACCTCGAAAGATCATCTAGACCAATCTCCCCACCACAGCAGGATCATCTAGATCAAGTCACACAGGAACCTATCCAGGTGGGTTTAAAACATTTCCAGAGAAGGAGACTCCACAACCCCCCCTGGGCAGCCCCTTCCAGTGCTCTGTCACTCTCACTTTGAAGAAGTTCCTTCTCATATTTATGTGGCACCTCCTGTGTTCCAGCTCACACCCATTGCCCCTTGTCCTATCAGTAGATGACACGGAGAAGAGCCTGGCTCATCCTAATAAAAATGAAAGGTAACACTCTACTTGGCTACTGCAGTATAGAAAATAATTAAAATGTTGTATTAGAGTTTTGTAATAATTGTAAACTTCACACACACCCACACCCCCAAAATTGGGATTTTGGATTTACATACAAAATGTGAATGACAGATTGTATTAGGATATTTTTGGTATAAATGGGCTTTTGGTCTGAAGATGCCCTTATCATGAAATGCAATATCTGCCTTACGCTCTTTCCACCCCATCATGCAGAGAAGCTGGTGCTGATTGATGCAGCGTTTCCCAGAACATGATAGTGTCTGTAATTGTACAGAGACACATGGTGACCCATGAGAAAAACATCTGGGAACAACAGACATGGATGCTGTCTCTGTGTTTCACACAGCCAGTTCTGAGGGACTGGCCAGAGGAAATAGTGTTTATATACTTAAAATACAAGTATTTCAAATAATTATATCAAATTAAGTGTGTAGTGCTTTAGATGAAAGAATAACTATCACCTATTCCTGTGGTAGGATATATTTGTGCTATTTCTTTCAAGGGCCAGGAGGTTTTTGTCTTATTCCTTCTGGAAGGATAGAGGGTGTCCAGGGGATTTTCTGGGTGAAGTACGTATTTCTCTGTAGGATTGCTGGTTGGTTGGGAAGGTGGCTGGAGAGCTGGGATACCGACGTGTACTGGCACACATGGATTAGTGTGCTTTATGAGATAATTTTTCAGTGTGATTGTTAATGGGACTCTTTTAATTCTTCTAATGTTTGTTGCCTTGTGAAACAGAGTTAACAATTATCCCTTTTATCGTTTGTTTGTTTAGTCCAAGTTTCTGGGGTGGGTCTTGTAGGGCACCAGATGGTAGAAAGGAGATTAAGGTAGAAATTAAGGTTTCTTGTTATAACTAACAGGTTTTATGGATTGTAATAGAGGTTTCATTTCTGTGGTTAAACACTGTAAACAGTTTTCATTAGCATCTAAATTTAACATAATTTTCAGGAGCTTGCAAGTTCTCGTAACTGAAGGTGATGATGGATATTGATCTAACAATGAGGGAAGAAACAATTAAAATGCTGAAAGTTAAATTTGGGAGAGAGAAAAGACAAAGCTTTTTAATCTGGGGTAAATGAATCAGCAGCATGCATGACTTTGTTTGGAAATGCAAACTATTCTTTTCTGTGCTCCTGAATAAATTACCTCGCAGTGGTACTGTGGGGTGTTAACAGAGCCCATGTAACTGAGCCGTGTGGGCAAAGAAGACCTGGAGAGATCTCTGGAGGAATCAAAACTAGTCTTCATGTAGTGAAATCTATAGCTCTTTCAAGTGTGGTCCTTTTGCTTTGGCCTGATGAAGCTCAGCTAATACCCTGGTGGGCATTAGTCTGTTCTGAATCCAGATCCTCTGGGTATTCTGTGTTTGTGACCTCCACCTTTGAAGTGCCAAGTCCTAGTCACCTTTGAAAATCTTTTCAGGTTAAGAAACTTACCATTTTGAGAAAGAGAATATAAACTGATTGCTTGATTTTTAGCTAAAGGCACCCAAATAACCTGGTAAATTTGACCACAGTCACCAATGCTTTGCAGGTTGGTTTGTGTCCCATTGTTGGGTGAAAGAGCTGAGTCTGTGGCATTGGAACAACCTCCAGTGTCTCACCTGGGGGACTCAATGGGAAGTTTTTGCCCTAGGAACTGCACAGACAGATCATTTACCCTGGGGGTGGGGGGAGATGTGAGCTTTTGGGCTCTGACAGAGGCGACTGGTTTTTCCTTGCTTTTTTAGAGGTGGGAGACATTGAAAAGTTTTCCAGAAGATGGGTGTCATTTAGCACCTGCTTCCCAAGGTGCTGTCACGGAGTGGAGAAGGTGCTCGTTATACTGTGTACAGCTTGGAAATTATTTTCTTCTATTATGCTGATATTAGAGGCTGGCAAAGGCTGATCCTGATGGGAGCCTTGTGTGAAATTCGCTGCAAGTTGCTATTGCTTTTTGGCTGCTTTAATAGTGCTAACCATATGCTACTCAGCTCAGCACAGCCTTGCTGCAGCCTCTCCTTGGCTTGGCTTTCCTGCTTGGCACCAGAGATGCCATAATTCATTACTCTACCAGGGAGGAGGAAGAGGGGAGAGAAAGTTTGCTGGCTTAAAAGGAGTCCTAGGATCAATGACTCTGGGAAGTTGGCAGGTGTAAGGGACAAAACATGGCCTTGATGATGCTCATCCCAGCTTCCTGAATCAAGACTTTCGCAGCCCATGGAGCTCAGTGCAGTGGCTGCGTGTGCTCACTGTGTAGTGATGCCTCACATGGGAGACAGGGTCACTAACATAGGCTAGAGTCCATTCTGCAGAAGGTGGGATAGTATCTCCTCCCTAAGTGTTTCCATCCCGTTGCTGTAGCCCTGCTTTTCTACAGCTTTCTGCAGTGTGGCTCAGAGAAGGGGAGAGCTGTGTATTTCTTGTGATTTCTGTCACTCCAGCAAGTAGAAGCAGATAGCTCCTTTTTGCACAGTTTAATCAGTGTTAACAGAGCAGCTATGTTCTGATTTTATGGTTCAGAAACAAAGAAATCTGCTGCTTCAGTTACATAAGTTTTGTTTTAAGTGTAGTCCTAGCTACACTGCCTGTTCTAACACTTTGTTTATGCTTCACTTGTTTTCATTCTATCTCTTCCATTCCTGTTGGCGTTTGTGATGCAGAGGTGCACTCAAATTCAGTAGGGCCAGCTCTGCCTATCTCCTGGTAACACAGAGGCAACCAAAACCAGGAGTTCTTTTCTCTGGTTGACTTGTACCATAACCCAGAGCCCTGCACGCTGCTGTGGCAGGAAGTATTTAGGCTTCCACACATACCCATGCAAAGCATAGTTTCATGTTTTAAGACGTTTAGAATGTCAACATTTGCAAAGCTTCTCTCTTGGCACAGACTAAAGAATATTAGGAGCATATGGGTGCTGATAATACTTGGGCATTGTTGATGGTACAGTGGCAAATTGCTTTTCACAGGGTGATTTAGACGGGGAACTGCTGGGGTAGGATTCCTACTCACATCCTCAGCTCACATCAGAAGAACCTGTAGAGTGACAGTTGGATGTAACGGCTTTAAGAGCCCCCAATTATTCTTTGTTCATCTGATATAAGTGCCCAGGAGGGGCTTCATTTGTTTCAGGAGGACACATTGTGTAGAACTATACTCAAATGGCTTTCACCAGTTCTAAAAGCGTTATTGCCACATCTTTATCTTTGGTCTTAGCTCTGACTAATCCTTTTTGTTTCTTACCTTTAATGTGGGGATCAATGTTAAATTTTTAAAAAATCATTTTACACCAGTGCGTTCTTTTATGAAGAGGCACCCTAAGGTCATTTCCTTAACTTCTGTCTTCTTTGCAAATATTGTGAAGATACTGATCATGTCCATTATTTTCAGTACCTCTTGGTGTTGCAGAAGGATGCCAGCACGTTATTTGCTTTACTATTTAAAAACTTTTCATTTCTTGCTGCAGTGACTGTCTGAGATCTTTGTCAATTGTTCCTAGCTATTGTTTATCAGAATTGCAGTACTGTGTGAAAAGAAAAGCCTTGGCCATGTTCTCTTGCCGTTGGCAGGAGCTAAAAAATCAAAACATGAAATGTTAAGGTGCCTTTCTGAAGTATCTACAAAAATGACTGTGGAAAAAAGCTTAAAAAAACTTTTAAAATTAAGAGACTGAACCTTAACGTTTACAAAACATCTGCTGTCATATGAGTGTCATTCTGATCTCATCAGGTCAAATACATGCTGGGTTTTTTCCATCTAAACCAATAGGTTATATTAAAAAAATGATTGCAGGGAACATCTTTGACCGAGAGCAGCAATAATAATATTAATGCAAGTGTGCTTTATTGTGAGAAAGAAATGTTATCACTCCAATTACCTACATAGGAGTTTTGAAAAATTCCTAACAGGAAACAATTTAAGTGTAACTGTGAAGTTATTATTTCAAAACTAGATGTAATCAGTTACCAACAATACGTGCTATGGCTTAATTAAGGGTTGAAGTACATGAAATCTCTAGGGGGTTTATGTGCAGTAGTGTTCAGGGACATACTATAACTCAAGGTAATTGAATAGCAATTAAGTTAATGAACATGTATTCTCGGGAAGACACACAATGGTTAATGGATCAGCCTGGAAGGAACCACAATTAAGCACAGACCCGTTTGTTTTGCTGAACAAGCATCTACTGAATGTCCACACTGGAATATAACAGGTCATTAATTAACTTGAATTAATAGGTATTCATCTCTACTTCCATTCCAACCAAAGACACTCTCTAGACAATCCTAGGACAGCTGTTGATGTTTCATGGTTAAAGCAATTAAAGATATTGCCTCTCTTAACCATGGCAGAGGCTTTAGTTTAAAGACTATGGGTCTTTAATACAACGTGAGCAATAAACAGGTTGGAAGTCTATGAAGCGGAATTCATGTTTCATTAGTCAACTAATTGAACTGATGTGAAGATCAGCTTTCATCAACCTTTCAGACCATAGATAGGAGAAAATGTGTTCCAGCAAGGCTGTACACGCACGCCACTTTTGCATGGAGTCAGCTTGTTGAGAGGTCAACACTTGAACACACATGGCCATTAACCGGTGAGTTAGGGTCTGCATTTATCAGTTGGAAGAGAACCTGTCAAATGCTTTCTGTTTGTTCAGAAAATAAAAGGCTGTTCTATGCCAAAATTCCTTGAGTGATTATAGGGACAGATAAGATATTTCTTGGAACTTGAGGAACACAAATATTTGAACACAGTTCCAAATACTGTTCGGAGCCAAAGCTTAAGGATTTCAGTGACTCCTTTTGAAGGATTTACAGTGACCTTAACAAGTCACTAATAATGGACAAAGTCAGTAGCCAGAGGAGAATTTAAAAAGCAAATGTATAAGAAAGTTGTTTGCACTATCTAAAAGTTAAATAAACCAAATTGTATTTTTCAGTAATTTAGGAATCTCTACCTTACTCTAACAAACAAGAAATCCTTTAGGAAAAAAACCCGCATTAAAACACAAATTAATTGCTCTGCAAGCAAAGCAGTTATTTCTAATGATATAGCAAAGAGGAATTCAGTTCATTCCGTGTAGATGAGAAGCTGCTGCAGAATTCCTCTGGAAGTTTAGTGCACCCACAGACCTGACTTGTTTGTTCAACTACAGCTGCTTTTATTCTTCATAGCCCTTTTTAAGTAAAATGTAGTTTCACTGGAAAAGGACGGTGTGTAATGAAATGAGGACAGGAGACCTGTGGGAAATGAAATAGCTGAAGGCTCACATGGGTAAATTTGTACTGTGTGATGCAGTTTTGTGTCGGGAGCCACAGGGTCACTTATTCAGAGCTCAGCAAAGTGTCGCACTAACGGAGTTTTAGTGCTGCTTCTGCCAGTGCCTGCATCCCAGGTATCTCTGTGTAGCTCTGGGCAGGGCCATGCAGGCACATCCGTGTTGGATTTGGAGGTGAATGTTCCCTTGGCAAGGGTTGGCTAGGCTGCCTGCATGATCTGCAGGTGACCTTTGAGTGGTTTGGAGATGCTGAGCACTGCTGAGCTCCATGCAGAGGTTGGAGCAGCAATGTTACCCCTCCTACCCATGTTCCAAACCCATCTGTCCCTACAGTGTCCTTTGCTCAGGCCCTTGGGACATGTCCTCCAAATTTGTCCTGGAGAGCTCTGTTCTTTCTTGTGGACATGGAGCAGCTGTCCCTTGGGGCAGAAGAGGTTTAGGACTTTGATCATTTTGAGCCATGAATTTTGGCGGGGGAAAAGAATACATACAGGTTAGCAGAGAGTCCTCTTTCATGTCACAATAAACAAAGCAGTTGGTAGTCAAAATCTGCTGAAGGTGACCTGGGTCCTCTTTGGCACACTCTGGGTACTGTTTAAAATGGGCAAAGGTGAAGGCTCTGAAATAAATGCCTTGAGCACAAATAATGTGTTTCGTTTAACTTACCTGCACGTCTTTCAGGGAGCTGTCTTAAAGGAGACAAATTAATGACTATTAAGAATTCTATACCCTGCTATTTTCTCCATTGACTAATGTTACTTTCCATTGCTTCTCCAGAAATACTTAGTCTCATGTTTAATGAACAAAGCCGTTATTATCTTAACTTACATAAGATTTTCTTCCCCTGTGGTGGTGATTAAGGGGGGGAAAAAAGGCCACAAACCTATAACAGGACTTTAAAACACTCATTGTGCAGCTTCATAGTAGATGTAAAGGTGATGTGGCTGTATTGTAGAGCAGTGCAGAGCTGCTGAGGAAGAGAAAGAGATGACCAAGCTGAAAAATATTGAGATCAGAGAAATGCTGAATAAGGGACGGGTTTGAGTCAGAGAGACTATTTTTGGCTTTCCATAGCTTTACTCTAGATTACAATATTTCTATTAAATATTGGCCCCAGACACATCAGCGAGCTTTGAAAATACAGGTTGTTAATGAGTTTGCAGCTGAATCCAAATTTTCCTTCTGTTTATTTTTTTGAAGAGCAGAAATACTCCCTGTGACTGTATAATTAGTGATTTAGTGTTTGTTTTCCTTCTGTTGAGTCTGCCTTTTGAGATATTCCTTTAGTTCTCTCAGCATTTCACAGGAATTAAAACTATGCCCAAAATAGCTCCAACTATCCTTTAGTTACATACGAAGACTTTCCAGCTCCCAAACAGATCTTTTCAAGTTTATTCTTAAGTAGGGTCTTTAATGTTGCTAAGACTTCTGCTGGCACTTCTTAAGAGCTGTGGTGGGGGTTTCTTCTGTTTTGAAAAGAATATTGTTGACCATCAGCAAATTTTTAAATGGGTTTCCATTTCATAGAAATACCCTGTGTTTAGGCAATGTCTGGTATTTTAACAAGTCCTAGAACTTCTGACAAAGTCTTGGAAGATTTGATGTGCAGCACTGGCTGCTTGGATTTGGTAACAAAATGTGGGAAATAAACTTCATGACATAGCCCTTAAGCATTTGAGGAGTAAGCATGGCTTTCTAAGGAATGTCTCCTACAGCCAACAGAAGCCTGGACCATTTAGTTGAAGTAAGATATTTTTGTCAGACATTCAATAATTCTGAATTTATTAGATTATGCAGCCAACTTAGTTGCCCTCCTCTGCACCTGCTCCAGCACCTCCACATCTCTTTTGTACTGAGGTGCCCAAAACTGGACACAACACTCAAGATATGGCCTCTCCAGTGCCAAATAATAAACCATAACACTTGTATTATTCCCTCTTCCTCAATAACAAGTCACTGGTCACACTTAGAACAATTACTCTTATTAATAATCCTTTATGAGAAAGATTTTTATAGGTGCTCTATTTTATCCAAGTATATAAGGACTTCACTTGGTTTCTGACAGCTGGCATTGAGTAATACATTCAAAAGCATATCCCCGGTAATCCATCTCAATTCCTCGTTTATTACCTTTGCAACTCTCTAGCAGTTTTGTCAATAAGGTATCGCTTCTAGCAGTATGACTTTATTCTTACATTAATATCCCAAATTTATCACAAGGTTCTAAATTTCCTCTGGTCACTAAAATGTCCCATTGAGCCATTTAAGCTCCTGAAATGACATTCTTTATCTGTAGCCTGGGGAAAATATTTTTTGCCCTATATCCCTGAGTTGTTGGAGATTAAATTCACTGTAGTTGTCAAGTAGGTCAGTGATGAAAGCCAAAACAAGAGAGAGAAATCTTGTTTAGGATTTAGGATGAGAAGGAGGTAACAGATGCAGAGCTTTTACCCCTGGTCACAGCCTTGTCCCAGGCAAAGATGCTGATGTGCAGCCTCAGTGCAAGAGAGGGAAAGAAATCTTGTGGCTTCAGGCAGCCTGAAGACAGACTGTGTGCTCAGCCAAAGAACAGCCAAAAGGAAATACAAATGTTAGCCTTGGTGTTTCTTGCTCTCTGCCTCATGCTCTTTTAAGGGATAAAAATTCCTTCTCAAACATTTTTAGTCCCTAACCAAGGGCAGCAGTTAGTGATCATTTGTCATCATCCCCGGGTGGTTCTTCTTTTGGAGAGAAAGTCTCACCCAAGCAGTAACAAACACAGACAGCAAAAATGGCCAAAAAGCTGTAAGAAAGGTCTTGCTTGTCCCCAGAACCCTGTCTGGAGAATACAATGTGTTAAAACTGATGGCATCACACACTCTGCTCACCCTTGTGCCAGGCTGGAGGGAGCGGGCATCACTTTGTCCTCATGCTGGTGTCCTGCAAAGTTTTGCCTAGGAAACAGCCCTGGTCCAAAATGCCATGGCCTGGCAGAAGGTTCAAAGCTATTTTACAATACAGGAAATCCAGATCTAAGACACTTAGTATTAATTTTGAACTATTTCATTATTCAGACAATATTGATGGCAGCGAAGGTAATTAAAAAAGCTGAGCTAAGGATAAATAAATGAAATAGTATTGTGAGCTACTTAATTTCTTCCTGCTGCTCTCATGTTTTAAAAAGGAGCAGAAGATGGAAGAAATCTTAATATCCCCGACTAAGGCGTATTTCTGTAATGAAATGGCACAGAGATCTATGCTCTCTAAAGGCTAAAGCACAGTGGGAGCAATCATTTCCTTATGAATTTAAGAGTCTCTGTTTTAAATAGCATTTAAGAAAGGGTGCTGTGTCTTGCTCTGTTGTAGTTTGCCGATCCCTGTTGTATATTTTTGCATGTGATTCATGGCTACTTCGCATAACCACCTGATTTTCATGCACATGATATTGTACTCCTGAATTCCAAGACCGTATCTTGGCGTCTGGCAAAAGTCCCCTATGAGTCAGTAGGCACCCACTCGATAAATAATCTGAAATTAAAAACACCCCACGCATGAGTTCTGGATATGAAAAAAACCCTGCTGTTTTGCCTTTGTCTTCCTCAAAAACTAAACAGACTTTGCAGCTTAAGAAATATAAACTATTATGGTGATAACTTGGGAATTTGTATCGGGAAGGTCTGTCTTGCAGGATGCTTCTGGACTTGGGTTGATGACTAGCAAGATCCCCGCTCCTTTGCTGTGCAATGATCACTATTTTTATTGTAGTAAACGCTGTTGAATGTGCACTAGAAAGTCTTGAAAAAGACAAGGCAGAGGGATGCAAACCACAGGGAGACTATAGTGTGAATTGTTGGTGTTTGAAAGTTGCTAAAATTAACCTGTTGTTCTTAGGAGCAGAGAGTTTCTCAGCTGCAGTGGTGTCGTGTAAAGTGCTGGAGGGAAACCTTGGGAGCTCTTCCATGAATGCAGCTTTTTCATATGTGGTCAGATGCCTGACCAGACCTCAGTTTCCCCTAAGAGGGTGTTCATGCATGGGAGCACACATGCAGGATCATGTGTGCCAGGTGCAGATGTCAGAGCATGTGTAAGGTGTGTTGGATTGGCTCGGTGTTATTTCTGATGCTAAATACTTTGGGGCTGGGAGTCTGGGAATGAGTGATGACAAGTAATGAAACTGGTGCACCATAGCTGCTCATAGCCAGTCACAGCCCATCACTGAATGTTAGCACAAGCTGTGGGGGCTGTCTCGGTTCATGTGTTCATCCTGTCATCAAGGCATGGTGGGTGCGTGCTGGGGTTGGCACCCTGCACACGCTCTGAGCAACTGCCACAGCAGCCCAGCAGCCACCAGCATTGTGCCGGAGCCCTCCATTTTCTACCCCTTTGCCCTAGGGCCATGTGCCAGGTGTAAATTGGTGGAGCTATTTGAAATCAGCAGATGCACTCCACAGATCCAATTTCATTCCTTGCCCACCATTTCTGGCAGCAAGGGACCCTAAACATACCCATATATTTTCCTGTATGGATAATTATTCACTGGCAATTGTTCAAAAAGCAATAGAAGCAATATCCTTGTTTCAGCATCTTTGGGAGCAGCGCTTTCACTTCTCTCATTTCTTTGCTGTCCCCAGAGCCTCCCTTGCTAACAACAATGCCATATACACACTGTAGATAAGGCTGGAAGAGAGTTTAAATTATTTTTCCGTATATTCTGATAGCGGAAGAGCAGAATCATATATTTTTGTGACAAATATAGCTATAAAAATTCTGTTGTGGTACCTTAGCCATGAGGGCAACTTCTTAACCAAGGGGACTATGAATCCTTCTTAACACAGAGAATTTGATTTGAAGGCAAATTGCTTTTCACCTGCTTGTGCAAATAAATAAGAATGTGCCCAATCTCCTCTCTCTTACTGAAGGTGTGAGTCTTCATTAAAAAAAATAAAAAAGAAATCATTAAAATACGCCCTGAAGCCACTCTACGTTACAAAGTAGATGGAATCACATTTTTAAAGTTTTGGGGGGTTTTCCTTCGAGGTATCTATTTATTGTTTTGCCTGGCAACCCATTTCTTTTCTGTTTCAATCCTGTTACACATTGCTGAAGTCTAGGTTTATCCCAGTGATCTATGGGTGTCCCAAAAAGGTGCTGAATCACAGAATCACTCTGGTTGGAAAAGACCCCTGGGATCATCGAGTCCAACCATCTACCCTACCTTACAAGTTCA
>JAOXOE010000765.1:11089474-11110655 GCA_028565055.1 Phoeniculus purpureus | reverse complement strand
AACCTTTCCTCATAAGGGAGGTGCTCCACTTCCTTCATCATCCTCGTTGCTCTATGCTGGACTCCCTCCAGCAGCTCAACATTAATGAGGTCTACTGAATCTCCTGGCTACCAGCCATAGAAGTAAAAAAAAAAAGGTTGAAGTAGCCCACGATGGTTAAAAAAAGAAGAAAAAAAAATACAAAAGCTAGGCTTTACCCACCTGTGTCCTCACATCGCTTGGAACTAGGTTATCTCCAAGGTCCAACACAAGCCGTTCTGTGATTCTGTGGTAACTGCAATGCTGGGCTCTTCCCATAACCCCAACACCATCACACCATCATTTGTAACTGGTTAAGCAAAAAATAATCCTTTCCCATTCATCACCACCCAAATGGTGTTTGTGTTATTCAGGATTTTACCTTTGTTATCCCCTTCCAACACAGAGCAGTCAGCAATGGCAGACAAATTTCTATGCCTGCACTTGACAAGGTATTGCATACAAGGAGAAGGGGTGTTGGGGATAGAACTGATGGGAAAGTTTCCACTATGCTCTACTAAAAATCCCAATAATGCAAAGCAGGTAGTAGTGGAAAGTTCTGACTCCTTGCCCTGTGTTCAGATCTTTCCTTCTGGAAACTCCCACAAAGCTGGCTTGTGCCTGCACAGTGAAGGCAGTCACTCTCTGCTGGGGAGCCTAGCAATAAAAATACGAGCCACAAAGACTGTCAGCTGCCAGTGTGTTAACTAATCAATACTGCAGGGTGGTTTTGCCTTATTCCCAAGTGATGGAGTGGCAAATAAGGATACGTGCCAGCCACAGCCCCGGTGTTTATTAAACTCCTGGTCTCTGTCACTCTGGGCAGCTTTCCGCTACATTTTAGAAGTCACAGCCCATGAAATTTCATCGGAACTTTTACACATATTCTCTGTAGTGGAGGATGACATTTATTTGTTATTAAATGATGTAATTTAGCAAGATGAGGATGCTTTATCCAAAGCAACAAGCAGGCTAATCTTTCAAGCCATGACTTCTCTCTAGTGTGTTTGTATTTTAGGACCTACATATAATGCTACAAGCTGCTTAATTTCTTTCTAACTGGAAATAATAAGTGCATATAACTGAATAATGATTTTACTATCAGATGCCAGGGTACTCATGTAACTCTGGCTACAATCTTTGCTTGTTTTTTCACCTGCTGACCCAGACAAAAAGCTGTCATCTTTAATCATGAGAAATAAGAGCAGCAGAGAGTTAATCATGATAAGAGTCAGTGTTGAGCATTGAATCCTGATCCCAGACAGGGAAATCAAGAGATAATGGCTGGTGGGTGCAGTTTTATTAGTTTAGGCAGCCACAGGAGGAGAGAAAGGTGAATGGGGATCAAAGGTTGAGAAGAATTACATGAGGAAGTGGCTTTTTTTCTCCAATCAGTGGGTTTTCAAGAGAGGGCACCTGCTTGTATGGTATAAATCAAATGTTGTTCTTGATGTTTTGGTTTTAGTACCTTGTCCCTTAAGCCTGGTATCTCTTTTGGGGTATATAGAACCTACTAGCTGGGAGCTGAATGTCCCACACGTGTGTCTTTCATATACAAAAAGTCTGTGGAAGACACTTGGGAGACAGAGGGTGAAGGAGAGGAATGAAAAGAAGCACACAAGAGAGGAGCAGAGGGTGATGAATGCTGCATCTGCATCACTACTCAGGATGAAATGTAGCTGTGAGCCTCAACATTACTGGTTTTCTGTAGCTTCAGCTGTGACTCGGCAAGTCGCTTTATCCATTGGTCAATGTAACTGGTGAAGTATTGCCCCACTTCAGCTCAGGAGTGAGCCCTGGCAGTGCTCAGGGTTGTGCATCCACAGAGTGGCCATTCCTGCATTTGCATGGTGGCCTGTACCAGCTTGCATGACCTGCAGCTTTTCTTAATGAAACCAGAGAAGACCCTGCAACGCAAAAGTCCTCAGAGCTTGTAACTTAGTGAAATACCCATTTGGAGAAAAAAAACCGTAGAGTTTTTTAGCATCACAAAACATGTTAGGTTCTGGAGGTCACTGTAATAATTCCTACTCACTCAAATCACAAAGCAGACCACTATCAAAAGTTAATCTGGGCTTTTTGGTACACAATCATCAATCACTCATCTTCCTTCATCCTTTGGCCTGACATAAGTGAACTCGTTCTGTGCCATCACCAACTCAGGATTCATAAGCCAATGTTTTGACAAAGGCCGTACAAGCAGCACTTTATGACCCATCTGTCATTCCACTCCCCTCATCAATCAATACTGGTTTGGGCACATGTCTCTATTTAAAGGTTTCTTACAGCTTTCATTTCAAGATGAGATGACAGCGGTCACTCTATCGCTCAGCACTCCTGAGCCTGCCTTTGTTCAAAAGACACCACACTCAGCCTTCAATAATCTTGACATGACAGGATACACTGTGGGCATGATTCTTCTTGGAATGGGAGAACCTCTAACAAGTGACCAGTGTCACTGCTAAGTTGTTCTGTGTCTTTGATCATTATCCCTCCCAGTCCGTGCCATTTGGTAATAGTTCATGCCAATCTGTGTGGGTTAGCCAATCTTTAGTGACAGCGATTCCTCTTGCAGTGCTGGGTGTACACACACAATGGGAGGAGAGGAAGTAAGCAGATGTGTTTTATTTTTTGCAGCTGGATTGTAAAACTTCCAAGGCAATTTGTATGGATTTTTCCAGTCTTCTCCTGATCTTCTTAGAGCCTCTACCCAAGTACATACCCCATTCCTCTAAAATCCTTGAAAGAGCTGTGAGTGAGTTGCTGAGGTGACTCTTACAATGTTGACTTCAGTGTTGAAGGCCATGTCTAGCAGCGCATGAGAAGGAGGAGTCCCTATATTGCATGATGAGACACTGTGTAGTCACTACAGCATATCCATATTTATAAATCAGTCATTCTTCAAATGTCTACCACCATCCTGTGGCCTCTGTGTGACCCTTGTTTTCAACATCTCTCTCACCAGGAACATGAATCGTGTTGCCAGGAGGTGTCAATGTTTATCCCTCGTTGCAATATCCTCTCCACACTGAGTTCCAGCTATTGTAGGTTTTGTGACGATTGTTATGTTGCCGTACCTTGAGGTGGCCTTGAGGTATGATATACAATCATTCTCCTGCTTCTCTAGCCTGGAAATGGGAAAAAACCAAACAGGTGGAAAGATTCCTTGAGGGATATGTCTGATGATTGTCCTGGAAGATCTTGACTACCCAGCTCCTGCTCGTTTCCTGATTTCAATTTATATGAGTGCATTGCTTTTGCTACAGTCAGTCTCAAATCCTAGTGAGGTCAATAAAATTGATCCTAAAAGGTATTCCTCAGACTATTTTTTTCTCAGAATAAAACTCCAAGTTACCTCAATCCTTGTAGACCTTGATGATCACCCTGAATCTTAGAATGAGTACCTTGCATTTGATGTAGTTGTGATTACCTGTGCAGTTCCTTATCCGCAACGTGTTTCTTACACACCTTTCTAAGCAATTACAACCTAAATTAACTTAAATCCCTCATCTTAGTAAACGTTACGACTTTCACAAGTTAAAGGTGAACTGTAGTTTGATCCAAATCTGCTCTGTGCCAGTGTAGCCGCCACCTGTCTTAAGGCATAAAAGCCATAAGAAAAACTTGTAAAAGGTTTTGACATGTATTTTGTTTGCTATTATTGTTTGCCAGGTGGTTTATTGTATCTTGGATACACACAACTAAGCAATTGCTAAAGAAAAGGGTATGTGTGCAGTAATCTTCTGGGGACTGCAGCCTTCATTCGTCAAGTTTTTTGCCATGAAAGCACAGGGGGCAGTGGAGACCGGGAATCTTAGAAGGGCTGGAGAAAGAGTGAGGACTGGCAGGTGCAACTATGAAATCCGAATGAGGAGAGGAGAAAAGTTCCATTTTACATCAGTCACTTACTGTCTGGCTCATGGACTTTGCAATGGTGGGTTGAAGGGCACAAGAATGACTCAGGAGACTCAGACGTTTGGACAGAGAGGTTCAGATTGCTCAGATGTTCAAGGAGCAGAGTGAGGGCTCCAGTCCTGAGCTGATTATTGTGGGAGAGAAAAGCCCAAGATAGAAGAGCAGGCAGCTGGAAAGATGACTGTTGTGTCATTGCTTCTCCCAGAACAAATATTTGCATAGAGGTATGTATTCCAATAAAGCTGTGTGCCATCTCAACACTACCAAAAGTGCAGGAAAGACTGTTAGACTTGACACTAATGAAAAGGTTTCCACTTGTTTTTGCTGTAAGGGCCAACAGACCTGAAGAAATCCCACCAAAGAGTCCGTATTTTGCAGAGATTTACCCAAATAACAGGGTTCGAATTCTCTACCCCATTTTATTACAGTATTCCTCCACAGCCAAACCCTGTGTTGTCAGTTCAGTGAAATTAATCACATATCCTTCGTATGGAAGTTCAGTGGAATTAATCACGTAGTCTTTTTATGGATTTGCTATGAATGAGAAGGTACATTAATATGCATGTGGCCGGTGAATATTACAGTGAAATTACAGGGAATAGTTTCCTGTTAACACAGAGCATCGCCACATCTCTTTGAGCATCTTTAAAGAACACCTTTCATCTGTGTAAATGGTTTACTGGGGGTCACTGCAGATTGTTCTGAATAGAATTAATCTTTTTTTTTTTTCTCAGAGCCAAGAGGATAACACGAGTAACTGCATTCTTCAGTGCCTCCCAGTGCTTTACATGTTATGCTCTAGGGAGAAGAAAAACCAGCTGTTGGCAGCCTGCTGAATTTACTAATTGTAACTAATGGGGCTGTTTCTTTCTGTCTGTGTTTTAGGATGGAATGGGGAACCTGAGAATCACGGAAAAGGGTCTAAAGCTTGAAGGAGATTCCGAATTCTTGAAACCTCTCTACGCCAAAGAAATTCGATCAAGACCAGTAAGTTGTTCAGACAGAAGTTAGCACATTTCTGTGACACTAACAGTAAGAAAGCATGAAAGTGACCATGTAGTCTTGTTATTGGATTAAGTACTTCAGCCACTCTATACAACTGTAATTTGGAGACTGGGATTATGGGTGTCCTTTGATGACATCATTTGGATACTCTGTCGTCTGCGCAGGTGTGTAGTTGACACACCTGAAGGATTTAATTTGTAGAAGCGGCAGTTAAAATGCTTCTGGGACCTTTGTGGTTTCAGACTGTCTTTTTGTTTCCTTTTGAGATAATCCTCAGCTGAGAGACGCAGTGTTCTCAGGCAGAGGGATTGCAGCAGGCAGTTGTGAAGTGCAGCTCATGTTTGACTGGTTGCACCTCAGACAGCAGACAGGTGATGCCTTGGTGCGAGGGCCTGACTTGTTGCTCGCTGTCACGATGAACTCATGTTACGTGCTCAGTCCTTTTTCACATTGTGTTTTAAAATGATGTGGAGTTAAAATTCACTGCTGCTAGGAGAGACTGCTTGGCAAAAGTGGCAAGGATGTTAACAACTGAAAATGAGAAAGAACCCAAGTGTGATCGAAATAGCGTTTTCATAGCAGCACTTCATTGATTGTCGTTGACTTCTCTCTCTAACGCCATCCTGTTTGTCCGGAGCAGCTTTAAAATAACTCAAACGATTATAGAGAGTTTATAGAATCCTTCTAATGTCATCTGGCTTGTTTCCTGATCGAAAGTGTTAATTTGAGTCAGATACTAACCTTCCTTTTTGATAACAATGACAGATAGCTAATTAATAGAGTTAACATGCCGTTATCTCAGCGTTGTGGTGCTCTTGTAGCATAATCAACACAACAGCCAACAGAGTAACAATTCAGTTCAGTTACTGAAGGCTCTAACCTCCGTAAGCTGTCAAGGAATTGATTTAAACATGCATCATTATTTAGAAAGAAAAGTTAATAGGAAAGCATTCATATCTATAAAGGGTTTCATCCCTGAATTAAAACAGAACCGTAGAACCTTACATGTCATTCACTTTGTAATGAAAAATACGTGAGAAAGGTGCAGCACTCAGTTTGATGAATAGACTGAGAAATCACTACTTACATTTCTTTTCCTACAGTTAGATTGTTGGAAATATTTGATTACTAAGAGAATTGAGAGCCACTTCTTGCTACTGGGAGTTTACTGGTTTCAAATTATCATATTGATCTACATTTTAATATGTCAGGGGGTACAAAAGTTATCCCCTTCTTGAGGCTCTGAAACTGGTTCTCACATCAGTGACACTAATGAATGCAAGGAACAAGAAATAAAATGTAAGGCCTGTGATGTGTGTTACTTGCTTTATTCCTCCTCCAGGATTTTTTTTGCTTGTAGCCAGAGAAGGATCTAGCTGCAAGCCCAAAGGTCTGGTCCATAGCCTAGTGAGTTGGAGCATCCCTACTGGCTTCAGGAGATGAGTCCTGGAAACTCTATTAGCTATATGGTTGCATAAGCCATGTGCATAGTATCTTTAACTTCTGAGTAGAGTTAAATGGTATCAGCCAGTCCTGGCTTCCGATTGCTCAAGATAATGCTGAAGTTACTATTGGGATGGCGATGACAGGACAATCCTGTTGATTTCAGTCAACTACTTCTTCCTTGTGCTATGTGTGAATTTGGCAAAACCTTTTCTTGTTTGATTTTGGTTTTGCTGTCTTGTAAGCAAACAAAAGGGTTGCAGTATATCAAAGAAGGATGGCTATGGAATAATGTAAAACATTATTAGATCATGTTGGGTTTTTTTAAGAACACTAGTGTGACCCACTACTCTCTTGGGAGGGAAGCACACTGAAGCTGATGAATATTGCTAAAATAAAGCGCTATACTCAGCACTCAGTAGTACAGATCAACGTTCATACTAATCCCACAGTAATCTTCTCTGGGTTTTTAGAAGTGCATAATGCATCTTTAACTATGCAAAGCGTAACAGAAGCCATATGACAAATAACAGTAAAGATGATCCCAGAAGTAAGCTGATATGTAATATTTTTATATGTTTAATTATGACAACATAAGAGTTGTGTACAGTAGTAGATAATGGGTTTATATAAAGCTGAAAAGACTTTCAGATGTTGGCTATTTATAGAACAATTTTATTTAATAAAAACAAACCAGGTAAGAGTTTAATTTCGCTGTTGCTGTATGCAGTAGACGTTGGTGTTGCTGGAAAAGGCAGAGGAAGAATCACTCATTTTGTAAGTGGCTGCAGTCCCATGACCTCTGCAGTGTTTTCCCACTTGTGCATCTCTCAGTGGCGTTCCCACACTGCAAGAGCTGGGAAATCCCCAAAGAATTATCTCCAAACCATGAATTGTGATAATTATTTAAAGCCTGGATTTGTCACTGTTTTGGTGCCTCTTGTTCTCTGCTGCATCTCTTAAATTTGAGGAAGCTTGTAATTGAAATTCCACACAGACTCGCTTTCCTAGATGCTGTGACTTCTGGTTTAAAGATAGTTTGGGTTTCCACTTAGAAGTGGATTTATTTTTCAAATTAGTTTTACAGGAAGGGAAGACAAAGGTTTAGAAAGGAGGAAAAGCCCTCAAATGTCATTCCAAGAGACTGGTTGTGTGGGAAGTTCTAAGTTTCTGTAGTTTATGCCTTAAAGAGCTGTAGCAGGTACTGATCCCTTTATCACCTTCTGGACAGAGTGGCTGCATTTAGCTGTGATCATTTTTGTAATGCAACACTTTGCAACTGAAATTAGTACCAGGAACTGAATCTATTGTACTGTCCTGGGAGTCCCTTCAAAAATGTCAGCAGAAGGATTGAGTCAACGTGGTTTGGTCCCCATTCCATTAAAATCACTGACATGAACTTAGAAAAAGCTTCTTCCAGACAGGTTCTTTTTGCATCATTACTGCCTTCTGTCTCGGGGATGACACCCCCTAGGCTGGTTATCCTTTTCCCTTACCCACTCAAGAGTGATCTCCCAAATCCCTCTCTCTTTGTATAATGAGAGTGCATTCCTGTTGTTTCCCCATCCTACTCCTGACTCAGTAATACTGGGCTCGTAGTGCCTCCGGGACTGGTAGCCTATTTCTAAGCATCAGAGATTACTAAGAAATGTAACCTTGTTCCAGCATGAGCCTGAAGTTTATCTGGAGATTAATGGTTAGTAACTGGTGGTAGTAGAGTTTGTACCCTTGTAGTCTTGTTTTAAGTAAATGAGATAGACGCATTCCCTTTTCCAGCGGTGTTCAGAGTGTCTTAAACTCCCAGCTGAACATATTGCACACTAAAGAGTGTTTTCCATGCCACTTGCATGGTACATGAGTATCGTGCTGCCTTTAATTAAGAAGTTAACTGAACCATGAAGTATTGCCTGCATAAATAAAAGTGATTTGTACTTAGTCAAGAAGGTGCATTAGGAATCCTTGCATTTCCTTACTTGCATATAAATTATGAAGATTATTAAAAATTGGAAGGGTCATCTATAAACCCATCTGCAGCTCGGCTGCTCTGTCACTCTCAAAATGTAGCTGTCTTTCTAACTGTTGTAATTTATTGAGGACTATTGCATGAACCATCTGCTTGCTTATAAATCAGACAAACTTTGACTGAAAGTTGCACGCAGCAGCACAAATTGTTAATTTTATGTGCTGGAAAGCAGTTGCAACAGTTTTGTGGTGTTTGGTCTTCATTGCCTGTATCTGAATAGCAATTTAAAGCTGGAAATTTTCCTGCCTTCCCTGAGAATCTGCTAATGATCAGGTTGTTTGAAACTTAGGGTGAGCACGGATTTACATTTCTTGGAGCCGTGGGGTTCTTTTGAAGCTTGCCACATGCAGGTCTGTAAGCAACTTTAAAGGGACAAGGCAGAGAACAGGCTACGTGCGTTTTCCATTCCAATGACAATAGGAATGAAATCCTGTGCTGTGATTGTACAGGAAAATCAAGTGAATTACTTCTCTCAGGAGCTGTGTGACAACCAGTGTGATGATAATCTCAGCTTTAGGAAACAGATAAAGACATCGCCATGATAGGATTAGGGTGCTTTTGCCCTTTCAGTGTTCATTTCAAGTGCATACAGAGAAAAAATCAACCATCAACCTCAGTTTCCAAATGTTTACATGTGGACTTAAATTTTCTTACCCCAAATCTTTTTAAAAATGAGAGTGTGGATTTGCCTGACAAGGATTTTTGCAGTACAAAGCTTTTGGCTGGGGTCCTGCCCATGCAGCTCTCTTGCAGGCTCTCGTACTGATGGATGGGTCTGGGAGCAGAGACCTAAACATGGGCACCAACCTTCCTTGTCTGTCCTCTTGTAACTAGAGGAGGTCCAAGATATTCCGTTGTTGCACAGGTACAAGTGATGGAAAAATTGAATAAACAGATTGTGAAGCAATTTTTAAGTGTTTTTTAGAGGAGATTTCTTAGTGTATTTAGCTGGATTCATGGTGAAGGTTTGCGTCTCGTTATTTTTAATCAATGGAAAAAAGACTTTAAAAGAAGAATCCTGAACATCAAAGAAAAAAGCCTGGGGCAAAGTACCGTGTCTTTTTTTATTTTCCTTTCTCTGGGTGGTGTTAGAGGTCCCTATCCTGCTCACTGTGGCAATGAGTGTCTGACTGAGGGCAGTGTACTCGTTCAGAGCATTGGAGCAAGCCTGGTCTCATTTGAAGCTGTAAAAATAGCTGGTGACCACAGTGGAAGAAGGACTGGACCTGTCATTAACACTTGGCTGTGATTCTGCAAGGGCATCTGTTTGCCCTAAAAAATTCACAGTTGTGAATCAGGGCTGATAACTGCTATCCGCTTTACTGGTGTTTAGTAAGTTCTCATCAGCATAAAAGCTAGACTAGCAAGTGCATAAAATATGCTTGTCTGTACTTTTCATTTTCCTCAGCCAGTGTTTGAATGATCGAAAATTTAAAGGAAGCTTTTAAGAGTGATAAATAATTATTTTGCCAATGTACTTGTCTCAGTGTGTTCAGCTCTGGAAGAAGAGTGGTGTAATTTTAAAGCACAGGAGCAGTTCTGTAATGGATGTATTCTTTTGTATTATTTGCTCTGCAGGTCTACCTGCTTCAAAGCTAAAAATACACACTGCAAAACAATAAGCCCTGTATTTGGATTAAACACTGACATGTGCCCACAATGGGGCATACCTGCCTCATAGCCGCAGATACATATTTATAAACAATATAACATGCTAATTTGGATTAAAAGGCAGCATTCACCCATGAGGAGAGACAATGCAGATGGCAAGATAATTGCAACTTGTTATGATGCTCAAACTGTGTAGCAGACATTTCGCTCTCAGTGAAGGCTGAGATAGATAGCATGACAGAAGGCTGCTATTTTTTGAGGAAGGAGACAGAATAATTCCTTTTCTTCCTTTGTCAGAGTTTACAGAGCAATAAAAGGATATTGAATTAGTTCCTGATGATTTGGTCTAGCAAAGTGCTTAAGGATTTCAGCTCACTGACTGAAACCATCATAGGGTGGAAATTAAGTTTATCTCACCATGCTGCTGTCAGTTAGCAGTGCCTGCGCACTACCACCACCTCTGTGGCCATTACTCCTACCAATGTTTTACTATTCCCTTAGTGACCAGTTCTTCAGAGGGAGGAATGTGGAGTTTTGCACATTGCAGTGCAAACAAGCCTACAAGAGCTCCTGGCAGCTCCTGGAGATGTTGCTTGCTTGGCATTTACCTCTGGGGCAGTTCAGCTGCCACTGTAGCTTCAGGCAGAAAAAATTCACGCTATCCACATTCAGCATCTGCAGCACCATATATTCTCCAACTGCATCTTTGTACGTTACTGCTTCTTGGCTGATTTTTGGCAGCAGCTGCTAAAATATTGTTGAAAAGCCCTAACAATTCAAAAGAAGAGCAAAGCTGCTAGTGATGGCACAGCCAACAGAAGGAAGCTGCAGCCATGCCTGGCCATCTCATACTGCCTCTACAGGGATTGTTCAGCGTTCATCGTGGCACCATTCCAGGTACCTTGTTGCTGGATCCTGTGCCAGTTTGATTTTGCTATAAATGTCTCTCTCACTTTGGTCACTTTGAGTCTTGCTTGTCTGGCAGCTATCAACAGACAGGAGAGCTGGCTTTTAGCAGGACAGATAGTAAAAATAAACAGAAACCGTTGACCAAGCTGCAAAAAAGCATCATTTTGGCAGAAGTGCCTTCCCATGATGTGGATATTGCCATCACCATCCATAGCAGACGTGAGTCTGCGTATGGCAGTAGGCTGAGTGTCCAGTGGGATTTATAGAATCCTTTCCTCTTAATAAATTTCATCTTTAAGCAATAAAATCCAGAGGGTCTACTTCAGGCTGAACCCTGGTTGCCCCAACTGCTTCAGGGGCAGTCAGTGGCTCTGTGATATTTCCAGTGTGCGGAAAAGGTGGAAGTTTAAGTAAATTTTAGAGCAGCTGTGGAAACGTTTCCCTTTACATTCATAATGAATTTGGCCCTAAGTCTCTCAGCGTTGTTTTGACAGAAATGTTGTCGCCTGACTGAAGGGTATCTCCAGTAACACCAGAATTTTAAGTCTTGCTTTGTCTGTTCCCTGTTGTTTGTCCAAGGAGCCGGTGTTCTGTGCCACACACTAAAAGCACAACCGGGAACTCCAGGATCTCACTGGCTGCAAAACCAGAGCATCCTGAAAAAGAGCAAGAAGGGAAGCTGTGAAAAAAACCAAACTTTTTAAAATAAACTCCACAAGTCGCATTTCAAAGCAAAATCGTAAGGAGGCTGCCTATGGCATTTTGAAAAGGATTTCATTAAATGTTGCTAACTTGTCATAAGCTCTCTTAAATGGAAGGGTAATGGCTCGTAACATTTGTAAGCTTTTTAATTTCATGCAATATGAGCAGTGTAATCAACACCTATTAAAGTCAATCAGCTGTGCCAAGTGGGCTACCTACCTCGGCTTTTATCTACATTTTCATCGTGGGTACACCTCTGAACTAACTCTGGGAACAGTGTGGTTGGACTTTCTTATCCTAACATCAGTGGAGATTTTGTGTCCAGGAAACCAGATGTGGTCATTGACGACGTATCTGAGCCCACAAGCTAAATAAGCAATTTATAGTCAGTGCTTTGCACCTCCTAGGGTGGGAGTTTGGGCCATGGAATTGATGCAGCCCTAGTTAACAGCTCTGGAGCTCAACATGAAAGAGATGGGTTTGACTTTTTCCCTTCGACAGGTGAGATTTCTCTGCATGAGCTGGTTGTGCGAGGAGAGGGGAGCTGTTCAGATCATGTGTTTCTTTTGCTGTTCTGACCCAACTCCCATCTCCTCTTCATTCTAAACATTTGCAGCTGCACTCTACAGTCCTAAAAGCAAGTGATGTGCATCACAGCTCAGAGTGAGCTGTGGGGCTGAGGTTGGGTGCTCTGTGGTCTCTAAGCTTTCTCACTGCATTTTTGCAGTGAACCCAGAAATCCGTTGTGTTTCAGCTGTAAAAGGGAGGACCGTGAGGCTGAAGACTGTGATATTTTCATGAAGTGCTGCAAGTCAGCTAAAGTTGTGTTTTCAACTGAGTCATGTGCCTGCAGACGGGAGTGCAGGTGCTAGAAGCTACAAGAATAGAATAAACATTTGATTTTTTTTTATTCCCCCAAAAGGAAAAAGTGAATTTATTGATTTTAAAGTTGAAAGAAAAAAATGGGCTGAGCTGAATGAATTTGGCAGTTACCTTCCTTGCACATGCACCACTCTCACTCCTCTGCTATCCATCATTCCAGCTTCAGTTTGGCAACTTGAATTCACTTGCTACCCCTATGAATTAACTGGGCAGCTGCTGCAAAGTGACATTTATTATGGCCTCTCAGTACTCCTACAGGCTTCAAAATCTTCAGGAGCTCTATATGGTCCTTATTTTTCTATGTTAAAAAAAATAAAGCATGGAGGGGATTCGTGGGTGTGGGACACAAATCCCACCTACTGATCGCGGGATTTCAGTCGCTGGCTTGTCTCGCTGGACAAGTATTACTGTTTAAAGAGAAGCTCTGCAGGTAGTTGACTACAGCTGACCTGAACCAGCCCATGGGACTGGAAATGTTCACAGCATAGTCTTGAGTTCTCAGTCCAAAACTTGATCCAAATTTCACCTTAACAAGCTGTAGCCCCAGAAAGACATAAGCCTTACAAAGCACCTGAAAGCGCTCGGGGAAAAGCGTGTGTGATGGTGTGCTGCTGCACTTCAGGCTCTTAAGGGCAAAGACCTCGAGTTTAAGGATGTGCTATGTCTAGACATTGCTGCTGACAATCAGGATTCTGGCTGCTTTGGAAAAGCTGAAATAGAAAAGCAACTTCTTAATACTAGAAGCGAAAAAGTTTAGACAGCATGGATAGAGAGAAGACAGAGACAAATAGCCAAAGGAAACACTAAAAGGCTAATAGGCAGATCCAATTAGAAAGAAAAAGAGCATTTTTCTGATATTTCCAAGAAACCTCAAGAGTAGAACTTCGTGTCTTCTTACAACAGGGTAACAAATACTTCTGCTGCTCTTCTGCTGATCAAAACTATTTTGGCAGCAGAGTTCTGTGTTCTGTAAGGCGAGCGTCGCTTGACAAGCAAGCTGTGCTGTCATTAGATGTGCAGGCACACACAACTGGGTTTAGAGACGGTTCCGTTTGTGTATTCTTTGATTTGCAACAGGAAAGGAAAGCCAGACCTTCCAGGTTTCATTCACCAGTTGCTAAGCCAGTAATAAGAGCTTCTCTGATTGTTCTGTTTCTAAATGACAGATGTTGGATTTGGAGAAAGAATCACGTAGGGAAACAAGAGCAACTCTAAGTTTGCTTCTGTTCTTCTAGGGCAAATTGGTTGAGGGTCTTGGGAAAACTGACTTGCAGCTTTTGAAGGAAAAACTAAAGATTTCTTCGGCTGTTAATGTCTCCCTGGTCAGAACATCTCTATTTTTGATCTCTATTTGTCTGAAGCTGTACCTGGCCCTCTACTCCCGTGTAAACCAGCATCTTTCAGAAGGAGACAGTCCCATGTGAGTGTTGGTGGCACAGTGCAGGGTCTGATAAAAAAAGCTATACATCTATATACCTCACAGGACAGTGTTGTACATCTGTACATAAGGAAAGACTTGTTTACTTTGATGGAGCGCTGGAACAGGCAGCCTGGAAAGGTTGTGGGGTCTCCCTCTCTGGAGAGGTTCAAAACCCACCTGCTCTGATGAACCTGCTTTAGCAGGGGGGTTGGACTAGGTGATGTCAAGAGGTCCCTTCCAAATGCCTACAAGTCTGTGATTCTGTAACTTGTCAGTGAAGGATTGGTCTAGGCTTCAATCAAACCACATTTAACCATGGGCATAGTTACATATGTGTAATCTTGAAATCCCCAGCTCCTGCTGCAATCTGACTTTTGCTGTGTACGTTTCTTTAAGATCCCAACTGTTAGTTATAAATGATGAACCCTGATGTTAGTACACAGTTGGGAGAGCAGCAGGCTTTTTGTTCCTCTCTTCAACATTATCCATTATGCAGCAGTCTTGGAAGTGCAGCCTAGCTGAAGCAGAAGAAACAGGAGCCACAGACAGGAGCCTCCCTGTACCCTTTCCTGGTAGGAGCCACTGATCCAGTGTCTTCAGTGATTGGTTTTGCTCCATCACAGTTTTGAAAGAACTTCAGGAGTAAAAACATTGTGAGGCAAATGCCTTCTGTTTGCAAGTGGAGAGAACTAGACAGGCTGAGTCACCCTGCTGATTGCCAGAAGAGTAATTTGGGGTCCTTGACATTTGTATTCCTCCCTGTGCTCTATTTTACCTTCACACATCCTAATTTCTTTGCCTGCTTTTGCCGTTATTCACTATTTGCCCAAACAACATTCCTGTCTTCTCCCAGACATGGAAAAAGCATCTGCTCATCTTTCTGTGAGCCTGACATCTCTTGAAATACCACTCTGCATCTCCCCAGTGGTGTCGGTTTGGGATGGGTTTTCGCTCATTGGCCCTGTACCATGGCAATGCCCCGTGTTCCTCTGGTCTCTTCACCCTGAAGCATCTGCTCGAGAGTGTCTGTTGGATGTCAGCCACAAGATACTGTCAAATCTCGACACAGAGCACCCTACTCCTGCTCAGGCACTTGTCCCATCAGGCCTTTTCTGTCTTCCTAACTCAGTGGGTAGATGTGTTCTGTGCAGCAACATCCAGCTTGATGTGGCATCTTTTCTCCAGATCAGTCCCATTTCATGTCACTTGCTTAGCTGTGTCTGTCATTTTACTTATTCAAGTGTACCACTGCCTTGGCTGTTAAGTGTTCCACCTCTTTGAGAGAGATGGAGGTCTGTAGTGCTTCCTGTCTGAGGCAGCTCCTGTCTGACACTAACTCCTACATGTGCTGTTATGGCACTGCAGGTCAGAGTTTGAACTCTGTGTTTATTCCTAGGGGAAAGGCTCTATCTAGTCATGTAGATCAACAGAGCATCTTTCTTGAAGCTGAGTATTGATCATCTCAACAGAAGAAATAAAGTGGTTAGCAAAAAGCAATTCAGAGACAGTTTGTGCCATGCTTCTGTGACCCCATAACCCTGTATCATAATTAGATCAGATTATTTTGGTATCAGAGGTATAGTCGTGGGTCCAGCCTTTCTTTTCTGTCCTTCCCGTTTTTCCATGATACACCCCTACAGAGTTAACCGAGCATATTTCTGCAATAAATATTCTCACAACAAGGCCAAAATATGGTTTTCATCAATCATTTTATAGCTGCTTCAAGCCTGTCACACCAGTGTGCATGCTTACAGCAAACTTGGGAAAAAATGCAGACAAACCACAAATAAAAGCAAGGATTTGAATAGAAAAACCTGGATTTTCTATCACCAGGAATAGTCCAATGATCTTTCTTTGTGTCTTGTGTAGTGGCAAGTGCACAGTCTCCAATGAATAAATAATTCCAGTTCCAGGAAATGAGATTATTACTCCCATGAAGCTATTGAAGCTATTGAAAAGGAGAGCACGCTGAGCCCTTCAGACGGGTTTGAACCCGAAGGACAGGTCTCATAAAAAGCACCTTGTAATTGTAATAGAAGCCTGGAAACAGAAATGCTTTGATTGCAAGTGCATGTCCGGGCTGAACCTTGTCATTCCCCAGGCCACATGCATTGGAGAGAACTCCACTGGGTAATCACAGACGTGAGGATGGCCTTCTGCGTCCTGCCTCCCAGCCGTAACTGTGCTGTAGTATAGTTGCTTTTGTAGTGTAATTGCTTTCTCTGCAGGGCTTCTTCCTATTGATTCTGCTTGTGTGGATTTAAATTGTTTGCGGGTTGGAACTAGACTCAAGTTGGTCTGCATCTCCGCTTTTCTGTGCTAGGCAGCTCACGCGGCAGTTCTATCTAAGAGACTTTAATGATGTCGAGATAGCATCACTCCCTGGCCTGTGTGTATGCATTTGATTTGAGGAGAGAGGCTGGATCAGATAAGTTCAGAACATCAATAAATACGTGTATTTTGTTTGGGGACACTTGTTCAATTTGAATCTTTTTCCCAGGAAGCAGCTTGTGTTGTGTCATTTTTTGCAGCGTGCTGTGTAAATGCTCTGCATCTGCAACTGTCGAGGATGGTGCCATCCCCTAGCAATGCCATCTGCTCGCTCACAAAGTGCTTTTTGCGTCGATGAAAAAATGTGAGGTGTTACTCATAATTAGGCAAATCACATGCTGTGATCTGTGATTGATTTGATTTCTGTTGCTGGCTACCTTGCATATGTCTGTGTGTCCATAAGTATTGTCTACATATCAGCATATGGATGCAGATGAATCAGAGACTCGTGAATTCTTTTTTCCCAATCCAGACAGATGGAAATGTTTTCCCTCTTTCTTATTAGCAGCAGCTGAATTTCAGTAACACCAGGGGCCTTTGCTAGGTTCTTGCCTGTGTTTTGTGCTGTATGTAAGCTGGCACGGCCATTTATAATCTAATACAAGAAATACACAACCCATGACATGCAGCAAAGGAAAGTTATAATTTCTAAGTGATGTTGAGACTTAGTCATGTTCGTAGCCTTCCTAGAGGAAAATATCTGGATATATAACTTGGTGTTGTGCAGCACACTAACAGAATACCTAAAAGGTGCTGTGAGCGCTGCAGAATCCAAGGTCTTTGCTGATCACTTCTGCAAAACATGACCATCCCTTTCTGAGTACTAACCATATGTACTCTTCCATGTGTTTTCATCTCACCCAGTGAGATCCTAATTGTTTCTGCGCGTTGTATGGTCTAAGTAACACTGACAGTAACTGAGAAATTACCAGTTCTATATAATTTTGCCTTCGAATGCCCTTTATAGATAGTGAGGTATGATTTACCAGTGGTTTTAAAAGATGTTAAGGCAGGCAGCAGGCATACTAGAAGGGCCATAAAAATGAAAACACATGAACAGAGGTCTGCACACTTGTCTGGAGGAAAAGTTACAAGCAGTGGAGTAGCTATATAGTTGGATGATTTAGAATGTTTTAAACCTCAGCAGAGCTCTCTCTTCTCTCTCCTTCTCTCCTATGGTCCTGTACCTATTTACAGTGTGTTCACTTCAGCAGATCTGTCACCGCTGGAGTCTGACCATAATTAGGATTGCCCAAGGCAGAAAACAGGTTATAACTTAGCACAAATCCATAGTCCTACTGCTGTAACACCTCCTATAGACAGGGATCAGATCGGTGCGAGATGCCGCTGAGCAGCAATTGTGGTTTGTTATTTGTGCAGAAGAATTCAAGTAAATTGAAGTGGTTAGTGACTCCTTGGTTGATTCTCACTGAACGTGGTGATCAATGTGCTGAGAACCCAGCACCACTGCTCTCCTGTTTAAGAGCATTACAGTTGCTCCAGTTTTGCTTAGCTTGTACAACAGAGAGCCATCCCCTAGTGATGCAAATTTAAACATCAGCACATATTTGATCGACTCTGGTATAACACCTTTGGGTGAACCCTGAGTGCAGTGAAGTGCTTGAGAATTATTTGGTTATTTTGCAAGTTGTGCTGTTCTTTTCAGCTGTTGTCTGAGAGTGCCGTGCTAGACGAGTCCCTCTGCTGAGCATTCTTAATGCATCAGAGTTTTTCTGAAGACAGTGGTGCTCAGTTCAGTCCTACAAAAGCAGAAAGTTTTGTGAATGTGCCGCAGCCTTCAGATGTTACAAATCAGTATCTCCCACTCTCATGGATGCTGAAGAGAAATCCAAGATGCACTGTCGCATTTTATTTTTGTGCATGCCTATCAGTTTCATCATGTCATCTGTGGTGTTCCTTGTATCATAAGTCAATGAAGTAAAAAAGGCAAAAGACTATCCTCCCCCTCTTCTCTGCCCTGGTGAGACTGGATCTGGAAAGTTGTGTCCGGTTGTGGGCCCCTCAGTTCCAGAAGGACACAGAACTGCTTGGGAGAGTCCAGCACAGAGCCACAAAGATGATGGAGTGGAGCATCTCGCTGATGAGAAAAGGCTGAGGGAGCTGAGTCTCTTGAGCTTGGAAAAAAGGAGACTGAGGGGTGACCTCATGAATGCTTAGAAATATGTGAAGGGGCGGGTGTCAGGAGGATGGAGCCAGGCTCTGCTCCGTGTCGTCCAATGATATACCAATAGACAACGGGTGTAAGCTGCAACATAGGAGGTTCCACATGGTGCTAGCAAAGCGTATCTTTCTGTGAAGGTGACTGTACCATATTTGAATAGAAGGAATTTGAGTTTTCTTGTTGTTTGTAAACATTTATTTGAATACTTAATAAAATGTTAGAATTTGGAACACAGCTCATGATGCTACATTTATGTCATTGAGTGCCAATTGCAGGTAAGAGCTATATCAGCTTCGTTTCTGGCTGCATGACCTGGGCATATTATCCTTCTAGAAAGAGTTTGTTTCCTGGAAGAGGATGCAAACTACATTTTGGTATCTCTGCACTGGACCTATTGCCTTTTTCCTAGCAGGGATCACCCTTAGGCACAAATAGAGCACACGCTGGACTTTCTGCAGCATTTGAACCTGTTACCAATTCCTTTCACAGTTTGTCTGTGAAAAGCTTATGCTGTCAGATCAGAAGTTTTACAAAAAAAGAGATTGAGTTACATAAACGTTACATTCAACCATTTGAAGGACTAAATCAAGACCAAAGAAGATTCAGTCATTAAACAACAAAATACGTTCAAATCACATTTCAGGGAAATTTTCAATCTGCACCTAACTACACAACTTAAAGTGTTGTGCCAGAAGGCTTCTGGGCAAAATGGAGGCTAGATCAGAAACAGGAAGAAGAGGTATTTGCTTCACTTTTGAGACAGAAACAGTAATATTTGGCCTGGAGTCCCAATTAATGTTGTAGATGAAGACCTGGCTACTCTTCCCAGTAGGATTTTAGGGATTTAATTCACTGAGGGGATTGGACTAGATGATCTTTTGAGGTCCCTTCCAATCCTAATGTTCTGTGATTCTGTGATGCTCACAAGTTTGTCATCTTCACAGCCAAAAAGAGATGCTGGCCAGTGTTTAATCTCTCTCTTTTATGGGGGCAGATCTGAGCTTTTCCAGAGTCAGACACTCCCCAAAGGAGGTTCTGCTCTCAAGGCAGGAGTGGTGGGAAAGAAGTCTACACTCAGTATTAGGTCTGGGGTTTTTTTGACTGAGAGATTACAGCCTATTCTGGAGATCTATGTGGTTAGGAAATTCTCTGATGTTGTGCAGTGAGAGTATTACTGGTGCTTCCCTTTGAAGGATGGGCAAGACATGCAGGAACCAACAAAACTGGGTCAGCAATACTAATTTAATCTGTGCTCACTGACAAAACATAACATAGTAAGGGTTAAGAAGTAGCTTTCCTGGTAGGTCCCAAGGCATGCCTGACAACTGCAGTGAGCTCCTGTGCAGTGCTGTGGCCCAGGCAGTGAGTGCTTCTGGGTCTGATTCCATAGGGAAGTACTGTAGAGGCGATGCTTTTATGGGTTTTCATTAGCCGTTTACAGTTGTTGTGGAAGGACTTCTCAGGTGCCCAGAAATTATTGCTCAGTGTCTTGGTTCATGGGCAGTGAACACTTGCAGCTCCAAACCACACAAAAACTGTGAGACGTAACCTGGTGCAGCTCTGAGTTGTCCCTACCAAGGGAAAATGCAGCACAGGAGAGAAAGTAGCACTGTAGTTACTACTGTTATTACATTTAACTATTGGTGCAGGAGGACTGGCTGGACTTCAGGAAAGGAATGTGTTTGTTACAACCTACATAAGTACTTCCTCTCTATCAGAAGCTCCTTAAAAGAGCCCTCAGGGGTGCATACAAGTGCTTGTGCAGCTTGTGGCTGTAGGCAGGGTGAAGGAGAGCTTTTGCTCTCATAGTGGGCTGGCTGCTTGCTTTACAGAAAATGAGCTTTTACCCTCTGACAGTCCAGCTGTAGAGAGCTGGGTTTTCTTTCCATAATGTCAGTGAAAGGTACTGTTGAGCAAGGAAATGGTGCTCTGAGTGGCTTCTCCGTAGACTGCTCCTTGCCAGCTTGGATTATGTTTTAATATTTTAATGTTTCCCATTACTTTGTCAAGTCCCCAGGAAATTCAGCATTTCCATTCTTTCCACAAGCTTCACTTACACTTACTGTGTGAAGGCTTTGAATCGCAGTGCTTTTGTCAGGAATCAACTGCTGAAGAACTGCCACAGGAATCACAGGACCCAATCAAAGCTCTTTCTTTTGACCATCCAATTCACAAACACAGTGACTGTGATGCACTGTTTTAAAATTACCTCTTAAAATACAAAAGGATTTCCAAAGATTTTTTAGTAAATCCCTAAAACAGCCTAAGGACATCTGTTAAAGTATTGAAATTCCTTAAAAGACAACGCTGCTCAGGATTGCTTCAGCTGCAAATTAAGGTTGTCAGTCAAAGCACTGTTTCTGTTTTAGTCTCTGATCTAGGAGTTTTTAGCATCTCTTCTAAAGGGAGCCAAAGCAAGACAGCTAGTTCGCTGCTAGTGTTTGTTTTGCCATGTGTTTAACCCTGCAAACAATCAGTCGATACCTTTTGTGAAGTCTGTGTGTTTTTACTGGATACTTCACTGCTCAGTCAGGAAACAAGCACTGCTGTTTTGACATCTTTTTACATGCTTCACATTTTTCACTCCATAGCATTTGTCCAATGTTTTGATGTATTGAGCAGCTGTGGCAACTCCTTTTGTGGGTCTAAAGGTAATTGCACTGCTGCCAATGATCTTTCCAGGTGCCTTCCAATCCCTAATGTTCTATGATGAAGGGCTGGGGTAAGACACAGAACAGCA
>JAOXOE010000765.1:11063955-11076937 GCA_028565055.1 Phoeniculus purpureus | reverse complement strand
AAGAGCTTCCTCCTGTGCTCTCAGCAAAAGACTGTCACAACTGCGCTGCTCACACAGCTAGGACAGGCGTTTGACCTTTTGCTGAAGATGTATGAACTTCTTTGGGAAAGAGCTACGCACTCTCTAGAGCTAATTAAGCAGTAATGCTAATGCAGTCCTGCAGCAATTGCCGAGCTGTCATGTATTCATTGGCCCTGCAGAAAAAGGACAGAGAATAAAACTACCAAAGCAGTTGAGAAATGAAGATAGCGGGTTTTAGCACTGGCACTAGCAAGACTAGAAACAGCCTCCACTGTCTGTAGCATTCAGTCATGGCAACGGAGCTTCATCAAATTGCTTTGCACTCATGACAGAGCCAGGCTGCTAGTGAAAAATGCCTGTAGCAAAATTAAGGAACAGTAAGGTAAAAAAAACTTGTTTCCTAACAGTGATTAAAGACACGAGAAAATTCTTTTTTGCTCTCAGTTAGGAATTGTGCTGCTGCCATATCAACATGAAAGTCAGGTGTGAAAAAAGTAGTTTAATTTGCAATCAGCAGTGACAAAGAATGTAAAAGCTATATAGGAAATGTTACTTCGTTTAATTGGATGGCTGGGTTTTTTTCTTTAGAGGCTGAGGCAGAATTTCTGGATGATTCATCTAAATAAAGTGTTTTTCCCATTCTAGAAGGGGAAAAAATTACCCAATCTTGAGCAAACATGCAGTCCTTGACTCAGTACTTCTGATTGTTTTGCTGCTTGAGAGCAATAGGAGCAATAGGTCCATCCATGCCTTTTAATATCCAATTCAGCTAACATTGTCTTTCTTCTTCAGCATCCACCCACCCAGAGTGTAAATCTTTCTCTTGTTGGAGAGAGCAACGTGTGTCAGAACAGTGAGGTGTACTGAGTTTTCCTTGCATTTACTTTTCCTTCAAAGTACATTCCAGGCAAAAAGGACAACAGCGTTTATGTAAAGTGTATAGGCTTCAAGTCCAGGCTGAAATGTGTGTTCAGATTGTGTTCCCTTAATCCTGTTTAAGGAAAAAGAAGCATCATCCACCATCAGATTAATATTGATTAAATGTCACGAGGATTATGGAGGAAACGTACTGTACACTTACCGAACACTGAAATCAAGTTTAAAAGTGTGGCAGATTTATATTTTATTTCCTAAGTGTCTTCCCCAGCCTTCACAACCTGATCTGTTTGAAGCTCACATAATATTCTCCTTGATAAATTTCCACTGTGTATTCCTGCTTCAGGTGCTCTCCTGAGTTTCTTTGCAACTTTGCACAAGAATGCCAAGAAGAGCTTCAAAGGAGTTCAGTGATGACATTGCTATTCTTGAGCTGCAGAGAAAGTGTTGAAGGACCCCAAAACTAGTCAAGAAGGAAATATCTAGAGGTCAGCATGAGTTGTAGCAACCTTTCCTCGTATGTCTTTTCTCAGTTTGGATGCAAGCTCTTCTGTTCTTTTCTGTTATTCCCTTTATATTTCTCAGACTTTCAACCACTGAAGCTGGGCTGCCGAAGATCAACATCTGTCTGCAGACACACACAGCACTAATCACTGACATGCCCATCGTAGAGCTTGTGGCTCTAAGCCACTACAATAAGCATCTTATTGTTTGCAAGTTTTCTAGCTTAACATCAGATTCCATTTCTTTCTTGGGACTATGAGTCAGATAACTGCTTCTCCTCCACCCAGCAGAGCTGGTGGTGCTGAAGTCACAAGGAGTTCAGGCATAGCCCAGTGCCTTAGGGTTGACTCACTTCCCATGTGCACACAGTGCCAAGACCAACATTGAAACGAGTTGTAAGCAAATTATATTGAATTTTTATTAGAAACACCTTTGTTGATGTTTCTGATAAGAACTGCTGCACGTTTCATTACTTTGATTGCCATTAAAAGAACAATTCCCAATGCTTGGACCATGAAGGTAGACAGACAGGCAGGCAGGCCTCTTCAATGAAATGTTTTTATAGTATCCTAGAAAGAAACATGAATGGAGCTTTATGGCTTTTATTCAGTGTGTTGGCTTAACCTAGCCAGGTTATTATTGTTGCACCCTGAAATGGAGCTGTTACTGATTTCAGGTTTGATGGTCTTCAAGAGGAGCAACAGGAATTACTCTGTTCATCCTTTTAAAAACATAAATTAAGGATGAATGAGGCTTTTTAAAGTTAGGAATTAAAAGGAACAGGCACAAATCATTTCTACCTCTATCATATTGGATTAACTTCCTGGGTATCTGTTTGTACAGACATCTGAGACTATCATGTATTGCCCTGATGTGAGACTGCAGAGAAGAGAACCTCATCAGACGGGTGTTTACACGAACAAATTTCTGAATGTGTCCTGATCAATAATAGTGGGAATAGAAAAAGTTTATTGAGATCACCAACATGCTACACATTGCCTCTTGGCTTTAGCTAGAAAAAAGGTCACAGCAAATCCTTCTCCCCTCACTTGCCCAGTACTAAATTAAGGCTAAGCACTAAAGAAAAGTTACACCTAAGCCAAATTAATCACCAAGTTTGTCACAGGGCTCTGAGACTCCACGTTCATTATAAAGCGGTATGATACACAACACTAGAGTTGTAGTGTGGGTCTGGAATTACTATGAAGGATCCATAGAGTGGGCAAGAAATGTTTTGTCTAGAAAGAGGAGATAAAGGCAAGTGGGGAATAGCTAACCAGGTGCATCTGCACAAGTGGAAACCTGATTTCTCTCCTTCGCATTCTATTCACCCCCAAGAGCTGTTCAGCTGATTGCCACCTACCCTTGACAGCAGGAACATCAGTCATTAGTCTAAAAATACCTCTCATTGCATTACGTTTGATCACGTCTTCTCTCCCTTCCAGCTGATAGCAGTAGAAGCCTGGAACAAGTTTTGTGCAGAGGGAATGGTGTGTGATCAGAACCTCACCACGATGGCTGAAGCACTGTTCTGAACAGAGGGAGCAGGGGTGGCCCTTGCTTTTGCACCAGGGCAGGCACCGGGACAGTGTCATGAAGCTCAGGCACATTTGCAGCAAACAGGGAAAGCAAGAGGTAGCTTGGAAAGTTGAGCTGTCGATGTCCATTTTCCTGTTGAGGTTGCAGTTGAGATTTGCCCCCTTCTTGGGGCATTCATAACTCATCTTTTCCCTGCAGAATTGCTGGCAAACAGCTGGTGTTGAGCTCATACTGGAGCCTTTTCCTTGGTGGGGTTTTAGTGATCTTCTGGTCTTTTCTCACAAAGCTCATGAGACTGATCAACCAACTCTACATTTGCATGAAGAGACCTAATGCTTCAGGAGGCAATCTTCAACAGAAGGCTGGCAGCTCTACCTGCACATACAGAACATGATGCTTCTGCTGTGTTTCAATATGAAACTGAGATAAAAACCCACTTTGTTTCATGGTAGAGCAAGACAATTGCCAAGAGCCCAGCCCAATGGCTCTTTCTATTGCTTCCCTACTGGAGACAGTGAGAGCAGATTGCTGTGCCTGGCACATACTCTGCAGCATGAAAGGACAGTGTCCTCCCATGCAAGAGCTGGGGCTGTTCAGGTGATGTAACCGACTGGTAGAATTGGAGACTCCTATTGCAAGTGCACAATGGGAAAGAGTTGGTCCAGAAGCTGGATTCCACTCCAGCAACTCACATGCAATGGTCCAAACCACAACTAGGCTTGTCTCTAGAGGTGGCAGTTCCTTTTCTGAAGCTGCTAGTTTCAGGGAAAATGCAGTCCTCCTTGGCAGACCACTTCGCCTGCAGTCTTTCTTCAGTGTCTTAAATGAAAGAGAAAGAAAGAAACAGATTTCCAGACTCTGAAACTGAACCATAAATATTCCCTTGCTGTTGGACCTTCAATTTTTGTTGCTGCATGAACACATATAGGGCTCTCAGACGTTTGTGCCTCCACGCCTCATGCACTAACAGGGAAAAAAATCCCACTCTTTGAGTGAATCTTTATGGTGTTTCCAAACACTTCAGGTAGATCCTGTCACATGGTTTATAAGTTCCTGACTGATGGTGTGGAATGAAGTTATTGGGCTGAGAACCAGCTAATGGAAACACATTGATGAAATCATTTTTGAGGGACATTAAATGGAACTTAAAATAAAGCTGAAATGGCTTTATGGATTTTTCAGTCAAACTGTTTATGAACATTTATGGGTGGTAAATTACACAGTGTCAGAAGAGAGAATCAGTAGGTATGGCTCTTAATAGAAGTTCCTCTGATACAGTACTGTGAGAAAGAGTAATTTAGTGCCTAGGGATGTACAGTATCATAGGCTGAAATACAAATCGTATGATTGTTTTCTCCAAGCTGGCTGTTTGCAAGTAAAGTTACCCGTAGCAGCAGCAGGGCATCTCATAAAATGGAAAAAAAGGTATTTTCAATGCTTTGTGGTGAAGTAGAAATTTTCTATTACAGATTTTTCATGATAGGCAGCAGATGTTCATATAACAGTGATTCGGGAAACAGAGGCTGTGTTGTACAATAATAAAATTAGTTTACTTTTGCTTCATACTTGCTAAAGGTAGAAGAGAGGGATAAATGATTTTGACTGAGAAGAGAGGTGACAGCAGCTAACCAGTGAGCTGTTGAAGCTGTGCCATTTGACAAAACCCATCATTCTTTGGGTAGAGGACAGTGAAAATAAGACCAAGGAAGTGAAACACTTGAAGGCGCTTTCTAGTCCTGCATATCTTGTTCCTTGATTTTGACCAAGTGCATTAGGTTGTCCCTTCTATCAGAAAAGCTGCTCCCAGTTTTGCTCCTCTTTAGGCTAGAAAACACTTTTTTCCCACATATATTTGGGACTGGTTTATTGCCACTTGCTCTCACACCAGGATTGGCCTAGAGCCAGAGGTTCTTTCTCCTTCATGTTATTTATCCTCCTACTCTATTTGTACACAGCATTTGTGTCCTTCCTTAGCCGTCACGCTGCTGAGCTAAAAATTCCTTCCACATTTCTCTTGTAGAATAGATGTTTTCTGTATGTGCAATCATGAAAGTGTTTCCTCTCCGTACGCTTTCTTCACTGGGGATGGGCTGGAGACTAGACAATAGTTCAAGGACACACTGATGTTTCTTAAAACAATGTGATTTTTTCATGTTCCGGGTAGCCTTGCCTCTTGACTTTCATTTTAATGTAACACTGGCCTTCTCTTTGGCCCTGCCCTGCTGCCATGTATCATGAGTAGCACTCAGCCTCCGTGCAGGGACATTCCCGTCCTGGAAGTATCCAACATGGAGAGGAACATTTTACTACTTTCTAAGCACTTAACCTAGGGCTTAATATTTTTAAATCTCATCCTCTCTCTTCTACTACGTGAGGTCAAACATTTGTGTCTCCGTGATATCCCAGTTCTCCTCTGCAGAGCCAGAATAGCCCAAATCAGTGTCAACAGCACATTTATCTCAAACTTTCCATCTTTTTTTGCCAATGCCTTTAGTAAAACCACTAAATGAGGTCAGTCCTTCCAGCCTATTGCCTTCACTTTCAATGCTGTCCAGCACTGATGCTATCACAGCCTGGGGACTTCCACAGTGGCCAAGAGCCAGGCTTTGACACAACTGTCCAGTGTAGTTGAATCTCTCCAAGACAATTGTTTCCATTAGGAGACACAGCAGGAGCTGCTGATCCTCCAGGCAGAGACCACGACACTTCAGCGTGGAGAGAACTGGTGAGAGTGGACACATTTGTGATCTATACAATTCCAGGAGCAGAGAAAGAAGACAATAATTATTTGTGGTTTTCACAGACTAGGCAGAGCCAAGAAGCCGGTGGAATCATCAGGCAGCAGGTTGAAACCAATGGAAGAACTTCTCCAGAGTATTTAATTAATCCATGAGCCCACTGTTACAGAATGTGGACATCTAAAATGATAATTAGCTGAGGTGAGGGAAGCTTATCAGTGTCTCTTCAGTGTCTGGATGACAAGTCCAGCTCAAAGGAGCCCCTCAGTTGCTGACAGCCAGAGTCGAGGGAAGGATAACTCAGTTCTGGTCCCTCAGCATACCCTTGTGGCTACTCAGTAACAGAGACAGGTGTCCCTCTGGGAGGTCTTATGTTCTTTAAACAGAATGATAAGAAGAAATTATATTGTCCAGACAGGAAGCCTTATCAAGGCAGGTAGCCTTCACTTCTAATTTGTATCAAAAGAGAGAAACACAAGGATTTGGAAATCTCATTCCTCTTCCCAGTCCATAAGGGACTCTTACATTGGTCTGAGGATAAAGTCAGGAAAAAAGGTTTTAAGAACTTTGTTTAGGGGAAGAAAAACAAGGAGAAGGATGAAAGGACTAGCAGACTTTTTTATTTTCAGGCTTCCTGAAATGACTGCAATGGCATCTCCACTGGCCTTGTTTCCAAAGTTGCTTCCTGCGTTTCAACTGTGAGACCCTAGAAAACCCCAAGTCATTTGAAATCAAAGAATCACAGAACACTAGGGACTGGAAGGGACCTCGAAAGATCATCTAGTCCACACCACAGCAGGATCACCTAGATCCAGTAGCACAGGAACATATCCAGGCAGGTTTTAAATGTCTTCAGAGAAGGAGAGTCCACAACCCCCCTGGGCAGCATATGCTAAAGTCTCTCCTTATTCTGCAGGCATTTCTGCTTATGTGCAGATCATTCTTTTGGGCTTTGCATAACTGAAGTATCTGATTTAAGGTGTGTGAAAATGAATTAAAATTACGAGCACAGTCACCATTTAAGCAATGAAAGTGGAAAGGTTACAAGAGTATCTGCACCTCTCCAGATGCACTTCCTCATCTTCCTCCCTTCACAAAATCCCTGCTTTATTAGGTAGATATCTTCAGGTTGTGTCTTTTGCTAAGTTTCATTGCAAAGCTAATAGTCAAGGCGATTGTATGGATAAGCAGAGACTTAAATCATTTGGAAACTCTTGAAAGAAGACAGATCTGATAATAATAACCTTCATGGCTGGCAGGTTACAGCTGCTTTTGACAACTTCTAACGATGAAGGCTTGTAGTTAAGCTAAGAGCTAAGTATCTGTATTGTGCCATAGGATCAATTTCAATTCCCAAGTATGAAGCTTCAAACTTTAAACTGCTTTTATCATCTTTGAGATTACTTTGTTTTTCTCCAGGTTGAAAAGGAGTTGGGTTTTTTTCATAAATGTTAGAGTGCTTATTTCATTTGGATTCTTTTTTCCTTCAACACAGTGGGACAGCTCAGTGTATTTATTTTGGTGCAAAGAAAGTGTAGTCTTATCACAGCGTTTCTGATAGCAGAAGTTACAGGTGGATGTTGTATTAATGCGTTTTGCATCATCTCAGAACAGTTTTATTCCCTAGTGGTGACTTCTGGACTGCACATGGCTAGCAATTACAATAGCACGTGTTAAGAGACATCTCAGTGTACGCAAGAGGTCTCATCAGGATTTGGAGGTTTCTTTATCAAAGAAAAAAACCAAGGCAGTAGAAAATGCCACTGGTGCTGTTTGCAGGCTGACTCTGAAATTGCGGTGATGACTACAGATAATGAATGGCTAATTGTTCACAATGCATCTGAACACAAGACCACGGGTCTAACTTTAAGAATACAGGTCATACTTGCAGCTATATATTAGACAGCATGAACATTAATTTCTCGTGCACTGCAATTAGTACCATTCTTAGCTGTGTTTTAATTGGAAGTCTCAGTGGGAGCAAGAACATGACGTTCTGCAGCACAGAGCATGGGTGACAGCACTGAGGGACTCCTGTGTCCCAGTAGAGTATTTTAAAAGTAGAGAGGGTTCAGGAAGGAACAATGAGAAGTCCAGAAGATTTAGCACCTGAAAGCTGAAGTGAGACCAATTCAGCTTAGATGCACATTTAAAATCAGAATAATTAGTGGGAAGCCTGACTGGGGATGGGCTGCCTTTGACTTGCAACAATGGTATGGGGAGAGCACTTCTTTCTGGAGAGTCACAACATGGCTCAGTCACAAAACATGAACCCAGTGCAGGTGTGGCTGGGAGGAGTGGCCCAACCAAGGCTCTGCAGGTGGACATAGAATGGGATTGCAGAGGTTGAAGCTTAGAGAAGATGCTTGTTTGCCTGGCAGTTTGCAGCTCGTAATTTAAAGACAGGCAGCAGATGGGGATAGTGCTGCCTTCCCCACTGTCTCTAAGCAGAAGCGAAGTGATTCCTGGGTCGCAACAAAGTGGTGGCCAGGCTGGGATTACAGCAGAGTCTGCTGGCTGCTTGTGCAGGTGGGTATCTCCCTCCTTTGCCCCAGGCAGGAGCCCAGCCTGATCAGAGAGACTTTTGCAGTGATTGGGCTAGTACTTGGGTTTCTCCTCTGAGTATCTCTCAGAGCCCAGTAAAAGAAATAATGTCATGACGTGCATCCAAGCTGATTAATGATGGATGTAGCTGGATGAGATGCCTGGTTACCAAGGGGATATCTTTTCCAAGCTCCCTGCACGGTTGGGTCAGCAAACACTTCCCACAGTCAGGGTGCAAGCAGCTGCTTTTACATCCAAAAGTGCAGTTTACAGGTAAATCCCAGTTGTAATCAAGGTCACCAGGTGCAGATGATCAGGTCTGGCTTCTGGGGAGAGAAGGGGTGCGTGCAAGAGAGAAATGGGGTCAGACAATGGGTTAAACTGCACCTAGTTATGATTTGACAATCGCTCCCCTGATAACAGCTTATAATGTTTACAATTTGTCTTCTGTTTTGTTTTGTGATTTCAGGAGCAGAAGGCACAGTGTTCCCTAAATCTATAGAAACTCCCAATGTCAGGGCAGACCCCTTCAAGGAACTAAGGTAAACTTTGGAATCTGGTTTAATGGTAACTCAGTGGCGCCTTGTTGGAGTTGTGCAAACTGCTGGGCATTGTTTTTGCTTTTCCTTAAGAGCTTGGGGATTCACCTTGGAAGGCATCACCCTGAGGATGCCATGGAAGAGAAAGGCTCTGCTATGTTTATGTGTAATATGACCAAGCTAAAGGTGATCATGGGTTATGAGAGCATAACTTCCCCTCTGTAACGTGCTCTGCATACCCTGGGCTCTGCATATTGAAAAAACATAGAAAAGTCTTTTCCTGGTGGTGCAGGGAGGTACTAGAGTCTGTGTGGAATCACTGCAGGGAGTAGCAGCAGATGAAATGCTGATACTGTCCAGCATTACCTGTCTTACTGAAATGCAAACCCTCCCTGAGCTGCACAGAGTCTAGCTGTGCGTGCATGTGCCTGCTGACATGCACCGAGATGCCGCTTGCTGACAGCAATATATCAGGAGGGAATACACACCACAGCTCTTGGGAACCAGCTTTGCTGTCAATCTAATGGTGGGCATTATTTTTTGTAGGTGTAGCATTACAGGTGTCTTTGGGTGACTGGGCTCTGAAAAGAGACTAATCATATGGCCTAGGAAATTATTGACTGAGTCTCCTGATATCTTCTGACCAGGAGGGCTGTAGGGGGTTGTCATCAATGTTATAATTATCCTTGCTTAGAAAGAGACAGGAAAAAGTGACAAAATTCTCCAGAAGGCCATGTTGTCCTTAGGTCTTGGGTTGCAAACTCTCCTTTCCTGGGAACTGCTGGGGATGAAGCAATTGTCAGACAGCTGAAGCTGTCACAATCATTGCAGATGTATTGCACGTGCACCAAGGTGGGCGAGGACCTCTCATTAACTCTCTCTCTCTGCTCTGACATCAGGAATAGTTACGGCCCAGACAGATCAACCTGGAAGGTGAAGAATAGTCTGGCTGCCTTCTTTCCAATCTATCTTTCAGTTTTTCTCTGGAGGCACTCTAATTGTTCCTGTTTCACACTCTGGAGGTCATATGTCAGACAACAAGTGCAGTGGTGGTGCGATTCATTTTGTTATGAAAGCTGGTTCTCTTTCTTCATGCAGTGACTTGAACCCTGCCCTGTGGTTTTCCCGATCTTGATATACTTCCTTCAAAAAAATGAGGAAACAGGGTTTTTACTCAGCCTGATGTGCAGCCATCAGGGCAGCCCCAGGGACTGCTGTAGTGTAAGGAGCCCCAGGAGAGCAGAGTGTAGTGGTGCAGGGCACACATACCCTCAGTTTCTGCAGGCAGAGCCAGCAAGCGAAACAGTCAGGGGAGGGGTGGATGTGTAGATGAGGTTCAGGTGACAAAGGCTTTCTGGCACAGCCCTTAGCTCCTGACATTCTCAGGGGAAAAAAATAAAAGAAGCAAGGTTACAGTTAAAGTGCATAATAGCACCTAAGGAGCAGAATCAAACAGGTCCCATTTTCAGTATTGCCAAGGAAATGCAAGCTCTAGGTCCACATCAGTGGTTTCTTAGGATTTTCATAAACATGGGAGGGGAGTTTAATCCAGATAAGTGCAGGGTGTCATATTAGAGGAGACAAATGTGCATTTAAATGGCCTCGGTCTGACTGAGTGTGCTTCTGTTCCAAGGAGAATTAAGCTAAATGAAATCTAAAGCAATTAATGGCAGTATCCATGTGAGGAATTGATTTAGTAGGTTTGATCTACTTTAAATTTCTGTTGTTATTTCACTTATTTCGTGTAGAGAGCTGTTAGATAACTGTCTTCCTTTGAAATTAGTGAACTGGGTGAAAAAAAAACCTCCTGTAAAAAAAATCTTTTGGTTTTTTCCTTCTTTTTTTTTAAGGGAAAATCGGTGAAATAGGATTTACCTTGGAACAAAAGTCCCACAGTGTCCTAAAGCATATTGTGTGCTTCTGAAAATTTTATCTTGGCAAAAATAAATGTTTTTTCTACTGCCTTGTGAAGTGAAAAAAAAAAAAAAGCCAATGAGGAGCAAGTTTCAAATGTGTCGAGTAAGTTTCCCAAGAGCAAATGCTCTATTCCTCCCCAAACCAAGAACCATTCATCTCTCTCTCTCTTTCCATGTTGGGGCACTGGCTGCTTCTTAGGTAAAGTGATTCCTTCTGAGTGCAGTACAGAGTTAATAGAGAAAATAAGATTACCCTGGAGGGATATTTTTTGGTACCTTCCTATTTTGATAGAGGAGCCTGTGCATAACATGTCCTTTTGGCCTCTTTAAAAAGATGCTGCAGTAAAATGGGACTGAATGAGACAGCAGCCTGTGGGTCCCAAGCTATCATAGATTGCCAGGAAAGCCGCGCTGTAAACAGGCACTTGGTAGTTGGCTTGACTCTAAAAGACCTTTTTCTGTGATAAGTAGTGGAAACTTTTTTTCCTCCTTAGGCTGAAGTAGTCGGGGTGGGAAAGTGCACACTCAGCTATTGCAGCCTGTCGCCAGGCACCAACCTCCATCCCTCTGCTTGGACCAAAGGGTTGTGATTAGTTATGTGATTTATCCATTTGCTCTTTTCAGTACCATACTGACTCCCACTTTGTCGTTGGAAGACTTCAAAATAAGGTGACAGCAACTGTCACTGTTGGAAAGAGAGGAGACCAACTGCTCCTGTCACCACTGGGAGTCAGACCATCTGCATGTCTTCTTTCCCTTCTTTCTCTCCTTAACAGACAGACTGATTTCCACAGCAAGATAGGCAGTACAGTACAGTGCCAGTCCCCTCTGCTCCTTTCCTTCTTTTCCTCCCATATCCCAAAGGCCTCCAGTCTTGACCATGTGTCACAGAGACTGACACGCTCCAAGCAACAGCACACGCGTTCTCAACAGACTTTCTGTCCCTCTTTAGCTGACAAACAGTCTGCAGTTCACATAGCCTAATCAATTTTTTAGTAACCAGCTGCTTTACAAGATGGTCACCATCCTGGAGAACAAGTCCTGGTCCTCTTCTCTGAGTGGTTTGGTGGAGAAAATTCAGGGGGCAGTATGTGCATAGCATTTTCCTTGCATGCTAAGCCCATCACAAGGCTGCAAGAGCTGGTTTGGTGTTTGTTTGAGCCAGGTCTGGACTTTGCTGCTGAGTTTTCTCAGAAAGTGCTCTCCCATGCTGCAGACAGACTCATGTCTTCTATGCAGCGTTGATTGTAGTAGGAATAGCAGACTTTGTTAATGCCTTGTATAGCACAGGGTGTTATTAGCTGTTCATATTTGGGATCTAGAATACTCCTTATTAATGACCAAATCACTAGAGATGGTTGCAAAACTAATGTATATACTTCAAGAATTTTTTCCCTGTTTTTGCCTATTTAAAGTCGTTTTAGACTCTTGAGGGTGTTGGTGGTGGTTCATTGGCTTCTAATCTGTCCAACAGTAAAAAGGAAAGGAAACAAATTCAAATTATCAGATTCTTGGAAGGCTTAACATCACCATTCACTGTCAGTCCAAGACAGTTTATGGGGGAGGCTTGAAAGATTTGTTTGGACATTGAAATATTTGTACTCATCTGCATTGACTCTTTAACGCATCTTGGTGTGTTTGACATACGGTGATGTGAGTGCCTGTGTTTAAAGTAGAATGACCTTTTCTCATTGGATTATTTCAGCAGCATGCAAGCAACTTGTCAAGAGCCTGTGTTGAGAGCCTCTCCTTGACGCTGGCAGGAATCACCTGCCTTTCTCTATTTATCTTCTTCCAAAAGGCACATGCACACCAAGGAGGCTAAATTGTCAAGCAAACACAAATTCAGCAGTCTTGTGAGGTGAGGGATAAAAGCTAGACTAGGGATATGGTGCGACTTGATCTAGGGGATCCTGCTGTGGCGGGGGTTTGGGCTAGTTGATCCTTCAAGGTCCCTTCCAATCCCTAATGTTCTGTGATTCTGTGATAAAGGTTAGGCTAGCTATTGAGTAAAGAAATTATTTGAGAGGAGTGGGTTAAAAAGTGGTGATCCAACAGAAGAAAAAATATAATGAGGATGTTGTTAAACTGCTACCTGCTGGAAGCCAGGAGGAGATGTGGCAGGCAGGCATTGTGCTGTACACTCATGCCAGTCCCTGGGTTCCGAGTTAGTATATGTTCAGGTTGTGCTGGGCAGGGGCACCCAGACACATAAACCTGGTTTATAGAATCACAGAACATTAGGGATTGGAAGGGACCTCGATAGATCATCTAGTCCAATCCCCCTGCCACAGCAGGATCACCT
>JAOXOE010000765.1:11050134-11063855 GCA_028565055.1 Phoeniculus purpureus | reverse complement strand
TTGCACAGGAACACGTCCAGGTGGGTTTTAAACATCTCCAGAGAAGGAGACTCCACAACCCCCCTGGGCAGCCTGTTTCAGTTTAGGGCACTTTTGTTCTGAGAGTTAAATAAAAAGAAATCAGACAGCATGAAATTCACTCGATGAGGGTCAAGCAGACACCTGGAATTCATCTGCAATTCTTGCAGGTTAAAAATGCAGTAAACCAGCGCTTATCCAAGGCCAGAAACCAAGGCATGACTGTTTTTCTTGTAATGCACAAATATGGTTAAGGGAGAATTAATCCCTCGGGCTTGAAGAGGTAATTTTTGACCAAAGTTAATTATGAAGCACTGAAAGCACCAAATGGCAGATGAAATGTACTTGCTGCTTGATTTTATTAGCACAATTCTACCTTACCATGTGCAGTACTGAACTATCCAAATAGTCCAAGTGAGACCTATTGTAAGAAAAAGCTATTTCCATGCGGTGCTCGGCTAATGTAACACTGCTCATTCTGCAAAACAATAATTCTTATCGAATTAAGGTTTCTATCAGCTGTGTTTCACGAGGCAGCGGAGACATTTTCAATGAGTAGGAACACAAATAATGTTTCTGTCTAAACCCCATTACATTAACAGAGATTAAGACAACAAAAATTAGAGGAAGTGCCAAAAAATGAATGGTAGGAAAGAGGAAGTAATTGGTGAGAAATGGAAGTCATTTATAAAGATAAGTGTGTGATACTGAAACACTGGTTAGTTTACAGCAAATACTTGGGGAGTCCCCTGAGGTGTCAGCAAGGAAAAATGGCCAGTGTAGCCTTGTGTCTAACTGATGTTGTTTTCCAACTGATTTACCAGAGAGAATGCAATTCTTTTATCTGTTATACCAGTGCAATTCTGATAGTACTACCAACTTAAACAACAGGAATGAGCCTTACTTCCCACTTTGTAGCACATATAACTATTTTCTTATGACACGGATGGGTTGGATTTACACAGCTGTTTCCTGTAAAGCCAACACATTCCTGTTGGTGTACAACTAAAATGAGAGAACAAGCTCCTGGTTTCTAAACTTCAAGCAAACTTAAGTGGACTTTGGTGGGTTTCTTTTGAATGGCAAAGGTCTTCATCACTTTCCATTTTCTAATCTAGAAGAACACACCTGGTATAACAATTTCCCTGTGATAGTTGAGGCTTCAGTTGGCTGAAGCCTTCTCGCAGAAGAATTCACACTGATTTCTCAGCCACGGTCACTTTGCTTTAGCCTTTCCTCCTGTTGACATCCCTTCAGAGCTGCTGCCTGTTCCTGTATTATAGAAGACAAGCCACAGCCCTCCCAAATCAAAGGCAGCCTTTACCACAGGGCTCTCATAGGCAGTGTACTGAGATCTGTTTATGCCATTGGATATAAGGCTTGGAGTTAAGGATGCAGTTGATTGCTGGGGCTTTCTGTCTGTTGAAGTACTTCTGTTGCTAGAAATGGGAGAGAGGAACTGCTGTTCCCTTTCCTTGCTCCAGCAAATCTTCTTGTAATGGCCTTCATCTCTCTCACACCCAGCACTAGAAACTGGGGATTTAGCTCTTGGTTCTTGCCTTTTTGTAGCAGGTGAAGCCAGGATTTGGATGAGAGGCTCAGAAGGCACACGGCTGGGAAATGGCAGAGGTGTTGACAGAACTCTGCTGATTTATCCTGGCTGGATAAACCATGGCCCTGACCTGTTAGCAGTGCTGCTGATAGCATCTGTCCATAGACAGGCAGGTCCCCTTCAAAGAGGGCTAATGGGCAGTGAAAGCAGGCTTGGCAGGAAGGGCAGCTCACCTGGAAGGTTAGAGTTAGGGTTTTGAGCACAGTATGTTGCTGAAGCAAAAAATGAGATAAGCTCAAGCTGGGGAAAAAACACAAAGCAGTGGGAATTGGTGGTTGAGCAGCCTACATCAGGATGTTTAGCTCTTCTCAGCAGCATCCGTGTCCCCTGTGCTTGCAGGAATGTCTGGGTGCCATTGCACCCAGACTGCATATTCTGTTAGAGCCGCATGGACCTCAAGTGAAAACAGGTTGACCAGGGAGGGAGGTCGTGGATAATCACTCCCTGGAAGTATTCAAGGCCAGGTTGAATGAAGCTCTGGGCAACCTGGTCTAGTGGGAGGTGTCCCTGCCCATGGCAGGAGGTTGGAACTAGATGGTCTTGAAGAGCCCTTTCACAGAGTCACAGAACATTAGGGATTGGAAGGGACCTTGAAAGATCATCCAGTCTAATCTCCCTGCCACAGCAGTATCACCTAGTTCCAGTCACACAGGAACATATCCAGGCGGGCTTTAAATGTCTCCAGAGAAGGAGACTCCACAACCTCCCTGGGCAGCCCATTCCAGTACCCTGTCACTCTCATTGTGAAGAAGTTCCTTGTCATATTTATGTGGAACCTAACCCAAACAATTATATGAAGACAGGAGTGGGAATAGCGAGGTAAAGGGCAGATTTCTAAAGCTCATGAATGTCATAGCTGATGGACTGGAGAGCAGTGGAAATGTCCCTCTCATCTGGTGGTTGAAGGGAGGATACACAAGACTCCTGCATATAATTAAGCAGCATAATTGCAACTAAAGCAGTGGCTCCAGACAGTGATCATTTTCACGCTTCCTAGGTCCTGAATAAAACAAAACAGCCTGGTTCATTATTCTCTCTCTGCATTTATTCTGTAGGGGTTTCCTAATGCAAACAAAGCCTTTTTCTGGGAGATATTAATCTTCAATCCTGACTGTTATCTCAGTCCGAATATCTTTCTTGTGTGTAAGATCTGTATCCTGCCTAGGTGTGTTGCACCTACAACTGTCATTAGCTTTCAACAGCAGAATGTCTCTTGCCCTGTTGTCAGTACATCCATCTAACCTTCCAGTGCCACTCACAGAGGTGCATGAGCCAGAAGTCCTCTGGGACTTGAGAGAAACCATATCAGTGTGACCAGTCTGTACCATGACACGTGCATCTATACCCCTTGGAGTAACAAACCTGTGAGCTGTTTCTTTGCTTTGTTTAGCTCTCAGCATAGCACACCACTAACCTGGAGTAGAAAAGAGATGCTAATAAATGTGAGGTCTTAAAAACCTGAATTATAGCCATTTCACACTCCGTGGCAGACTCACACTGGTGAAATGGCTTCATACTTAATTACAATGCTTGTCCTTCTCTCGAGTGCAGATGACATTCCTCAGATAGGTTTTGCAATGACATCTGTGGAAACCAGTTGCAAGACTAATTAGTTATTCATATAATACAGAGTATTGACTGTGCACTGATTAAAGGGATGTGGTGACATGTCTAACACGATGTATCTGTCTAGTAGATTTGTCTGCTCCCTGAGGTGGTATTTTTTGGAAGGTCTTACAGAAAAATATGAAAATACCCTTTAGCTTCTAGAATGCAGCCATCCAGAGAAAATGTTGCCTTTCATTTACATTTTGATAGTGATTAAGGAGAGCTGTCATGTTCTGCAGTGACACACCTGACTGCCTGTGCCCTGGGAGGAACACCTGGTCTGCAGGCAATAAGGACCTTTTGGGGGTACCAGCTGTAATAGGGTCTGCAGGTTATTAACTGCAGCCATAAGTGTCCTAAAAGCAATCATTAGACAACTACTGGGAGAGAAGGGCAGGCACAGCAGGGTTTGTTTCAGCGCAAGCTGGGCAACGTTTGCCTTGCAGCAGTCTGGCTAGTGCTGCTCCTATGCAGGGTAGTGAATCTGTTTGTGTCCTGGTCTGGGATGCGGCATTTGTAATACTTTGAGAGGCTGAATAACAATTGTTTTACCCTAACAGCTGTACTTGAGATAGAGCTATTTGTACTGAGGATATGGAGCATGAAATACAGAAGTAAATAGGAAGGGTGTCAAGGAAAGCACCTTTCCCACCTATCACTGTGATCCCAATCCTTTGCAAATACTGTGATATTTAGAATGTAATCATGTTCAAAATGACTGAATAGCTCAGAAGAGGAGATTTTCCTTTGAACACTGTTCTTATCTTACAGCAATGAGAGGAATGTAATCCACTGAGCACCATGTTTGCTTTTGGGTAGAAAAATACATGGTTTTCTTTAATATTTCCCTCTATCTCTTTTTACTTCTCCCCAGCTGCGTATCTCGCGTTTCTAAAACCCAAAGTGAAGAGCAAAGGAGGCAAAATAAAAATCTTTGCTATTCTCAGCACTTGGTACCTGCTTTTAAAGGACTATCTCCTTACTGTGTCTTCGCACACGAGTCCAGTGGCCCCATGAAAAGCAGAGCTCCCTGCAGCTGTGCAGAGCCCAGCACAGGCACCGCAGCCAGGGATTTGCCCGCTCAGAAGCAGCAGTTATGATGCAGATTCCTTAAAACCAGGGATTTAGCATTGATTTTTCATTAACTCAGTCTAAAATAGGGGAGGACAAGTGAGGAGGATTCCTGCCCAAGTGAGATGTTCCTCAGGGTTTTGTTTCCTACTGCCGATGCCAGAGAGTTTGGCTGTGGCAAGGCAATAATCCTTATTCTGCAGTGTGAGTGAGGTTCTCTGAGCTATACAAGTCCACTGTGATTAAAAAGGGCATTTTTACAAATACACTAATTGTACTGTAGACTGGAGTCAGGAATCAATAGCTGTTGCATTCCTCCATTAAGACAGAAGAAAAATGTGTCTCTGGATATAATGGGATCCTTTCCTTTGAGAGAAATATTCTGTATATTTATTATGAGAAATCATAAATACTCCCTGTGACTACAGGATCTTTATTCTGAATTTAGCTTTCCTGTGGAATAGAGTTGTTTTCTTTAGGCCAAACTGGAGTAGCTGTCGTTTCCTCATAACTTTAATTGATTTTATCTTTATAATGTGTAGTTCACTCCTCATGTATATTTTGCAGTATGGATTTTTCCTGTGGGTTATTGTGGCAACTCTGGATGTTTTGAATCGTAACAATTTCTGACCAAATAGTGCTGCTGAGTTCATGCTAAGCAGTGTCATTCTGCTCTCCAGTGGTGTTTGGACTCAACTCTACTTCTCTGTGTGGAGGCAGCACATGGCTGCTGAGAGCCGTGCTCAAAATAGGAGTCAAACCTCTGTCTCTCTTTTGGGAGGCTCCACACAACCCATAGTGGCTCCCCTGGTTTTTACTTATTTTACTGGAAGCAAAACAATAATATACTGTCAGTGTACAGCACTGCCTGTGTGCTGCTGTGTGCTTTTGGGCTCAGCAGTGAACTGTCTCAGCAGCACTGGACTGTAGATGGCCAGTGACCCATCCTTCACCTTGTGCATGCTCATGCCTCATGAAGAGAGGAAATGGAAATGCAGACGCTCCTTGTGCTGGCAGTACAGGCAGAAGCTGGCAGGTGGTTCCGCTTTCTTTTCTCTGTGTTAGGAAAGTTGAGAGCCTATGAACTTCACTGCCTCCTTTCCAGATTCTGCTGACACTTGCGAAGCTGGCAGTTCCCTGCTCTGGGGCCAGCTGAGTTGGCATTGGAGTGGCTCACTGAATAAGCAGTGGTTTTTTTGAGGCCAAGCATGCCAAATCACCGTGTTAAAGGTGGAACATTGCTGGTTTGAAAGGCAAGGTGGCAGCCACCATGCGATCCATCAGCAGAGGTGGCTGCAGTAGGTACCTCGGTACCTACACGTGGCTCTGCTGGCAAGTAAAACAATGCTGTATTTCACTTCAGTGACACAAGGGCACTGTGTCCTTGGATAGAAGACGCCAGACTCATAAACCTGTGTTTCACACAGTGCTGTGTGGCTTTGGGGAAACGCAGGAGATGAGGCAGCAGAAATGTGATTGCAACCCAGTAACAGCCAAAAAAGCAGGTGAGGGGCTCTAGGAAAGCCTGGAAAAAACATTCAGGAATAGAGTTCTGCTCTCCAGAGAGAAGGAGGAAATCTCTGGTGGGGGCAGTAGCTGTGCAAAGAGAGGAGCTTTCCCCTAGGTTAGGCTAACAGAAATGTTTTAGGATCTTGGGACACTCCTGGCAGTTTTTCCAGCTGAAACTCCACTGCAATCCTCTGCTTCTCACATTGAGTTGACCTCAGTTCTCGAGTTAGCTCTGCCTTCCCACTACACCAAAAGAAAAACACATTCTCTCCCTCTTTGCTTGGTTTCATGCCATTAAGGCCGGTTGTGGGAAGCCTGGCTGAGGACGTGTTATGAAGTGGTGCCTGGGAATCAAGCAAGAAAGTAAACCCAAAAAAAGACCAAACTTAGGCCATCAAGGATCATAAAAGAGGTTGTAAAGCAGGGGGGAAATGGCCTCCTGGTGAGTTTGAGAGCAGCTGAGAGGGCTGGATAATGAGGGGATATGCTGTTGTAGGAGATGTTCCCTGCCAGTGAACTCAGTGAAAATCTGCTTATATTTGATATAATAAGGGCAAAAAGCAAGACACAAAGGGTTTATGCTGCTGGTGCTGCGCTGTGTGGCAGTGATAAAAATATGTCATGTCCTGTCCACTTCCTTAAGTAGTAACATTTTAGAAGACAGATAAAGAAGTAAAGTAAAACATCAGTTTATTTTTTTTATTAAGGATTTGGTGTCTTAACTTTAATGAAGGAGTAATAAATATAAATGGATATTAATGGGGGGTTATTAGAGCTGTTCATTTTGATAAAAAATATGCAGCGTCTTCTTTAGCGGTGCCAGAGGTTAAAGATTATTATTGCTTCCTAAGGTTTCTGAAATTAAATTCTCTCTCTTATGACCCGCTTGGTGTTTGTAATAAATTCATATAGCAATAAAATTCTCTTTAGAAAAACAGGATATCTTGCAGAAATCAGATGAGGAGCTCTTGTCTAAAGATGGAAGCTCTTTCATAAACCTGAATAAATTCATTTTGGAAACACAAGTGCTGCCAGAAGGATCACCTGGAAAGCACAAGGAAACAAGTCAAAAGGTCCTGAGCTTTCAGCCAGTGGATGAAACCCAGAATTCCCTGGGTTGAAAACTACTTGACTTTAACAGGCTTTTGTCTGGTATATATACTTCTAATTAATTACAAATGACATTTCTCACAGAGCTTTCTAGGGTACAAAAATTAAGCCCTTCATAATTGCTGTCTAAAGCCTCCAAACCTCTCAGTACCTGATGATCAATCCTTGCTCCCCTGGAGCAGAAGGAGCTGTGCTGGAAGCACAGTGGGAAAATCCAATCCAAACTATGTGGTGCCAGGAGATTTGGGCAACGCATTTCTGCTCCTTGACAAATCCAAACCTTTAGATGTGTATCATACTTAATTCACTAATACTTTTTGAATCACAGAAACTTCAGCAAAGACCAATGCCGATTTCGCGTATTAATAGACTAAATCCTGCAGGCAGGACTTTGCCTTTATTCATGAAAATGTTCCCAAGAAGTCACAAGATACTGATGGTCTTGTGCAGCACGTTTTGTCTCTTAATCACTTCTATGTAACTGATTTCAAGTTAATGAGGTCTTACTATAAACATATTGTATGTGCTTCTGCAGGAGCTGAACAACCTGGGTCCTGAGTTCAGCCCCAGGATCTGGTAGCTGTCTGATCATGGGACATAGCCCTTCTGTGCCCTACATACTTCCATAAATATTTGGGTTCTTCTGTATGAGATCAAACTGGTTGTGTCAAGAAGAGAGTCATCTATTATTCCGTTAGGGTTCCTCATCCCCACCATAAATTTATGCCTAATGCATTGCAGCCAAAAGGTCTTACTGAAACCATCAAGAGCCATATTGCTAAAGAGAGTGGAGGATGGAACACTGTCCTTTTCTGCTCTTTTCTGATTAGGTTGGGACAAATTTTCTAAAACACCCGCTAAATATGATGGTTCTATGGATTCTCAGCTGAGCAGTGAGGTGTCATTTAAACTCTCCTTCCACTGGCATTGTTCTGAACAGTGAGCAAGGACCAAGCGATGACTTTGTTGGGACATTTTGCAGAGCTCTGAAGCACATGGCATTCAAGCAACATCACACCAGGAGTCTAAATGTATGAGTCTAGAGGTTAGTTACAGATAGAAAGAATAAATCAAATAAAGGATGCCTATAAAAAAAGATGCTGCCTCTTAAATGAAGACACTTTAGAGTTCACCGTAAACCTCTGACAACTATTCAGTCGCTCTGCCTGCTGTCAGAGTCTGAAATATATTTCAAGGTGCCTGCATATTTTACAGCATAACCTCTAATAAATACATGCACATTGTCAATGATCTCACATCACACCTTGTGAACTGAGGTGACTTGAAAGGGGAATCAGTGTCAATGCAATGGGACTTCTGCAGGCAAAGGTGCTCTGATACGTATTGAAAGTGTTTCTGTGACTCACACAGTATGTCAGAGCATCTGTGTGATGCCAAAGCGAGTGTTGGTTTCATAATCATCTCCTTGAGAAAGCTTTCCTCCAGCTGGGTGCCAGTTCTTTGTTTCCAAGGGAAGCAAAACACATACCTTAGTGTCTGGCTTTCCTAGTCCAGGCTATGGTAGGTTGCAGCAGTGGTTAACCTGCCAGTAGGACTAAACAATTCTACAAGAGATTAAATGTTGAGGGGCTTTGTTTGAATTTCCAGAAAGAAACAAGAATAATTATGTAAACAAAAGCAACATCTTTGCTTGTGCTTTTATGCAGGGTGATAGCTAGCAAAATTAGCTGCCTAGAGCTGAAACTCTAGAGCTGTCACTACATACTTGCATATAATAAGGAGCTTCTTCACAGTGAAGGTGCTAGAGCACTGGAACAGGCTGCCCAGGGGAGTTGTGGAGTCTCCTTCCCTGGAGATGTTTAAAACCCTCCTGGCCATGTTCTTGTGCAATTTGATCTAGGGCATCCTGCTCTGACAGCAGGATTTGACTGGATCTTTCAAGGTCCCTTCCAATCTCTAACATCCTGTGATTCTGTGATAATGGTTCTCATGCTCCCCAAATGGGGATTGTAGCTGTCTTGAAAGAACAACTGCAAGACTTTTATAAGACTAATCCTTGAAATTGACCATCTCTTAATTTTTAGTAGCTGTCAGGAATTAACAGTGTGGCATTGATTTATGGAGCTATCCAGGCCACTTCTGCAGAGCTTCTTTCTTTTCAGAGATAAGTATTCTAGGAAGCTGTTAGAATATGTGTTATCCATCAGGACCCGTCAGCCGCTCTCCATATGGTTTGCTGCAGTCAGAAAAATGCAAAATTCTTTAAAGTATCATTGTCTACAGTTTAAGAAGTGCACTTTCTGAAAGAGAGATTAAGAGCAGAGCAGAGCAGGCAATATTTCTGATTAGATAATGTTTCCAGAAGAAACTTCAGCATTTAAATATCTGAGCAATTCACTTTATGTAATGCTTGATTTTTCAGCATGTGATGGTCCATCCTGTATAAATACCAAGGGGTCACGAGCTGGTCATTTTAAAAAAGAATGTTGGACATTTCTGGCCTTTTCTACTTGGTTTGAAAAAAAAAAAAAAAGGGGGGGGAAGAAGAACCAAATTTAGACAAAAAAAAGTGCTGATGCTTTAAGTGCTTGTGGTTGCTATAAGAAAGTGCAGACTTTGCAAATCTGACTTAACTGCCTGAAAAATGATGGGATCTACTTTCAGCAAGAGGCTGGAGGTGTGGAGAAGAGACTGGAATGATCGGTTATCATGTGAGAATGTACGGTGTCTCCCCATGGTGTGCCACTGAATTTCTTCTCATCAAAGACCATGTACTCCCTGTCTGGATCTGTCCCTGAGCGACTTTGTCTAGTGGATCCTGCTCTGGCAGGGGGATTGGACTAGATGGTATTTCGAGGTCCCTTCCAATCGCTAATGTTCTGTGATTCTGTGATACTCTTGATACCAAAACATGTCTGAATTACCCTGGCTTTTCTAACAGGCCTGTGTGTGTCTGTAGAAGTGTAGCAAGAGAAAACCGATGCCTTGTGCTTGTTCTTTTACTAGCCTCTCTGTTTTCTCTTGGCATTAAAGTTATCAAAATCCCAAAGTCTGAAGTGTTTAATAGATGTGAATTGGAGACTTTGGATAGAGTATAGCCAGGTAGAGTCAGCGTTGCTTTCCATCTGAGTAATTACTGGGTTATCCTGCATGGCTGAACAGCTATTTTCCATTCCAAACCTTAATATACTCGTGGAGGCAGTGAAGCTGCTGTGTGGTTTTGAGAGTTGTAACTTTGAGTGATCTGTGGGCAATGCTAGATGTGACCATGTGTAAACTCCATTCTTTTGTGATGGGAAATGTCCTGGTCACCGGGGAGTTAATGAGGCTGCATGTGGACGGGCAGCCAGCGAGCACACCACGCACTGCTATTGAGCAAGTCACTCACAGATACTCTGGCAGCTTTGCCTTCAGCACAACTCAGCTTTCCCTGCTGTGTGTTCTGCTAATATAAATATTCCTGAGCTTTTATATCTACTCAAGCCACCAGCATGTGTCTCTACTTTCTTCCTGAAAGCCTACCACTTCTTATGCTGAAATATGAGAGTTTAGAATTGTTTGAATTCTATTTTGGTATTCACGGCACAGAGCACATCCAGAGGTAGAGCGGGATGTCACAGTTGCAAGACAAGCTGCATCCCTGTGCTCAGGTGCATCCTCCAGGTTCTTACCCTCTTGAAATGGGATGCCAGCGGTCTCCCATTTCCACACCAAACCCTGTGACAGCCCTGGTACATAATACAGAGCACTGGAATAAGCAGCTGCACTGGCTTTGGCCCTGGATGAGGGACAGCCCAGGTACCTGACAGCTTTGCTTGGGATGAGTTAGCCTCCCACATTGTGTGTTGCTTCATATAGAAATGTTCTCTGTGCATCAGCTGTGCCTGCTTTGCAGGCCTAACTGAGCTCAGGGGCTGGTGCTGTTCCTGTTCCTCAACAGTTAGTGTGCACAGCACAGAAGTGACAGGTCCTGCCAGCAGCTCTGACATCTCCAGCAGCAGAAAGGACTGGTAAATCTTCCTCAGAGGAGCTCATAGTCTCATTCGCCAAGCCCGGTGCCCATAGTGTAGCCTAGTTCACCCTCTCAGCGGAAAGCAAATAGAAAAATCATTTTCACAGTGCCCAGCAATGTTTATCTTCCAGGTTGGCTGACCTGCAGTGACATTAGTGTCCCCAGAGCTTCTGAACTTAATCATTTCCAGTTTCTGCTTGCCTGCTTGAAGCAGTCCTAGTCCCCCCTCCAATGTGTTCCTCCTGCCAGTCACTATGGGAACAGCAATCAAAGCTCATATTTATGGCTCTCTAGATGTCCAAGGTCACAGAGCACAGGTCTAGTGGGAACAATTAAAACAGGCCTGTCCAGTTATATCTCTTTAAGCTCTCCCCACATTATACCTCTAACTAGAGCAGTAAAGTTAAAGCAGCATGACTGTCAGGATGTGACTTCTTTATAAAAGATATCCTTTAGAGGAGATAGAGATACTCCGAATACTGACATCTGTGGAAGCAAACCAAACTAGGAGTATAGTCAGCTGGATAAAAACTTATCCCTAGGTTTGGGTCCTCATCCCCACTCTAAAGGCTGTACCCTGCCAGCCCCAAACAGGCATTCCCGTGAGGAGCTGGACTCTGCAGGCTGTGGGACAGCAGGTCCTAGCTCATCCAACATGGACACTGCTGGGATGGAGTTGTCTGAACTCTCTGGAAGTGGCAGGGTATGTTTGTGCTGGCTTAGGGGCTTGTGTGGTTTTGCGCTGGGTACTCCATTACTGTCACCACCTATAAAGTAAAAATCACAGATGTTTGATTTTAGAATAACAGCAAATGTTTTCATAGCTGGTGACTTGCTCTGTAGCAGGACACAGGAGAAAAGAAGGTTGTAGTAATCATTACAGTAAGACAGAGAGAAGAACTGCAGTGAACTTAATAATGTCTGATGAACAGAGAGATTCTTCTTTGGCAATTTCCAAGTTTTTAAGAGACAGCTGTCTCCATCTCTCCTCATGTTTGCACCAGAGTCAAGTTTTATTGAGAGAGCTGTGTGATGGGACTCATGATCTCATTGTCTATGTTTCATTGTCTCCAGGGACGAAATAGGTTCCTTCCCCTGAGCGTTAATGTGGTAGGTTATATAAGAATGAAAATCATTTAGGCCAGAAGATCCAGCAGCTGATACTACATACAATAACTCATGTCTTCTTCCCATGCAATGGGCACAGGAAGATGCAACACCAGAGTGTTAGAAGCAGGCCAGCAGGCATGTGCACGTCCTTCAAATGTGCAGTCAGTTCCATTGCTTCTGTTATTCTAAACTTTCTCCCTTCCAGTTTACAGCTAAATGGTAATTGCTAAGCAGAGCGTGTTAGGCTAATATTTTCTTGCATATGATTAGTTCCTAAATGCTGTAGATGAAAGCAACAAGGAATTCCAGGGGAAAACAGTTACCTTGCAGGTTTGACTGTTGTCTGTTTCAAATACCATAGAATAGTGAGAATGATTTTTTCCCTTGTGATGTCTCATTATTTTTATGGGTTTTTTGGCCGTACAAAGGAAGAATTAAGGTTGATTTTATGGTCCAGTTTCCTTTCCCACGTTACATTCCCAAGGTAACTCTATTGACAACTTTTAAAGGCAGTACATGGGAAGTCAGTGGGGTTACCTGGGGGCATTCCCATCACACCAGACCATCTGGTGAAGTTGTAGAGGTAATGACTCAGGGCCATGCTCTGCAGTGGAGGTGGCAGTTTGCTATGAGAAAGTTTTCAGATGAGCTGGCTTGGGTTCTAGGAGAAATCAGCAGCAAAGTGTTGCCTGTGTCAATTTGCAGTGTTGGGGCGAATGGCTCCCTTGCTGTGCTGAGCCATCCTCACTTCTGCTACAAGCCAGGGAGCACTGAATGCGCTTGGACATAATCACATAGGCAGTTCATCACAGGGCTGGAAACAAATCCAGTGCTTCAACAGCAAAGACAGAACTTCTACCTGCCTTCCCTCTTTTTAAAATCAAAACAAAATAAGAGTAAAATGAAACAAAATTCCCAGCTAAAAGCCTGCTCGAGGAAGCAGATGTGCCACTGAGTGGTAGAGAGGCTTTTCTGACATCAGTTCATTGGTTTTTAATCCATTTCATTTCGCCTCCAGTTGACCTCTTGCATTAGTAGCTGTGATTGTCTCTTTGTTATCTGCTAAAAGAGGTCATGCAAGGGAGGTGATGACAGTCAAAACTCCGACTTGCCCAAGGAAAGATGGAGTCAAAAAATGTTGGCTGTTTTCTATTGTAGTTGATCCAAGGAACTGGAGAACAGATTTCTATACCTTAAAACAGTCAACAAGCACCGTGGATGCTAATGACAGCACAGTGACAGACATTAAATAGCACAAGCAGAGCCAAGAGAAATTACAGCTTCTTGAGACAAGCACCTGCAAGAGCTACAAAGATGATGAAGGGCATAGAACACCTCCCTGATGAAGAAAGGCTGAGGGAGCTGGATCTCTTTAGCTTAGAGAAAAGGAGACTGAAGGGTGACCTCATTAATGTTGATAAATATGTGAAACATAGGTGTCAGGAGGATGGAGCCAGGCTCTTCTCAGTGTCATCTAGTGACAGGGCAAGGGCCAGTGGGTGTCAGCTGGAACACAGGAGGTGCCACATCAATATGAGAGGGAACATTTTCACAGTGAGAGTGACAGAGCACTGGAATGGGCTGCCCAGGGAGGTTGTGGAGTCTTCTTCACTGGAGATGTTTAAAACCCACATGGATGTGTTCCTGTGTGACTTGATCTAGGTGATCCTGCTGTGGCAGGGGGATTGGACTAGATGATCTTTCAAGGTC
>JAOXOE010000765.1:10994323-11041589 GCA_028565055.1 Phoeniculus purpureus | reverse complement strand
TTTCTCAGAATATATAATGGCATTGGGGAACACAGTTTCTGATGGGCTGCATTTCTGCACTAACTTGCTTGATATTTTTCTTCTTTTCTGTACATAGTTTAACAGTTAATAAACTTTTCCTCTTTCAGTTTCCTAAGATACCCACTGTCTGGCAGATTTATCCGAGATCTTACTGAGACCTGACTGCTTTGGTTTCCTTTCCCCTTAAAACCCTGGAGTAAAGCAGTCTCTTAGTTTCAACCTGTTACACTGGGAGAAGCTGCTGGCTTTGCTGGTCTTTGCTTGGCTCACTACAGAGAATCCAGCCATGGGGGTTTCATTAAATCTGACAAGAACATACTTGTCCCACTGTTCTCCCTGTTTGTAAATCTTTGGGTCTGACAGTGTGTGCTGCCATCCAGCACTGAGGCCCTCCCGGGCTACTTGACAGCAGTGAGGGGTCCTGTGGTCCCTGGGGCATCACCTCCTCCTAGGGAGCAGCTGCTCGCTCAGGTTCTGCTCCTTGTGTTTTCTTTGTACTTTGCTAGTTCTTCTTTGCTAGTTCTCTTTGTTTTCTCAGGAGAAATGCAGCTAGAAGAACAGTAATTGACAGCCTGTTTAGCCTACCCGGGGGAGAGGAAGATCTGTAAGGGACAGAGATCTTCCAGTGAAAATATTCCACAAGGTTCGTCACAGCCCAGAGACAGGGAGGTCTCTGCACCGAACAGCTCCTACTCTTTAACTCAGGCATGGGAGCGCAAGAGAGGCAGTGAACAACACCACAACAACCCTGCATGTTCAGCTGAGCTTTGAACCCGGTTGTGCTGAAGCAGTGCCAGCGCCGGTGCTAGGAGAACATGAGAGAAGCCCTGGTAGAAACACGAGGGTACCGTGCAAACACTTGGTGTGCGCTCCTTTCCCTCGAGTGCCACCACGAATGGCAGTCTGAATAACGCAGGACATAGTTCTGCACTTCAAAATTCCCAGGGAGAGAAGGAATCTTGCTAACAGGCTTGTTTTCCTTAAAATGAAAGCCCTTCATTTCACCGGTCCGAGCTGTGTAAATACACTGCCCGACAAAACCGCTCTAAAGCTTTCAGCGCCGTGATGTGCCTCAAGGGCAGAAACGTGTTGGAAGAAACCAGAGTGAGGTGGGACTCCTAGTTACACCACACGAAAACGCACCCAAAGAAGCTGTGTACGGAATCATCGCCTCCCCAGATCGGGTCTGTCTGTACTGGCAATTTACTATGAAGACGGCTACGACAGCGATCAATCTGCACGCAGATCTCGCCGGAATTTCGCAGACAGACACCCTCCAAAATGTGCGAGCTGCTTCTTCATAACGGCGTGATCCAAAGCCGATTTGGTTCTTATCGCGAAGGGAGCCTTCCTTCCTTCAACATACACTACCTGGTTGATCTAAGACGCCTACTCGGTCCAACTGTAATTACCTGTAATTAATTGTCAGTGATTTCCCAGAGGACAGACTCGCATTCATCAGCGGGTTAGTTGCTGCGCTCCAGCCCAGCACAAGCCCTGAGGGAGAACTTCCCACACAGCGAGTTGCTTGGGAAAACCTTGCAATGGGTATCACAAAGCGGTGGTTGAGGTGCGGCACGATCTCGACCAAACAGGGCGGTATGTCATATTCGGGCAGTCAAACAGAGAGCCAGCTCCACACACCCCACAAGCTGCCTTGCTGCAGCTTGCCACACAATTTGCCTGGAAGGTGGAGGCCGAAGGGTGCCCCTGAGCAGCACGTACCTGCACGATTTCCAGCATCTCGGACTTACTGATGTAGCCATTCCCATCGAGGTCATACATGCTGAACGCCCACTTCAGCTTTTGCTCCAGTTTACCTCTCGATGTGACGCTCAAGGCGATGATGAATTCTCTGAAATCTATCGTTCCGTCTCCGTTGGCGTCGAAGGTGCGGAATACGTGCTCCGCAAACTTAGAAGCGTCCCCGTAAGGGAAAAAGTTCCCGTATATTTTTTTAAACTCCTCCATAGATAAGTGTCCGCTTGGACAGTCTCTCAGGAAGCCTTTGTACCACTCCTGGATCTCATGTTCCGTAAAGTCTGTGCTTTCTAGCAAATCTTGCATGACCTCAGGGCGTAGTTTGCTGTTCTGCTTTCCCATATTGGTGTCAAGATATTACCTGCAGAGGAAAAGTAAGCACATATTTATTATTGTTATTATTAATGATTATTAATAACTATTAGCTTGGAGGCTGCAGAAGAACAACGTGCTGGAACATAGGGGTTCCACATCAGTATGAGAAGGAACTACTTCCCAGTGAGGTCTCCTTCACCGGAGACGTTTAAAACCTGCCTGGAGATGTTCATATGCGACTGGATCTAACTGATCCAATCCAATCCCCCTGCCAGAGCAGGGTGATCTTTCGAGGTCCCTTCCAATCCCTAATGTTCTGTGATTCGGAGCTTTCTGATGATAGCTAAGTAATCTGGGTGGTCACAGATCTTCTGGGAAAAAACCTCTTTTTAAAAAAAGAAGAAAAGGGTAAGAACACCCAGGCAACAAAACTGGAAATTCATTTGCCTTAAATTAACCATTAAGGAACATAATTGGCTACAGCTTCTGTTAAATCACCTTAATTACATTTTATTGAAGGCAAGTTGCAACGTACCACGCTGTGCAGCGGATTTACTACTGATTGATGCCCTTTGGCTTTTAAGCTTTGGGAGTGTTGGCTCCAAAAGGCAACACCATACATTTACGGGAAGCTCAGCGTTGTGCCTGGATTGTGGGGAGCTCTACTCTATGTATGGGCAGAAACCTGGCCGGTAATTTGTCAGGAGAAAGACAGTCACCGTTACAAACTGATGTATGGGTAACTTCAGCAGAATGGCAAAACAACTTCTACAGGACTTCCACGCTGCTGTCAGAATAGAGCCTCTGGGCTGCACAGAAGGGTTGGTGAACGATGTCCGGAGTGGCTAACGAGCATTCGGTAAAAAGTCCTTTCTAGACGCAGGTAATACTTCAAAAAAGGAAGAGCAATCCATTCCGTGCATCATTATGGTCTCAGAAGCAGCTAGGGGCAAATGTGCCACCATTTGAGACTCATCTACTAATTTGAAGCTCTTCTGTTTGACACCGCGAAGAAGAAATAGAGGCTCTCTGGGACTGATGCTCATTGCTTCCCTTCTCCCCAGGACAAATAACTCTCCAGTGCAGCTAGAGGAACGACTGCTCAGGCTCCTGTGTTCTTGGTCTAGAGTGATCAGAAAGCTTTAGTTGTCAAGAGTTGTCATCTCCTGACCGTGATCCAAATGTCCTTTCTTTCAAAACACTTGGAAAGTGGATGATGCCACCACAAACATAAAGTTTTTGTTGCTTTTCTCCCTTTTATCTTGATCAAATCTTAGGGTACAGTAACTCAATACCCCGAGTTCTTGATACCCTGAAAATAGCAAAATAGGCCCTGTCCAACAGCTGCTGAGGCAGCTGAAGGTTGTGTCGCCTTCAGTGGGTGTTGGATGGGGTCCATAATAAACGACCTGGGAATTAACTGAGGGAAGGGATTGCATTAGGGCAGCCAGATGGGTTTATGTGAGGCAAAACAACATGAGCAGGCTCTGCCAGCAGGATGCAAAAGTAATTGGACGAGCAAAGCGGCCAGGCTTAGTTTAGAGTGGCACCAGTTTAATAAAAACCAAGCCAGTAAAATCCCCAGAGCAGCTACCCACAGGCACCACCAGCAGCAGCAGCTCTTCTGTGGCCCCAGAGGCTGCACACTTTCCAGCCTATTAGGGCAGAAAGCAAAGACCCCAGATGGATGTGTGAGCCAGCTGCAGCAGGAGTGAGCTGGCATTAGGGGCATAATCCCTCACTGATTATCTCAGGCATCTGAAGCCACAGAACTGGGCTTGCACACTTGCAGTCCAGACACTTCCGAAGGATAAACCATGCTGGCAGTGGCCTTTGAGCGGCAACCAGTAAGAAGGTGCCTCAGTCACTAAAGCGATGCCTCAGCAGCTGCACAGAGCTGGGATGGTCCTGCTTTGACTGAGAACAGAACTAATCACTCATTTCAGTGATTTTACTTTCCAGCTCTGTCTCCTCTAAGCTGCACTCTCTGAAGTTGATGGCGTACTGCGAAGGGCCTGGAGGATGGGTCTTGTGAGGAGCAGCTCGGAGAAGTGGGGCTGTTTAGCCTGAGGAAAAGCAGGTTGAGGGGAGACCTAACTGCTCTTTACAGCTACCTGAAAGGAGGGTGTAGAGAGGTGGGGGTCGGTCTCTTCTCCCAAGTCACTAGTGATAGAACAAGAGGAAATGGCCTCAAGTTGTTTCAGGGGAGGTTTAAATTAGACAGTAGGAAATATTTCTTCACTGACAGAGTGGTCAGGGGTTGGAGCAGGCTACCCAGGGAGGTGGTGAAGTTGCCATCCTGGGAGGTGTGAAAAAAGCGAGTAGATGTGTCTCTGGGGGACATGACTTAGTGGGCATGGCCGGGTTAGGTAGATGGTTGGACTGAATTATCTTCTAATCTTCCTCCAGCCTTAATGATTCTATGGAGTCTCCTTCTCTGGAGATGTTTAAAACCCACCTGGAGGTGTTCCTGTGCGACTTGGTCTAGGTGATCCTGCTCTGCCAGGAGGATTAGACTAGATGATCTTTTGAGGTCCCTTCTGATCTCTAATGTTCTGTGGTTCTGCCGTTTTTACCGCACAGTAAAAACCACAGACTAGCCGAAGGCGCCGCGCTGCACTGTGAGGAGCAAGACATCACAGCCAGAAGGAGCTGTGTCCTCTGGCCAGAAAGGGAGGACTCACCCCACAGGTGACCTGCAGGAAGGGGCTGAGAGTCACAACAGCCATGATGCCAGGTGACACAGTTAAACCCAGCAGGACTATTTTTGAGCCCACTTGTAATGAATTTGTACCATTGACATGCCCCAGACTGCTCCTCATTAACAGCTGGTGTTCCAGGAACCGTAACGATGGGATTTCTTGTTCCCAGTCTATCAACAACAGATCAAAATGCTTTTGCAGACCAAGTACAGAAAATCCTTGGAGACACTTGAAGATCCTTGTAATCACTTCACACACTGCTGCCTGCCTCTTCAGGAGAGATTAGATTGTGGACAGAGCGCAGTGGGCGAGGAGAATGTCGGCTAACGACGAGAGCAGTGAACGCACAGAATAGATAAAACTGGAGCTGATTTTAGGCAGTTTTAAAACCGTTACCCCTGTGGACCTTTCAAGTTTCTAACAAATGATTCATGTTAAAAATTCAACAAGTGAGTAGCGAAAGGCAAAGTAAACTATGGGTGATACTGAGCCATGAGTGCTGTAGACAGACAAAGCAAAGGCAAATTAAGTGTTTAATGATTCCGTTTCACTGGACTTCCACAACTCCTGCCTCGGAGACAACAGTGGTAGATGTTACACATAGGAGTGTCTTCCGATGGGGGGCCGTGCGACACAGCAAAACGTTAGAGACTTAATTCCAAGGGCAATTGTCGCTTGATAAAAAGAATGTGATGTGTTTGTGACTTGGAGGGTTGATAGCGCTTCAGTCAACAATCTCAGAGAGGGAATCGTGGCTGCTGTGTGGTTGCTAAGGGAGGAACCTCTGGTTCACTGGTTGTTGCAGAAAAGTAAAGGCTTAGAGCTGGCTCTAGTGAGGTCGAGGTGCGGGGTGTTTAAGATGCGAGAGCAGAGCTGTTTCACAGACAACAGGCTGGCAGTTCAGCATCTGAGAGAGCCAAGTGAAGTAGCGACTGACACCGCGGCTCCCGGCTGTGTCTGCAGAGCTGGATGTTGTACGCAGGCAGGGCAGCGATGCTGTCACAGTCTTCTCAAACAGGGACAACTGACTGGGCAAAGAGGCAAGGAACATTTATTCCATCCTGCGCCTCTTGTTAGCAGTTTGCTGCTGCTCGTTTGCAGTTGGCCGCAGCAGCCAAGAGCAGGGAGTAGCCCATGGCTGGTGAGTGCAGTGCAAGCAGCTAAGCCCATTCCCTTAACAGAAATAGGTGATCCTGCTCTGGCAGGGGGACTGGACTACGTGGTCTTTCGAGGTCCCTTCCAATCCCTCATGTTCTGTGATTCTGTGAAATAAATGTCTTTTTTTCTGCTGAGGGTTCACTGCAGCAAGCGTTAGCAACACGCGTCTAACGATGTTCAAACTTGATACCTGTCCCACAAGAACGACCTTATTTATTTATTTTGTATTGGTAAAATCACAATTAGAGACGAGAAACCTTAATTTTCACCTAGACATATCTGAAGGAATGTTCACACAATCACAGAATTATTGGGGCTGAAAAGACCTCTAGGATCATCCAGCCCAGCCCAGGACCTACCGTCACCACAATCAGCCAGACCACAGCACCAAATGCCACGTCCAGCCTGTCCTTAAACGCCTCCAGAGATAGGGACTCTACCGCTGCCCTGGGCAGTCCATTCCAGTGTCTGAACATCCTCTCCATGAGGAAGGGCTTCCTAATGTCCAACCTAACCCTCCCCTGGCAGCTTCAGACCCTGCCCGCTTGTCCTGTCACTAGTTGCCTGGGAGAAGAGCCCAACCCCCACCTGACTACAACCTCTGTTCAGGGAGTTGTAGAGAGGGAGAAGGTTCCCCCTGAGTCTCCTCCAGGCTGAGCACCTCCAGCAACCTCAGTCTCTCCTCACCAGCCTTTCCCTCCAGTCCCTTCCCCAACCTCGTTGCTCCTCTGGACCTGCTCCAGCCCCTCAATCTCTCTCTTGAAGTGAGGGCGTTCACTGCCAAGAAAAAGAGCACTGAGAAAAGGGCATTTCTCTGGGGAAGTGTTGCTTTAAAAATGTAGAATCTAGCATATTCAGGTTTTTGTAGCTAACAGGGCACAAAGTGGAAAGAATCAATTTGAAGCAACTCCTGCCTAATTTATTTCCAGCGAAGACAGCAAGGCACATCAGAGCAAGGGCTTGGCTACAGGCACTAACTGTGGAAAAAAGAAGGCAGAAACCTTCAGAAAGAATCTGTGACAGCCCCATTTAGTGCTTTCAGTGTTATTCCACAATTTAAATTAGAAAGCAGTAGATAACGAAGCATTTAGGGCAGAGAGCTAGTGCTGGACAATGCAGGAAGCCTTCACCCAGCTGGCTTGTTGTCTTAGAGCCTCTGGATGCACATCCAGGTAATTCTGGGGCACGGGGCAGGTACCAGTAAAGGTTGGGGACTGCCCTGTTGGAGAGCAGTGTAGGAGAAAGGGACCTGAGGGTCCTAGTGACAGCAGGATGACCATGAGCCAGCAATGTGCTCTTGTGGCCAAGAAGGCCAACAGCATCCTGGGGTGGATCAGTAGGGGGGTGGTTGCGGATTGAGAGAGGCTCTTCTCCCCCTCTACTCTGCACTAGTGAGACCAGTATTCTGTCCAGTTCTGGGCCCCTCACTTCCAGAAGTACATGGAACTGCTAGAGGGACTCCAGCATAGAACAACAAGGATGAAGTAGTAGAACACATCCATTGTGGGGAAAGGCTGAGGGAGCTGGGTCTCTTGAGCTTGGAGAAGAGGAGACTGAGGGGTCACCTCATTAATGTCTATAAATGTGTGAAGGGTGGGTGTCAGGAGGGTGGAGCCAGGCTCCCCTCAATGTCATCTGCTGATAGGATGAGGGGCAATGGTGCAAGCTGGAACACAGGAGGTTCCATATAAATATGAGAAGGAACTTCTTTCCGGTGAGGGTGACAGAGCACTGGAACAGGCTGCCCAGGGGGGTTGTGGAGTCTCCTTCTCTGGAGACATTTAAAATCCACTTGGAAATGTTCCTGTGCGACTTGATCCAAGTGATCCTAGTGTGGCAGTGGGCTTGGACTAGATGATCTTTTGAGGTCCCTTCTAATCCCTGATGTTCTGTGATTCTGTGACAGCAGGAGAGGAGCTCACTGCAAAATGCCCACCTGCCATCGCCTTTCTTTAAAATGTGAGATGCTTCGCTGGTGGGTCAGAGTGAAAGGGTTTCAGAGGCACATTTAGCACTAAGCATGGTGAGCTGGAGCAAGGCTTCCCCTGTATGCATCACCTTGCACAGGCCAACTATGCTCAGTAGGAGGAACAGGGCTAACCATTTGTGATGAAGGGAAGAGCCTAATATTTGAGCTTTGGAAAGATTAGTTATCCATCTGCCAACGACCTGTCTTGGGCTGTGGTACTTACGTGGCCTCAGTTATTACAGTGTCTAACCGCTTTACAACCACTAATATATTTATCCTTTTACCCTCCCTCTGTTGGAGTTGGGACTGCTGTTCCCTCTGTTGCAGAACTAAGAACTGAGAATTAAGAGTCAGATTTGTTATGGCATTTAGGTGCTCAATGGGATTTTCAAAAGTACCTAACACCGTCGGAACAAGTGGAACCTGGGTATTTTGCTAGTTCTGAAAATCCTGTTACTTGTGTCGTGTCTTTGATGATCCCTGGGATCTGTAGAAGAGGCTTCCATGTTGTGGGTAGTCTCTCAGGCCAGGAGACTGTCTCTTCACCCACCTCCTAGGAGATGGTAGGTGGGACAAGAACAATTCTATGGCAATCCAGAATTCAGCAAACTGTAACTGTGGGCAGCAGTTAATTTACCCTCCTTGTCCAGCTCTTTGAGAGAAGTCAGAATCCAGTGCTGGAAATACTGAAGCAAAAATAAGCATTACCCATGGTCAGTAAAAAGGGCTGATGTGCCAGTTGCTGGGATGGAAAATTCAAGAGCAGGAGCAAATAATGAAACCATCTATATTCATGCAGCCACCTCTCCAGCCTCGTGCTCTAAGTACAGGCTTACACCTAACCACGAGACGTGAATCCTACTGAAAGCTCCAGAGTATCGGCCTGAAAAACAAATGTTGATTTTGAACAAATTATCTGTTCATTGCTAAATCATTTTCCTTCATTATTAGTCCCCAGATTGGTTCTGCTCCGGAAGACAGAATTAGATTTAAAAGCAGAGTGTCTCTTAAACACTTGCTTCAAATGAAAGTGTTTGGTAAACATCACTCAAAGACCCTCGGGCATAAACTCCTCAACTGCTTTCTCTGGCTTTGCATAGATTTTTCAGCTCATGGTCTAAAGCCAGGTGTCTCAGGGATTTACTCAGGACATCAGAAAATAATCAAATTAAATTCTTTATAGTGTGCCCTCCAAATGCCAAGGAACATTTTATTAGCAGCTTTCTGCACTCATTTACAGTAGCTAAAATTGAGGCAAAAGTCCCATGAAAACATGCAGAGTTACACCAGTATCAAACTTGTAAGATTCCAAACCCATGGGGCAGGAACAAAACCTTGTGGACTGCAAGCCCAAGTTTTCAATCGCTGGAAGAGCTGCACCTTGCTGTTATGGTACTTGAACTAATAGGCTTAATGCTATAAACGTTCTGGGCTTCTGAATGATGTTTCGAACATTGAAGGGATGGGGTTTGATTAATTCAGCACGTCAGCAAGATTGCAGCTGTCTAAGCTAATGATTTAGGATGTCAGAGTGGGGGTCAGCTCAGCTAGCTTTGAGAACCACATAATGCTGCAGTGAGCAGAGAGGGTTATGGATCACAAGCGAAGCTCCAGGCATTGTGAGCTTGTCCCGTGAGAGGTTCCTCCCAAGGCCAGACACTCTGCAGAATATTGTGATGTGTCTTTAAGTGTTTGTGAGGTGTTGTCCTGCCTGTAGGCTTTCATCAGGTGGAGGAGGGAGAACAATCCCGACATTTTGTGAGATGTGAAAAGAGACTAAAACGTTGGGATGTTGTTACCTAATAGACTCTAATAAGCACTTGGTAACTTGTTCAAAGCGTGGATATAACTCAGTTTGATGTTATAGGGATGTGTATAAGCAAAGATATGCAAGAAGGTCCCTCTTGATCCTACCCCACTACGGGAAGACATTCATTGATTTGACAGCTCTCCTCACTACCCAGTAAAGCACCTGTGTGGGACGGGGAGGCTGCTCTTGTACGGGGCAGGAACTGAGAGCTGCTGCTGCTTACGAGGACACGTGCACTGTGGTGTCTGAACACTGTTTTGCAATTACAAGATTTATTTCTTAGTGAGAAGAGGAGCTACAAGATTAACAGATGAACAAATACATTGAGACAGCAGAGACATCAAAGAAATTGAAGAGTCACTAAGATGTCAGAGAGCTAGAATCACCTGGCTGTGGTTCTTAGGAATTATTTTATCCCCAGATTAGCTCAGCTGTCTTGGGGTATGGACATATCCTCTGGCGAATTTAGCTACAGTGACCTACTGGTCTAAGCAACCTGCTTCTCCTCTGGAGGATTCTGCCTCTGGAGCAGAGGCAGCAGATGTGCCTGGGGATCAGATCCCAGGGGCTTAGTGCAAGCAGAGCATCCTTCATTTTTCAGTGTAGATACCAGCATGTGAGCTGCAGCTCACCAAGGGTGAGAGCACATGGTATTGCCAGGCAGAAATCTCCAGGGAAAAATGTGGGACAGACAGTGTGTTAAGCCACTGTAATGAAAGCCACCAGCATGCGTCTACAAGCCCTAAGGCTGTGTGCTGTGGCTATTTTTACCATAAAGGAATTCTAACAGATATTGGAAAGGCAGTTATTGCAATTGGAAGGTCAGAGGGAATCACATCCCAGGTAGCACTATTTAATGTCAATCATTCTTTTCAAGCCTCTTCTCCTCCGCACAATCTGCAATTCCATCAGGGAAAGAAAAATAATTGAGCAGCAGCAGTGTTAACCTTAGGATCCTTGTAGAGGAACCAGCCAAGGGGTGATGCCAGTGCAGGGATCAGAAGAAGGTTTGTGTAAGCCGTATCTTCCCTGCAGAGAGCAAACAAAGAGCAGCTTAGGAAGGTTGTGCAGAGGCTGCTAACCGTGAGACCATGCTCATTCCTTGGGCTGCATGTGCCTCAGTTCTTTCCTTAAATTTAGATTTAGTTGAGTCATCCAGGAAATTATGGAAGGGTTTGGGGTCTTGTGGGAAAGGCATTCAAAAAGCAGCAATATGAAGACACCAGCAAGAGGAAGAGTCATAACTTGCAAAGTGCCACGCAGAGGGAGCTGTGCCTTTGCTTTATTGAACTGTTGGCTGCAATAAATACAGCTGAATTCCCTCAGTCTCCCATAATGTTGTCTCAGTACCAGCAGGAGTCCATTTAAGAATATACTTACTTGCACAAATGATTATATATGAAGAGCAGAGAAACAGCTGAAGTGCCACTGCAGCAGTGTGAGCAAATCCTAAAAGCTGCCCAAGCAAGCTCGCTCATTCTGTGCTGCCCTGAGCTTCAGTTTTGTCAGCACTGCCTGCCCAAAGCAGTCAAAGCAGAGGAGCTTCTGTTCCAGACACCTGCCTGCTTTGCCTGCGGAATCATAGTCTAGATTTTTGATGGTATACTAAATAAATGGTGATAAAATCAACTAAGAGGATATTCCCATCCAGGGAAAATTGGGTTTTATTATCATTTTCAATACAGAAAGTAATAAGAGACTGTATTATAAAGAAGAGAAGAGACAAGTATAATACAAGTCCTATGAATGGATAATCAGCAGAGGAAGATGGAAACTTTTACTTCTGCATCTTACAGCATTAACCCAAAGTGCCTGAACAAAGAGGTCTGACTGTGTTAGACAGAGCTATGACAGGGTTTTCAGATCCCCAAATGGTATGTCCATGGTCATAAGGAGTCACAGCACTGCAGTGCCTGGCTGTGAGCAGTGGGATGTGAGCAGACTAGGGACCAGGAATTCGGGGATCTTCAGTCAGGTTGTTTTCATTGATTTCCTCATGTCCTTAAACTCATCAAACCTCACATTAGGAGTTAGGAGAAACAACTTGTTCCTGCTTGAGCAGTGCTTGAAGAAGAAAAGTGCTTGCAGTGTTGCTGTAGGTGTACTGCCTTGCTATCATCCCCCATTAACTCTGGTTAGGTAGAAATCGGAACTTGCATATGAGCAGGCTGGTCGTGGGGGGGAAGCTTTACTGCACCTCCCACCTCAGCATTTACAGTGCAGCAAGGCTGATGAGAAATGTTAGCAAAATAGATTGGTGATGTGTTTTAAACACACTGCTTATTAATTCTTTACACTGACTAAACCAGGCATGGAGCTAACCATCGAGAGGTCCTTAGGTGCCATGCAATGGGCAACCAGGCTAGGCAAGACCTACTGAGATTAAGTGTAAATATTCAGCCCACCAAGCTCTGTACCTCCCCTCTCTGTTACAGACTGGAGTCGCCTACACGTGCACTGGTGATGGAGGCTCCAAAAGGCATCGAGATCAATGCCGAGGCTGGCAGCTTGAAAGCCACATGCAGGACAGAGCTCAGGCTGGAATCCAAAGATGGAGAGGTAAGCGAAGGACGTCAAGCCCTGCAGCAAAAACCAAACTCAGTCACAGATTTGTAGCTTTCTCTGCCACTGAGCTGCTTCATTTGAAACACTGGTGTGAAGGCTCTGGTGAAGGAGGTCTTCCTAGCTCACTTTCTGCTGGCAGTGATTGAACACATTGTATGCAAATGAGCCTCGCTCTGTGGCAAAGGCTGATTCATTATTTTTAAAGTGCTTGGATAATAGCATTTGTTGTTCAAGCAGATTTATGTGGCTGTAAAATACATGGTGCTCCTAAATTCTTTGTTTCCTTGTCACTTTGAAACAAGATTTACTTGGCCAACATAATTAAATCTTTTATCATACATTTTTCTATAAGAAGAGCTTAATTCACTGTTATTGATCGGAACAGCTTTTGCAGCTGATGTTTTTATTTTAGAAAGAAAAGGAACATTAGGAGACTGTGGAAACTTCCAAAGGGGAAGAGAGAATAACTAAAACTGATAACAGTAAAATAGGTGTTAAGTGTCTTCTGAGGTCTCAAAAATACATAGTTCTCATTCTCTCCTTGTGCCATAATGATGGGAGACATCAAAGGATGGTGCTGAGGATCTCCAGCTAGGGAAACCACTGAGAACCTTGGTGGAGGAGCTTCCTATTGAAAGCAAATCTCCCAGCAATAGGGCTCAAACATCCACTACAATTTTCCTGTGTTATTGTCAAGTGTAATAGAACGGGATTTTTTTGCAAACCCTGTTCTTTCTAGACTCTTCAAATCCAGGCCACAGGTGTTAACAAAAAAACTCTCATCCCAAAAACCCACTGGCTAATATACTACACTTGCAGTGCATGGTATTTGACTACTTCAAGCATTTGCCTTAACGTTTTTAACAGTAAGTTGCTTTTCAAATGCATATATGGACCTGTCTCCTTCAGGAGATTAGATGGTTGGATACTAAAACTGGAAACTCTTACTGTAACTGCAAGATAAGAGCAAATACTGTCAGTTGCCCTGTAATATCCTGTTGTGCAAATTAGCTTGCTGTGCTCTTCTCGGTGATGCTAGTGCACTCCCCTGTAGCGGCCATGTGTCTAACAGTTTGCTTTTATGTTCTGATTTATAAGGAGAAATTCAAGTCTCTTACAGCATTTGTTTTTACTATAAGTGCTGCACTTCTACCTAAGAGGCAGTGCTGGGAGCCTGCAAATGGAACTGGCAATGGGATCACAGTGCCACAAGTCCCAGTGGGGCAGCAGAGTCATTGTGTGGACATGAACCGTGCATATTCCCCACCTGGCAGTGGGGTTGATGCTGACACAGAGGAGCCCTGAGCCAAGAAAACACGGTGGGTAGATTAGCAGAAACAAACTTAAGTGGCTCCTGGTAAAGGCAGATAATATGCCCACCCAGATTTGTATCAGACTTTCTCATCTTAGTAAACGTGTGTACCCTGTTTTTGTAGCACCTGAGTTGCCCAAGGAAGCTGCTTTAAACACAGGATCAAAACCAGCTCTCCACTAATTCTTTCTCTCTTTTTCTCTCTCCTACCCTCCAATTTCAGATAACGTTGAATTCTGCAAAAATCAAACTACCTAACTTGCCTCAAGGATCTTCCTCTTCTGCAGGGTCCAGGCAAAAAATCTACGAGCTCTGTGTGTGTCCCAATGGGAGGTTATTTCTGTCTCAGGCAGGCACTAGCTCAACCTGCCAGATAAATACAAGCGTCTGCCTTTGAGAGACAATTTGCAGTGGGGCATCGCAGGCAGCACAAAAGCCACTTCTGGGCTCACAGATTGCAGCTGCCAACTATTTTTACTAGAACACAGAAAGCCTATCAAAGACTTTTTTTGTGTGTGCGCGCGCGCGTGTGTGTGAATATATATATATAAAATATATATATAAAATATATATATATATATCCTCTGTGTAAAATGATGTTTCAGTACAAAGAATCCCAGGGTGACCCTATTACATTTGTGTAGCATTTCTCTTTCCCACGCCAAAATTTACTGGTACAATCTGCTGAATTGGATTTGATGCTCCTCTGGACCCTTCTGTATTAATATAGTCTAATGATTACCCCTTGTTTTTGATCATGTTCTCAGAGCAATGAGATTGCTGGCTGGGCAAGACCTTGGAACTGATGTAGACCCACCAACAGACAAAGGGAAGAGAAGCATCTCTGATTATTTTTGCACCACCAAATCAGTGGCATGAAAAATAAACCAAACCAAACCCAAACAATAAAACAGCCAAACACACTGCAGTAATCATCTAGAGTGATCCAAGATGCTTGAGGTTAAATTACACTCCAATATTCACCTAAAGCATGACTGGCTCCCTATTGAGAGAGATGGATTGCACTTGGCCAGTAGAAAGGTCCAGATCTTCTTGCTTACATGGCTTTATAATGTATTTTTCTGAATGGGTTTGAGACCTGTGTGTTGCCAAGGTTGCCTTGTGCTGTTCAGAGCTGATGCATCGGCTCCAAGCCTAACCTAAAGTCATTACACTAACAAAACCGGCATTGCATTTAGTTCTTGAAAGGAAAAAACCATGTGAAAGTTGGACTAAATAGAAAAATCACGAACCTCCTTAGCTATCCTGGATCACCCTACACAGTTCCCATTAGTACCTTTCATCTTGAAAGCATTTGGTGAGAAGGAATGAAGATTTGCAGTTAGGACGTTGCCTGTCAATAGCTATAGAAACACAGAAAAATATCTCTTCTGCCCACAGAAACAGAGAAATCTGTGCAAATCAGAGGTGTAATGTAGATGCATCTTTTTCAGAAATACACTCCAAGGTCACTTAGATTTGGTGGAGGCTGCAAATATCAGAGATGCTGACAATGAAACAGACTCTTTAAAGCATTTATAAAGATTGTGACAAAGCCAGATTACTGGAAAGTGAGGGCTTTGGATGCTGGTTTCTCTGGCATTTGAGCCCTAAAAACTCTGTGGTTGAATCTTTTCATGGTTGCATTTTTTTTTTCCTTATTTTAAAGCCTAGGAATCACTTACAGACAGGATAAAACACAACATCTGATCTGGTAACATTACTTCCACTGTTCAAGATTTGAAAACTAATGAGAAGAGCCCAGACCATTGAATTCTGACCCATAATTGCATCCACATGCATGCAAAAATCCTTGAAAAATTAATATCCTAATTACTGCAAAAATATCCAAGTCACAGTAAATGTCACGAGGACAGCGAGGTTTCTGAGCCACTGAGGTGCTTTTGAAAATATTACCTCATGTGCATATCAGACAGATCTGTGCCCATCTCCAGTGACATCTAAGCAAAGCCGATCTTCTTCAAGTGATCTTCAAGATAAAATGTAGCTGACAGAAATCTTTAGAAATAATTTAGCCCTTTTTTTCCCCCCAGACTTTCACATATTTTCTTGTGGTGTGGAGAGTACCAGGGTTTGATTTTATTTTATTTTCGTAAATGAAATATTCTGGCTTAATCCCAAACTGACTGGACTCAAAGGAAAGATCTCTATGGAGTTTAGATTTGACGTGTTGCTGCCTAACAAAGCAGCACTCCCATAATTTTGTTTTCCTGAAAGGGGATCGAATGATCTGCTTCTGTTTCAGTAATTCTTTCCAAGTAATTAACAAATTCAAACTATTCGCTAATGAATGATTCCTGTAATTATTATGTCTTGAGTCAAAGTTTGAATGCAAAGGGTCACCCAGGATAACAATTGTATTGGGACACAGGACTATACCATCTCTGTTCAAAGAGGGGAATCGTGCCTATGCCTTAAGTCAATGCACTCAGCAAGGAGAAGCACATCATATTTATCTTGTTATTAAAACTAGTTTATTTGGGGGGAGGGACAGGAGGGTGTCTTGGGAACTGGTTGTGCAACATAAAACAGATAGTAATGAAATGCATTATGACTGTAGGGGCACCTAGAGTGATACAGCCTTTTCTTTTTACCACATTAAATATAGCAAAATACTGTGTACGTTACCTCTGGGACCACAACTGAAGTCCCATTCATAGTCCTACATCTACTGTAGAATTTTTTCCCTGTTTCATCTAATACTGGTCACAAACCTTACAGCAAGCACAGGCCCAATTCATAAACTAAACCTGTGTGAAGCAGTTGTGGAGACGTGCTGCAGGAAGAGAATCATGGAACGATTCAGGTTAGAAAGGATCTTAAAGATCATTTAGTTACAATCACCCTGCCGTGGGCAGGGACACCTCCCACTAGAACGGGTTGCTCAAAGCCACGTCCAAACCTGGCCTTGAACACTGTCAGGGATGGGGCATCCACATCTTCCCTGGGCAACCTGTTCCTGTACCTCACCACCTTCACAGTGAAAAACTTCTTCCTTGCATCTAAGGTAGATCTACCTTCTTTCCGTTTAAAGCCATTACCCTGAACAGAAAACACATCTCATTCAATTTCCCATCCTTGAGAGTGTTAATGCTGGTGAGACAGGCAGGGCTGAAGACAGGGACTGACCAGGCAGGGGATGCTCTGTCCTCATTTCAGTGCTCTGCTCCCGAGAGGCTCATGACTCAATCTTAATCCCCATGTGATTTCTGGCTGCTCTGCTGAGTGAGTTTCAATCCCAACAGATTCATTTTGGGTGACTGGTCTTCTCACCTGGGCTCTTGGATGGAATTATCACTTTGTTTCATGAAGGCCATGAAACTGCTTGAAGACTTTCAACAGTTCATTTTGGTAGGAATTTCTATGGAGGAGCTGTTGGAGAACGACCTTACAGATCTCTGGCATCCCTGCAGCTGCTCCTCTGAGGTCAGTAAAGGGTACCCTAACTATGTCTACACAAAGGAATTCTAGCTATTTAAATATGTCTTACAGTCATGTTTCCATCTTAAAAAGCATAAAACTGTGTGTTGTTTTGAAAGACAAGGAAAGACTGAACCCTCAGAGAGACTTGTAAATCATGTAAGTTCAACCTGAGTTTTAAGACAGTTGGTTTAGATGCTGCTACCTGCACTTGTGCTGGCCCTGTGGTTAGTCCCCAGCTGCTCAGCGAGTGGCAAACCAGAGTAAACAGGACTGTATGTCTGAGATCCTGGGGGGAAAAGCAGGTGCTTTGTTTAAAAAACAGTAGCCTGCAAACACGTCCAGGTGTCTCATGATTCACAGTGTTCTGGGGAGTGGGGATGTTGTGGAACGATGGACTCACCTGCTGGACATGGCAAATGCATGAGGGCCCCTTTTCCTCCTGCCTTCCCCAGAAATCCCTCACAGTTGCTGTACCTGTATGGGTCATTTTTCCCTGAGTCCATCTAAATTAGAACCTGCCTGGCCTGAATTTTTATTCGAAGCTCTACCTTCCATTGTTAAAGTGCCAAAATTGAATGAAGGTTTGGTATTTCTTTGTGGATCAAGCCTGCAGTTCAGTTGAACTGAACGTTTGCTCTTGGGGCAGGTGGTGTTTATCTCAAAAGAGCTTTTAGTTTTGCCTCCCAACACTAGGGCAAGGCTGGAGTGGATGTATGGGCGGTTGGTTTCTACTGAGCTCAGTGGAAATGCTGCCGATGACTTCACAGCCTGAGCTGGAACAGGAGCTGGGTAGGTGACTACGTAGGTGGTAACGCCAGCCCTTGGGGTGGCTGGGGGACCAAACCCTGACTCAGCAGTGTGTGCAGGTCAGCAGTGCAGCTGTGAGAGCTAAAACCCCATAGAAGTGCAAACCGAGGGACGGAAATACAATGTCAATACACCTGAGGCAACCATGAATGTGGCAGTGTTCGTTAATGTCTTGCTGGGTGGTAACTCTTACCTTTACAGAGCTTTGGAACCTTGTTAAGTTTGCTTTAAAAGCAGCATTTTAGTAAGCAGTGCTCACCTGTACACCACCCCAGTACCTCACCCCTGTGTAGTATATGACCCTTGCACTGCCACAGGTAAGTTAGGATGGCTTTTCTAACCCAAAAAGACTTTGCCACTAGCAGAGGCAGAGTTTCTAGTACTGAGGGTACAACTGCATCCATTCTCCAAAGTTCTTTTGTCTGGATTTTCTTAAACACTTTCTGAAGTATATTACCCAGTAGTCAGTGAAATGGGTATCTTAAAAGTACAAAGAATGGTTAGGAAGCCGTCAAACTGAGAAGGCAGTAACTACTAAAATATGTCTAAGGCTTACGTATACATTTTTAGAAAACTAAGTATGTGAAAAGTGATTTGTATTTGGTTATCTCAGTCATGTGCTGTATTTTAAAGGGTGTTTCTTTCTCCTTTAATCACAACACCACATTGCACAAACAAAAGGTTCCAAGGCATAAGCCTTGCAATAGATGGTAGAGCAAAAGGAGAAATGGAAAATCTACCTAGAAACTGCCTCAAGGTTAAAGAGAGATTCCTGTGGATCTCGTGGAGCTGTCAGGTTAGTTCACCTCATAACTAGTTTGCAAATACAGAAGTTATTGAAGGAAATGAGCTTTTGTTGTCACAAGACACACACAAACAAAGGTGATAGATTAGGTAGATCAGACAGATAGATCTGGGCAGACACACAGACACTCACTCACACACACTTGTTTACAACAAAAGCCAGTTTTATTTATGTTTATTGTTATGTCTTTATGTCTCAAAGAAAGTGAGACAAAGACCAAAGACTTGCACAAACTCATCCCTCCCCTGGTTGCCCTGACGCCTCAAACTCATTAACTTTACTGGTGCTTTTTGAACTGGGCAAGAAAATTACAGCTTTAGCATAAAGCTGCCTTTGAGAGAGTGAAGTGGCAGGAAGGCTCTAACTTTGTTAACAGAGAGAAAAAGAAATAATGGGAAAAATCCTTTAATATGTGCAGAGGGTAAGGTTACCTGAAACTTCCAGTGTGGAGAAAGAACCCAGGATGCTGAAATACTTCATACTGGGCCTGAAGTATAAAGAAACCAGGTCAGTGCTGTTGGCTCTTCACTTACCTGCACCTGCACATTAGTTAGCAGCTGAGGAACTCCAGAAGAGTAACTGCCACAATGATTTCCGTTTAGAGTGCATAGTGCAACACCAAAAAGGAAACCCAAGGATGTTAGAGGCTGTGATCTTTTTTTGGGGTTTTTTTTAATGGCTGACATTTTAAATTTTGAAATGTCATCATCCAGAATTCACCCCAGCAAACGCAGGGCACGGTCCTGCAAAGCTCTGCCAAGCACTGGTTGGTGCTTTTTGAATGTGAAAATACCAGCCTTTTCATTGCCACTGCTGTCGAGGAACACGGTGCTGGCAACGTTGCCATTTCCCCATTTTAGCCTTTTACCTCAGTTCTGCAGTTGCTGTGTAACGTTTGGGCTGTCCTACCACACATGGGGCTCTGTGCAGGTGCCCAGCAGCCCCCCAGTTCCCATTGTGTTGCTTCTCAGTCTCTCAGAAGCCACAGTCTTGCATGCAGCAGCAGCAGCTAAGGTGAAACTGGGGACTTTTAGGTAAATCCTGCACGGCAGCTGCTGCGCTTTCACATCTGATGTAGCCAAGTTTACAGCTGTAGGTGGAGCAAGGTTAAACACTGACGTGGCGCTGATGAGATTATTCAAGCAAAAGTGGAGTGAATTAAACAAGGCAGGTAGGACAGAAAGGAAAGAAATGGCAAGAGACATCACCCTAATCACAGTAATGCAGCAGAATTCTCTGTCTGTTTACACTATTATACTTTAAATTAATAACATCCATTTTACTAAATACGGTGGCAATTATGCTTACTCTTTCATGGTGCAGAGTGGAATTACTGTCACTGAAACCACTTACAGCCTGGGCTGTCGAAGCTTGCTAGGGTATACTTTCCATCCACAATAACAACAGTGGCTTGGGGCTCAGATGGAAATTACGCTGATAGCTTGTATTTAGAAAGCTTTTAAGTCAGCTGTGGCTGAGAAGCCCATGGTTATGCACATACAGCCCTGAGGCTTTATCATTTCAGTCCTGTCCTGCCACCTGAATTGCACTGCACCCTTGTGAGAAGCGGCACGTGTTCTTTATACGGGAAAAGATGGGCATTTAAAGCTGCAAGATTACTGCCTGAGGCAAAAAAGAAAACACACTTATGGCCCACCACCAAGATTTCCCATCCCAGTCAACTTAAACTAGAGGGGCGAGGCCCTTAAAATTCATTTGCTCCAAGTGTAATTCCTGCGGGAAGGTTCACCCTGCTGCTACTCCCAGGAAACGTCTCACCTTGCCACAGCCCGAAGCCACACAGCGAATCCCGCAGTCACTGGAATTTTCTGGCACTGGGCTGCCTGCTCAGAGAAAGCCAGACTTCCTTTGAGGCAACTCGTTTCCATGGATTGAGCTTTCAGTAGTTCCTAACCAGTGTTAGTAACCCAGGAGGGATGTGTCCGTGGTGAAGTGAGACATACTTGTACGTCTGTTTCCCATTTAGTTGGTTCAGTCTTTCTGCCAGCAGGAGAAGGGAGAGGGAGAATTTGTGCTCAAGTGGGGTTGTGCCCTGCTGCCACGTGCTTCAGATAGAAACGTGCAGCCTTAATTAGAGAGACTTTTCTCCTAAGATAAAAACAGACTTTATGGAGCCTCTCATCTGATCCTACCCAAAGGCAAAGTCTCACCATTCCTAACGAATGTGCCATAATGGGAACGGGCCCATTGCAAACCACAGGTCATGTGCATCTTCGCGTGTAACGGCAGTTTTAGATTGCATTGTACTGTCACACTTTTGCCCCACCGACAGGAGACAAAGCGTTCCGAAGCCTGCTACTGCTAAATGGGTTATCATCACTTTCTAAAGCAATGTAGCTTCTTTGGTCTTTTTAAAATTCCCCATAATGGAGTCCTTGAAACATCTCGAGGCAGGCTCACACTGGAGAGCAAAGGAATAATTGTTTGTGGGTGGTTCTATTTTTATCAGAAGCTGGATTGTCATTGAAAAACTGTTGCTGTTAGAGTTTCTCCCACACTTACTGAGCTGCAAACAGCATCGCTCCCAACACACAGCAAGCTTTCTCTAGGGTAGATGCCTTAGAGCAGGGAGTTAGCTCCTTTGCCAAACCAGAGCCTGATAATTTTGTCTTCACCTGGGTCCTCCTCTGGGCTTGTGCACAGGGTTTTAATTGATGTAACAGATAACAAAGCACTTCAGCAGCACTAATGGTTCTGCAGATGATATGTATCTGCAGTCTGAGGGGCATAAATGATGCTGGTAGTTGTTGGTTGCTGATTTAACAAGCCTTTGGCCGCCTTGAAAGGCAGTAACTAGAAGGTGCAGTAAGTAGTTCTTGAAGCCACCTTTGCTTTCTCCTGTTAATAACTGTACAGCATTGAGGGGGGTGATGGTGCCATGGGAGCACCTAGCCAGAGTGACAGACTCCTTGGCCTCTGGGGTTTCCTTATCACATGGGCACAGATAAAAAGCTGCAGCAAGTCTTCCCATCTGCCTGAAAACAGAGGCAGGTTCATCCAGCTTCTTTCTTTGCCACTGCCATGATCCATGATGGAGTTTGGCTGTTGGCGTGGTGAGTAATGTCTGAAGCAGCAGGTCTCACCAGGCAAGCACCAGGGATCCGCTGGTCCCACTGGTGAGAAGGCAGCTGCTTACTTTGCAAGGTGGATCCCACAGGGTAAGTGCTGCTGGAGGAATTCACTTTCCTGTCCCCTTTTGTGGGTTATGGGAGTGAGCAAAGAAGTTGAGATCAGCAAATCCTGCCCTTGTTGCACAGAGTAGGAGCACGTGAGAAACCTCACAGAGCGCAGATCTGAGAAATGATCTATACTGTGTTTTACTGAAGAAGGGCTCAGCTGACAGCATTCACACTGGATTCCTCCCTAGGTCAGAGCTTTCCTGCTCCTGATGCAGCCAAGATCACTGTTCAGTAGTTTTGGAGTGGGGGAGGGATTGACCTACTGGATCTGACTCAGATCCCTTTGAATTTTGGGTTTGGGGTTTTTTGTCCACCCCTTATTTGAATTAGGTTCCTTGTGCATGAACGCCAATAGACTCGTTGATATTAACCCAACGAAATCTCCGTGTAGGTAGACCCAACAGCAAAACAACGTTCAGTCCGATTTGAAGCAAAAGCCAGTTCACCTGCAGAACTGGCATAATAAGCACGACCCATATGCTACAGCAGTTTACATCTGTGATGGTAAAATACCTTGTCTGACCTCTCTCTGAAAACCACCAATGACCTTGATCGTGTAAACAGGACAAAACGAATTCCAAGTCTCGTCACACTTCTCATTCAGAAATTCGGATTTGTTTGGCTTTTTTCTTTTTAATTTATGTATGTGTGTGGTTGTGTGGGAAAATAGAAAGCTTTTTTGTATCAAATAACATCAATCCTTGCACACTCTATGCAAAATTTTGTAAGCATTGCAATAATGCTATGAATTACACAAGGAACTATTTTAACTTTATTACACTTTCTGTATAAAAAAAATTTGTATTTAAATGATTTCAACTGCAATCTTGTAAAATATATTAATAAAATAATGATTGTTAAGAAGGAAAGAGTTGTTGAGGTTTGTTTGTTTGAACATGAATTAGACCTTAAGTGTTCAGAGGATATGGAGAGGATGTGTCTGTAGGATATGGCAGACCAGATCACACCGGTGATCCATTCACACGTGGAGCCCCTGGATATATTCATACCAAAAGTGCTGTGGAGGATGGGGTGAGAATCTCTGTGGATGGCTATCAGAAGAAAACCTGTTGTCAGCAAAACAAACGCTTGCCTTTAGAGAAAGCTGAATTGCCATCTTACTTACAGGTTTGTTGAACTTCTCACCTTTGTCCTAGCATCAGAAGAAGCACTACAGGAACTGAGGTCCTGCCTGGGCATCAGAACCCCCTAAAGAGGATCACTTGCTGGTAGAGGGGATCTGGTGCTGTTCATGATCCAGCAGGACCTCGAGGTTTTCCAAGAGGCAGCAGGTCCTGGTTCTCACGTCTGGGAATGAGCTCCCACCTGCACACTGCTGTAAGCGGCACAAGCTCAAGTCTGTCTGCAAAAAAAACACAAAACCAAGATATCAGAAAAGATCCCAGCAGCCTGGACCGAGAAAAGCCTCTCGAAACCCTTTGGCTGCTTTAACGATCCATCGGTTTTATTTTAATTGGCTCACTAATCAGATGCTCATGAGCAACTCTGCACGTGCCCGGCAATCACTTCTGAGGGCATCTTGCAGGAGCTGGGTTTTAAATATGAATTTGTTCACCCTGAATTTTGTCAGTAAATGAGAGCACTGATTGAGGCTCATTATCCGAATGAATAGCAAGAACCCAAATCGGCTGAGAAGCTGTTTGTGCTTTCTCAGGGCACAAAGAGTTCGAGCCCAGCCTCGGTGCTGAGACACTGCCAGAATTCAGGATGCAGGGGTACTTGTTTACCAGTTAGCAGGAGCTACTGTTTACCAGTCTCCGAATAAGTTCACCTGGTGCTGTCCAGTGAGCACAGACAGCCTCGTTCTCACTTGCTGGGTTTTGGACTCTTTGCACTTTTTCAATTAAAAAAAAACCAAAAAAAACATCTTTCAGTGGAACTTCGGCTGCAGATCTTGGCCTGAATTTGGAATTTCCAGCAAACTGACGATGAAATAATTCGTGAATTAACCCCCATTAAGAAGCACTTTGGCAAGAATGGGCTGCCCAGGGATGTTGTGGAATCTCCTTCTCTGGAGACATTTAAAACCCACCTGGACATGTTCCTGTGTGATTTGATATAGGTGATTGTGCTGTGGCAGGGGGATTGGATTAGATGATCGTTTGAGGTCCCTTCCAATCCCTAATGTTTTGTGATTCTATGAAGATGATCACAGCACCCTCAGGGATGCAGCTCGGCTTATCTGCGTGGGCAGCAACCAGCACAGCCAGCGGCCAGATCCTTCCTACTACCAGCAAACTCCTCATCAGCTCTCTGTAAATGTGTGGTGATTTAAGCGCTGAGCAGTTACGAAACTCTGCCTTACCAGCAGCGTATTTGCAGTGCCCCCATGCTGGAAATGCAAAGTGTGGTACTCAGCAGCAACAACATGTTAACCATTTTTCAAAAGCCTGGGAAGCTGTAGTTAAAACCAGGATTTGTCTTTCAAAACTGACTCCTGGGAAAATTATCGCACTGTAGTTTCTTTCCAAGCACCTCGCCTTTCACTCTTTGAGGAGCACTTCCCAATTTCGTGGCTTTTTTGCCTCTCTACCCCTACAGATAATTCATTGTTCCTTGGGTTTTTTTTTTTCTTTCTTTCCTAAGTAGCAAACAGAAAAGATGAACCAGGGGAAAAGAAGAATTACAAAAGCAGAAAAGGATCCCTGAGACGAAATGAGGCCATTTGATACTCTGTAAAATGATAACAGCTTCAACAGTTTAAAATTTTAGTGCAGCCGGGCTTTTGTATTTTTCATCTGAGTCTAGTACAAGACGAGTGGCTGCTGCTGAAGTTCAGTTGTTAAATCAGGGTGATTATTTTTATTTTTATGAGCAGTGTCCAGAAATCAGTGATGAGAAGTATCTGTTCCTAACAGGTTTTCTCCAGTGCTGTGACCTTGATTCTTCTCTCCTTAAACTGAACAGAAAAAATCTTCCTGAGTTAGTGATGAAGGTTCTGTCCTAAATAGCTCTGGTGCCAAATGTATCCCAGAGGAAAATTGTATGGTCTCATTTAATAGCAAAAAAGCAAGAAGAGTGGTCAGCAGCTAGAACTTGTCTCTTTCCTGCAGTCACTTCAGCATAAAAAGTCGAGCGTAGGTAGTCTTTAAATATTTGATTCGCACTATCGGGCTATTGTAATACGCATTATGGATACGATCTGTGCTTTGTAAAATTGGGGTTTGTGAATAGCCCTTCACATAACAGCTCCGCTGCAGGCCGTCATAAAGCTAGGATTGTGTAACATAAGCTTTGGTATTTTCCCTTTCACACCTACAGGGACATTTTTCACCCTGCTTCTAGGCTTTGCTTTCAGTCTCACAAGCAGCAGGCAATGCAGGCAGACAACAAGCCCACTGCCTCCTTGCTGAGGAACAAACGCGGCCATCTGCTTCACTCCATTCAGAGGGTGCATGTAGGGAGTGGAAACGCACAACACACCTTTAAAATCTCTGAAATAGCCTTATTTGCCTTTGTTTTCTGCTCTCCCCACTGCAGCACACAGCTGCAGGGCAGCCTGGACCCCTCCTGAGGCTCCTGGTCCCACCTCTCCTTTCGCATCAACCCTATGGCCGTGCGACCACCTGACTCAGACTAGGAAACAGAACTATTTTAAATGACAGCATGACCCACAAGCACACAGGGGACAGTCAGGATTTCAGCACCTTTTCAAACAGAAAACTACATCCGCATTACCTGTCTACAACCTGAGTTTAGTAGCCGAGTGCTCCAAGCTGGCTGAAGGATACAGAACATTGCTGAGATGGCATTTTACTCATTGAATGTGGGTCTTGCATCTGCTTTGCCAGATTGGGGAGATCTAAGACAAAAAACAACAAAAAAGACAAGAATCAGTACACACACGTGCCAAACAGTGGTGCTGTGTCTGTACGGCTGCCACTCAGCCTGAGCCTCCCTCCTTCACCCAACCAACCAGTCACATCTCCTCCATCAGGGATGAGATTGTGATGGACACTGCTAAAGGTGGGGTTAGCTGCACCATTTCCCAATGGCTGCAATCTGCTGCATCCCCAATTCATTCAAGACCAGGGCAGAGTGATTGGGAAGTGCCTCCTCCTCTCAGCATTGACAAGACAGCTGTGTAAGCCTGTGGGTGCTCCACAGCATGACAGCTTCTCCCTGCTGTGGCAGTGGGTCTGTCAGGAGGAACAAAATACAGTTTTCACCCCAGTGTGTCCCCCATGACAAATTAGCACGTGTTTCAGAGCTCTTAGGGGACCAAACCAAGAAGGTCCCATGGCTGAAACAGGCAACATGAGAGCTGACACTGGTCCCAGAGACGGGACATTTATCTTATTGCACATCCAGCAAACACAGCCCGACTTGACAAACCAGGGTGATGAAAAACTTCCCACTGCTTTCCAGTATCTGCAAGCTTAGGAATAATAACAGGGAGGTGCGTGAGGTAGGGGCGTGTGTGTGTGTGAGCATGGGGATGGGGGAAGATACGTTTCTGAATCATGTGTTGGTTTTGTGTCGGTTGTAACAGCTCCTGAGAGCATTTGGGTATTTCAATAACCCCAATCTCCAAAGAGAGTTTTTGCAACACAGTCATCTTGAACCATAATAGCTAAATTTGAAAATAACTATCATCTATAAAGACATTAAACCATCTATAGTGGAACCGTCAGGCTGTGGATGCTGTGGGAGCTCTGCACACAACAGACACACACGATTAACAAAGGAGAAAAGAAAGGAGAAAAGCACTGTCACTTCCAAGAAAACCCACAAACTACCACCTACAAGATGAACTTTTAAGCACCGAATGCAGCATCCGATGAATTATTTATGAATTAATTTGCAATGAACATTTTAGCAGTCAAAGGAAACATAAACTGGCAGCACAGCCCTGCCTGGGGTGACAGCAGGGGACACGAGCGTGCTGTGGCAAAAGGACGCTTAGCAGTTCACGTGATAAGTTGCACACCAAGAAAGTTTAAGACAAAAATCCTGTTCCTAGCAAGCAGCAGCCTGGTGCACTAATAATCTGACATACCCCATGACCCCCACTTGCACGCTGCGCTGGCACTTGCCATCAGTCATCCAGTGCCAGGTGAGAGACACGAGTGCTATTTCGGTCTACAGACATCTGCTGCGGCTGTTAGTGCTGTGGCAGAAGGAGTCACCCGCTACCTCACATCTTCCCCCTCATCCCTCGGCTCTTTTTTTATGCCAAGCTAAAACACAGGTACAGCGAGCTGCTGCTTAAAGGTTAATGATGGGAACAACGAAATCGGGAGATAAAAGGCCACATCCTGCTTTTAAATTAATTCTTTATAGCCAGGCTGTAAAAGGGGCTGTCCCTGCCCAGCACTGCAATGGGCTCTGCTGGTTCCACACCAGCAGTGGCCTTTAGCATCACGTTCAAATTATGCCTTTGTCGGTCTTTCTTTCTCCTCCTCAGCTGAGATCCCTGGTTTGGCTCTGTGGCTGGGCTGAGCCCCAGTCCTGACACCGCTGTGGCACAGACCCACTGCTGGGCACCTTATTTCTCTAATGCAAACGTGGGTCGTGGGCACGAACAAACCTGGCTGGATTCCTGGCAGAGCTGAGAATTGCACTTTGTAGCTCTTGGGGCAGGGACAGGGGGGAATGTGGGAACTAGCAGAACACAGGAGGTAGAAGCTTGGAAGAAAACAAAAGCAGTTTGGCCCAGAGAGGACCTTCTGCAGCTCCTGCAGCACTGCCAGGAAAACGCTGGGCTAGGTCACATTTACTTGTGTCCAGGGTTCCCCTTATCTGTGGTTTGAAGAGCAGCATCACAACCCCTGGTAAATCTGACCCACATCTGTGTTGGCTCTGAATAATGAGGTGAAGCCATGATATTTCCCCAAAGCAACTGAGAAGCTGCCCTTTGTGTTGTCTTCCACCAGTAGGACTAAAGGTAAAAGCAGAAGGATGCTATGGCAGTTTAAAGAATTTTACATCATCTGACCTTAGGAACCAGGTAAAACATTTAAGATACCTTCACAGTTCTCGCTCTGCTCAGAGGATGGCCACTGTTTCCCTTCTGAAGACAGCAGACCAGGCAGAGCAGCTGAGGACAGCAGAGCCATGAGATTACTTTCTTACTTTTCATGGGTTTCTTCCTTTCTGTTTCATCCTTGACTTATGGACCTGAAGCTTGTCCCACATTGTCCAAACCAGCTCCTCATGCAGCAGGCAACAGGCTGAAAGCTCTGATGCACATATTACAGCACTTTGGGCTGCTGCAAAAACCCAGACACAACAGGAATGAACACAGCATGTTTGGGACCTCTGAGAAACTGGGCTCCTCCATCAGTTGCAGAGTTGATCGAATGCTGTAGTTACTTTGGCATCATGTGCACCAGAAGTCACTGCCACATGGTTGTAAAGTTACATAAATTCCAACAAGTAACTGAATCTGACCTGACCATGATCACTCAGTTTATAAGAGCAATTAGGACTTGGAGTATCCCTCTCTGGAGAGGTTTAAAACCCACCTGGACATGCTGCTGTGCGACGTGGTCTAGGTGATCCTGCTCTGGCAGGGGGATTGGACTGGATGATCTTTCGAGGTCCCTTCCAATCCCTCACACTCTGGGATTCTGTGGAATTGTTATTTCACTGTCAACAGAACAGAAAGAACAAGATCCATCTTGCATGCCTGACTCTAGCTTTAGAAGGAACTGAAGAGAATCCAGAAATGTTGAATTAACCTTCCACTATCCCAAAAAAAATGGAGAATCATCAGTCAATGGGTCCACATCACCCATAAGCCAACACTGGGTCCACATCACCCATCAGCCAACTACTTGCCACCTGGTGCTGCATGGAAGCCAAGGTATGTGAGCATCTGCACCTGAACAAATCAGTAAAAAGCCATAACAACAACAACTGAATAACCAGGCTGCAAATCCAGAATCACTCTGGCAACTATAGAAGCCAGTCAAGTCTCTGGTCAAGTCTAGAAAAGAATACACTCCCTGGAGGCTGCTGTGGCAGGGTGACACTGGAACAGTCCCAGCTCATTTGGGTTTGCTCTATGCTGAGATTAAGTCATATGTAAAGTTCTTGTAAAATACTCAGGTGGTTACGGTGGATAAGGGGCCACTTCTGAATGAGCCGTGCTGAAGTGCAAAATCGATTAGGCAGTTATTTCCCACCTTGGATTTCTCGCTCTTGGAATTTGTCACATCCGTGAGAAATTGAACACCATGCACTGCTCTAGTGCCAATTTCAGTAGCTCCCCTCAATCCCAGAAGCCAAGTCTCTTGAGGTGCAGTGGGAAAAACTTGTAAGATGACAATTTTCACTTACAAAAAGAAAAGGCAAAAAATATATCTTGGATGAAGTTAAAGGCAGGATTCAGTCCCAACACCCAGAACTGCAGCACGGGAAAGGCACTTGTGCTCCACAAAGCCAGCAGCTGAGCACAAACCAGGCTGTAATGTTGGGCAGGTACATCCCCCAGCATCGTCCTGCACCAGGCAGCAGCCCCAGCAACCAGCACCTCTGGACTGGTGCTGCACCCCACAGACATCCTTGTCGTGCCCTGTTCCTCACTGGGATCAATGAGAACTCAGAGCCAGAGCAGGAAACTGCAAGTCTTTGCCATGACTAACAGGCATTAGAAGTCAGATGGGACAAGAAATAGGCCTGTCTGTGTTAAACTGCTAACAACGAGCTATAACCTGCATTTCCCAAGGAACATTGTTCCAGTTTAAGCCTTCTTAGGAAGCTGATGACCTTAGCAAAAATCCCTTCAGAGAGGATGGCTCAAGCAAATAAATAGCTGAATGAATCAGTGTTTACATCATATTTCCCAGTCCACGAGTGCCAAGACAGGGACTGATTTCAGTGGGAACGTTCATGTGCCTGAGGAGAAGCAGCCACTGGCAGGCTGCAAAGTAGCTCCTCTCAGAGGTGGACACAGCCACGCCAGCATGAGCCGGTTGGGATTTCTGTTCACAAGCAGGAGACAGACCTGAAGGGGATTTTTTTTTTTACGTGTTGCACAGAAAGGAATTCCCAGATGAATTAAATCTTCCTCCTTTCTGGCGCTGGAGCTGGTGTTCAGGACTTTACCCAGCGTTCAAACAGGAGATTATTCTGCCTGGAGTGAGGGTTTAAAACTTTCAGCCATGGCAGTTATGTGAAAGCCCCCAGAAAAGATGTGCTGAAGGAGTAGGGGCAGCACATGAAAGCTGGGTGTGAGACAGGAAAAGCCCTTTCTGCCACTTAGGTTTAAGATCACATTAAAGCACTTCAGTTACTGGTTGGGAAAAGGTTGCACAAATCACAGGGAAGGTGCTGGCAGTTCCCTCATTGGGACACAAGCTCTGCCAGTAGCATCATTCGGATGTTTAAGGCCCTTAGCTCTAATTGTAGCATGGCCACGCTTGAATAAACCGTGTTAGGGTTACGGTCATTGTGGAAAACAGGATGGATTATGTCCAGTCTGCCTGAGACGGGAAGCTGGTTCTGGCTTGGCTTGGCGGGGGACCTGGCACAAAGCCCCTCTGACATCCTGACACCTCTCCACTCTGATTTGTCTCAAGATGAGAGGGCCAATGGTGCAGAGACAGAGGTGAAAGCAGACTGAAGCATCCCTTATGCAAATACTCCATTGAAAGCCAGCTACATGCAGCCTAATCTGATGGGCTTGCAGTGTCTTTGGCAGCCTGTTCTGCAGAGCTGGTGTCTGCAGTCCCCCCAGAAAAGAGCAAGAGTCCTGGGGACAAGCAGTAGTTCCCACTTGTGCAAAGAATTCTAGCCCCAAGACAACTCCCAGGCTGGGGTTCTGGCTAGAGCAAGACTCTGCTGCCAAGACAGGCAATTCTCATACAACCTACCTCTCACCTTGTGGTATTCATTGCCTTGAATAATGTCATTAGTGACCCTCAGAGAGATGGCTGAATCCTACAACAGAAAAAACTGCAGACAGTTTTGGGGAGGGGGGTGGAGCAGCTCTCCAGGTCTTCATCTTTGTAGATAAAGTAGGTCTAGAACCTTTGGAAGAAACACTCTGACTACAGTTAATTATCAATCGCTGAAACTAAGCTTCCCTGCCCCGGACAACTGCTGCGGCGTGACAGATGTGAAGACAGTGTCAAAATGGGACAACGCGGCTGGAGGACAAGCAGACATCACCACTGCTGTAGTGAGAGTTGGTATTTTGCCTGGCTAGTCCATCTTCTTTCCTACACAGAAAGATAAACTGTGTAATGTGGCTCCTGGAAAGACAGTTCCTTCCCTTCCTTGTTAATGCTGAGAGTCAAAAGTTAAACACAGCAGACAAAACACATACAGGACTAATGCAGTGTTGGAGCAATATCAAACCAAAGGGGCCTCCATCTCTGGCTCGCATTCCTCTTCCCTCTCTGGCCAGACAGAGCATTCCCAGTGCTCAAGTGCTGGAGAGAACGGAGGAATCAAGGAGCTATCAACAGCAGTACACTCCCATAAATAACAGAGACATCTCAATAAACAGGAGAGCTGGAGGACTCCGGCATCCAGACTTGGCTATTCCAAAGCAAGGAAAATAACAGCACAACTGAACTGTACTAGAAGAAAAAAGCTGTTCTTTAGTATTGTCCTGGGGGGGGAATTGAACACGAGTTTGGGATTTGCCCCAGAATAGTCTAGGCAGAGGAGTCATTAATCATGAGCACAGAGCACCCTCCACCAAAGCCTGCTTGGTTCTGCCGTCCTTCATCAAATGTTGCTGCATTACCTCTGGTTTCTCCCCATGCACCTCCTAAGGTGATCCTCAGCCTGATGCTAACAAACACAGTTGTGACTTGTACACCAGGTAATGAGATGCCAGGCACATGGCAAACCCGACAGGCAATGTTCTCAAGTTCTCTTTTAATTACCAATGTTTGCTCAGCAAATAGCTGTTAAAATGCCTCAGTGCACTAACTTTTCTGGGATCACTTTGTATTTCCCAGATGTTCAGCTGGCAAAAGACTGACAAATACCTTCCTCTGATTCTTTTCCTTCTAACTGGGAGAAGGTTAGAAATGTTGATTTGACATTGCCTGCAATAGATTCCACAGACATCAGGTCAGACAACTCCGAGATGCTGAAAGTTGATTTCCAAAACGAGAAAGGTAAGCAGGTAACACTAACTGAATATGGAAAGAGCGTTCTTTCACCCCCTGGCTAGACATGAAGCCAATGTAAAGAGCAACACAGAGAGCGAGATAACATCTGGTTGTAGGGGTGTTAACTCTGAGCTTCACCTGAGTGACCTGACCTAGCTCTAGCCCAAGAATTCATAGAAATTTGATTTCCCTCCAAAGGAGACTTAACATTCAACATACAGTTGGGTAGGGCAAAGGAGCTGAACTGCTCCATTCAAGGCCCTGAATCTTGTCTACATCACACCTCTCGCTGGCTATCAGAGTGGCCACCAGCTGGCACAGATGTGGAAGAGGTTCCTCTGAAGGGAAAAGTTTCATAATCAGCAAAGTGCCGGTACTTCTGGCTGCAAAGTGGAACTTGGGCCAGTCTTATGATAAAATTAGGCAGAGCAAACTATTTGAGGAAGACTGAGACTAACACAAGAGGCCAGGGTCCAGGATAACTCACTCTTAGAGCAATTCAAGAGCGATTCAATATAATCCATTTGGTGTCTCTGCCTGTAGCTTTATTTGGGATTAATGTGTTTCTTGAAGGACTCTTCTCTAGCACATAGTGAATAACAGGCACAAAGACGTTCCAGACAACCAGAATAGAGAACTCTGTCCTAGCTCTCTCATATCAGGAGAAGTGCACGCTTACAACCCTCTGGTGAAAGGAGTTAACACAGAACCTACTTCACGTACATGACACGTATCCGAGTGTCGTGTAACGCAGAAGCTGTCTGCACAGACAAAATCTGGGAAAAGCAGAAGTTGGGGATTAGAGGACATGAAACAGAGCCCTCGTGACACCACTAGACAATAGCTGTGGCAGTTACCTTTAACTGAAGTCTTGCGTTGAATGAGCTTGGAGACACCTATGAAGAGACAATCTGCTTCCCACCATGCCTGGTCTACAGGCTTTTATACTGGAGTCTGGCTGAAACTTACAACAGAGATTTATAAAAGAAACTTATATTTACCCAGAACAATTACAAAAGGACTGATTCCTGTTACCATGGAAGTTGACCTTCTGCTTCAAGCAGGAAGGCTGTCAGACCATATAATTTTCATTGTCAGCTACAACCCATCAAGCAGCGACTTTAACTTCCACACACTGCTAAAAAGAAAAGGATAATCCCTCTTATGAAGCTGAACTTTGATTTCTAAAAATTCATGCATGTGGCTTTCATGTGTAGGTCAACGCTTCCATTCTGTGGATGAACATCAGTACTTGGGCACTGAATGAGGCTTTGATGTACTATTCAGCTGTATGCAGCCAAAGCATTCCATTATTTCCTCTGGAGCTTCCTAAACAAAAGTGGCTGAAGAACACCACGATTCAGCACAGTGTCGTGGTGCAGTGCAAGGGGTATGTTAATGGCTGAACGGCTCGATTAGCACCTAGAAGCAACTTCAGCCAATGCTCTCACAAGCGTCAGGTTGGGAGGCTCTACTCTGTGAAGTAACCTGTTAGCAAAACAAGCAAACCTTTGTCAGCCAGTGTAGAGTGTACTCAGCTCGCTGAGTAAATACCAGCTAGAAGATCCCAGTTCTGAGAGTAGGAAGGAAAGGAAAGGAGGAGGTGATGGAGCTGTTGTCCTAGATGACTGGGCAATTTTTTTTAAGAGGACTCCAGTGGAGAAACCTCAAGTCTGAAGAAAACCTCAGCTCCCTTTAAGCTGTCTAGAGAGATTCCCACAGGCTATTTGGCAATACTGAGTCCCACTCAGAGAGGATTCTTTTGGTTTTGCAGTGATTGCCCTACAAACCAGTCTGAGTTCTTCTTTGGCCATGCCAGTCCAGTTCCCTCTCAGACCCAGCAATTTACCTGAGATACAGTGCAGAGTTCCACGGAAGTATGAGAAGGAACTTCTCCACAGTGATGGTGACAGAGCACTGGAATTGGCTGCCCAGAGGGTTGTGGAGTCTCCTTCACTGGAGAAGTTTAAACCCCGACTGGCCGTGTTCCTGTGTGACTTGATCTATGTGATCCTGCCATGGCAGAGAGATTGGACTAGATGATCTTCTGAGGTCTGTCTAATCCCTAATGTTCTGTGATTCTGTGAATGAAGTTTCTATCAACTTTGCCTGACATAGAATTACTGCAAGTTTATAATTTTAAAAACCTAACAGCTACTTCCAGATGTTTTTGAAAAAGAAAAACCATGGCCAAGAACAGCTTCGTTAACTCTTTTTTTGAGTATTAGCAGAATAAAATATAAAAGAGAATTTTAAAAATCAATTCCTGTCCTTTTTAGTTAGTGCCTGGGGAACAGATCTTCAGCAAATATTCATAGCAATGAAACATTTATAGACAAGCAGCTTAGGTTTACCTACAGATTTTCTAGCCGTGTTTCAGAAGTAACATCCAGCTGTCATTAACCTGCTCAGACAACTCATGACCTGCACATGGGATCATAGGATGTTAGGGGTTGGAAGGGACCCAAAGAGATCATCTTTAAAAGTAGGACAGAAAATTCTTCCTAATCATATAGTGGATGTGGTAGAAAAGCATATTGTCTGAAATTCAGGCACTGTGTAAGATTTCATAGCCAGGATCACAATTTACAGCTCCAAAATGCCTGTTGACTTCAAAGAAAACAGAAAGTGAGCCTCTGAAGCATTGGTACAGCAGATGTGATGCTCCTGCAAACGAACACCTCTAGGAAGATGACTGGTTTAAAAGCAAGCCACGGGTGAAAAAAATCTCCCTGACTTGTAAAAATACAGTTACCTGATCTGTCATCTATGCACGCTACGTTTTCTAACCGTTCTCTCTATTAGTGCTCATCACCATGGTATGAACTTCTGCTGCTGGAGGTGTTGTTCCAATTACTCCAGTGTAGCTACTGACATGTAACTCAGAGCAAAATGTGAGCTTCTGTTAGGAAAATAATTCCCCAATTAGTAGCTCCTTCTTTGTCTCACACTGCAGGAAGTCACACTGAAGGATTGTTTCCAGAGCTTGCTCTCTGTGGCAACCCTTTCTTTTGTATTGTTGCCGTTGACACAGAAGCTTGGCAATCTCCCATCCGAATCACGTGTTGGAGCTCAGTCTATTGCCAATAGTCAATACAACCCGAATGCCTCCTCTGTACATTAGCTGCTGCCCAGCTGAACTCCTTTTCTCCTGTGCTGACCCACAGAGAAACCATTTTTCTTGTGCATCCTGACCCCTAAAACAGGGAAGCTTCTCAGAAGGAGAGCTGAAAGCATCCAACTAGTCTGATGAATTATCATAAGAGAGACTTACAAACAGCTTTGGCAACTGATTCCAACTGACCAAAGGGATATTCCACACCATATAGTGCCATGCTCAGCTCATAAAGCCAGGGAAGAAGGAAGGTGAGGAGGATGTTTGGAGCGATGCTGTTTGTCTTCCCAAGTAAAAGTAGTCCCAGCTGTCCTGGGGTGGCTGAACACTTGCCTGCCCACGGGAAGTTCAACCTATTAAACTGCTTTTATCTCTAACCCAGGTGTTTTCTCACTTTCACTCTCAGCAAATAAAGTCTGTTTATGCATAGGAGGCAGGACACAGCCTGATAGCTCTGAGCTGTCTGGACAGTATCAGGGCAGAGGACAATCATACAACCTGTTGCTGTGTGTGAATCCTTCATTTGAATCCATCCCTGGCCATCCTATATCCAGGCTCCCAGTGCCCTCTTAGGGGTGGCTCTTGACATCAATCCCATGCCACAAACCCTCATGTAACGTGTTACCGTAACGTACTAATTCTGCTAGCAGCATGAGCTGTGCTTGCAAAGCCTTAGCTGAGGCCACGAGGAGACCATCGCTCATGAAGTGCAGCATCAGCAACCACTGATGTTCTACGGCTGTTACAGTCACATCCCTTTAGTGCAGCTTCTCACTTAAACATGACTGCTTCTGCTGCAGAACCGAATCTGTTTAATGCACTATCTGGAAAAGAACCTGCTTGGCAGCTTTATAGATCATGACAATCAGTAGACAGGATTAGCTGATGATTTTGTGAATGGAGATGTGCTGGAATACAGATTTACCGGTGAACAAGAGGCTGGTGCTTCAAATCACCAAATTTTCCTTTCTCTTTTCTTGCAAAACAAAAAACCCCATAACAAAGTCAGAGCACACAAGGGCTAAACCCTGGTTCGGTCACAGGTAGCAGAGATGTCCCTTCACATGAACTCTCTCCTGGTATGGCAGAAGCTGGCCTGACCGGTGCCACACTGTGCTCATATTGACTTTGCCGATGATACCAGGATTAGTAATTAAAACTCATTTTGTCTTAAATGAAATAGCAAACCCCCTTCTACAGTAAGATCCAGCCCAGACCCTCACAGCATACAAAACTGTCAATATATTTTGAGGTTATCTGAGACATTTTGACTCACTAACACCTTCTTCCAGTGATTGTCATAAAAGCAGAAAGGTGAATACACTGCCAAGGGTCTTGTATTGCTGACCCCATGGAGATCTTCCATTCCTACACAGCTCTCAAACCGTCTCCTGGGGTAGAAGCAGAAGCGTTAGGTATTCGCTTGCAAAACTATGTTGGTACTGATGAAGAGTCATTTATTTCTCAAGCCTGATGAACAATTCTCACCTCTCCCAGGGCTGTGGGTTTTGCTGCCCAGACAGTGATGGCTTTATATGCGTCAGCCAAGGTTCAGCTTACAGAAGGAAGGACCTTGTTCTATTCAAGGAGCTGCTACCTGAACAACTTTTAACATACAAAGGTCAACTATCTCTGAGCATGAGCAGGAAGCTTCTTAGATAAATAATGAGCAGGAAAAAGTGGCAAAAGTCTTCTAAGAAAGGATCTATGAAACCAAAGTGAAGGATCAAGGGCTTAGCTGGTCAGAATCTTTTTCAGCAGCTTTCTTAATAGGTGTGACTGACCTTGACACCCTTCCTAAGAAAGTTTCTCCTTTGAGAAGTTACCTTCAAATTGGCAATTGCTGAAGCTTCAGTGTTCTGTCGTAGCAACTCCCACTACCACCTCCACTCCCCACAGGTAATTAAATTCAGATTAAAACTTTAAACAGCTGAAAGTGAAATTATATATTTTGGGTTATTTCTACAATTCCTTTGGCAGCTCTGAAGACGTGGGCTGACTCAGTGTTTAAACTATTAAGATTGAACTTTTTCCCCAAATAGGGAGAAGTATGAATCCAGCTGCATGGCAGAGAAAGATTGGGAAAGATTTCAGCACCAGGACCACAGGGATGCGAATACAAGTGGAGCAGGTACACTGCCACTTGTAAACATGGCTGCCCTTTCCACTAGTTCAGCCTCAGAGAGTCTGGCAGGGTGAAACACGCTGGTGTCTCTCCATAGACTATTACCTGCCTTGTCCTGTGTTGAGTCCTACCACCAAGACAAGTTCAGGCTGGCAAGTAGAAAAGGTTAATCAGTGGCCACTGTAATGTTGTTTGTGATTTAGCTCACCCTGAGGTCTTGAGAGCAGCTTCAGACATGTGAGTTGTCCTCTGGTACTGCAGGAAAGGGTGAAAGCCACCTGGAAATTGCCAAGGAAAAGCTCCAAACCCCAAAGCTCCACTTTAGCAAAAGCCAGAAAGAAAGGACTAAAGCTGGGCCTGGGTTCTCCCTATATAATCTCTCTCGGTCATACGTTATTTTTGCATTTCCTTGTCCAGACCTGATGGTCACTGGCACATGGTCACTGGAAAAACCAGTGAGCTCCTGTTCTCCCTGAGCTGCAATACAACACTGTGACCACAGGGCCAGTGATCCCAGTTCAGCAAACCAGCACTTCCCACGAAGAAGCAGGAGACCCCAGACATCGAATTCTGCTTTGTTTTATGTCTAATGAGACGCCACCAAAAGCAGACTTAGATGGAACTTGCCACTGCACTAGTCTTACATTACTTTTTCCCTGGGGACCAAGTAGATAAGAAACTTTTCTCGTGGGTAAGCTGTGGGTGTTTTCCTGACAGCCTCTGTCTTGTACACTTGTACCACACTTAAGGTAGATAAAAGTACAAATATTTTGCATAATTACATGGATGTTAACATTCATAGTGCCTGCAGCTTGGGTTCTAATTTAGTAAGTGAATCAGTTCCTCTTCCTAACAATTCATCAGCGCTGCGCCAAACAGAGAGGCTGCATCGTGCTCGGCTCTCACCACACACAAAGATTAGCAATTCTAATTGCAAAACTCCTTTAAGTGTTACTCTACTGGAAAAAAAATAATCAACGTTTTAAAGACGTAGAAGTTTCCCCTCAAAACTCAGCTTTGATGTGATAGAGGCAGAAATTGCAATGCCAACATCAATTAACAACCATGGGGGAAGGTGTAAGCGGTGCCGTATTTTGCGCTCTGTGCCATTGCCCTGTTTTACCTGGTCACAGGTGGTCCGTGGGACATCACAAGCACATAAAGGACATGCTAGCCAAGCAGAATGTGACTTACAGTGACTTCACCTCAAAAATGCATTGAGCCATCAGAGAAAGTTTCTAGAAAGCAGTGGGAACAGCAGTGGAGGAAATCCTTGACAGTAGCAGGAAGATGCCTAGAAAGCAGAGGGGACATTCCTAGAAAGCACCAGGCACTTCTCCCAAAGCACCACCCAAATTTCTTCAGAAGAACTGAAGAATTCCTTCAATTGAGCAGAAAACTTGTAGAAAGCAGTAGGGAAAATCTTAGAGGGTTTGGTGTGAACTCCTAGAAATCAAGTATCTGGAAAATACCATGGGAATTCTTACAAAGCAGCAGGAAAGTGTCAGGACAGCACTAGTCAGAGTCTTCCAAAACAACAAACTCCTTTTTAATTAAGATAGTTCACTTCATTTTTCTAGAAAACAACCAACTGAATCTCTAGAAATTCCTAAAAAAGAAACAGGAAAATTCCTGGAAAGCGTAGGGAAAAGTCACAAAGAGGAAAGGAAAGTTTCCTAGGAATCACACGGTGAAGTCTGTGAGAAAATTGCCTACAAATTCCAAAAAGCAGCAGGGAAAATTCCTGGTTTGTGCTAGGCAATTTTCTGCTAGATGTATGAAACTTTCTAGACAGAATCTAGCATGAGTTGTTGCTGGAAAGCACTAAGTGGAGTCCTAGGAAGACTGGATTGAGGAATTAAACTGCTGAAATTTCTCCAAGCCTCATAACACAAGGATTCCTGGAAAGCAGCTGCTGTATTCCTCCAAAGCCACAGGGAGTCCCTGTAAAGGTTTTGGTTGAGGGATTTCTGGAAAACCGAGGGAAATTCCTATAAAATATCTACAGCTGGAAACCCATGGGAGGATTGAGAGGTTCTAGACTGGAATGTTCCTCAAAAGCCATGGGAAATCTCTCGTCCATATTCCTCAGAGATATTTTTCTTCAGGCACAGCACAATTTTGTCCTCCTTTTTGTCACAGGCACCCAACCTCTGCAGCAGGGAAGCAGCCAGAACAAAGCCTGTGGGTCCCTGTGACACAACAACGATGCTGCTGAGTAAGGACAGTCACCCTGGAGCAGCCAAGAGCAGCTGCAGCAGGCCCTGGTGGGATCTGCTAAATATTTGCAAATGTTGTGCAGAAAAACATTGAGTAGGACAGTGGAGTCCTTATAAACAAGCCATTTGGGGAAGGAGGGTGCAGAGCTGTCTGAGAGGCTTTTGTTGCAGTTTAGATTAAATTAATTCCAGCAGCCCTTGCTGCAGTTCTCGCTGAAGAGAAAAGACCCACTCATCAGAACTTATCCTTTATGGAGAGCCGGTCTTATTCCTAATGAGGTTGCACTGTGCTGTGCAGCTAAACACATTCCAAAAAAGCCTTGGCAGAGGAGAGTCTGCGTGAGCAGGAGCTCCCACACCAGGGTGCCGATTAGCTGCACGACCTGATTATGCCAATAATTAAACAGGCGGCCCTGGGCACAGCCGGCCATCCCGGGAGCGAGACAGGCTACTGCTGTGGGTGCAGAAAACGTTAATCGCGCCTCTGTCTTACTCTGCTCCCCTGTGTTTGCGCCTCTGCTCTTTCCTTTGTCTTAGTTTGTTCTTCTCTGCTTTCATTGGTTTTTTGATTCTTTTTTTTGGCACCAGTGTCTGAAGTCACACAGGATCTGACTTGAGCCTGGTGCAATTTAGAACAATCTTGAAGCAGCTTCTATGGGTCATCTGGGAGCTGTTAGGAAACAGCTATGGTCTGGTCATACCAGCTTTGCCTTGAAATTGCCTTCTGTCACACCTGGCCATTACAATCAGCTCCTTAATCCGGACGATTGCTCTGATTCTAGCAGAACATCTGAGTTGCTGATGAAGAAAGTGTTAGACGCTGCACAAAAGGACCAAACGTCCGTGTTTGTCAGGCTCAGAGCAGGTCTGATGCCTGCTGCAGATTGGTGTGGAAGAGTGGATGTTCTCACCCCATCAAGCCAATAGGCAGTAGCAGTCCTCTGCCACCACTCTACCACCCTCTCTCTGCTCAAGTGCTGCACACGGCTTTGATTTTATGCTTCCCATGTTATACCCTGTGGCTAGGGGTTTGGTTTATGCAGGGGGAATTGCGCCTATATTCACATATAAATTGAAAATGTATTAAAGCTGTCAGTTATCCTGGGTTTATGTACATATTTTATTTCTGCTCCACATTCAGCTCTTCCACGGCCACAATATTTTGTGTTCTCTATATGAAAATTAATAAAAAAATGGGATCATCATGAAAGATTTCATTTCCTTAAGCTAGCAGTGGTGAGAAAAAAAATCCATCTGCTTTATGTCACCTCCGTTTCAATCAGTCAAAAGCAAATTTCCATCAACTCAATCCATACACTTTTGCTCTCTGCTTACTCTTGCTGTACTGCCTGGAATCAGGCTAAACTGCATGATGATTTTTATGGAGCTTTTTTGATTAGTGCACACGGCGTTGCACACAAGCAAGAAATACATCTCCCTTGGACCCTTCTGTTACCTGCTGAGAGTAGCCACTGAATGACATTTCCTGTGCCTTGTAGCCCATTTCACAGAATCACAGAACATTAGGGATAGGAAGGGACCTCAAAAGATCACTTAGTCCAATCCTCCTGCCAGAGCAGGATCACCTAGATCAAACTGCACAGGAACATATCCAGGTGGGTTTTAAATATCTCCACAGAAGCAGACTCCACAACCTCCCTGGGCAGCCTGTTCCAGCGCTCTGTCACCCTCACTGAGAAGGTGTTCCTTCTCATATTTACATGGAACCTCCTCTGTTCCACCTTACGCCCATTGCCCCGTGTCCTATCACTAGAAGACACTGAGAAGAGCCTGGCTACATCTTCCTGACACCATGTAGCTTCTAGCTACAAACTTTTTAACTCCTTACAATCTTCCCTTTGGCCAAAGAACTACTCCGCCAGTTGCTGTTACTTCAAGGCTGTGACTGGGTCACCTCTTAGACTTCCTTTGGATAAGAGCCCTGTGTCTTCAAGTTTCATTTTTTTTTGAACCCCAGTTTTATGATGGTGGAACTGGCCCAAAGACTTCAGTTCCTTGATCAACAACTTGTTTGGAGTGTTAAAAAGGAGTGCCACCACATTCTCCTACCTGAGCACAACCTGGTAACTGCATGTGCTTTATTACTGCTGGGTTCCCTCCTTCCAGTATCCCAACACAGTTCACACAGAAATATGGAGATTCATCTTGATTTTAAGTAATGAAGAAAACTTGCTGCCCATATTCTGCCAGGAAAACCTGAAGCTGACCATCCAAAAGACATCCTATAGACCTTCTGTGTCACACCCCCAGCACATCATGCTGGAAGAGATTAAGTATTCCCATGCCGCTAAGAGGACTAATGCCCATTACGTCCTTAAGGATGTTAGGACAAGCCTGTTGGCACATACTGTGAGGCACTGGCACTGTGGAGAGCTGCTGCTCCAAGCCAGGGTGCAGGAACAGACATAAAACCCACAAGGATCTTCAGCACGCAGCCAGACTGCTGCTACTCACCATCAGCCACGAGGCCAGTTGTGAAGTCTGAAACCGGGCAATCACACACACTGCGTTTGTGTAAACACTGTGGAATTCACCTGCTTTTTCAGCCCGAAGCTCACTGGTTTTGCCAAAAAGACTTTACTGATTCCTTTCCACCCCTCCCCCCTGGCCCCTAGCCCTTACATGCAAGTTATTTGCTCTCAGTAATTGAGAAGGGATGGGCAGGGCATACAAGTCACTTACGTTTTGTTCAAAATCCTTTTCGTGCCCTTCTGGTTTAGTTAAATTTGGTCAGGCTTTTCTGCTGCCCTCTGGACCATAGCAAATAACTCATCACTTCGGATTCGGGACGGTCTAAAGCGAAGGAACCGTAGTGCCACCTGCAGCAGCAACGCTGCACTGCAGGTCTCCTCCAGCCTCGGGGACCTGGCACCCTGGCAAGGTTGAGTATCAAGGAGGAATTTTCGTTTGGTCCACACTCCTTTCGGGAAAACTATCCTGTGCAATGAAAGCAAACTCAGTGCTTTTTGGATGCGAGGATCTCTGCATTGCTATTTTCCTAAAGCGCTGGCTGAACGGAGTCAGACTGCGATGCCTGAAGCAGATTCAGAGCAAGCTCCAGATACGTGCCTGCACATTTTGGACTGTGCCTGCCCAGCCCAGTGGTGGCTTTGCTGGTGCTCAGCTGTGCTCAGCACACCGTGGCCAGCCTGGACCAGGCACAAGTCCCAGAGGCTCCAATCCCTGCAGCTGGATTATCCCTTCTTCCAGCAACTGCGTGGAAACGATGGGCTCTCAGTTACACTGAAAAGACCGTGACTGCTGCATAATTTCACAGTGGAGGGGAAATGAGTGCAGCACCAAGTAAAACTCCCCACAATGTCATTTCCATTGGAAGTGCCCTGCTGGCTGAGGATCTCCACTGATCATATCTTTTTTACGCTTTGTGCCCTTAGTACTCAGGTGGCTTCTTTCCATCAAACTCTTCTAGTTGCCCAGCCAGAGAAGGGCTAAGATTAAAGCCCAACACAGCTCCTTCCATACTGGCTTGTACACACTAACTTCTGCCCAGGGCTGTCAGAAGAATAGGCAGTGATTGCACTTGGAGCTGCTACTGCCTTGAATCTCTGTTTAATATCAATTTGCTAATGTTAATCTTTGTAATGTAGTGAAAATAGACTTACACAGTAACACCTTCATTACGTTTTCAATCAATCCACAGACAATTAATGGACAATCACTGTAATACTCTGTAGTCATAGTTAGTGCAGAAGAACAAGCACAGCACAGCCAGTAAGAAAAGATATCAGCCTGGCCAGATGTCACATACCCACAGATAAAACCTTCTTTCTCTCTTCTTTTTTGAAGTATAACAGAGCAGAGCATTTCTAAGTTGCTCAACACGTCCAGCCAGACTGTCTCGAAGCCTAGCCTTTGCAACAAGACATGGTCACAGAGAGAGTCCAACCATAACCCTAATGTGCTGTTACACAAGATACCCACAATAGTCCACAGGGTTCACCCCAGCTCCAGCATCTGATCACAGACCTCCTGCACTGGTCCTCAGGGACAGCCTTCCACTAGCACTGAGGCTACAGTCAAGTGATCTCTAAAGACACAGTTCACTTTCATTTGTAGGCCAGCACAAATCCCAATGAGCACTTCTCATTACAGAACAACACAGAGTATCCCATAAACATCTTGTTAACATCTGTCTTTTATTCTGGAAATGTCAAGATGGACCACTTCAACCCCTTCAGCAGCAGTGTTGTATTGCTTGTCATCCCAGTATTTATTTTGTATTGTGGAAAAGATCAAACGCTTCAACTGACCAGCCAAATGAGCCCAACAAAACAGCTTGGTGAGACATCAGCCTTGCTCTTTTAAGCTCATTTTGCAACTGGAACTAATATTCCAAAAACATAGTTTCCCAGGAATTGCAATCCCATCTCAGCCCATGCTACCAACAAACTCGTCTAGCCCATGTTCATAGAAGAAGAGCCAAACAGACACGCTTTACAAAGTCACAGAGGTCAATAATGCAAGACTTGAAATCTCTCCTCTGGGAATCAAGACAGAAACAGGGAAGAACCCAGGAAGACATTTTTTATGGCATCAGACTGGTGATGGCATAACCTGCTATCAAAAACCTGCTTCTGCTCATGCCAGTGAACTTGTAGTTAGAAAGTTCTCCATAAAAGGAACCAAAGAACTACTACAAATCAAGCTGCTTCTTTTATTTCTTTCTTTCTTTCCTGAAAGGAGCAGAAGAACCCCACCAGATTATGGCCCTTTTACTTTTTTATGAACCGAAGGACTAAAGGCAGAGCACTGGGTCCCTAAGATGACCTTTTAAATCTTTAACAAGAATTTCAAGCATGTGTATGGCTTTATACGTGCCTTCCCCAGAAGCAATTCAAACAGAAAATTGCCTTGCCTACTTCACACAGCAAAAGACAGCCAAAAATAAATAAATAAATGCCTAAAGTGCTGCAAAAAAGTAAACACAAGTATGCCAACGGAATGAAAAACCAACACCAAAGTTATTGCAGATTAGTGGAGCATATCTGCAAAGCTGATTTGTCTCCGAAAACTCATAAGCAAGGCTGGAGCAGTGTGAATTCTGTTCTGTGCTGGATCCTCCCAGAGAGGAGGTGCTTGGCAGGAGGAGGATGGAGGGTGGTGGCTACTACAGTGAGTGCATCCACAGACCTTTTTGTACTTCTTGTTCTTATATTGTAGCGTGCAGATACTGCCAGGGGAGCATAGGAGAGCACCAGTTCCCTCTGCCACACAACCAGAGAACTGGGAGAAAAGAAAGCACAAGATTGGTTTGCTCTTGTATTTATGACCAGCATCATGAGTGAGAAGCTCTTAGCAGATAAGCAAGCAGCCATAGTTCTAATCCTGTAAGGGCAGAATATAACATCTTCACCAGCTCCTCCAAGTTTGGATCGATCACCCAGTTTTCCCATTGAGCAGTACTTTACTCCAGCATCAATAAGTCAGTTAAATCTGAAAACAGGCAGGACCTGGCCCTAGACAGTGGAAACCAGTCAAAAAGAACAGAAGCTTCACAGTGCTCTCCAAGCAGAAATTAAATCACTGTCCCTCACTTCTTATCAAGCTTAATTTTCTTGAAGGATTGAAGAAGAAGAAACACGAGGATGGATTTGGAAGCCTACTGTTGGAGTTTATTCCTTCTCCTGTCCTCACTGCTGGAAGACTTGTATTGTTCAGGTCCACACTAGAGCTCCAGGCTGGCATACAGTGCCCCATGCCCTGCACTCGAGCAACCTGAAGCTGATTTCAGAACTGAGCCCTGGCTGCTTCTCAAACTCATTAAAGAGGGTTCCCAGGCCCAAGTGTGCTCTTGAATTATTCAAGAAGATAGGTGGGCTCCAGCAAAAACAAACAGAGGCATAAAGAAGTGACCTTGAGCACAGGCACTTCATCACCTGGGGAGAGGTCACAGCAGGCTCTGTGTTCTTTATACATGGATATAAAAAGATTAAAAAGGAATAAATAATACCCCCCCCCACCAGGCTCCTTCACTTCCTATGTTGACAATTTTCCTCCCAGCGAGCTACGCAGCAGAAAACAAGAGCTTCCCACTTGCTGACTGCCACAACAACAAACAAACCCTTACTCAGGAGCAAAAACCTGAGAGTTTTATATCCACAATCCATAAGCAGCTGTTTTGAAAACCTAAAATATAACATTTAATTAGTACTAAACTAATTACTTCCCTAGAACTAAGATGCAAGTTTGCTATAAATCTGTTAAATGCTTCTGAAAAAAAAAAAAGAAAAGGAAAAAAGTGAATGCTCTGCTCTATCCCTGTAAGAGACCACTGCCACCTGCTTCATCGCGATGAGGAGGTAGTCTAAGAAGTCACCGCGCCGCTCTTTTGATGGGTGGCCAAACATGCATTTATCTTTTGTTATAGTGGTAGGAGACAGGGGGGAAAGTAGGCAGAGCCAATGCCCTCATGCAGATATTGCTGCCAGAAAACAGCAAACTCATCTCTCTGACTTCAGAGTCTTCAGAGAGTGTTTTTGACCCAAGTCAGATCAGTGGCACAGCTACAAGTATCAGCAAAATAACTCCCCGACTGTCCCTCTCTTTCTCCATGTGACTCAGGTGTTTCCTTTACTGTCCATGGTACTGAAATGCCACCCTCTGCGCAAATTAGTTACACCCTGGAGCTGATGATTGAATTCTCTCACTGTACCTGCCTGAAGTGATTTAAACCAGGCCAAATATATTGGTGGTTATTATTCTAAACACAAGGGAGCCTGCTCCTGAATTTTCCATCATACTTAAGTGGAGAATCAAATTAATCAGGAATCGGATGAAGTGGAAGGTTCTTGATCAGAAAATTTATTGAAAAGTTCCCATGTGAATTAAACACATGGGCAGTGTAGCTGAATTAACAGCTACACTTGGTTTACCCAAATTAAGAGCTTGTGTCTGCCCAGTATTGTCCACCTGCAGTGTTGGCTGTTGGACATTTAGCAAAAAACAAGTCACTCATAGCCTAATGTTTTCAAGGAGCTGCTCTGCTCCTCCTTTTCCCCCTTGTCATCATTCCGAACATTCCTGTGTTAATCCCTACTCTGTTCTACAAGATACAAACCAAAAGACCTTGCCTGCCCTTTCACACTTTTTCTTTTCTCCCCTGACAGAGACAGGCAAAGAAATATGTCTGAAATCAAACCAGCCGTTATCTTCCTTTCTGCTCTGTCCTGGATGTGACATAGTCTGAATGTATGTGTGACACACAGCCCAACCTTCCTGTGAGCCAACCTGTGCAGCATTGCTAGCGCTGCATGGTACATGCCACCTCTGGGAGATCTGAGACAAACATTAAATGCTCCAAGGAGGATCACACAGAATCACTCTGGTTGGAAAAGACCCCGGGATCATCAAGTCCAACCATCTACCCTACCTTACAAGTTCACCCCTAAACCGGATCCCTCAACACCTCATCCAAACCATCTTTAAACACATCGAGGGATGGCGACTCAACCAACTCCCTGGGAAGCCCTTTCCACTGCCTGATCACCCTTTTCTGTGAAAAAGTTTTCCTAATATCTAGTCTAAACCTATCCTGTTGTAACTTGAACCCACTCCCTCTTGTTCTATCACTAACTGCCTGTGAGAAGAGACCAGCACCAACCTCTCCACAACATCTTTTCAGACACTTGTAGAGAGTGGTGAGGTCTCCTGTCAGCCCCCTCTTCCTCAAACTAAAGAGCCTCAGCTCTTTCAGTCTCTCCTCATCAGATTTATTCTCCAGGCCCCTCACCAGCTTAGTTGCCCTCCTCTGCACCTGCTCCAGCACCTCCACATCTCTCTTGTATTGAGGTGCCCAAAACTGG
>JAOXOE010000765.1:10942973-10976147 GCA_028565055.1 Phoeniculus purpureus | reverse complement strand
CCGGCAGCTTGCTGCAGAGGACTGTCACCAGCAGCAGCAATGTTCTCCTTCACAGCCCTTCTGTCTCATGAGACCTAGCAGAAGGTGAATGCCACTCCATTTCTCCACTGTTTTTAGTGTCCCCTGAGTCTTTCCATGGAGATGATGGGACTTAACCAACTCCCATGGACACCTGAAGGGACAACCAAGGTTCCAACATGTGGCTGTGTTCTGTCTGCATCGTGCTTCTCACCTGCAACTTCTCTAAAAGTTGACTGCACAGCACTGAAGAGACCAATACAAAACCCAGCCAGGCAGCACTATGCCACACTGCAAATAATGCTGGGGACCTAAAAGAAGCACCCTGTGGCTGTGTAGTGCAAAGGAGCATTGCCAGGCAGACTCTTCTGTAAGAGCTGCTAGGTTTTTGCAGATCATTGTCATGAGGACCAAAAGGAAATTCCAAACAACAGCTGCAGAATCCCTATGCACATTGACGGGGGAGACGCAGATTTACACATTAGTGGTATGGGGGCTTGTGAGATCCCCTTAGAAAAAGTTCCCTGCAGGCTGGTCTTCTGAGTATTTATCCACCTCTGGAAATGCTGCAGCACTTCTTTGGAGAGCTGAGACAGCACATCAGTCACTTCAACACCTGGGGAATAACTAACTCCTGTTCAAACGCCTTAGGATGCGGTATAAAAAGTACAACTGCTAGCGGTAAATTACCAAGTTTATTAACATAGTCCCTAAGGGTCATTCAAACATGCTGAATCACAGGCAGTACCGGTACCCCTTAGGTAATCTGCATTTTTGATTTATATTCACAGCATTCTCGTGCCTTAATTTTTGCTTTGATTTTATAAAAGCAATAGGAACTTTATTCACTTATATTTTTGCTGGTAATTTGAAATTAGTCAGAATGCACAAAGATTTAAAATTTTTGTAGTTGAAGCTTTGGCCTTTGGTTTACACCCACTGATAATTTGAAGGCTCATAATCATCTCTCAGTGCAGCATGAACCAGGCCCTTTTCATTCTCTGCAAATGATGTAGGAGCTCTTCACAGGGAGGACATGCCATTTTCTCCTTCAGCACCACTGAAAACTTTTTCATGGTCTGATGTTCCAAGGCTGTAGAGAGAAGCATAGATCACTATCAAGAGAGGAACCACACTGCTGCTTCAGAGCATCATTTCTTGTTTGTAAATCCATCAAGAAACAGAGACCAGAAAGTATTGAGTCCACTGACTTCAGCAGTATCATTCCTAATTTTTATACCAGAGAGGCATTTGCCTTGCTTCTAATGGATAGCAAAGGGCTGTTCAGATCTTGTAATGACAGCTATAGGGTAACAGACATGAAATTCAGGAAAGACTCCCTCCTTTGCCCTCTGCCCTTATCTACTAGGTTAGGTACTCAGTGGAAGACCATCTAGCATTGAAAAGTATTGGTATTTGGCAAAAGGATGAACCCTCACTGGACTAGCCTGTGGTTTGTCTGGAGCAAATCCTTTTTCAAGATAAGCCAGAAGACAGGAACTTGTCAGTTATACGTGCATAGGGTGACCCATCCTGCTCTCATATTCATAGGCGAACAATCACCTCAGCGATCACCTCAGATACCTCAGGTGACCCGAGCGTGTGAGATGGTACAGTGGCTCTATGAGATCTGCAGGTTGTAACTTTATAGTGGTGGAAATCTCGGTTTGCCACGCTGCTGTGCTGCACCCTCTCTGGGGGCCATTCTTCATGTATTGGCATGAACTGCCACTCCACAGAGAACTCTCCATGAATCTTTGATCCTCGTCTGAGCAGTCATTTTGCTGGTTGATCAGCATAACCATTTATCTCTTCATTTCTTTAAAATCACCCCACCAGGGTCATGGCCTGATATTTGATCAAAGAATAAATCAGATTAGGTACTTCCATAAGCTGGGGCCTCTACACTAACAGCTAAGTGCAGGCTGCTGAAGTTCAGCAGTGCTCTGGGTGTCAGTCCATGGCTATGTGGAAGCAATATCAAGGAAACACTGTGTATTTGCTGGAGTGAAAGCTTATCTGAAGCTTGCTCGTAATACAGCTTGGGTAGTCAGCACCACAAGGCAATACTACACCCATTACAATCAGTGGCCAGTACATTTCTGCCTCTAAGAAAAATTACGTTGGAACTTTTAATAGGAAATTACAAAAATGGATTACCTTTTCATTTTAAAATTCTTCATGTGTTTACCTAGAAGCAAAGTAATATTAATGTCACAATGTGGAAATACATCTGTAATTGCTAATGCATCTGCCAAGAGGGTTTAGAAGCACAGATAGCAAGTTGCAAAATTTCTGTGGGGAAGAAAGGATCTCATTCTGATTTAAGTCACACCTCTGTCTGTCAGGAGCAACTCCAGGAAACTATAGGTGCCCTTTACTACAGTACCAGAGCCAACAAGATGAGCCAGACCTGCAACAAGTGAGCAAACAGGATTCCTTCTGCTGCATCCTCACCAACTCATGCTCCCTGGTCTCCTCACAGTGACACAGTCCTGGAGTAAGGACAGCAACCCCCATAAAATTAACAGAGTGCTGTCTCAGGGGCCATGGCATATTTACCAGAAGACTAAGCAGAGGTACAGAAGGACATCTGCACTACGCCAGCACTAGAAACAATCAATTCTGTGCTATGGGATACTTACGTTTCCAAATAAAAACGGGTGCCAGTATGAAAAGGGTGGACACTGCTAGGAGACAGGCAATGGGAACAGCATAGCTGAGAAACTGGAAGGAAAAGAGAAAAACCAAAGAAGCTTTAGAAGCAGGTTAATTGAAACCTATCCTCTCAGGAGTGGGTTGACCTTGTGGCCGAGAGCTCTGGACTATCTGCTGTGGGCTGGTGCTTGCAGTGCTTTTCTGAGCTTGCTCGTAGGAAGTATGGAGAAGATACGTAAGACTGCTCGTGACAAGCAATGTAAGTTACTTACTAAGGTTTTAATGAATATGCTTCTGGAGCATTTTAGCCTAGATTCATACCACTTCAAATGAACTTCCTAGTAAGTCATCTGAAGTAGGAGCTTTGTTCCCCTCAGCCTTCTCTTGATTAGAGACAGAGAAGTGTTACAACCCTCCTAAGTCACATTTTGCCTGTTCGCACCCCAAGGGTGCTACCTCTGCCTCTCTTACAGGGGTGTCAGGGGTTGAGTGTTTTGTGAAACGTCCAAGCCAGTTGAGATGGTCACAAGCCTTAGCTCTATCTGAGGGAAAGACAAATAGAGGGTTCCTGAACTTCTAAACAAAAGTTTAAGCTACTGTTTGCAAATATTGTCCCTTTAGTATGAATGAAAATCTCTAGCATTCTCACTTCTATTTAAACATTCTTGAAAGTCAGAGAAAGCTTCACCTTATCTCCATTGTCATCATATTTCTCAGCCTTGTCATCTGAACTTGCTGAAATCCCTGAAAATAAGAGATGGAAATTATTACTTGCACAGTCACTTGTAGGAGTGAAGCTCACAGTGGTTGTCACTGCTTTAGGCAAGGGCTGATGAACTCTCAGGGAATGAGAAGGGTAAAATCTGGCCCTGAGCAGGAGAAATAAAGCACCTTGCAACCGAAAGGGAACAATCTGTTTCCATCACAAAGGGTAGATCTGTCACTGGGAAATGTCAGTCTCCATCAAGGAGAGAGGAGGATTCCCAGGGATAGCACATGAACGAAGGCAGTAGAAACTTGTCTGCTGCGAAGAAGTTTTCACTTCCATAAGCATGACAAGATGACATAGAGAGCAGAGACAGCAAAGAAGGCACGAGTCTGTGTGGAGAAACTGCCTCAGTTAACTGTGGTCTGATTTATGTGTGACTGCAGTTTTAGAAAGCTGCTTTGTTATTACTGAGAACCACAGAAAACACCTCTACGTTCAGACAGCTTACCGCAGGTTTGAGAAAGCTCTGTGAAGACAGAGCTCTTTTTTATTAGCTAAGCATATTAAGGATCATTCCATTCTAGTTTTCTAAGCTTTCAAAATAGGAATGAACTAAGTGAAATGTCAAGAACTCTTGCAGCAAACTTTTCTGCTGGTGTCCTGTGATCCTGTGACCTTTCTTCTGATAGTGAATTTCAAGCAACAAGAAAGTTAATCTAGGCTTTGTCCTTGGCTCATCATGACCTCATGCTGCAAATTACTGAAGTAGCTGTCACAAGAAGCACCCAATGTTTAGCAGCATCTTAAAACCAGAGAGGACACTCAACAAAACCTCTGCTTAGCCCCTTTGACAGGAAAGCTCCTATGCCCTAGGTCATGCCCTAACGTATAGAAAGCCTGTGATGAGTAGTGATTTCCAGAGTTTGACAAGAGAACACGCGTGCAGCCTCTGAGCAAAATGTACCAGGGACCTGATGAGTCACTTGTTGAGGCGTGTGTGCAACACACTGCTGGTGCCCCAAGACCACAGCCAAAGGAAACCGTGGCTATCACCCAGGATATCACAAGGTGATGAGGGTGATCAGATGGTCACAAATAATTCTACTAGAAGAAAAATAGATTTTTTTTTTTCTTCTTTAAACTTTTAAAAATACTTCTATTCAGTGGATAACCTGATGTCCCACAGATTTCTCAGTTCTGATCTGCTCTCTCTGAAAACTGAGTAATATGTGCTTACATTTTATCAACCATGTGGACACAGCAGAGGTTGCTGCTACGCATTCAAATGTAGCTAGACATTCACACTGGTGTAGACAAGAGATTTTTGCTAAAAAGCACTACATTTAAACAAATACAGGTAATAAAAACCTTAGCAAGTACTAAAATCCCAGGGATATGTGAACATTCCATTTTGCCATACACCTATTTTATGGCATCCTTCTTCCCCTTTCTCAGAAGAGAACTGTTGTTCGGCAAAGCTACCCCCGATCGGCACGAAGTGCGTATCTCACTCTGACATGCACATCCCACAAGGCAAAATAAAACCTTCTGGTAGCGTGCTGCAGCCTGCCTGGCTGATGGGAGCAACTACTGCTGCTCTTTGGGGTCTGAATCACAGTTGGTGTGGGCAGGGTTGTTGCAAAGACAGAAGAGAAACTCAATTGGAGCCTAGTCAGCAGGAACGAACCACCCCAGCTAGCCCAGCCTATCTGGCAAGAACTGTGCTTGTAGATGGGGGGCTGTCTCAACCACGGGTTTCTCTCACAGTTACTCTGCTAACATCAACACAGAGTTTAGCAACGAATTAGCCTTCCCTTATATTACAGTAAGTCTGACGCTGGTCCATTTAGTGAATTATTTCGGAGTAAAAGGTACTCGAGTCAAGAGCTTAACTTGGCTTATGGCTTTTGCTAGACAGTGTCAGTTAAGCTGCAGCATTTTCACACAAGTTTGGCCCTTGGAAATGGCATGACACACGTTTTTGCATAGGTGAGAGTGTACGTGACTCACATAAGCACTTTTGTGGTGGCTCTTTCTAGCCCACAGTCACAAGTTGCCCCCAGAGCCCCAGACATCAGACCTGTGCAAAACCTAGTGTTTACAAGGTCAGAGTGTAGACATTATCCAGAACTACAGCAGAAAGGTGTTAAGTGAGATGGGGAAACAAACCCTCACAAAAGCTCCACACACCAATTTAGCCTTATCTCCAGGGACACAAAGAAACAGGCTCCTAAACTCTATTTCTACTGTAAATCTCCAGGAGAAGCAAAAGAGGGCCTTAAAAAATAAATCTAGGTACTGTGTTTTTAAGAACTAAGAGATTTTGGGCACTGGTTGAAACTAAAACGATTCTCTTATGAGTCGAATATGACATGTCATCCTTAAATTTTAGCTTTCCTTTCTTTAAGTTCTTGTTCGAGGGCATCTCATGGGCAGGCTGTCACACCTGAATAACTTGAGCTCTGCTACTTTTATATTTGACTGAGAGACATAAAATGCAACCTTCATGTTCATTGCTCAGACCTGGTACGATTTTGTACACCAGTTCCTTTCTCTTGAAGGAATGACTGATAGTTGTGGTAATTGCCTGCTGCTTTCCATTATGACCGAGGACACACATTGAGCACTGGAGAGCTCAGCCTAAAGCCACATCTGGCTGATTATATCCAGTGAGATCCAAAGAGGATTTAAAATGAAAAGCTCAATGAACTCAAAGTGGTTACAAACTAGATATCAGAATTCAGCTTTGATGCTGTCAAAGACCAGTTCTTCACTTCTCTCAAACCTGAGATACCCAACAGTAACGAGTGACTCAAAATCTACTTCCCTTACAGGTCTAAAAACATGATTTTTCTCAGCTGTTGTTGCATCCCAATTTCAAACAATTTCTGTGTGGACTCCAGACCCCTCGTACTCCCAGAAGCAAGGAGTGGCTGTCAGAACACGTTTGGTGCACTCTCAAGATTTTGTTTATGCAAACTTTGTAATTTCTCTGAACATGCAGCTTCTGCTCTTGCAACGTTCTCCTACTCACCTCCAGCTGGCAGGTCTTCCACTGTGAGAGAATTGTAAGCACTTTCACTTTCCTCTGAGGTCAGAAGTGTACTTGGGAATTCAGTAGTCACTGAAACAAAGTAAAAAATAATGCTTATAAAGACCACTGATTAGGAAGGTCTCCACATGGCATTCACAACTACAAGCACGGTTCTGCATCTGCAACTAGAAGGTGAACACCAGCACCTCAGTTTTCATGTCTGCAGCTCATCCTACCTATGTAACTGTTGGACTTTACTGGCATGGCCAGTGGTTAGATGTTGTAAATGTTCAGCTGTGAGTGTAATTCATTGTTGCCAAGTTTAAGTGGGGTGCACTGTAGTGAGAGACAGAAAAGCTGCCCTTAGAGGTTCAGCCCAGAAAGAACTTCAACTGATAGAAGACCTCAAAAATGTACAAAAACATAGTCTGGTGTGGAGACATTCACCTATGGAAAAGAAACCACTGATGTGGATAAAGTAGCAAACTAGGAACGGCTAGGATGAGAAAAGGTCACTTCAATCAACAAAGTAATAACAGCAGCCTTCGTAAGGGATGACAATGTGTGTGCACAGTTTTAAGCACATCCTCGCTGCCTTTATTGCTCAAGCAGAACATGCTCTAAACTAACCATTTCAACAGACCATTTCAATGCATATAGAGTAAGTCCCTCATAGTCCATCCCAGGTGCAGGGCTTTGCATTTGGTTCTGTTGTCACTCATGAGGTTTCTGTCACAACTCGGAACATAAGGCTGACCCTCTGGTATCTTGGCCATTCACCCCAGTTTGGTATCATCCACAATATTTGACCTGTGTTTCCTTAAATCTACCGACATATACTTATAGGAATCATGGAGAATACTTCCAGATACAAATATAAGTATCTGGAGAGTCTCTATGACACCACAGCAGCACAGACCATCTCTGCGACACAGAACAAAGAAAGAACCATAGAATCATAGAACCATTCAGGTTGGAAAAAACCCCTGGAATCATCAAGTCCAACCATCAACCCTACTCTACAAGTTTACCGCTAAACCATATCCCCCAACACTACATCTAAACAACTTTTAAACACATCCAGGGATGGGGACTTAACCACTACCCCGGGCAGCCCATTCCACAAATTGGTGCTGGTTTCCCCTTTGTACCTTCAGGAAGAGGGTCAGGCACGTCTGAGAACACATAGTCATCTTCAGTCCCCATGTCGTATTGAAAACCACATGGAAAATGTGGAAAAGCACTGGTTATCATCACAGTTTCCGTAAAATGATCATTTTCTGTCTCAGCAAATCTTGTGGGAACAACAGTCTCCAGTGGAATTACTGTTGGAGTCACGGTGGTTGGAGTTACGGTGGTTGGAGTTGTTGCTGGAGGGATGTTGGTTGTCAGGAGAACGGGAGTCTCTGTTGTTGGATGATCGGAAGTTTCTTGGGGAGCTGAAGGTGTTCTAAAATGTTTGGGAGAAAGAGGAACGTTTCTCGTGGTGGATGGCATTGCTGCATGGAAAAGAAGCACGATCAGAGCTTTTACAGCTGAGGAAAGCCAGCCCAGAATTAAACGAAGATTAACTTGCTCTTAACAAGACTGAGAACGAGGGTGGGAGAGTCGCTATTTAAAAGGTTGTTTAATTAGCAGAAAACATGCCCCAGACACAGCAATTCCAGGTTTTACAGATTTTCTTTTTTTTATACTTTAATTAGGTGTCAAACACCTCCTCCTTGATCCTCTTACGGAAACGAAAAGGCCAAAACCTTGTGTGGCGCAATGCAAAAACTTGCTGATGTTGTGGTTTTGCTTTGCCATATCCTCATTAAAAAAATAAGCAAATAAAACAGCTCTGGTTTCAGATGTGAGTTTTCTATTCTACTCAAATTCAGGGACAGACGTGTGATTGCAGCATTTTTTCCCCGCACTCTCCTGTTACATCACTTACAACAGGACGTTTAAAACCCGCCTGGAGATGTTCCTGTGTGACTTGGTCTAGGTGGTCCTGCTCTGGCAGGGCGATTGGGCTAGATGATCTTTTGAGGTCCCTTCCAATCCCTAATGTTCTGTGAGTCTGTGGAAACCAGAGTGCTGGGTACATCCGCACCACTTGGCCTCGCAAACACCCTGTAAAAGTCGTGAAAAAATTTGTCCTGTAATGTGGAGAATGGGTACAGCTTTTTTTTTCTTTTCTGTGCTTTGCAATGTTTTTTCAGGCTCTTCTTGACTTTGCATGACCTTCACTTTTATCATGAAGCTCAGCAAAATAATAGGAAGGGGAAGAGGTCCCTCAAGACTCTGAGGCAAAATTTTTACCCGTGTGGGGCTCCTTATGACAAGAAGGAAATAGAAGACTTTTTGGTGTTGAGGTGAACCCAAGAAGAAAAACTACATTTCATTCCAAGGGCTCTTTTTTAATTCCATCAGCTTTTAAAGTACCAAATATAGTTACAAAATGAGAAATTCAATATTTCGTTTGATAGAGAGAATAAAAGAGTAAAAGTTACTGTTTTGTCATCAAAACTGCTCGCTGAATGTGATTCCAATTGGCAACTGGTTGCAGACCTCCCTCGAAAACTATGCAATCCATAAAGAATACATTTTGCCAAAACAAAAAGGACCCCAGAAAGCAGCACACATAAACCCCCAATTTTAAGCTCCTACCCAGTTAGAGGTTTCCCTGATGGCTGTATCACAAAGATCCCCAGACTCACCTCTGACCTCCAGACGAATGTTCCGTTTGATGTCGTTGAACCAGCCCGGGATCTCTATGCGGCAGCAGTACGTCCCTGCATCTTCTGCCTGCAGTTCCTCGATCGTGAGAGACACGTCACCGTAGGAAATGTAGCCCTTGAGATTGTACCTCTGAGATTTCCTGAAGGTCACCCTGTTCCCAGTGGTGTGCAGAATTTTGTTATTGCACTTTGAATTTGGGCACGAGCCTCTGCCCCAGCACATATCAGAGGTGTGCTTGTGTTTTGCCACGTGGTAGAAGCAAGGCAACTGAATGCTTTGCCCTGTGACTCCTCGAACAACAGTTTCAGATGTGGTGTGCACTGTCAAGGAAAAACAAGGAAAGATGAGAGTTGGCCATGTCCAATACATGACTCTACCTATGAGGCAGGAAAAGAAACGCTCCTGCCTGCAGGCAGGCCACAGTTACTGATCCCCAAGCCTTCTCCTGGAGCAGCTCATGGCCCGGGGCACCACAGGCAATAGCCAGGAGCTCACACCCAGGCTTTGGCTTGCTGCTGGAATTCACACTCTAGCTCCAGCCAGCTGCTGCAGGGCTGCTCACAAACTGCATCACTCATGTCAGACCCAGAGTGAGCGAAGCTGAGGTCTGTCTGTGGCAGCCCAAGCATGGAGTAGACCTGTACAAATGGAATTTGGGAACTCTGCTTGCATCCCATCTCCTCTCCTAAGAGACTGTTTGAAAGGTTCAGAAACCTGGTGTGAAATACATCTGGTTTTCTCAGTCTGCCATCATCTCCATCAAAAAGGATGTGCTGTCATAGTTGCCTTTCACTGACAGTCTCAGCAGCAGGGTCCAAAATACCTATTCATCTGTGAAATTAGGGCCTAATTAAGCTGGCAGAGCAGTGGGATCTGTTTATGGAAAACTGTTCTCAGGGAGTGCACAGCTTTGTCTGTTTCTGAGCAAGCCTTGTCAACTACGCCACTTCCCTCACAGAGCTCTATGTACACATGATCTGTTACTGCTGGCATGTTACTTCATGTTCCCTTGCATGTTCCCTTGGGCTCATCTGCTTAATGACCAGCTGTACTTGGTGTAAAGTCCTTAAAGCAATACCCACCTTAGCATCCGGTTAGGTTACCTGTTACATGTTGCTCCCTCTTAACTGTCTATTCAGTCCCCAGACTGCCCTAAAAGGGATTTCTTCTTCCTGAAAGCCAGCATACAGAAAAGGCTCCTATCTGGGAACAAATCTTTTCTGCTTTGGATTCATCTAGCCTGTGTCGGTCCTTTTACCTTGTTGCCTTTTTCCTCCACGTTATCATTCACATATAGTGGAGCAGGATTTGAGGGACCTGAGGAGCATCCAGATCTGGTCCTCTGCTGCAGCAAGAGGATCATCCCAGAGATCTGAAGTCTCCTGACCAGCTTGCTTACCCCAAAGAGGACTTACAGCGGTGGCCGCTATTGTCACCAGCTTTGGCTTCACTTTGCCAAACATTTCTATTTTGCCAGCTGTTTGAATGCTTTTTCTTTTTGGCATGACTCCCAGAGAGCAAACAGATGCTTCCAACTGTCTCTTTTGTTTCGCCTTTAATGGACTATTCCCCAGGTGAGGTTTTAGTCTGTGGCAGGCTGTCTCATGACTTGTTATTGGGATGACATTTCAGCTTCATTATTGCTTATCCCATTGGCGAGATAAGCCAACTCATCCAGGTTTCCATAGCTCCAAATGCTAAAAAAGTAGAGGCAGACAAAGAAAAACATGCAATATGGTGTGAAGGGCAGAAGCTTGTGCAGTGAAATGGAGGCAGCGTGTGCCAAAAAATGAATTCCTGAATACAGGGTAAGGCTTTGCAAGGTGGCTGCTTGTTTTAGTCCTTGGAAAGGGTTGGTTCCTTTGCCTTGTTACAGCAAAACAAACATAGAACACAGCCTCTTTCTGTGACAATGGAACAACACAGTTCATCCAGTAGACCTTGAAAGTATCCCCAAGGGAATGAAGGGTTAGTCACTGAGTGGGATAACACACGTTTTCAAGTCACTCCAGCAAGCATGTGCAAAACCAAGAACAGCTTGAACTGTTCCTGGAGTTCCTGTTCACTGCTGCTAGAAGAGAAATGGATTCAACTTCTATTCTTATTTCATTCCATCCCATCGCAAAAGTGCCTTCATTACGCAAGCCTTTAAATAAAAACTTCTCTGCTGATCTCTCTGCAAGAAGCAAATCCCTGAACTTACTAACTCATGAACTAGCTAACTAAAAAAATAAATAGAAAACAAATAAATAAATAAATAAATGAATGAATGAATAAAGAAGGGAGATGACACAAGACACCAGAGCGTCTCCAGTGCACTCTCCCACGAGTGTTGGTGCTAGAAGATTACAGGTTTTGCAGTTGCAAATCCACTTTTAATTTATGTGAAGCTAACGTTGCTAACATCTGTCTGTGCTGCAGTTGGGAAGCTTCAGTGCCACAACAGACTTGACTCAACATCACAAATCTCCGCGAGGACTAAATAACTCCCCTCTCTATTGCAGCATCTTCCAGAGATACATTTTCAAAAGAAATAGCAAACGCGGCTGAATGAACACATCTTTGAAATTAAGAGTTTCCTGAGACGGTTACATTGCAACTCGTCTTACCGAGAGGGGTATCCTACCCTTGCCCATCGCAGCGTCCCTCCCCCATCCAGACTGGACCCAAGGCACCCTGAGCATCAACTGTGCCTGGCTAGTCCAACTGAAATCAGTGAGGTTTGCTTCTCAAAGTCCTTAATCCAAGTGAGAGAGAAATGGGCTCCAGATGTTTAATATGGCTTCCAGAATAGGAAGGGATGTTCATAATCATGTTCAGACACACACATATTTATATATGGTCTCTCTTGAACCAACCCTCAGTGGCAGCTGGTATTAACTCCAATAGTTGCTGTTGTAGTGGTCCTCTCTATGTAGACTCGCCACTAGATGAACAAAGAAATACATCCTCCAGCCAAGACAGCTGGATGAATAAAATATGTTTTTCTTGATCTATGTCTGGAATAATTTTCCTTCTTTGTAGAAGATATTTGGCATCTATTCCCTTTCAACTATTATGTGTTAGTTTCTTCATGAAGCTTCTGTACCAAATAAATTGCAGAGAAAATGACTGATCAACAGAAAAGCATCATTTAACTGGTTTCTTGAGTCTCAAGACCACCCAGTCCCAGCACAGAACCAACTCAAAGACAAGGTAATGAAGGACTGTTATCACTCTCCAATAGCTCTGCATATAAGAAAGGCTTTTGAAAATAAGACCAAATGAAGGCAAGTGCCACCAATTTATATAGAGGCTGAAGGCATGGCAAGAAAAGAGCCCTCCTGTTTCTTCTGCTGAGACTGGCAAAAGGAAAAGATATTATGGGATTGTCTGGGCTACAGCAAAGTGGTGGCAAAGCTCCACTTGTGCAGCAGAAACCTCAGGGCTTCTTGCTACTGACCAAGTTCTTCTACTACTTTTCAGATCCATTTAAGAACATCATGGTGGCTGTAGATGTTACACATAATATTTCATCCTAGCAGAGGTTAGCCAATTAATATTTAGTCACCTGAGGCAGAATCTCCTGAAATGTCTAACTGATTTAATCACAACTCCCATTACGAACTCCAGCCCCACTGAAAGTGGGTGAACTCACACTCCTGAGCCACCTCAGGAAATGTGGAAACTGCACTGCTGGTGCCTAACGGCATATACAGAACTGCAGCTGATACTGATCATGCTGTCAAGACCCGGTCCCCCAAGTTAGTCTTCGTTCAGTGCTGTCTCTATCAGGATTCAGATGTTAGATGGAAGAAATGAACATCTGGGAGTAAAAGGAGAGCAATCTCCAGCCATGCTTTCCCAAACTCAGTTCGTAGCAGCACACAGCTCTCAAAGGTTCAGAAAATGCTTTATCATATAAAGACTATCACGTACATAATGAATACAATCATTACTCTATCGGTATTTCAGGTCTCCAGCTTGACCTGTGCCAGCACTATAGTGAGATGAGGACACAGGTGAAGAAGCAAAGCCAGCAAACACACATTTAAAAGTAGAAACTAGATAATGTGGGAGGACAGGAGAATTGAACAAGCCCATACACACAGGAAACCACGTATATTTTTTTAAAGAAAAGACAAATAATGCTTGACCAGTATCAGTGCTGTAAGTTAAGAAAGCTTTTAAGTTCTGTACGCAGCTATCACTGCCGGGTCTAATGTTAGGAAACTTTTGCTTTCTGAGTAAGCACAAAAAAGGCAGGTGAAGACTCACCTATAAAGAGCTGTATGATAATCCAGTGAAACAGCAAGAAATGGGACATTTTAGCCGACGGAGACTCCAGGGCAGCGGCTGGAAGGAGAGAAATCTATACTTCCCAGAGATGCTGAGTGAGCTCCACTGAAGTCTCGCTTCCTCCATTTCCAGATTTTATGTACCGCAACTGCTTCCTTCCTACTCTTCCAGATAAAAGCTGGTCACAGAGGTGATTCTCCCGATGTATTCAGCAATGGTGCAGTCTCGCTGAGTACTGTCTGCAGTTCTTGCCCCCACAGGAAGCGTGTTAAGGTCCTTGAATGCATCCAGAGGAGGCCAAGGGTGGTGAAAGGAGTAGAAGGTGTGTTAGATGAAGAGCAGCAGAGGACTCGGGATTTGTTTAGTTTGCAGAACAGGAGGCTGATGAGCAACCTCATTGCTCTCTATGGCTTCCTGAGGAGAAGGGACATTGAGAGGGAGGTGCTGATCTCCCTGGTATCCAATGATAGGATGTGTGGGAATTGTTCAAAGCTGTGCCAGGGGAAGCTTAGATTGGTCATTAGAAAGCATTTCTTCACTGAGAGGGTGGCCAAACACTGGAGCTGGCTTCCTGGAGAGGTGGATGCCCCAAGCCCATTAGTGTGTAAGAAGCACGTGGACAATCCCCTTATTAACATGGTTTAATTTTTGGTCAGCCTGAAGAGATCAGGCAGCTGGATTAGATGGTCATCGTAGGTCCCTTCCAACTGAACTGTTCTATCTCATCACATTCTATCCTATTCTCCTTCCTCTCTCAAGACACTCAGCACGATACTACTACCAGAGATTTAAATGTACTATTTATTTTGCCTTTCCACAGTACTTTAGGGTCTGTTTCCACCCTGTGGTGCTAAGCACCAAGACCAAGCTCTGCTCTAACACTCCTAAGGATTCATCTTCATCTCTATGCCAGACCTTGTCTTTGCTTACATTTTCTCAATCCCTTCATTTCCTCTGATTCTGCTTCTGCTTGAAGACCTCACTCTTTCTTTCAGCAGCTTCGTATTTTCTAGTTGCAAAGACAGCCTTGGAGAGACTCTCACTAATGTTTTCTTGACAAAACAACATCCTTCCCAAAGATCTGCAACACCAACGCCAAGAAACACTTTTCTGACTTTTTTCACCCTTTCTGACCAAACAATAAATAAGTTCTCTGGAAGTTCTTTGCTGAAAAAGGGTAATAAAGCAAAAGTAATTCAGGGTATTAAGGTCAGGAATGAAGAATTGCAGACAGACAAAATTCTGTGCAAATAGATGTAGCCTGGTGCAGATGGAAGAAGCAAGTCCAAGTTCCAGTGATAAAATGATGGGCTTTAACCAGATATTACCCTTTCAGACCAAAGTTGTTTGGCTTATCACAAATAGTCAAGCCCATGAAAATATTGTCCCTGTGCTTGGTAGCATCAAGTCAAATCCAATTTTAGCAGTTATTAGTAAAGCAACATGAAACAAAGCAGAAGGCAGCATTACACCATTGTTCAAATCTAGCTGGGATCCTATGTGTAGTTTTAGTATGTGTTAGATCCAGAAAGTGTTCCAGGAAGGGCAAAAAGAATGATGGGAAGTATGGAAGAGGTTCCATGGGAGGTTTAGATGGGTAGTGCAGGATGGCAGCCTGAAAAAAGAGATAACCTAATAGGCACCATGAACAGGTCTACAAAATCTTGAGTAGCACAAGAAGGTTGTGCCTCTCTCATTACCATCCTCATTCATCTCAACACTGCTATGTTACAGTGGCAAGTAGATACTGATTCGGTGAGGCTCCAGCAAATCCAGTATAACTAGTTTATTTCACCAGCATGTAGCCAGCTGACGCTCCTGCAGCAAACTTAGCAGCAGATTTAAGCAGCGTCAAGTTTATTCTGAATCGCACTGATGCTGCAGTGCAGCAGGAACAGCCCCTGGTGGGACAGACACAACAATACAGCAGGTTACCCAGCAATCAGTAAAGTACCTAATTTGCTATATTCTACCAGGTACAGCCCACACAATGCCAAGTACACACCTAGCCCCAGCTGTTCTGTGAACAGAACTAATGAAACCTGATGTGTCCAATATCCTGGAGACCTTTTCCCTACAACGATCCCAGCTTGTCCTTTGTCTCCCATCTCTCACCATTAAGCAATGGCTGTGAGCCCATGCCCAGCTGATGCCAGTGTGGGGAGCAGCTGAATCCCACCTGGGGCACAAATTTGGATCTTAATTCAGCTACCAGTTTCCACGAAGGCTGTCAAAACAGAATTGGTCAGACTGCTGCAAGTATCTAGGGAAGGGAGAGGATGAGCACAGCATCATGTCAGCTTTGTTTTGTTAGGAAGATTGGGCTAAATGAAGTAGAGTGAATTGAAAAAGGCCACGCAAAATCCACGTGTGCTGGTCAGAACTACAAAACACGGCTTGCTTTCTGCTTCTGTACTGCTATCTAGTGGCTTCTTGCAGGCAGAACAGGAAAGGCAAGGAGCTGTCCCCAAAACTCAGTTTGCAGCTCATTAGTTAGCCTGCTCATGCTCAATGTGCTGCCAGTTTGTGTGCAGCTGGATAAACTCTTAATGGGTGAATGGGCTCCAAGTGCCACCTGCACATCTAAGGCTCAATCTGAAATGTCTGTTCCAAAATCCACTGACATGAGTGGAAGTAATGAAAATGTACAGAGTCTCTGTACGTGTTTTATCACACTACACATACAAGGCAAAGTTCCTGCTCCGCACAACCTCTGACGAGTCTGATTACTGAGTAACTGCAGAGCAGAACAAAAACTTTAGTCAAGAATTTGGTTATCAGATAGCCTAGACCCCTACTTTCCACGGATAGTCTCTGATATGAGAATTAGTTGGAATGATTAAGAAAAAACTCTTGCTAGTAAGCAAGACGTTTTCATGATTAACAGCCTTCAGGAATGGTCCTCAATCTCATGAGTGGTTGGAATCAGATAATTTTGGAAACCTCACACTTGTCTAACTCTGATGCCAGTAGAGAAGAATTTGGCAGAAGTTGCAGAAAGCAGAAATTGTTGAAGATGTTTTCTGAGATCTAGTTCAGAGACTGGATCAGACTTCCTCCAGCTCTGGTCACGGGCTAGAGCCCACAGCAGTGACATGCTGAGCCAGGCAGAAGGAAAGCAGCATCTGCATTGGGGTCAGGCATTTCAGTTTACTATTGGTTACTTATAGTCAAATCCAAAACCACAGTCAAATACCAGCAGGTTCCTTTTTGTTTTGGTACCTTCTTACACAGGGTAACATCTGACATGGAGACAGAAAGTGACAGAGCTGGTTTCCTGCACTGCCATTCCTGGCCCAGACATCAGTAATCACCTAATACCTCTGCTCAAACACCAGGCTCAGGAGCCTTTCTCTCCTCAGATCATGAGTCTCTGCAAGAAACTCACCTTAATGAGGCTCTCCAGAGCTCCAAGGGGAAACCATTCCCCTCTGCAGGCTGCTCAAACCCTCCCACTTCTACCAGCTGGGGGATGACTACCACTGCCCTTAAAACATCACCAGACCATGGCCTCAAGTGTGTCAGCTGTTAACAGAAATACCTACTGATTTGATTGTTGCTCCTCTGTGCTTCGTTGGATAGCACAGCTTTGCTCTTCTTCACGTGACTCCCCTAAAAAATATGAACTAGATAGAAAGTTTGTGGTAAATCTGCAAGTCTTCTCCATGACATCCATGTTTGCTTGAGCTATTCCACACTGCTGCTTGGGATGAGCTTCAGGTCACCATTTATACTGACTTGTATTTGGTAAGAGATGGTCTCTCCTGCCTGAGCTGTTCTCTTTGTCAAGAAGTCCCCAGCCTCTATTTAAAAATGAGTTCTTAGAGATGATCGGGGAACTCATTTTTCCACTTAAAGCTGACTTGGGGTGTGTTGTGTCTGTTGCTCACCAATCCATACAGCGTTGATTCATACTCATTTACTTAAGTAAACCAACAGTTAGTGTTGCAGAGAACAAAAGCTGAGAGCCAGCTCTAGTGGAGGAGCAATGGAGGGAAGGTGTCACGCCACAGATGCTCCCCACTTACGAGCTAAAAGCCACGTGACAAACTAAGCAGAAGACATTAGAGTCATTTGGCATTTAGAGGGGTGTAAAGCTTCCACCAAAACGTTGTGCAATGCCCACAGCTTCTCCACAAGCTAAGAAAAGTAAGAATTTCATCAACTTGAAGTAGTTATTTTTGGTTCAATTGGTTTAGAGGCCTAGAAATGAAACTTTCGACCCTGAGGACTTCTCGCTCCAGGTATAGACACACTCAAGGAGAAAGCCCCAGAAAAAAAAGGGTGATGTTATTTTGCAGAGGAAAACACTCTTAGTCATAGTTCTCAGAAAACAAGTTATGAATATTCTGCACTGCTCCTGTAGGCTCCAAGGACATCTCAGGATAGGTTGAGCATCAGTAGCTCCTCCAGATGTAACTTTGGGCAGACTGGCTTTAGTACATTGCACTCCTGAGCTGTTACCAGGACTGGGTGTACCCACCACTAATGAAATTTCAAGTATATTGAAATACTAAATCTACTAAGTTTTCCTATGGGTCATCTCTGTCATAGCAGCAATGGGACTGCTTCTGGCCCCTCTCTGATGGTGCAGACTCCCTTGTAGCAGGCAGATACAGTAAAGACAAACTTTTCTAGAAATGTGTGTGGTTTTCCTTCTGTGATGGAGTTGCCATTCTGGCATTTCCTCTTTCTTCCCCAGAGGAGGAAGAAAGAGTTTGAAGCAGATAATAAATACAGTGGCAACTTCCTTTAGGGTTTGATTAGTGGATTCTGAAAATTTCCGTTCAAGCCGGTAAGGTTTCTGTTTCTGGGCTAGGATGATAAAGTTTTAATTAAAGGGCAGCATTTATTTATTGTATTAGAACGATGTGAATAATGCTTCAGTTGTCCAGTCACGTTTAGCTGCTGAGCAGAGGAAGCAGCAAACTGTTTAATGTCCCAGTGATTGCAATGGTGAGTCCTTAGTGTATAATGTAAATGTTTTCCTCCACATGCATCTCATCTTCCAGGACAGTCTGGTTCCTGGAAACTTCTGGCCTCCAAAATGCAACAAAGCTGCACAAGAGAGTGAAAAACTTCTTGTTGAAATGAAAACCAGGCAATAGAAACACAGAAACGCAGACAGGTAAATCAACCAGTTCACTGGAAAAATGGAAGACAGGCAAACCCACCAATGTGAACATCACTGCTAATCCCTTTTTCACACAGAAGACAACACACACTTGAAATTTGCATGTTCCTTACTGCAGGGAACTGCCAGCTATACTCATCTTTGCTTACTAATTTCTTTTTGCAGTGTTTCCTACTAACTTGAAATTAAGTCAAATAGAATCATTATGGATTGGAAGGGACCTCAAAAGATCATCTGGTCCAATCCCCCTGCCACAGCAGGATCATCTAGACCAAGTCACACAGGAAAACATCCAGGCGAGTCTTAAACATCTCCAGTGAAGAAGACTCCACAACTGTCCTGGGCAGCCCATTCCAGTGCTATGTCACCCTCACTGGGAAGAAGTTCCTTCTCATATTTATGTGGAACCTCCCATGTTCCAGCTTACACCCATTGCCCCTCATCCTATCACTAGATGACATTGAGAAGAACCTGGCTCCATCCACCTAAAACCCACTCTTCAAAAGTTTATAGACATTAATGAGGCCACCCCTCAGTCTCCTCTTCTCCAAGCTAAAGAGACCCAGCTCACTCAGCCTTTCCTTGTAAGGGAGGTGCTCCACATGGTAGAGTGGTCAGCACACTGACAACATTTTGCAACCTAGTTTGTCCTATTGGCTAAAGCAGAAACAGAATACTTACTTAGCAAAGCCATTCGTCTTCTTTGTAGTGTGTAAATATCCTAAGGACCACCCAGAATGAAAATAAAGAAAAAAAGAAAGAAAATAAATCATTTTCTTTAAACCATCAGAACCATGTGAAGTAGTAGATACAAAAAGGAAACTAAAGTGTATGAGACTAAATAAGCGAACTTTAAAACAAATAGTTTCAGTGCAGGAAATCCCCATTATTCCCACGGGATCTCATTCGTACGGCTTAGTCTGTGCAAAGTACTTACGCCTCGTGAGGAACACAGCCAAGATAAGGATGGCTAGGAGTGCCATACATAAACCAGTCGCAACGTACAGCCCATTTTCTGAGTAGTGTTGAAGGGGAAGTGACACAGACACGTTCTGTCGAACACAAAACAGATGAGCATTAGGGGCACTGAGAGCAAGAAGCCCATTACAGTACCCTAAGGCCATTTGTGTGGTTTGCAACCCTGCAGTACAAGTGCAGTCGAGAGCCTGATTAGAGATACAGGACTGGTTTCAAGCAGAATCACTGCATCAGCTGCGTGAACTGTGCTGTTAAACACAGTATTTTGGGAGATTGCCCAAGTTAGGACAAATGGCTTTTGTTCAGGTTTAATGCTATTTGGAGAATATTTTATCTTTTATGATTAAAATATCTTCTGATGTCACATCCTTCCACCCTTTCTGTCAGCTTATTCAGTAGTTACTCAAGGCTTTACGCTTGCTTTCTCGCACTGATCTTTCTTTAGGCAAAACTGAAACCAGCCATTAGACATCAAATGTCTCCTCAGCAGTGTAAGCCCTTGACTTGCATTCTGCACATGCAGCAGCGTGAGTGCCCTCAGCTCATACTGTCTTGCAGCACACCACAGCAGACCCTGCGCAGGGACTAGCCTGGCTGGTTCGATAAAAGTCTTGAGTGGTAACCTCCTGATAAAATCTGGGTGATGCCTGTCACTCTGTGCAGCAGGATTCAACAGGACAGACTGAGAGCTGCCTGGGGACTGTGCAGGGCATTCCTGTGCTGTCCAGTGTCTAGTTTCATCCCTGCTCCATATCCTGTGATACCTGCATGTTTGTAGCTACATTCAGACAGTCTGAGGGGGTTGTGCAGGGAGCAGAGGCCTGAAAGGCAGTATAGACGTTGCTAACATGCTTCTTGCACTAGAAGGAAGTACTTTATGCATGCAAAGCAGTTCTTTTGTTTTCTTTCTTTCATAAGCACTAAACATGCAATGAAAGCAGTAAAGTGAATGGCAGGAATGACCCAGTAACCTTTCCACTTGCTCTGGATATGTTACAGCACAGAGACACTTACAGTCTGAGGAGCTTCCGAAACAGGAACTGATGCCCACATTCCTGTGATGGTAAAGGATGATCCACTGGTGCTCCCATGAGCTGAGGAAAGGGAAGACAAACACATCACTTGCACAGAGAACCACTCTCTCTTGACAGAGAGGAATGTGCACTTCTGACAGGACCACCAGACTTAAATACCTATCAGGGCTCTTGGCTCTGCATTATCACAAAGCAGTTGATGCCACCATAGGGCAGCACAAAACTCTGAATGTTGAAGCCTCTGCTGTTCTTTTCAGAGCCCTGAATTCCTTCCAGGAAACACTTAGCTCTTGCCATTATCTCAATAGCAAGCCTAGAAGGAAGGGGTTACACCAAGGTAGGCACCTGGTTTTGGAGCCAAGAAGCAGCAGTGGATACCTCAAGCAAACAGGTTATCTGATGAAGACCTCAGCACCTTGAAAGAGCAAGTGGTGCAGAACTACAGAAAGCAAGTGGGACTTGTGAAGTCCCAGTTTGCACAAGGACCTGCAACATATTCTGAGATAATCTTCCAGAGCAAAGCTATTTGCAATATTTAAAATTCAGAGCTACAACTTATGTCTTCCGTGTCATTAGTCAGTTTCTTCTTGTGTTGTCAGATACTACACAACTCTCCTGAAAGCAAAATGTCCTGTTTGCATTGTGACAACCCCAGCTGGTTCTTTTGACATCTTAAATTGTTACCCTTATCCCAGAAGCTTCATTTGGAAGAGGACAGGATTATCTACGTCACTGTTCTTCTCCACTGGAGATGCTGGAATATTCTTACATCAGAGGCATGTGGCCACTTGATTTTTCCAGTCTCCTTCTTCATGAACATGCACAGATTAATTTGTATTCTCAAAACATAAAATATTGTTGCAACAACAGCTAAGGAAGGCGTCACAGGGTTAAGAAAACCCACGAGTTCTAAGATTGGAAGCCGTGATACTTTCCACTAGAGCAGAAGCAGTCTGAGAAACTTTTCACTTCTTCTTCCAAAAAGGAAATGCAACTGCTGTAATTTTTTGGGGTTGCTTAACTGGAAATATCTGAGATACAGGGAGAAATACAAATGGCATCCCTGGTTTTTCTTTCAGAATCCAAAGATCAAGCTACTATGAACTCTCTCTTGTGTACTGGAAATTAAAGTTGTCTTTAATTTACTGGAAAAGCTGCAGCTGAGTGGGTGCATGACAGAAGCCTATGAACCTGTGAGTGGAATGGAGAAATTGAGTGAAGATTAGTTGGTCACTGTCTCTTCCACTACACTGAGGGGTCTGACTCTATTAAGTATGCACAGGCTGCAGGGCGTGTGGGCATCCTCCAAGACACATTATACTGGGGTAGAATAGCACGCTACCAGAAAATTATCACCCAGTTTCTACAATTCTCCATAATCATCTGCTGTTGACTGCTACTGAGATTGGATCCTGAATTTTTGAGCTAGTTAAACAGTTCTATGCTATAGAGCAACAAATATATTATTCATTAATTTAAATCTAATACAATTAATTTAAATTTAATTTAAATTAAACAGTGGGCACATCCTACTCCTAAAAACTAGTGGTTTCCAGAAGGCAAGGTAAGGTTTTATACCATAAAGAAAACTACACACCAAAACAAAAAAACCTAACATCTGGAAACAACCTTCCTCCCACATACACTTCTGTTGGACTCTACTGCTGTCAGGCTGAATTTAAATTCAAGTTCTGATCTCTGGTTCAATAGCAATGTTTAGTAAGTGGTAGCCAAGGCTCTTCTGTCATCCAGCATTTTGTTTCCTTCCTGAGCTCCGCATTTGTAATACAGCTTATACCCACTATTGTGATTAATACTCGGATAAAAGTTACCTGAGGTCTGTTCAGAGGTGTAAGTGTGAGGACTTGCGGTAGACATCCTATCTGATGTTGAAAAATAAAACAAAACCAACATAGGTTATAATTAACCTTGGTGTGCATTTATGTAGTGAAATACTGCTTCTATAATAAACATTTGCTGGCCCCAGCTACACACACGCGTCTGTCAGCCAGTTGTTCAGTGTAATATTGTGGCTTCACAAACAAGAGAAAGAGCTAAAAACCAGAGGAAGCACCATTTTCTATTGGAAGCACTACAGGTACAGCGCTTCAGATGAAGACAGCTTAAACAGTGCTAATGGCAGAACTGCCAAGTCTGAAAGATCAGTCTTATAGTCTTATGGATGACTGTAGAAATCATTTCCATCACAAGCTTTGAAATCCAGACTCAATGGCAGATTTACCATAAGAGATCACTGCTGCACTCACCTTTCTCTATCACAACCTCGTGATTGCTTTTCTGATCATTGAACCACCCAGAGATCTCCACGCGGCAGCAGTATATCCCACTGTCTGCTTCTTCAGCGTCCAAGATTGTGAGGGAAACATCACCCATCTGCAGGTTCCCTTGCAACAGGTACCTCCTGTTGTGCTGCACTGTCACCTTCCATCCATCTGTCCAGATAACGGGCTGAGAACATTTTGAAGCAGGGCACGTGCCACGACCCCAGCACATCGATGTGACACCTTGTGACCTCTCAACATTGTAAAAGCAGGGCACAGTGATGTTCTGACCAACCTTTCCTTTCACAAGAGATACTGATACTGTGGGACCTGTGGATGAAAAGGCAGAGGTAGTTGCTGAGCACAGTGCATGCAGGTGGAAACTTCTCATGCATCTTTCATGACATATCTCTCATCTCACAGACACCACCAGGCATTGCCAGATTGGGTTTTCCATGGATAGATGTAAATCCCAGCTGCACTGACACAGCAAGGGGGAATGATCAGGCCAGAGATTTGTTCAGAGTGTTACCAGCCAGAGAAACACACCTTCTGCGGCCTCTGCAGGTACACAGAGAGGTGAAGAGAGAATAGAGCTTGGAGCTGCACTAGTCAGTGCCTTCTCTTCAGCCATGCCCAGTCTCTTAACTCTTTATTGTTTCCCTTAGTTCAGACTTAATCAGAGCCACACACAGGGAAACAGTAAGACATTGGCTCTCATTAAAACCATTGTGGGAAATTCTATCCCCTCGTTTTTCACTACCTTGTTTTCTTTCTTCATTCTTACAGGGTTTCAAACTTCTTTAGTTTCCATTAGAAAGTAATTTTTCACATTTCCAGAAGGCTGCAATCAAGTCAAAACAGTGAAACCTAGCGGTCAGCAGCCTGCTCGCCGCAGTGAGATAGCTGCTTCTGCTGTATTTTAGACTACCCTAGTCAATATTACCTTTAGGAGGGTTTTATTAAAAGTTGTATTAAGTGCCAGCCAAAAGAATTTGTGCTCCAGTGGTCCAGTCTTAGTCATGTGGTAACCACTTCCTCTCATAGGTTACACAGTGGAGCTCCCGCAGTGCACATGGCACATTCTGCTTGTACTGCAAAGAAAACTATTTGCCTTATTCCTACCATCGCACATTTCTTATCAAATTCAATGGATCACATGTGTATATATTTTAAATCAATCCATATTAGCATTTCAGGAGTAGAATTCTCTGCAGCAAGCGCAGGCAACAAATTACCTCTGTTAAAAGTCTATCCTAGTCTATAATTAGGAAGGGAACTCCTGGAGGCAGGTCTGCCAACACGCACCAGTGGATCCCAAGCACTGTATGACTTAATTGCAATTGTCCCTTGTGAAAAAGCTGTTTTCCCCAGCTCAGCCCAGTCATTTTCCTAACCTAAGCTATTAGAGTTCAAAATACTTCTGCATTCAGAGACTGCTACAATAGCACACTAGAAACTAGTATCTGAAAATATTTGATTTAGTATTTAAAAAGAAAGCTCTAAATGAATGTCATCATAAAAGGCTTTATAAAGACCCAGGAGAAACAACATCCCTTTTCTTTCTACCAAACATGTTCTACCACCAAATTTTTAACTTCTATCTGCCTACACTGGCACTACTCTGAAACCTGCTATTTTCATTGCTACTGCCTTAGCAATATTTTCCTAGGAGGACTGCTTTCTCAGAATAAAATAAAGGAGAAAGTATCCATTTGACCCAATAAAATCTCATATTCAATAAAAAGCCAACAGAAGCCACAGTTGACCTTTCCCATCTTCCTAAACATTCGCCTTTACAAAGCCTGTTGAAGTGAGATATCTTTAAATGTTTTCTAAAATGATTTCAAGATCTCTGCTCATCTCAGTTCACTGTCTAAAAAACCCCTAGTAAGACCAACAGACAACTCAAGAAGCAGCATCTTTAAAATCATCAACCCCTCAACACAATTTTGTTTTTAAAAGAAGAAAAGGCCATCAGAAGACTATGTAGTCACTGTAATGAAGTTCTATCCATACCACAAAACCGTAGTATCTATGCCATGTGGCCACTCCTCACGCTGTCATATAAAACCACTCTTTGCAGAAACACTCCAACCACTTCAACCATTCAGGCTCACTTAGTTACCTGTAAACAGGAGCAGAAGAATCCAGTTCACGCAGAAGTAAGACAACATTGTGGCTGCAGATGAGGGGCACCACTCCTGCTCACCCTTCAGGCACCTACTTTCAATAAAAGTTATCTTCTTCATCAACTTCTGGTTTCACTTCTCAGCACGCCATCTTCAGCCACAGCTGAGAATGCTCTTTAGTGTGTTCATTCAGATTGCCTTCCTGTGGTTAGGCTGCTCATCTCAAGCAGCACAGCCAAGGCACACAGAGCTGAGCTCCTGCTGACTGGGGTTTGACTAACTGACTAAAGTACTCAGCAGTACCTCAGAAACCTACTTCTCACTTTTTCTAGATCTGCTTGACTAGAACAAATGAAGCTGTTGTCAGCACCACCGAGCTGACACAACTATCAGCAATCCATTGCCCCGTACTGATTCCCACACCTTATACTGCCTTAGTGGATAGAACTTGGATGAGAAATTACATGGGATATATAACAGGACCATGGTAAATGAAAAGGACTTGGCAAAATAACTGGTCCCTAGGAAGAACTACTCAAGCATTTAATCATAAATTCCTGGGTTTAATACCGAGAAACAGCTCAGAGCATCTTTAAGTAAATGTTATTTTCTTTGGTGGCTGTAATTTGGTAGCACTGGAAAGCTGCCCTACTGTTACACAGTTGTAGCCTAATGGCGCTGCAGTCTTTCATCATCTGACTTTAATTCTGTATGTGTCAGGGCTTTTGCCATGTAAAGTAACACACACTGAACACAGAGGTCGCTTGAGAAGTAGCATGGAAACCGTGACACCCCAGGCTCAAGGCTCACTTTGCCTTTCACTGCTGAAACGTAGCTTTTACGAGATGGTGTTCCCTGGTCACTCTTCCCATCCCTGGATTACCAAACCCTTCCTGAGGACATCTGGTCTTTTTGTCTTGTTTGGATTTGAACTGCAGCTGTGATCAAGTGTATTTGATTTACAGTCAACAAATGTTCTTTGCTGAAGCAACTGATCTACCTCACACTGTTTTACACAGATGAAATTAAGTTGTAAGAAATTTTCCTCAATTACTGAAACATACTTCCACACCCACACATTAGATTAGGATCAGGACCAACAGAGCAGTCTCACACCCACTACCTCACATAAAAGCAGAGTTTCCAAAGCAAGAGTTTCTTTAAGCAAGATAGATGAAAATACAAGGAATTAAAGCAGCTGAGAAACAAACACGAGCAACAGACTTCTAGGAGAGAAGTGAAAGAGGAATAAAGAGGATTTTTGCATGCAGTGGCTGGAATCAGGACTCTTAAGAAAATGCTTCCTCTTTGCTCCATTTGTTTATGAGGAAATAAAAAGTACAGACAGCTGCTACAGGACCAATTCTGATCATTAACTGACGGATCCTGAAACTGCTCTGCACAAATGGAAAAGGCAGGGCAGCCTGGCTCTGGCAGAGGGCAGATGGCACCAGCTTTGAACAAACCTTGATGGTTCAGTCTGCAACAGACATCCACCTGCAGACCAGTCCCTTCTGCCAGTTACCTGCAGTAGTGTGCAGTGTGCATGGCTCCACATGGGTTCCTCTGCACGGGCCATGTCTGAGCTCTGGAATACATAAATTGGGTAAGAAAACAAGGAAACCCCAATTCCAGAGCACTGCCTGAGCTCATTCTACCCACTTCACACAGGCTGTTTCATTCATATGACAGCCTACGGTAATTCAGATGCTGGCTGTATCCCCAGGAAAACCATCACATCACAAGAGAATATGAGAGCTATGGAGCAACAGCTAACTGGCTGGCTTTAGATTTAATCCAACAGAGATTCCATGGAATACTGTGATACAAATTCTGAGCCTGGTCTTCATTTGTGCAAGAGATGAGCACCATTTCCACAGGGGAAAAAAGGTGCTGCTGTCATCATCTTTATGCAGCCCTTAAAGTAGCTGCACATTTTTAATTGACTCAGAGCACACATTCCGATCATACTTCAAGAAAACAAAAGCAAATCACTAAATATTGAAGTTCAAAGCATTGTTGGAACCACTTTTCACAACACTAATTTTAAACCATATTATTAAATCACTTTTCTTCTTATCCCCCTAGATAATTAGAGCTATGAACTGTCCTCTTTTGTCCAGTGGTGACTTCTGTGTGCAGAAAATTTTGGAACTTGTGAAGTAACTTATCTCTGTGCTTGTTCAGATACTGTAACGGAAGGGCTGGGTTTTCTTTTCCTTCCTTTTTTTTTTTATAAAAGAAACATCGAACAAAGTGCTGCTTAACTTCATGTTAACTGTATCTCATCAAGTTTTACGTGGCACATATAATCTGACATACACTGCATACACTAACATTTCAGGGAGAAGGACACTTCAAATCTTATTGCATCCAGAAACACCATCACAGTTTGCTGACGTATGGAAACATCTCATAATGAGAAGCAGGGTAATTAACACACTAAAGGAGACAACACTTCTAGTCAGATTTGCTAGCCTGTAAGTCACATCATCCTACAAAACGCAAAATGCCCATTTCCCAAGACTAATAGGCACAGGCACCAGTCTCCGCTGCAGCTCTAATCTGCTCTTTTCCCAACAGAAAAGTTGTAACAGAAGAGGGAAAATTATAATTTGACCTAGTAACAGAGGAAAAGGGCAGTGTTTTGGCTGAAAAAAAATCCCAACAAGCCTCTCACAGCTTTTTAAGGGTTTGCCTTAACATAGAAAAAGATGATCTAGAATAAACAAATTACCCATGAAAATTTTGGGAAGGTGAAAGCAGCCTTAAATATTTTGTAAATGGCACAAACCCAATTAATGACAGTGACTTCCAAAGAAAGCTCATTGCAACTGTTAGCTGCTGCCAGACTTCAATTAATGCAGTATTTTGAGGTACCCAGGCCTATGACTTGAATAAAAGCACAAAAATCAGACAAAACCCAACAGGAAACTACCGCGCATCCATGCCAATTATCTTTGAATGGCAAAGTTGAAAAGTCCATGACAAAATGCAGTCCACGAGGGCATGACTCTTTTAGTCCAGAAGGCACCAAGTGTTTCTTCATATCTTTCACATGAAAGATATGCAAAGTAGGTACCAAATTAATAATGCTTTCTTGCAACTGTTTAACTTAGATCTAGAGTCCAGGGAGAAGGAAGGAAACAATGGTGCTTGAATAAAGGACAAAAACGTTAACTTTGTAAAATTATCTATGTTTCTAATAAAAAACTTCACCACTGTTCCTATTTCTTTGTTTCCCATGATGTCAAGTGCATTTAAAATAGATGGTATCCTCCAATGAGTCATAAACTTGCCAGTTTGTTTCCTGAGCTCTATCCTCACCACCCAACAACGAAGCACTTTTGCCTGCCCATCTAAGCAACACTTCTGTGAATAAGATGCAACACAGGCACAGCTTGTTAGATCACATTTAAAAACAGTTTGTGCAAGTTCCCTCACCTGAGGTTTACCTGGTTCTTAATTTGCAAAACACACATCCTACAATATTACATGACCCCGATACAAAAAGAAGGATAAAGAAGTTGCTTGCTATTAAATCTTTCTCCTGATACTAAGGGGTTTATCCAACTGAAATATTATTTAAACATGGTTGATATGGATTCCACCTGGTAGAACACTTGTAAGTTCTTCTAAACTTTTAAGTTTTAAATTAGTATAAAGGCCAATTAGGCAATCAGACTTTCCTTCCCAATAAGAATGCTCAGCTGCGCACAGAACCCACCTAAAAGGCAAATACAAAGCATATGCACCACAAAACTATTAACTTCAATCATGTGTATTAGCTCTGCATGAAATATTACTCTAAGCATCTATGTGTAAAAGAAAAAAGGCACTTCTGTAAACTCAAGACTGATTATATCAGGGAAAATAAAAATCCATTTTAATTTTCATCTAGTCATTGAGACTACTGACAGTGCATCTCCATAAGGCAAATTATACCACATTACATCTGTAACGAAGGAATCCTTAGGCTCTCTTTAACACAATTATATTGTTACAAAACTTGAAAGGAATGGATTTTGCAGACTTCAGACCCCATAAATTTGATTTTTAATATCAAATTACATATTCCTGAAAAAACCCCACTAACACTGTAAACAACTAGTACTGACATGGAAGAACCATCAATTGAAATTCCTCTCAGACAGATCCCCTTCTTGCTTCCACACTAATTTTTTATTTTAATTAAGTATACCCAAACAAACAGAAAGTGACAAATGAAAGTATAGATTAAGTTATCTTAGAAAAAGTTAACTCTGATCTGTGGCTACCACTCCACAGGACTCATTTAACAAAGAGTATGTATTTTTATTTCTACTTGACAAAATACTGTACATTTCCAACTGCCTAGACACTCACAACCTCCAGCAGGTGTACAATAAATGCTCTGTCTGCTCATACAACAACAAAACAAAACACACCCTATATCCTGTGAATCCATTCAGCCTCCCACTATAGTGACTTAAGGAAATTGTTTTCTTCATGTCATCTCGTCAATAATGCTACACATGGCTGCATCTTTGTCTAAAACCTGATCTCTCTTGCCACCAGAGCGCTCTCTCTGCTTTTCACTCTGTCCAATACAGCTGCTACCATCATCAGTGTCCATCGCTTCCACTTTCACTCTCACTCCTCCCTCTGAATGAGGCAGATCATCAGGCAAGGAAGCCAGGCAGTTCTGAATCATCTCTACAACGCGCTCTAAGTGCTTCTGAAATCGCTCCGCTGTTTCCAAACGCTGACGTTTCTGCACCTCCATCATGACTCTCAAGGTCTCTCTGGCTTGGTGAGGGCGATACTCATTTATAAGGTGATGGACATGAACAAAAAGCAGTTTCAAGTCTTCCAGTTTCTCCTCTCGCTTTATGCTCCCTGGACTCCTTATCAAGATATCCAAGAGGTCCAGAAAGTTGACCAGAATAGACATATTAAGTTTTCTTAACTCCTTCTTGTGATCAAACTGCAGAGGATGCAAACGCTCAATACCCTGACTTTCCAAGGGTCGAATAATCAGATCATCACACTGAAATTGATTACCAAACATCATATAACTGTCTTTCACAGGTGGAGGTGGCTTTGGAGCCAGGCCTTTACGGATATTTTCATCAGTATACTCTTTTATATATTGCATTGGAGGTGGAGGAAGTGCACTCACTTGCTGAGGTTCACCCATGTTTGCCAGGCAGAAATACCTAGGGAACCATTCCAAAGAATAGCTGTTAAACAATCTGTGTAACAACATTATTATAAACAGAAATAAAGGCAAAATAAGAGAACTGGCTCCAAGCAAATAAGCGAGAAGCAGGCCATCTCAATGCGCAAATACAGGAAACTCCCGAATACACCACGGTACATGTCAGGCAGCACCCACTTCACTAGCAGCAATTTCATTCCCCGAACCACGAGAAACCAGCCTGTAAGCACAACAGCCAAAGGGGTAGCAGAGAGAGACTTCCCCAGGTCGAGGCCTGGTCCGCTAGTGGAGGGGAAACAACAGCCGAGCGAAGGGCATGCACTATCCTCAGCGGGGAACGCGGCCTCCAGGCCAGGCCCACAACAGATCCCACACTGGGACGGGATCTGGGAAGGGCCAGGCCCCACTGTTGAGGGAAGAGACGGGGTCGCACTCCAACGAGACCCCCTGGTAAGCGACCCCGTAGCCGGTGGAGGGGCCTTTTTTGTGCATGAAGGGGAAAAACCAACTCCACCTGCATCCCGTCCGCCCTTACCTGCCGCCGCGCTCCGCTCCGCGCCTCCACCAGCTCCGTGCTTCCGGCCTGCGCCTCGCTTCCCCTCACCTCCATTGGCTCGCCGGCCTCGGGGGCATACACTCTGATTGGTTGTCGTGAACGCCAGTCAAATGAAGTGTCTACTGACAGCCCAGTACTCGCTTGAGGGGCGGTACCAAGCGCCGTGAGCGTTCCCGGGCTGCTTCTGCCAGTTGTCAGCGGGAGCTGCCAGTAGCGGTACCGCTCGCCAGGCGCGGTACCGGGTGCTGCGTGACTGCCGTGGCCTGGCGGTGCAAAGACGGTGTTACCCCGGGCACTGTTCTCACCCTTCCTTCAGCCTCACGCATGGCACCGACACAGACTGTTACAGAGCCTCCCCTTGGTTTTCTTCCCGATCGGTTTTAGAAAAAGATCGAGAAAAAATTGTGGGCTTAAGTTTTCCATCGTGTGGCGACAACCATGGAATCGTGTAGTTTGGAAAAGACCTTTAAGATCATCGAGTCCAACCCTTACCCCAGCTATCTCAAGGCCACCGCTGAACCCTGCCCCTGAACTCCAGATTTCCACGGCTGTTAAGCACATCCAGGGGTGGCGATTGAACCCCCTCGCTGGCTAGCCTGTTCCAAGGCCTGGGGATCCCTTCCTTGAAGAAAATTTTCCTCATGTCCAACCTAAAGTTCTTCTGGTGCAGCTGGAGGCCATTTCCTCTTGTCCTATCATTTGTCCCTTATGAGGAGAGACCAACCTCCACCTCTACAACCTCCTTTCGGGCAGGTGCAGACAGCACCAAGTTCTCCCCTCAGCCTCCTTTTCTTCAGTCTAACCAACCCCAGCTCTGTCAACAGCTCCTCATGAAGCCTGGTGTCCAGACCTTTCACCAACCTTGTTACCCTTCTTTGGACCCATTCCAGCACTTCAATGTCTTTCTTAATGGATGATGGCAAGCTGGACTTGCTGACATCTCCTCTGCAGGAATTTCTCCCTGAAATGGCCAGCAGAGATTGATTCTTGACTCTTCTGCCATTTACGTTCCATTTTTTCTGTTCCTCAGCAGATGGCAGCAATGGTCTTTGACCGGACCCAGTGCAAGTACCACTCACCTTTCAAGTTTCAACATTTCACATAACAAAATAAAGTTCTGATTGAATGACAATTTCTTTGGATCCTCTTTATTAGTTTGAAAACAATGCAGAGATACTCCAGAACAGCTGGTTTATTTGACCTACAACAATTTACTGCTCTCATTTGACTAAATCACAGAATTACTGAGACTGGAAAAGACCTCTGAGCTCACCAAGACCAGCCTGACACCCACCTGACAACAACCTCCCTTCAGGGAGTTGTAGAGAGGGAGAAGGTCCCACCTAAGTCTCCTCCTCTCCAGGCTAAACTCCCTCAGACTCTCCTTAACAGCCTGTCCCTCCAGTCCCTTCCCCAGCCTCGTTACGCTGGACCCACTCCAGCACCTCAATCCCTTGAAGTGAGAGGCCCAGAACTGCCCCCAGCACTCAAGGGAAGGCCTCACCAGTGCCCAGTACAGTGGGAGAGTTCTATCCCTAGTCCTGCTGGCCACCCTATGCCTGATACAAGCCAGGATGCCATTGGCTTTCCAGGCCACCTGAGCACACTGCCGGCTCCCATTCAACTGGCTGTCAACCAGTACTCCCAGGCCCCTCTCCACCTTGCCAGTCTCCAGCCACTCTTCCCCCAGTTTGTAGCTGCAGGGGGTTATTGTGGCCAAAGTGTAGGACCCTGCACTTGTTCTTGTTGAATCTCATACCATTGGCCTTGACCCATCGACCCAATCTGTCCATTTCCTTATGCAATATCTGAATATGAGTTTAAATGTAGTTAAATGTTCCAAACCAAACAGTACTCTACTGTTGACAATGTGTAACTGTGGCTGCAAAACAGTCTGAACTATTTTCATTTGTAAGCAAATGATATTTTGGGGAGAAAATTACCTCCTTTGAGACATCAGGGCTCAGGTGATTTGATTCTAAATTAAATATTTCATGCTTTAATTATTTTGTCAAGATCTATAATAATAAATGAGTTACAGACTTGATCTTTCGAGGTCCCTTCCAATCCCTAATGATTCTATGATTCTATAAAATAATTTACCACATGATTTATTTAATTGCCTCCACGAGGCTCTGCTCCATGATCTTACCAGGCACAGAGGTGAGACTGACTGGTCTGTAGCTCTCTGGCTCCTCCTTCCTACCCTTTTTGAAAACAGGAGTTATGTTTCCCCTTTTCCAGTCAGTGGGGACTTCCCCAGACTGCCATGACTTTTGGAATAGAATAGAGAGGGGTTTAGCAATCTCACCTGCCAGTTCTCTCAGTACCTGTGGATGTATCCCATCTGGTCCCATGGGCTTGAACACTTTCAGGTTCTTCAGGTGATCACGAACCTGATCTTCACTTATGATGGGCAGTTCTTCCTTCCAGTCTC
>JAOXOE010000765.1:10921869-10942873 GCA_028565055.1 Phoeniculus purpureus | reverse complement strand
CCCCCATGAGGACCAGGGCCTGTGACCTGGAAGCCGCTACTGTTTGCCTGTGAAGGGCCTCCACTGCTTGGTTCTGCCGGTCATGTGGCCTGTAGCAGACCCCTACAGTAACATCACCCTCCCTATTCTTCTCACTTTGTACCATCACTTTGTCCATTCTACTTTGTACCATCACCACCAGGCACTGAATAGCAAAGTAAACCCAAGCATTACTGTCATAATGCATTTTTTCTGCATTAAGTGTTAATCTCTTTCAGTGAGTCAAGTCATCTCACTGTGCTGTGTATCCTGTAAGCATCAGATTTAAAGAGAGGAGACCACATAGACTGAAGGGAGGAGGTTGGAGAGATAGTGAGGATTCCCTTGTTTCTGTGGCAGCAAGCTCTTAGCTCGTCTCAGATCATTTTGTTACATCATACCCTGAAAGACAGGCAAAGAATAAAAAGCTGTGCCTCCAGAGATGTATGAGAAAACCCACACAGCAGGAGGTACTAACACACCTTTGATCTTATTGGACTTTCCAGACTGTGATTTCACATTCTTTTAACAGGAGCTGAGCTTGATTCTCTAGTGCCTTGCACCCAGTGAAGTGTGCTGCAAGGATGTAAAATGCTGTGACTTCAAACAGTAGGAGACAGTGGATGGCCAAGCAGTTGTTTTTTTATGAAATCTCTGTGATCCTCTTGAGTAATTTTCCCAGTCTGTATGTAGTGGCCAAGACAGAGAGGATATTACGTCAAGTAGTGAAAGAATTACAAAGGGTTTCAGTCTCATTCTTGGTAGCATGGCTGATTCTCAGAAGACACATGGATGAACCTTTGCAGCCTATGAGGTACTTTACAGTGGTTCCAAATGAGAAATTAACAGCAATGGTGGATGGTATGTGTAGCACTCTACAACGCACTTTCTGTTGCATTTCAGCTCTTCTCTGAAAGGACAGTATCCAAAACAAGGTTCCCTTGGTAAAACAGCACAATTCCTACAGCCCCTCCAAAGTGCAGGAGTGAACCTGGGCACCTCTTCAGCAGCCACTGGCTTAGTATGATGATATTCTCTGCCTCAAATACACCTGAATGCAGCACATTTGTTTATTTTGGTTTTCTTCAGAACTAATTTTAGGCAAACTGGCATGTTTCCTTGTCAGGCATTCCAGTTCTGCTAATTCAGCATCAGCGTGTCCAGTGCAAAGTTATTGTAGCAGAATTTGAATCCAACCATTGTACAAGCACAGTAAATACCAACTCCATTTTCATGTGTGGTTTTAGAACAGTGCTGCTCTCTTCTGTGCTAGAACAGGTTTCTTCCGTTTTTGATTGATATTACAGGCTAAATAGTACATAAAAGTGTGGTGGGGTTTTTTTCTCCACGCTACCCAAAAAATAACCCTGAAATGAAATTCAGTTCCAGCTTCTTGTTGAGGTTGAGTGTAGCATTTTACAGCCTAGTTAAGAAATGAGCTCAAGAATTTCCTTTTTCGGTGGTTGTTATAGGCTTTGTTTCAGTATATGTCTGAGAGGTGAGGAAAAGAAAAGGAGCCCATTGGGGATGAGGTGGACTTAAGCAAGCTTTATGTCTCCATCTGCTGTGGTTAATTCCCATCTCCCTGTCTCCTGCTGTGGCTTTAGGAATTAATGAATTTGCAGTCCAGTACTGTGCTGCCTTTTTTTTTCTGACTTCTCAGACTAAAGTATCAGCTCAGCCTATTGACGCACCTTCTAATGAGGAAAGAGGCTTAATGTTCCCATCATGTAAAAACTGGGGCACACCAATCTTCAGTGCAAAGAACAGTTGAATGGTTTCTTTCTGTACAGCCTATGAACAGGTTCAGTTCTTAGTACAGAGCCTGCATGGTTATGCAGCAATGAAACAGGCATCTCAGTACTTGTTAACAAATAGACATGGCTCAAAATGCAGACACGTTTTGGTAGAATGGGCCAGCACTTCCCTATGCTCACAGACTTAATGTTTTCCTGGAAGTAACTCTCCTATCTGATATTACTGCTGGGTCTTTACTTGGTCACAGGCCTGTGAGGACAGCCTACTCTAACTTGTAAATGAACGTATCTCACAAAGAGTTTCTGCATGGCATGAAGAAGTAATCTCTATCCAGCCATCAGCAACCTGGGTAGCTGCAAACACGTCTCATTGCCAGGATAAGCTGTGGGATTTGAAGCCCTGCAGTTTTGTCAGCAGTGTAAGTCATGCGTTTGTCTTCAGAAGGAAACAGTATCAGACAGGAACCATGATAGGCAGTCTGGCTATGACCCTATGAAACTAGGTCTTCCCTTCTGCATTTTTGCCTGAGAAGAGCTGAGCAAAGGATTATTTGTACCTTCATCACAGAAGAGCCTATCCTAACCCTGTGCAAGTTCACTGTAAAACGTGTTCTCTATGTTCTTGCCAATGCCAATAAGCCTGGGAGTGATTCGCTTCAGGCATTCAAATTATGGATAATTCACTACATCCTCCTAGCAGATGCTCAGAATAAGGCATCTACTTTCCCAGGGCCCCCAAACAGTTCACAGGAGAATCTTGCTCTGGTTCTATAAGAGCCACTCCCTTGGTCACTGAGAGCAGTGTGAGCAGATTCAAAGGTAAAGGTTTTAGACCTAGAGGAAAGCTGGATGCATCTGGCTCATAAGAACCCCTTTTCTGCAGTCTTCTCTCTTGTTCTCTGGGTCTACTGGAGACATGTTTATTGGGGTGATAATGAACTCAAAGAAGCCAGACAGCTGAGTAACCCCAAAAGGAGTTTCTCACACAGTAAAAAAGCTAAACAGCAAAATCGATTGAATTCTGGAAGCTTGGAAGTTGAGTGATAATCAGATTGGACCGCCAGTGAAAAGGAAGAGCTGGCACTCAACTTGGTTCAAATATTACATAAAGTAGAAGCATACAGGTAATTTAATGAGAGTGAAGATAGAGTTGGCAGCCTTCCGCTCTGTTGGTTTGGTTTTTTTTTTTAGAAAAGCAAAGCCTATCTATATTTAACTTTATAATTTTCTTTGCTGCCCTCAGGACATAAAAATTGGTATCAGAGCAGGATGTGCGGGCGGGGAGATTTCCACACTCTGCAATAATAAAAATGTGAACTGCATAATCTGGGTAAATCCCCTAAGAAAAAATCCAATCCCTGAGATAAATTGTTTCAGAGCAGAAATAGGCCACTTTGCAGGAGGTAGCAAAGGAAGAACAAAGGTGATTCAAAGTAAAAAAAGAAGCCCACAGAGGCCACAATGACAAGAGTAACTTCATCTGTATCTTCAGCTTGCCCAGCACAGAGGAGTATTTAGTGCACATAGCAGCTTCAATTTAAATCTGAAACACTTCTAACAGTTTAGATTTTCCTCATATGGATAGAAAAGTGTCAAAGGACACGTGGCAGCAGGCTTTATAAAAGTATTTAAGCAGAGAATATGTAGGATACCTAAAACAATCCTTTGGGTTTTGTCTCCTTGTCTTAAGGCACAGAACTACAGAGATTTCAAGGTACTTAGGACAGTTATATTTCATTCCTTTTTGATAACAACACAGAATATCTGTACATGGAATGTGTAGTAGTGCCAAAAGCCGTGAAGAAAAGGAACGGGCTCCTACATTCAGTGTATCCCTGCACCACCGTACAAAGCCAGGTTCCATAAATGAGATACCTGTGTTAGGGGGGTATTCCAGCAGACCAGGATGCCTTTCAGGAAGTCTATGTGGGTTGTATGTGGAGCTCTACAGACTTGTTCTCACATTTTACGGCTCTGCAGACAAATTGGTCTTAGACAAGTGGTGTATTTCTACATAAATACATATATACGTGTATATATCTCCTGCTCTACTATAGAAGTGTCCTGAAGCCCTTAAATAGCTGAGTTTTTGTTTAAAAAGGGTTATATGCTGTTAGTCACCCAAGTGGATGACGACATGTGATTTATATCTACAGTTCATATCTAGAAAGCAACAAATAGTTTTATTTTTTTAGTGAACAAGAAACCATGATCTTTGAAATTAAATAAATTTAAATACACATGATTTAATTATAAACTTACTCTATCATAAATGTATAATTAAATATAAATATGATTCTTAGATCATATGTCGCTATATATACATGCCAACCTGGCTATATATTCATAAACTTAAGAGACCAGTCACATTCTGATTTTGGCTTGCTACACTCAAATATTTGCATTTTTGGTACATGTGCAATTTGGGATGAAAGTGAAAAAGGAACATGAAGGAGTAGATCTGTGGCAAGAGTGAGTATAAAAACATCAGTCCCTACTTTTCTCACTGTTTCAACCAAGGAGTAACAGGTTGGCAAGGATGGTGTAAAACAGAAATGGACCTCTCTCTGAAGTTCACTTGTGTTTATATCAATGTGACCCAAATCTGGCTGTGTTGACTTGTTTCCTTCCTTATGGTCATTCTTACATTCTTCCCTGTCTAATTTCTTAGGTGATCACCATGACCCAACATCAGTTTGAACTTACTATTGAAAACTGCAAATGGCTGATCTCACCTGCTGAGTCCTGCTAGTTCTAATCTAACTACCAAATCCTCCATCACTTGACGCCAAACTCCGTGATTATTTTCTTACAGCTTCATGTGTCTTTTTGCACGTCTTGCATGAAATCTGCACCTTCTCGTCCATAACAGCTCACCGTGTCCAGTTTTTCCACATGTGGAGCCCAATCTTGTTCTCTCCTTGTTTCTCTCTTGAATCTCATAGCCTCTTCCTATCAGATCTCCTACAATGTACCACACCATACCGTGTTTACACCAAATGAAGTGCAGTTGCCAAGCCTATCTGATCATTTAATCAAAACACTCCCTTCTTCATGCCCCTCCGCTAACGTGCATTTATCTCATGAAGAAATCAATCCACCAGTCACTACGTTAAAAGAAATTCTTAGCTCTCCCCTAACTACTTACCACCCTTGCTGAATCTTTTCTCCCCCCACATCCTCTCATCTCCAGCGACATTGCTCTCCTCAAGGTTTACATGTTGGTGTCTCATCTCTTTGCTGTCCTGTATGCCTAGCTTTTGCTGCAGAGCTGCAGAAACCCCCTTGATTTCTATTTATATTCAGTTTTCCGAGAAGACAACATGTGCATCTCTGCCAACAGACTGCAGTCCCCCTTGGCCCAAGCTTCAGAGATTTTTCAGAAAGTCCATAACGCACTGCAGTTAGTGCAAAGAAGAGACTAGAAAATCCTAAATAAGTGCTCATAGCTAAAAATGCAATGACATTACAAACTGGTTATAAATTCATCTGTACTCACACAAGTCGAGCTAAATGCTATTAATACTAACAGGCTAGGGGTGGGGGGGCGGTTTCACTGCTGCTGGCAGAGTGAAATCCATCACAAAATTATCGAGGCTGGAAAAGACTACTGAGATCATCGAGTCCAGTCTATGACCTAACATCAACACATCAGCCAGACCATGGCATTAAGTGCCACGTCCAGTCTATCCTCAAACACCTCCAGGGATGGGGACTCCACCTCTGCCCTGGGCAGTCCATTCCGGTGTCTGATCATCTTTTCTGTGAGGAAGGGCTTCCTAACACCCAACCTAACCCTTCCATTGGTGCAGCTTCAGGCCCTGCCCTCTCATCCTGTTGCTAATTGCCTGGGAGAAGAGCCTGACCCCCTCCTGACTACAATCTTCCTTCAGGAAGGTGTAGAGAGGGATAAGGTCCCCCCTGAGTCTCTTCCTCTCCAGGCTAAACACCCCCAGCTCCCTCAGCCTCTCCTCACCAGCCTTTCCCTCCAGTCCCTTCCCCAGCCTCATGGCTTCTCTGGACCCACTCCAGCTCCTCAATCTTTTTCTTGAAGTGAGTGGTCCAGAACTGCCCCCAGCACTCAAGGTGAGGCTTCACCAGCACCAAGAACAGAGAGAGAATTACATCGAGCTTGTCAGGGCACTCTACTGTCCCTGTTTCAGTTTATTAATTAGAAGAAAGGCTCTCAGAGCATAATTTAAACCAGCGACTGCTGTTTACACAGAGTATGATTTTAGAATACTCAGAGTGTCTTTTACATACATGCACTGCACGAGGCAAAGTGTTTTGTAGAATTGGGAAATTTGGCCTGAATATTGATACGAGTCTATAAATAAGTATGAAATCCCTCTTGGCAGCAGTGACAATTCTTCAGGAGATCACAGACATGTGTTGTTTTTCTTGTTCAACCACACGAGTCCCCTGGAACGCAGTCACTCTGTCAAAAGTGAGCATAGCTTTGCTAGACTTTTGCACGATGAGTATTTCAATATATGCTGTATCTCGTCTTCGGCAAGACCACCAGACAGAGACAGAGATACAGAGATCAACTGCACGACAGCTTCTGTTTGTCTTTGTTTCAGTTGCATGATGCTGCATTGCCTTGAGCAAAGTCTCTTACAAATCTGTACATCAAGTGCTATCTTAAAATTGTATTTCTATGGCAAATGCAGATTCTCAATTAACATTGAAAAAAACTGGTGAGGAACATTTGCTGATCCCTGGAACATGCCAGCTAAACGACATAGCATAACACAAGAAGGAAAGCATATGCCACCTCTTTTATGGGGAGGGATAACCAATACTTTTAATTGAGAAATATGACTCCCAAGTTGGCCTGTGAACCACCCTATAAAATCCAAGTCTTAATCCAAACAGTTTGCAATTCTGGTATTTTTTCAGACTTTTTTCCTCATGAACTACATTTAAAATAATGAAGTATCTTCTTTGGAGCTTGCACACGGCTCTAAAACGATCAGCATTTTAATGGACTGATTTTCAGAAATACCAAATTGATGAAAATATTTGCAGTTTCCCCACATTCCTCCAGACTCCATTTCTCCAATCCTCAATAGCATCAGCTAATAGATGGAACTGAATCGTTATCCGCCATTGTGACCATTTGTTTTCAATTTAAATACCTAACATCTACTGACATTGATAACCCTTTGCATCACTATATCCTGGATATAATTTTCTTTTCTTATTGTAGTAGGAACTTTGATGTTGTGTGAGACACTTCCTCAAAAATAAGTTGTAAGAAACCTCTGAGACTCACAGACAACTTTTAACAGCATTAAATCTTTGACAGGATGAGGGGCAAAAGTTTTAAACTATAGCAGAGTAGATTTAGAAAATCTGTTAGAAAAAAGTTCTTTACAATAAGGGCGGTGAAACACTTGAACTGGTTGCCCAGAGTGGTGGTAGAAGCTCCATCTCTGGAGGCATTCAAGGTCAGGCTTAATGGGGCTCTGAGAAATCTGATCTAGTTAAAGATGTCCCTGCTCACTGCAGGGGAGTTGGACTAGAAAACCTTTAAAGTTTCCTTTCAGCCCAACACATTCTATGATTCTAAATGGAAAGGCACCATTCCTTTGAAAGGGAAATATGGATCCATGACCTACTTCTACGAGGACAGCAGCAAGACTCATCCTAGACAACCATGTTCAGTGCCTGCACATATAACAGTATTTACTAGATGGCTGAGTATGGACAGGTGCTTAATCATGCCACTCACTTTTAATTAATCCTTAATCATTGATTTATATGTACTGATTGTCCCTCAAGTCTTATTTTTTCCACAACATTTACCTTAGAGTATATTTCAACATGTGCTGTTCGATTTGTGACTACAGAGAGGATGTGGTTATGGTTTGACAGAAAGGAAGCTTTGCTGTAGATGGGAAGATAAAGCTCAAAGCACCTACGCTGCCTTTTAAACACCTTTTTTTTTATTATTAACTGTCTTCCTTCTTGTGTCTCGTTCTTGGACGGGCGCTCAGCACATAGAAGAAATCCCATGTCCTGGGAGACGACCATTCTTGGCCCAGCCATGAATAACTGTGTGCTCCTGGAGGAACTGCTGATCAAAAAATCCCAGCAAAAGAGAAGGACTTCACCCTCCAACTTTAAAATCCGCTTCTTTGTCTTAACCAAATCCATTCTGGCTTACTATGAACATCGCCATGGGGTATGTCAAACATTTTCTCTCTCAGAGTAATGAAAAGAAGGATGACATTTATGCAAGGTTGGGAAGGATGCTCTTTGTTAAACGATATTAACATGTTTGGTCCTTGTTGCAGCACCATCCACTGAAAATTACAAAGTGGCCAAATGGGAAGTTTAGAGCTCCTGACCAGTAGGTGTATGATGTGCTTGAAGGAATGAGACTGCTTTGCCATTTTATAGAAATTATCTAGTCTTGTAGGAATTTAGCCAGAGCCATTATAACCAGCATATGTGAGTGTGTGTCTGGCCATTCACATGGGCACAGTGGTGAGCTGGGTTGGCATGCGGTGAAGGTCACAAATTTACTCTAAGTACAGATGCGAAAATCCTTATCCACAGATCTTTACACTCTTTATTGTTTTCTTGAGGGCAGCAGGCTGATGGCTTGTAGGAGACCAGTCTTGCCACTTGAAGTTCATTCAGCGGCCATGCATTAACAGGTCTAGTATTCAGCGTTAGCTTCAGAAGGGACACAACGATGAGATCCATGCTCAGACTAGGCACTGCTTCCCCAAGCTTGCATTTCCCTGATTTGTTAAATATGGACAAAATTAGAAGTCAATCTGCACACCCCATTGTGCTAAGCATTCTAGTAAAGCATGAATTCTATCTAGCTGGATGTTTGCTGAGCCTCATTACAGTTGTAAATAATGCTTGTTTCCAGCAGCCACTGAACATGCTGTCAATCCATTATGTTCAGGCACTGGTGCCGTAAGCAGACCAGTACTGGGGATCCTGCTGCCTTGCTGTCCAGCATTAGCAGCATCAGACATATCATCTTGCTCAGTTGCAGAAAATTAAGTTAAAACTGAACCCAAAAATGAAATTAAAGTACGTTGTGCCCTTGTATTGTATTGTAATGCAGTTGAGGCTGGATATTAGCTATAAGGGTTATCGGTCAATTTTACTTACAAGTTATTTATTTCAAGTATTCCCAAAATTTGTTGGGAAACAAAATGTTTTACTTGCTTTTATGTCATAACTATTGCTTTCTTACTGCCATATTTAAATAGGAGAATATTTATTTATTGTTGCATACTGTGCTGAAATTTGGGTCAAGCCTCTCTTTGTCTGCTACCCAAACTCTTTTAAATGACATTATTTTAAGATGTAAGATTTAAAATTCTGCTACAACTGTCCCACCTAATTGAGTAAAATTTTCAAAAGCATCTAAGTTACTCTGCTGTAGGTATTTAGAGAAATCTTTACAAATAGGTTTTTTTGGCATTTTCTGAGTCTTGGTGCTCTTGAGATGAATTCAACACACACTTTGCCTAGATACTATGGCAGAATTGCAGTAGGTGTCTGTCAGCACCTTTAGCCTGAACGGTTTGGAAAATCTGACTCAGTGACTTTCAGTGGGGCATAGATTTCATGTTATGTGAGTGCCTTTGGAAATTTTATCCCCTAGTCTTCTGAAAGGTCAATTAGGCCAGATGAGAGTTTAGTATACTGTTTGTTTGATGTTGTATGTTACCTGTTACATACATGAGCATGTGTATATGAACACATGTAAATTTAGACCCTTATACACAATTAAGGGAAGGTGGGTATGCCTGTAATTACAGGTCTGATTTTCCATGAAAAGTTGATGTTTTTAGGACACTAAGCGTCAAAATCAAGTTCAATGAGTAGAAGAACTTTGTACAACATGGGGAGAAAAGTGTTTGTCCTATGAAATACTCCCAGAACTGATCATCAGCCTTACTCTTCAGTAATCTTCCTCAAAATTAGATCTTCCTGGTAAGACCTCGGCATGGTGAGGTTATTGGTGTTCTTGAAAGAAAAGCTCAGGGTAGCCCACACAAGAACCATGTTGGTTTGTGCTGAGAATGGAATGAACCCTCAGCAGCGGAGGTCACAGACAGTCAAGGGGGAATTAAGGTACCTGCCCAACATGTCCATCCCCATGAGTGAACCAGGGCTGGGGAGCATGTACAGGCATTGAAATTGATGGTTTGTGGGGCTGATTCTCTAATTCTGTCCCTGACACATGTTTGGCTTTGCTCTGTGGGGACTTTCCAGACAATTTGTGGGGTTGGCAAGGGTTAGCACAGGCTTCCATCGTTGCCAGCAGGCAGTCTGCATGTGGTCGTCCTGCTCTGGAGGTTTAGGACAAAGTGGAAAGGACATTGCTATTGTCTGCCAGCTGTCTACTGTCACTGGGAATATCCCTAGGCACCTGTACTGCATTGTAGATGGGGCCAGCATTCCCTTGGCTTTAAGTTACATGTTTTTCAAGGGAAAGCTCTGTGGATGTTTGCCATGAGTTTTTAAAGCGTTTCTTTAAGAACCCCTTATGAACCTGTCCAGGGGTTTCCTGTACTCAGAGTTCAGTACCCTACAATATCCATCTCTCTGGTCCCATAAACTGGGGAAAGACAACTAGCAAACTGCTTAACTGTCTGAAAAGTCCCACTGACTTCATTTGGGTGGATTATAGTAAAGCAAACACTTCTGCATTAATCCCAGGCTTATTATGTATTGTCTGTATTTAACAAATTAGCACCCAGTCCCCTTCTCTGCATTTTGTGGGTATAAAATGATGTTTAAACATTTACTGTAGCAGTCCAAAGCAAGGAAATAAACAGGTCAGAAGGACACAGGGATGACTCTGTGAAGAATACCAGAAGCTGTCCAGACAACCAACATCATAAAGGCAAATTTTTGCAGTGATTGTAACAGCATTTTCGTCATGACAGCCACAGCTAGACAGAGAGCTCTGTTCTCCTCAGGGGCCAGGCACAGAATCTCCATTAATGTTAATGAAAGATATTTACATATCTCATTAGGAGAATGAGCCCCCAATAACTGACAACAATAAGAAGCTGTGTTTTCTAGAATTCATTACACAGTGCACAATGCAGGGCTGTCTTAACATAAAGCCCTTATAACAGGCACATGTATTCAGCCCCCGTCTCTACTGAAACACATCAGAATTGCCTTTATTATAACATTGCAAATCAATTGCATGGGCAAAAATTCTTCATTTCCTGGGTCTGACTTAAAAGCTTCTGTACATGTGAGTAAATGAGCACATGGGAGTAATCGGTTTAGCTATTTCAATGAGTTAGATCCTCACCAGAATACTCATTAATGCAGACACTGTGATAGTCTCATGGTGCCATTACACTTGCGGTTCTGCAGAAGAATCAGACTAGTGAATCCTTTTGGAGAAGGTGTTTAGGACAGAATTTCAGATGTCCATACTTAGCAAAAACACTGAAATGGTGACATACTCATGTCCCGTTGCCTAATGTGTTATGGAACACATTAGGAACTTCTTCATGGTGAGGGTGACAGAGCACTGGAACAGGCTGCCAAGGGGGCTTGTGGAGTCCCCTTCTCCGGGGACATTTAAAACCCTCCTGTATATGTTCCTGTGTGACTTGGTCTAAGTGATCCTGCTGTGGACTAGATGATCTTTAGAGGTCCCTTCCAATCCCTAATGTTCTGTGATTCTGTGGAGGACAACATACAGAAAAGAGAGTGAAGAGAGGTGCTTCAGACATGATGTAGAGGGTCTTGCATAATATTCAGCATATCACACTCCTACCTGGATGGGGATGCCAGAAATTAGCATCTTTCCTTGTATTTCAAGCTGGCTGTAGTCTAAGAGTGGCACAGATGTCTGAGGCTGATACCACACTTAGTGAATAGGCCACAGTGCTCTGGGCTAGTACCATTACTATTACATGATCTCGGCACCAAAACTGCTCATCTTGACATGGCTCAGCCCCACAGAGAGCACTTGAGACTGTCTCAACTATGGGGAAGCACTCCATGTCCCTACACCACAATTCTTTCTCTTCAGAAATAGGTATCTTGCCCTATACATGCATTCTGAGAAGGATTTCAAGGCTAGGAAAGTTGCATTTACACCTGGGAGATTCAGGCACATAAAATTTTTTTACGTTTTATATCTTCCTACACTCATGGGCTGTTACTGGTCCAGCTCTTAAAGGCAGCGCTAAAGGCACACACAGAAACAAGACCAAGTTCCCTCAGCACTATTCTTCCTACACCGGTCAGTTGCCCAAGAGGTCACATAGAGCCTTGAGTCAGCCTTGTCCTGAGCTCTTTCAGTCAGATCTTTGATATTCAGGCACAAAGATGGCACTTTGGTGTATCTTGAAATTTTCTTTTGGTTTCTTGTTCCAGGAGAACAAAGGAAAAAACTTGGCTGAAAAGCCTTTTATCAGCATCTTAAAAATGCTTCAGCTGCTTCTGTTGCATTATCTACACATTGGGTCATTTGCAACAGTCCAGCTATGAGCAGCAACAAAATCAGCACTTTGTTCCTTGGTACATTAATCCCTGTTACTTTGATTACTCTACACAGAATCCAACTTGTCCATCCTGCCCCCGACAGACTTATTTTCCCAAGAGTCTGATGTAGACTTTTCTTCTGAAGATCTCTGTTTGGGTGTTCCTATTAGTTAAAGTGACTGTTCTTGCCATTTCCCATTGCTCTGTATATTCCTAATGCCTTAACATTCATGAAGTGATAATCCTCGTCTAAAGTTAATTTAATTACGGCTTTAAATAAATGCATATCTGAGTAGAAACATAATTTTTTCATAAGCTGTCATGCATTTATTAACAGGTTCTGTTGGCTTGCCAGAATGTGCAATACCATCTGTCTTCAGATGTAAATCCACTAATTTGTTAATAATACACATATCACCCACAGTCAGGCTTGGCATCTGTCTGCATCACACCAATTTCAATGAATTTTCATGTCATAAAATCAATGGAACCCTAAATACAGAGGAGATGAGGTACAAGCCTGTGCCTGATATTCTTATCTGGCTTTTCTACAGTAGCTACTTCGGCTTCTAGTGCCTGCCTTTGCTTCATATGTCAGTCAACATTGCAACGGGTGGCACCGCAATGGTGGCCTGTTGCTTTATATTCTTTCATTTTTTCTGACATTTGTTTTTGTCCTTAACGTTTGTGGGGTTTTTTAATGAAAAAAATATGTCATTTAGTTGATTTAATTTAGCTTTCCTTGTTTCATTGAATCCTTCATTCACCACCGCTCACTCCTCCAAGTCTTTGACAGAGCCAAGAATAGGATTGAAGAAACTAATATAGTTTCTGGTAGTTGCTCTGTAGGCTTTTATGTAACGTGAAAGACTTGTTTCCATCTTATTACAAGGCTCATTTGAAAGCCAAGAATCTTCCTTTTTTTAATTCTCTTTCTCGATGATGACATTGATTTTCTGGTCAAACCACTTGCATTGATAGCAGGGATGTGCACCATGATACCCCTCTCAGGTGGGAGCTGAGAAGATGTAAACATCGGAATTGTCTTTGGGCTATTGCAGATGTGTGACACCCTGTGATGGGCCAAGAGGAAAATGCTCTTACGGCCAAGCCTGAATTATTCTGAAACAGGCATTTTGATGGTGACATTTGCTGGGGTTTTCCCATTTTATGTCAGCCTGAGCACGTTGCTCTCAGGTGTTTCCTGAGAACGTGTGCTGTGCCAGGAACAGTCCATGCTGCTTCCCATTTGTGACCATCTCTCTTTGCTCTTTGTAGCTGGGAGAATATTTGAGATTGGTTACTGTGCTCTTAATAGCAACACCATGAAATTGCTCCTTTGTTACTCAAGACACCCACCCTCGTGGGCAGTCAGCCACAGCTGTGGGCTTTGGGGACACAAGATTCCTCTCTGGTTTTACTTCTGTTCAGTCTCAGCTCTCATCAGCTGAGTGGAAAGGATTTCTCCTTTTTGTGTCCTGGCTCTGCCTGTGTATCACCGGTGCAGGTGTTTCTGTTCCTAAAAGCAGTGGGGTTCCTGGGCATTGTTGACAGTACAGCAGAGAGGCCACAGTCTTCATGGCAGGTGATGAAATACATGAATGGGAAGAAAATTTACAGCACTTAAATTCAGTAAATCCACTTTTGGAAGTGTAGCCAAAGGACAGCAACACAGATGGAAGAGGAGCACTGTATTTCCACATTTTAGAAAGGAAATTTATTTTTTTATTTTTTAAAAGTACTAAAAAGGCACATGTGAAGTTCTACCTGCATTCAAGCATTGCCTCTGCTCCCTGAAACTAGCTCAGGAGACCTGAACCTATTTTGACCTCTCCATCACACCATCGCACACATGTATACAGCATGAAAAAAATGACCTGGTTTGGTTTCATCACCTCAAGCCCAGAGTAAGAAACCCCAAAATCAGCTTCAGCCTCTCTCCAGCCTACACATTGAGCCCAGCCAGAGCAGAAGCATTGACACAGGGCAAATGGGTCATGCCAGGAGCCAAGGCAAAGACCTCTCATCTATTTAATCACCAATTAAGAATGGTTCTTTCTAGTCAAGATAATAAGTGAAAACATGGAATTAAGTTTGTCTCAGATTCTTACAAAAACCCCTGACACTACAGAGAAGGACATTAAATGCTTCTATTGATAGATTTTTTTCGTGGTTGAGCTTGTGAAAAACTGGAATTTCCTACCTTGCAGCTATAAATTAGCTTCCCCCACCCTCCTTCCAATCAAAACTGTCCATCTGCAACTGGGCAGCCGCAAACATAGGCTCATATTCAGACCTTGTGGTGGGAGGAAGGACCCCATGTCTAGTGGGGGACAAGGCAGGTCTACACTGGGGACAACTGTAGACTCCTTTCTGCTGTGAGGTGCCTGTCTGGGCTGGGAGGAGCCCCAAGCATTGCAAACCAAGGGGTGCACAGGCAGTGGGAATGAAGTGCAGGAAAATAGCAAGGTGAATGCAAACACCCAGTGATGCAGGGTAAGGAATGCCCAGCTGTAACGTGGGGAGGCCTTGGCAATGACTGCTGCCAAGGAGTTTGTCACTTCATGGATCTTACCCCTCACCAACACAGGAGAAACAAGATACATGTTCTTACACAAGTTTTGAAGCAAGCCCACTGTATGAAACATGGCATGTCTGCCAGAAGACACTGCTCTCTGCTCCATGCTCCTTGAGATAAGGCTCTGCACTCTCCTGCCTTGTCTCTTCCTAGCATTTCACCTCCTTTCCCCCTGCTTCCAGCTCTGGTGACCGCATTTTTGGTAAATACAGTGGTGTTCCTCAAAACCTTTAAGCATTCACCAAGGGACCTTCAGCCTAAACACTTGGTGCAGCGCATTGATGAACGGTCTTCACAAAGAGCAGCAGCAAACCATTGGCCAAAAAGCAGCAAATTCCCCAGCCTGCACAGCCCTAAATCACACAGATCTTATACATTCGTGCAGCCTGAGGGTGCAGAGCTATGTTGAGGAAGTGTGCTCACGGCACAGATCTGGGTCACCTGCAGCAGCTGCTGACAGTTCACTGTGCTCTTATGGGCTCCACATCCTCACCCCTGCCCCAGCCCCTGGGCTGGTGAGAAGTGATTTGTTTCATTGGGTGGCCAAGCTGCCTTGGTGGTGGTTGTTGTGTTTTCTTAGCACAAGGAAGATGCCAGGTGGCTGATTCCCCAAGCAAGCTTGGTGAGATGCCTTCTTGTGCTGTAGAGCAGGGCTGTGTCAGTTGTCCCAGAGTCAACTATCCTGGTGTCTAAGGCAAACAGGGACCGTTGTGATCATCTAGTTCATGCAGTAGACACAAACTAAAGGATGAATCAGTGAAATAGTTGTGGCATGAGGAGGTGAAATACCAAAGATGAACATGGTAATGCTTTGGGCTTGTGATGCACCTGGCTCTGTTCTGAGCAGTTCTCTCTCCTTCCCGGAATTGCCATATTGCAAATAATGAACCAACAGAAAGAAAACACGAGGTCTGTACTTCTCCTCGTGGGCCCTTCATTAGCCACACACATTACACAGAGAGACCAATGGCGGTTTCTTTGACTGACTGGCTAAAACATCTACTTAATTATACTCCAGGCAGACTGAACACAACGAATGGAGATCTGTCAACATGTTTTGTCTCACTCTTTTAGGAATTAGTCTCTGAGGTTTTTTTTGGAGACCATTTTTAAGAGGCTTTTTCTTTCCACTTCCTTCCAAATGGCCCGGTTGCTTTTGTTGGATTAAAGTGCAGTCAAGCATCACAAAAGCAGGGATATGTTTAGCTTCCAGCCCAGTTTCTGGGTAGTGTCAGGTTTGTAAGTGGTAATTCCAGTTGTTTGTGCTGCTGCAGGGCTGTAATTGCTATCTATCAACAATGTCCCATCTGCTGCAGATCCACCGGGCAAAGAACTGGCTGCGAGATGCACCCTGACGTTGTACTGCAACGTGAAATTACGAGGAGCTTCCGTTGCTGAATTATGTGATTATAAGGAGCACAGTAGGTGATGAGAGCTGCAGGATGACTGCACAAAGCTCCTTGAGAAGGCTGGACTCTGTCTTTCAGCAGAGCCCGGAAAGGTATCAACACAACTCAGCCTGCAGTGAAAGAGCAGAGCGCGTGACTGGCACAGCACCACTTCCTACAGACTCAGAGGAGTGCATGTGATTAAGCTCTGGGACTTCAAAGGAGTAAGATGAAGGAGGGTTCAGTGCTAGCAAAATTGAAGGTTCTTTTAGGAAATAAATGGCTTTGTGTCTCATCAAAAGGGTAGAAATCCCAGGGGCAGAATAGATGATAGAGGAGATTGTGGAGAAGAGACAGAGGAAGCCAAGTCTAGAAGAAAGAAGTGAATAGACAAGAATAAAAGAAAACACATGGTGAAAATGGGGTGCAGTAAAGCCTTCTAAGGCTTGGCAATACTCTTGATAGTTAATTGGTGTTTACACTTAGGGGCGCTTTGTGGCCTTGGGTTTATGGATATAAAAATATCCCGCTCTGCCCTCTAGAGCCACACAGGCAGATGTTGTCTACAGGAGACAGTCCTGGCAGTAAATCCCAAGACACTGGTTAAACTGCAAACAAATACAAGTACCAAACCCAAACACGCTAGCAAAGTTGAGGTCTCTTCCAATCCCTAATGTTCTGTGATTCTGTAGAAGTCCAGCAAGAGCGATGTGAGACCACACTGTAATTTTCCTCTCTTTTCTCAAGTCCAAATATACAGAGGCAAAATAGCCATTTGTGCAAGAATGAGGTCCGGGGATGCTCGGAGCCTCTCTGTTTCAGGCTGTTTGACAGTACACAGTGGCAAACCTCACCCAGACTCCAGTAGCACCAGCTGCTTCCCTGTTTTAAGATAAATATAATGACAATAAGTAGCAATGGAGCAGCAGTGAAGGTCGGCACACTGGTGGGGATGGCCACTGCCAGTGGGGCAGAGCCACTGGGTTGTGGTCACATAGAGAGCAAGGGGCAAGAGGGAGCTGGAGGGTGAAGGACACAAAGGGTTGTGCTGGGGGTCCAAAGTGGGCAGGAGGTTGCTGAATTCTTGCTTGTCTCTAGGTGATAACCTGTGACAGAAACAATGCAGTTGCTGAAGTTCATGGTCCCTCCCATCTCCTGCATTTGTGAACAAGAAGATTTTGCATTTGAGGGGCTTCTTGAACTCACCAATTTCTGAAATGTTGTCACAAAGCTGAACTAGGGGACAGCTCCTGTTTAATCCCTACAGAAAATGAATCAAAACAGGAAACCGGTTTGCCCCCAAAGAACGAGTGCATTTGTAGAGCAGCCTTCAAAAGTGTGCACCAGAGCCTTAGCTCAGCGCCCGCCTGCCCCGGCTCAGCTTCTGCCTCACCCGCTCTTGCAGAAGCTGTGCCACTCACCGAGGAGCTGTGGGGCAAGGATTTGGTAGGAAATAGGGTATGCCAAGGTACTTGGGATGCTTGGGTGTCTGTTCTTTTCTCACCCTATCCTGACCATCCACAGAGATATTTAGCTATCGTATAGGATGAATAACGACACAGCAGAGGCTGCCAAAAAATAGTTCTGTTGGCAAGTTTATAAGATTATTTAATTCAACGTTTCCTGTTGCTTTTTTCTTAGCTAAAAACCCAGACAGAATAAAACCAGCAAAGTGATTTGTGTCTTGGAAAATAGATGCAATAAAAGTGTTATGTTTTAGATAAAACGGATGGTTTTCATCTTCTCCATACCCAAATATACTTTTAATGAAGTATTGTTTTATAGGTTTTTCAGTTTAAAACAGAAAAATTAGTAAATTGAATGTTTTAGGAAAATAGGATTTTTTAGGTAAAAGATCATTTCATTTTGTTGGGAGGAAAAAAATCACCTTAATTTCAACCTAAGGTTCTCTGAGAATCCCTGTGTTGAGTTAAAATGTAAGTATGTGCAATTCATGCAGAGCTGCCACATATGAGGATGTCTCTTTAATTATCTTACATAACCAGTTAATTTGCTTCTGCTCCATTAAAATGAAGTCTCCTGTGGACATGACAGCCTTGTCTAATTATTCACTTAATCCACAATCATTAGCATTAACCAAGTGCTTTTCCCCATCTTTAGAAAAAAAGGACTTTGAAGGGGTCTGTGGAACTTTCTAGGATTAAATGTGTGGAAATTGTGAAAAGTGACATCATCATTCCTTGTCAGTACAAATATCCCTTCCAGGTGAGTCTGTCTGTTGATAGAGATACCACTTCTTCATTATTAGTATTATTATTACTATTATTATTGTTATCATTATTTATTTCATTAATTAATGATTGATTGATTGTTATGTTATTCCTTGCGCTGCCATTTATCAGAACTTTATCACATTGGTGACACTATTTTTCATAATAATTATGGTTTATGGATTTCAGCAAATACAGGCTCATTTCTCTTCACAATGTAAGAGAGAATTATCTGAACTCAGGTTTTCAGATAAAAGCTAATGATTATGACCCGCACGCACGATAAATATGGAGATAACTTTAAAAAAGGAAAACCGTCACCACAAAACAAGATTATTGATTTTTTTCTTCACTCTCCATTGTCTCAAAAATAGCACCAGTTTGGAGACTTGTTACTGTCATTCCGACAAATCATGAAGTCGCTCGTAGGGTTTTCTCTAACCTACGTTTGAACTGTGCAAATGGATATTCACCACGGTCCAGCCTGATCCCTGCAAAGTGGCACCTTGCACAGACAGGATAAGGAAGAGGAAATAATTTTCCAGCAAAGTTGGGCCAGGAAACCCTTCGTCCAGCTTGGGGTGGTCCCCAGGCAGGATCCTAACAATTGTCCTGGTATGCTACAAAATACTGCTGTGTTGGTGCATAATGAGCACTTTAGAAACCAGATGATTTGAGTGTTACAGCCTGTTTATGAGCATTTGGGAGCAGCAGATGCTGTTGTATGTTGCAAATAGCTCTCGATGAGCAGCCCAACATGAAAGCTCTTAACTGGGACTGGGTAGGATCTGCTGCTGGGGGAAAACTTGGTGAGGTAACCTCAAATGCTCTTAACTTGAGAGAGCATGGTCTAGGTAAGGAACAAATGATCAGATCTCTTTGGGTTTGGTCTGTATCTCCAATTCTTATAGGAACACACAAAATAAGTTAGTGGCCATTACTGGTGGGAAGTTAATGGACAGTGCTCTGTTGAGGTCATAGCAATTGCTCTTTCTTGTAGTGCATCTGCAATTATATTGTCTGGGTTTTTTAAAAGAATATCTTGGCTGCACCCAGCCATAAATCTTCTGTGGAACAACCAGTGGCTTTTTGGTTTTTTGCAGCTCATGAGTAATTTTTGTGCCACAGTGCATTTTCATGGCTACATCTTCTGGAGATGTGCTTCTGGAGATATTTCAAAATCTGCCTTCAATTGCTGAAACATTATACAGACATAACAATAATGTCAGCAGGAGTGGCTTTAAATAAGTAGGAATTATTTCTCCCCACTTTTTTTAGAGGTTATAATTTGCCTCTCCATAGCAAGCAAAGCAACTGAGTCACATGGCTGTGTGTGCCTTCAGGCCAAGAGATAGCAGATTTTTCCTGTTCTTTAAAATAATAATCAGCATGGCCTTATCTAGACCCTTGGAGAAACTGAAAAAAAAAACCTAACCAGATGCTCTTTTAGAGAAGCATCTGTTTAAAGAAAGTGGTCAAGACTTTTCAAAGCCTTTTTGCATCAACAAGACAAGACCCCATTTGGAATTAAATTGTTGAGATAAATAGTGGAAGAGAAAAATAGATTATATGTTACATCAAATTCTAGGAGAAACTGCAGTCCAGTTCAGTTCTCATGATGATTATCCCTCTACTCTCAAACTTCACAAAGGTTCTGTATTTCTCCTCCTTCTTTTGTTCATCGTTAAGGTCAAACTGATGCTAACAGCATCTTGATTGCTCATTGTTCATCTGCTCCAACTTCTTATTTCCCCTCTATAATCCTACTGAAAGCCATTAAAAACTTTGAAGAATAGTAGTAATCCAAATAATCTCCAGGAAGTTGCTTAAAATGTATCCTGACACAAGAAAAGCTACATTTGGCTCTTAGATCTTAAGTGAAGGTATCTTGAAATAAACTGCTACGAAGCAGATGCCATTTCCCCGGAGATGCTTTAGAAGGATAAACTGCAGTCAGCAAGTAACGGGCTGAATCCTCTGCAGATCGAAATTGCTGTCTCCATTGATTTCACAGGCATTTCTTAACAGCACAAAATTGATTTGAAACACTGCTTATCTAGAATCCTTTCTTGATCAAGATTCCTACTCCATTTTAGATAATCAAAAGTCAATGAGGTTAATCGATGCTTCTGAACAGACTCTGTTACTCCACTTCCCATGTCATCATTTTACACCAAACTTGTTGGTATGAGGACTGCTCCCACTTTCCTGTAGTGACTCCATTGTTCCCAAAGTATCTGGGATTGCTTCTAATGTCTGGCTCCCTTGTTTGCTCCCCTCTCCAGATCGTCCATGATAGCTACGTACTATATGTGTTTGCGCCTAATCGTGAGAGCCGGCAGAGATGGGTCTCTACACTGAAGGAAGGTAATAAAACCCTTGTGCCCACCTAATCACTAAAGTGACTTATCCCAGCCCAGTCTTCTCACAAACTCTAATGCAGAAAAACTGTGCAAGAGGATGTTAGAAAGAAGTTCTTTACTGAGAGGGTGGTTAGGTACTGGAATAGATTGCCCAGGGAGGTGGTGGTGTCAC
>JAOXOE010000765.1:10905521-10921769 GCA_028565055.1 Phoeniculus purpureus | reverse complement strand
AATAGGATAAAGGTTGGACTCGATGACCCTGGAGGTCCTTTCCAGCCATGATGATTCTGTGATTCTGTGATTCTGTATCTAAGTATGCAAAGCGGTAATAGGGAATGAAGTTGTGAAATCAAACTGCTTTTAAATTTGGCGGGTGTGTTTTCACCAGCAGCAGAAAATTCAGGCATGGAATATTTTATTCCTATGGCTATTTATTTAAAGAAAATCATTTTTTCTGCATACAAGATTTTTCAGCTCGTATCAGTAGACTTTTTGTTTAGATTACAATCATGAGTATTAAGAAACATTTCTGTGGGTAACTTTCATTTCCTGTTCACATCTTGAATTGTGCTGTGGTTCGCTGCAATGATTCTGAAGTGAGGGCACAATAGCTAACAACCACAGGCAGAAACGAAGCACAAGACTTGACAAAAGGAAGGTGTTACCTAGTTATATAGAACTTACACCAGACTTTTTCCTGCTTTATAACACAAGGTACTGCATTTGTTCACTCTGAAAACCTTGTACCTGATGGAGATATTATTGTCTATGCACTTAGTCTTGCAACCAGTTATCCCCTTTCTGGAGCACACCTGCTCCAACCTTCTGCTTTGTCACGTCTTCTCATTCAACATTTTGAGACTGTCCCTTCCCTTGCATAATTCACTACTTTTGGGAGAAAGGATAACACTAATGGAAGAGGCTGGTAATATTCACCAAAGCTTGGTTTGACAAGAATAAGAAGCTTATTTAAAATGCAGATTATTTCCATTCAGCTTGCAATGTCTTTCAGAGCTGATGTGAATGTGAACAAATTCACTTTGCCACTCTTTTTTCTTTCCCTAACACTTTTCAGAAACCAGAAACAACAACAGTTTGGTTTCAAAGTGTCATCCAGATTTTTGGATAGATGGGAAGTGGAGATGCTGTGCTCAGACAGAGAAAATGGCAGCTGGCTGCGTGGAGTATGACCCCTCCAAAAACGGTATGGGATTTGGTAAGCCAACCCTCACCACGGAAGTACCTAGCAAAAATAAAGAATCAAATCTGTCTTCTACAGAACATCAAAGGATATAATCTTACATTTCCATCAAGACACATGTTGCTGCCATGGGATAGTCCTTAGTTTGGCATGGCCATTACTCTGTGTGTCGTTCTTTGTTTTGAATTAACATTTTCCTTTCTGTGATGCCTGGTGCCGTCTTTTGAATGAGATGTGGAACTGAGAACTTGAGCAGCTGTGGTCAGTCAATAAGTCATAATAACAACTTTTCTGACACATACAAATTCAACCCTGTGTGTCCTGTTTTGTCCTAACTGTGTTTCCTCTGTGGTCTGAATGGCCAAGTGTAATCTTTATTTGGGCTCCTGAAAAGCACATTCAGTCATTTCTCACCCAAGACACTTCTGTCTTGTGTGTGGCTGATTCTTTAATCAATCTGTACACCAGTTTCAAACCCATGCCATGTGGCTGAGTCACTTTATGGGTGCAGGCTTTTGCTCTTGCCATGTCTTACTCTGAAAGACACTGGTCTTGTATCACCTTTATTAATTCATTAAATTGATGGTTTCTCCCCGGGCTTTGTCCAGATCTACTTCAAATTAGCTTTCTCGGTTTCATTTCAGTCTCAAAGAAGCCTCTTCCTCCCATTCCTGAAGATAACTGGGTGAGTGCAATGAGGCACGCTAAGCTGTTCTTGCTGTCCTGTGTGTTTAACTAGCAGCAATGAATATAATCTTAATAAGGTTTGCCATGACCTAGAACATCACTTGTGACTACTACATTCCCTGGGCTTTTCTATTACCTTTTCCATGTTTTTCCAAAAACTCTCTGTCAGCAGCATCTTACTAGAGTTCAGTCCTGCACAGACATCTTGGCTTCACAAAGAGCTTTCCAACAGGGAGTGCAGCTTCAACTGCATTTTTTTTCAATTTGTAGAAAGGGCAAATACAGAAGCAGGAAGGATATGAGAAAAGCTGCTGTGAAGAAGAACAGAGAAGTGATTTTTCAAAGTCACCTGTAGATGGGACAAAATGTCATTGGCTTGTTTAAGAAGAAGGGAGAGGCAGGCTGGTTCTTAGGGCTGGCTGCCTTACTGAAGAGCAGCGGGGCATTGGGACAGAACCTCTGGGGAGGCCATGAGATTTTATCACTGGTAGTTAAAAGAGTTTAGGAAACATCTGTGAAGAATAGATGAGCCAGAGGTAACCCTGCCCTAGGAAGGAGCAGATAACTATTTTCTACACTACTCAATTTTCTGTATGAAATTCATTGCTTGAAAGTACTGAAAATTCTCTTGTTGCCAGCAAACCCCGTTAGGAACCCTGGGCTGCTTTCCTAGCTTTTGGACCCAAAGGACACTGGTCCCTCTGCCAGGGAAACACTATTTTAGAGCACATGCCATTGTTGTTGATGAGTATGAAAATGATAAGCCCTTCTCCTAATTTGTGCAGAAATTATTGCTCAACTCCAAGGAAGCCGTAGTCATAGCCATATATGACTATGAAGCCCAGAATCCTCAGGAGTTGACGTTACAATATAATGAGGAATATTATGTGATTGACAGCTCTGAGGAACATTGGTGGCTGATTCAAGATAAGAATGGGTGAGTCCCTTTTCAACAGCTAATTAACTAATCCTTTCTAAATGCAATTTGTTGTTTCATTAACATACATGCTGCCTCTAGTACGACTTGTGTGAAACATCCTCTGGAAAAGAATTATGGAAGGCTTTTTATGGTAACTTTCTTCCTTTTGATGTTCCTTGCATTCAGGCAGCTGGAGAAAAAGGATTGGAAAATTAATTTCAAAAAATAAGCAGCCCTTAGCTCAGTCTGATATTTGGGGGGAAATTGTGAAACTCTCCAAGTGTAGAGGTGCAGTCAGTTGTTTCCTTCTCTAGTATTTAATAGTATATTAAACAACCAGCACTTCTGCCATGCAAAGAACAGGAAAACCTTTTGGGGCTGACTCCCACAGATACAGAGAAAATCCTGTCTGTCTGGTGCACTCACTCCATGTCACGTTTTAACAGGCATGAAGGCTACGTGCCAAGTAGCTACCTGGTGGAAAAATCACCCGAGAATCTGCAAATATATGAGTAAGTTGTGCCTGTGTTTTTCTAGTACCTCAGTGCCCAGGATTTGTTATAGAAGCCGCAAGCCTCCAACGTCCCTACCCCATGTAATGTGTCGCAGCCTGTGCTGGAGATACTCAGTTCAGAAGCATCTCAGCAGAAACTTTTCTAACCTAGAAACACTGACATGGAGTCTTTTGATGTTTTCAGGTGGTACAATAAGAACATCAGCAGAAGCAAAGCAGAAACACTCCTCAGGGATGAGGTAAACCAGTGTTATATGTGGGGTGGGTGGGCAATAATAATTAATGACAAATGAGGAGGAACCTGTGAGGGCTGCTTTGTGCAAGAGAGAGCTGAACCCTGGGTTCCTACCATGTTGCTGCCGTTGGCTGTTCTCAGAGTGCAATGCAAGATAAAGGACCACTAGCAAACCCCCCTTACCTCCACAACAGCTGAGCGTGGGCAGACAGCTGTGTGTTTGGTCAAACACACCCAGTAACTGAGGCTGACGGAAAACACTGTCTCACAACACTGTGTTGACTGAAAACTGTGAGTTTAGCTCATCTTTACTAGCCCTGCAGGAGGTCTGTGGAGTTCTTTGGAAATCTAACCAATCTTGTGCTGAAATATTTTGTGTGAAAGCCAAGAGCAGGGGGTTGGTTTCTTTTTAGGCTTGTGTTTGTGCCCATGTGAGTATGCATCTGTAGCTTTTCAGTTGAGACAGAGTTTTCCAGTGAAAACTGTAGTGAAAATAAACTCAGTATGTTCTTGTTCAAATTTTCCACACAGGCACAACCTTAGTTTTTAAATCAGCTCTTCAACCAACAAGAGTACAAAACAAATTGGTGTTTCTTGGAATCGTGTTTTATGAAAATAAAAGCATCTTTGTGCTGTTTTAGAAACACTCGTTTTCCTATAAACTCCTATGCGTTGTGTCCACACAAGGCTTAGTGATCTTATTTTTTCCTTTGTTCCTCCCAGCACCGTTTTTCTGTGGCAGCTACCCCTGTGTGCCTGTAGAGCCCTCTGGTTCAAAACCTTGCAGCCCCCCATAGTTCCCCACAGAAATATGGCCAAGGTCACGAGTGATCTTCAGCCAAAACTGCTGTCAAGTGAGATGGAAATACAAGAACAGTGCTTAAAAATAACTCAGGCGGGATGCTGTCGGCAATACTTCCCTACCTGTGCAAGCAACACCATGCTGCTGGGGGATGAGTCCTAAAGCCCTCTCTGATGTAGATGTTTCTACAGCAGCATGTGGAGACTGGTTTTAGAGCTTCTCTGTGCTATATATTACAGAATTACAGAATCACCTAGTTTGGAAAAGACCTTCAAGACCATCTAGTCCATCCATTAACCCAACTCTGACAAGTCCCCAACTAAACCATATCCCTAAGCACTATGGCTCTACAATTCTCAAATACCTCCACCACATGGGGACTCCATCACAGCTCTGGGCAACCCATTCCAATGTTTAATAACCTTCTCAGGAAATAAATTCTTCTTCATATCCAACATGAACTTATCTTTGTGCGACTTGAGGCCATATTTGTATAGTTCAGGTATGATGAATGTTGTGCAGGCATGAAGAGACAACCCTGAAAGGTTTATAGCCAGGGCAGAGCTGCACACTGAAAGGCAGTAGGGGATGCAGCAGCAGTCCTGGTCCCCGTGTTCATCAGGATCTGAACACAGTTCCTGAGTGCACTTGACGAATTAAGTGTCGTGGGAAGATAGAGTATAGATAAAACAGAAGAAATCTACTACATAAAGCAAAGGAGAGAACGAAGTAATGAGGCACTTGGGGTGCCAGATGAAAAGCCTCTTTATCTGCAAACAGAAGAAAAATGTGTGTTTATTATCAACGTGTAGTGTAGGTCAGCACAGAACATCACATCCAAACCGTGATGTGAAATCATCACCTCTGCCATCTGATCCATTAGTGCCCGACCCTGCAGGATCATGGCCTGTGATTCATTCTAGCATTCAGATGAGCAGAAAACAACTACAGTGAAAAAATAAAAAGGAAAGTAGTTCTGTGAGTGCCTGAATGGAGGAAGCCAGCTTTCCTACACGTTTATATACAGATATTTGATGACCAGGGTACCCATGAAAGGGCAGGACCTTGACCAAGCTTTCCCATTCGTGGCACGCTGGTAAATCATCTTTCATACACTCTCATACAGACTCTCTGGTGCTGAATAAATTATACTCTTGTTCTGTGGCTGCTCTCTCAATGGACTTGCAGTCAAGAGGGTTTGCCTTTCCTCTCAGGTGAGCTTGTTGGAAATGGGTATCATCAGTGTTATGTCAGGGTTGAAGCAAACAATGGGTTCAAAATTTTCACAGGAGAGGTTTGGAGTGACACAGATACAGAGGCTCATGTACCCACACCCACACATATTGAGCACGAGTGCATAAGTCTCATTTCCTCAGGAAACTAAGCTAAAAATACATAGCAGCCACAAGCTGCTATGAGCCCTGGGTAGCCAGCAGAGCTGTGCATGGAATGGGTCAAGCTCTGTCCTTTGGCTGATGGCTCTTTTTTTCCTACATGTTTAACACCTCCTCATGACTGAGCATAGACAAGGCTGAAACAAGCAAAACTTTGCCCCCAGCCTACTTCTTTTTTTTCCATTATGTTTCTAACCAGTTTTCTCTCCTTTGGTCCTATCACAGGGTAGGGAAGGTGCCTTCATGGTGAGAGACTCGAGGCAGCCTGGCATGTACACAGTCTCTGTTTTCACCAAAGCATTAAGGTACGGTAGAGCTCAGCAGCTTTTCACATCGATTACATCAATGGAATGGCTTCTATGAGAGTGCAAGCTCTGTAGCTTTTTTGGCGTTATGAAGAGACAGCAGAAGGCTCATGAAAATTACAGAGGAAAGCAATTCCAAAAAAGGCAGAAGAGTTAGCTGCTATTTGCAAAGTGCATTAAAGGCTCCACTTCTCCTCGCATCCAAATATATGCCTATAAATCCCTTAGACATCACTGAGGGTGTAATTTTAATGAAATTGTTCCTCCAACTGATGTGTTGGCAGGATCAGCATGGACTGTGTGCTGGACTCATCAGAGGTGGGTAATACAAGACGAGTGAAAGGGTTTCAGTGATGGGGCAGACAGTTTTGTTTCAGAAAGGAGAAGCAGAGAAACTTAGTACTTAATCTGCCCTTATTGGGAAACCTCAGCCGTTCTAGAGATGAGGCCATCTATGAGTGAGAGGGCAAACATACTGGTACACTGCTCTAGTTAACAACCGCAGCTCACTCCTCCCTCCTTCTCTCCTCTTCAGCACAGATAACAATCCTGTTATAAAACATTATCACATCAATGAGACAACTGACCTTCCCAAGCGATATTACTTGGCAGAAAAGCATGTGTTTGACTGCATCCCTGAACTCATCAACTATCACCAGCACAATGCAGCAGGTGAGTGAAGGCTGTCCAGCGAAGTTGTCTGGTAATGCAGCCAGCTGGGTGTTCTGAATGAAGGAAGGCTCCCAAACCCTGTGTCCTTATAATAAACTGATAAAAGGCATCACCACACACTTATCCTGGCACTTGTATGGTATGACAGGAAAATTACCACCTCAGGCCAGCTTCCTTCTCTTCATCCTTCTAAGGCTGACTATGACCGATGCAGATGTTGCAATGAAATACTACAAAGAGGCCTTTCATTCCTAGTTGCCCATGGCCAGACCCAGCTACCTGCTTGAATTGTGCTGCAGGGTCTTCCGATGACAATATGTCCCTGGGTATTGGTTTGACACAAAGTTAATGACACGGCCAGGATCCACAGGCAGACGTGGGAGTCAGCAAAGGCTCACACCCCTACAGTCCAGGAGTACCAATGGAAACACTGGACTTCAAAAATACCCTACAATTAAAAGGTATAATTTGGAATGTCATCGGAGTTTATTAATAGAGGTTCACAGCTCACATTTGCTGACAGAGTGAAAATGAGAAATAAACTGAAGCTGCTCACAACTGGCTTCCTTCTAGCAATCAGGAAATCACAGTCTGAATAGAGATTCAGCTGCCCTCAAGTGGAACTGAGAACTCAGTACAATAAATTCACTTCCAGTAGCCAGACTGCCTTCTGAGGATGTGACAGCCACATTGCCCATGAACTGTGACAGTAACTAGAACCCTCCTTTTCCTCTGTTATTCAGGTCTTGTCACTCGTTTGAGGTATGCAGTGTCTTCTTGGAGAAAAAAGGCCCCGATCACCGCAGGGCTGAGCTATGGTATGGGAGCTACTTCTGTGACTATTTTGGAATCACACTCCTTGCTGGTTAGCTGGGTGATCCTGAATAACCCCGTGGGTATTGATGAATACTTATGTGACTGCTACTGCAATAAATCAGTTTCCTCAGATCTTTACACTGCACTATTCACTACATTATCGTGTTTATCATTACCATTGATACCAAAACGATCTGATTCTGCACTGCCCCAGAGTCTCAATGAAGTCAACATTACTGAAATGAATGATGAAGAAAAGTGATGAGAGTAGGACTAGAAGTAGAAGCATAGCACAGCTTATGAAATATGAGCCTCTCCTGAAAGAAACCTCCAGTTACGCTCTGTTTTCTACAGAATTTTGCTGGTATCACCTTTATTTTAACTCTTGGAGACATCAAAGAAACTCATAACCATGTTGTGCTCAGTAGTGCACATAAGCATTTTAGAAACAATCCTCCCTGAAGAACTTGACACACAAGACAAATGGGGACAGAAAGGGGATGTTGTTGTCCCTACCCTTGAACATGACCTGCAGCATGAACCAGTCAAATAAACTACCAAAGGACAGACAGACAATTTGAGAGAGAGAGAGAGCCAGAAAGTCCCACTTCAAGTCCTGTCTCGATATTTAACCCACAAAAGCTTTTTGTTTGTCATTTGACTGCTAGATCCTTACTCCTTCTCCATTACAATCAACAGGAAAATTGGTCATTAGCCCCTCTGAGCTCACCTGTGTACAAGAAATTGGCAGTGGTCAGTTTGGAGTGGTCTACCTTGGCTACTTGCTGGAGAAGACGAAAGTAGCTATAAAGACCATTCGTGAAGGAGCAATGTCTGAAGAAGATTTTGTTGAGGAAGCTAAAGTCTTGATGTAAGTTTCACCAAGAAAATGAGACCTGTAGGATTCATAAGACTGAACCAAAATGTTGTGATAATGTTCAGGAAGATGAATGGGGAATTTAAACTTGGATTATCTATGCATCTAAATAATAGAGAGACCAATGAGTTCTAGTAGTTAGACAGGAAAGTAATTAAAAGCGTGGGTGAATTATTGTGCTTCTAAGTCTACCAATGTCCAAATGGTCTTACAGATCTCTGCTGTTCTGGAAGGCGAGGTTAGATGATGGTGTGTTTTGGAGACCAAAGTGAGTTTTTGTCAAAAATAACAGGATGGGAAAAAAATCTTAAAATTTCAAGGAAAATTTCCATACCAGCAAAAAAAAAACCAGTTGAAAAACCTTACCAGCAAAATCTTTATGCTTTGCATGAAATATTCCTCTTTGATTTCATTGACTGTATTTTTCACCATTTCCCTCCCTTCAAGAAATTTATTTATTATTTTTGACTGGATGGTTTTCCAAGCAGAAAAGTCTTTTGGTGACCATTGCCATTAAAATGGGAAGATACTTAGTGCTACTTGACATCAGACTGGGTTTACACAATCTCTTTGTTTTCACAGTTGTCCTTGGCAGAAAGAGGGGTGCAGCAGGGCTATAACACACCAGCTATAAGGATAGAAGGCACTGAGCCTATTTCGGCTTCTTTTCCACCTTCCCTCCCTATCCCACAGGAAGCTGTCTCACCCCAAGCTAGTCCAGCTTTATGGCGTGTGCTTTGAGAACACTCCCATATGCTTGGTGTTTGAATTCATGGAGAATGGCTGCTTGTCCGACTACCTGAGGAGCCAGCGGGGCAGTTTTTCAAGGGAAACCCTGCTGGGGATGTGCCAAGATGTATGCGAGGGAATGGCTTATCTGGAACAAAACTCTGTCATCCACAGAGACCTGGTATGTTGGTCCCACTTAGACCTGGTGTTTTTTCTGCTCTGGCAGGGCTTACCCATGGGCTTTCTCCCTTCCTTAATCTCAGTTTGCACACTCCACCTGCCTTTCTGGTGTCAGAGATCCAGTATCTCCCCTTCCTGCAGAACCTGCATCAATACTTTAGGGAAAAAAAGATGCCCTGGAGCACTGATTAATCTGTTATTAATCTATTTCTCTTAGTAGTGTTTGTGAGAGAAGAAACAAATGGACTCTCACTCTTCAAGAACCCCAGCTTGCACAGTTCCCAGGGACAGACCACTCAGCAAAGATGCCCAAACGACCTGTTCAAACATGTGCATAAATGTGCATTGCTGAGAGCATGCATTCAAAACCGTGCTGCTCAGTCAAGCTGCCTGAATCCCTGTTGCTTTTTGGTTAGGGGAGCAAGAACAGGGGGTAGTTGGGGGTATTTTAAGGTCTTTCTCTGCCCTTTGTGAGCAACAAGGCCCTGCAAGTCAGAGTGATGGTTGAACAGCTTCTGTGGCAGCAGGAATATGCTGGTCATAAAATGTACAGAAAGCATTAGACCCTCAAGTTTTGCCCTCTTCATATGGCATGATGTCACTTTGATTGTCCTTTTTCAAAGCACTATCTACTCTGCCAGGATAAAAGTGAGTGGCTGTGATAGTCTTTCAGCTCTGACCTTCTGCCTTTTCTTGCAGGCTGCTAGGAACTGCCTGGTGGGGGAATCCCACGTGGTCAAAGTGTCTGACTTCGGGATGTCGAGGTAATGCTGCTGAGGCTGCCTGTGCGTGCTCTCTGCAGGGCTGTCATGGAATGGTGGTGGACTTACTCAGCATAATCTCTTCTTCTCCTTTACCAGAATTGTCCTTGATGACCAGTATACAAGTTCCACGGGGACCAAGTTTCCCGTCAAGTGGTCTGCTCCAGAAGTTTACTCCTACAGCAACTATAGCACCAAATCTGACGTTTGGTCATTTGGTAAGAACCTTGCCAGAATGGAATAAAACGCCAGCTCAGAAAATCCAGGAGCTCAGTCCACAAGTAAACTCTCCTCAACACTACATCCTCTAGTCTCCAAGGGTGCTTTCCCTGAATAATGGCTTAGGAAAGCAAGTCTCAATCATTTTAGTGAAAGAAAGTAAAGAACAGTAAACTACCTAGCTACTTTGGAACACTACAGATATGGCCAGCTCAATGTATTCTGCCTCGGCAATGCTATGTCATGCTAAATATTGAACTCTACTTCTTGCTGGAATGGCAGAAATGTCCAAGAAAGAGTGGGACAGTCACTGACAAGATTATGTAAGGAAAGGGAAGGCATTTAAGCACTCAATCTCAGCACGTCAGTCTCAGGCACTGATGTTTCACTCTAACCCTCTGTCTTTCCATGTTTGCCCTGCTGATTCCATTTCCTTTATGCCAATCTGAAAATATTATTTCACTGCTCACATGTTCTCACCTCATTTCCTGCCTCCCAATGCATTGTTTCGTGATTTGTGTCTGTTCTTTGGTCTCCCTTCTGGACCCACAGAGATAAGGAAAACGGTTGTATACTTTTTTTCCCCAAAGTCCTCGGCACCAGAGATAACAAAGGCAATCCCCTGGCCGGTCGGTCTGGCACTCTGATGTGCCTGGCCCATCTCCAGCTCACATGCAAATCGCAGTGCTGCAGAATGAATTGGTGCAGTGTGCTGTGCACAGCCCACAGTCAATGGGGTGCCACTCAGCTCCGGGTCTGGCAGTAAATAATGCAGGGTTATAACCTCTGCTAGTCTGTGCTTGTGAATTCTGTGCTTCCCTCTCTCTTTACTATCTTCTGCTGGGTTGAAGTTGTGCATTCGTGTGGTGGGTTATGAGCAGTGCAGTAGGAGCTTGGTGCTGAGACCCACACAATCACCAAATCCAACCTAGAGATGCTTCATAGAGCACCGTTCCTCTTTCCCCATCCCCTGGCATGTGGAGGAAGCTGTCAACACTCACCACACAATAACAAGGGACGACACTTGTCAGTGGAGCTCCTCTCTCTGACACCTCAGCAAAGTGGCAGTGACATGGGGTGAGACACCACTTTGGCAAGAAAGTTCTGCTCCACAAGTCACAAACTGACCTATGCATGGAGGGACAGATGCTTCCCAAAAGAGTGATCAGCTTGATTCGAGACAAACCCAGCCTGGTGAAGTAGGCTCACTCCAGTTTCAGGGCTGAATGAACTACCAGTGAGCTTTATTTGTGTTGGTCAGTGCTGCTTGCTGAAACATGCAGACAGCAGAGTTGTACATCTGTCAGACTCGTTCTCTTGCCATCCAGTGGGGGTTTGCATAAGAGGATGTCTCTGTCATGCTCAGTCTCACGACTGTGAGAAGCTTTCTGCTCGGCTTCTCTGCAGCCCATTCATCTCTTCTGCCAGACCTGAGATCCTGCTGTGCCCAGGAGAACAAAATGGTTATGAGAAACTCCCAGTGCAGGAGACTGCACACTGGGGGAGCACATCTGCTTTGCTTATTCTTCAGTAGAGCAAATAGCATTGGTGAGGAGCTGCAATCTCTATGCATCTTCCTATTTGAAAAATTCAAAGCTGGAAAGCAGGCAATATTTAGCAAAGTTGACTGTGGAGTTATACAACTTCATTTCAGATCAGTCTGTCTGTCTCCCTTTTCTAATACAATGTGAACACAGTTTACCAAGTCAGTCATATCAGATGACCAAAGAAATTAAACCTAACAATAACGAGATGCCTTGTATTCACTCCGTTTGCAAAGCCTCTCTGATCTGGTGGCCAACCACAATGTATTCCACAGCCTTTTTGTCTTCGCCTGTCTCTTTCTCACCACACTAGAGAAGCATGAGTTTCACATCACTTTCCAACGCCTGAGTCTCCCCCAGATACAAGCAGATGCTAAATTGCATCCTCAAACTGATATTTCAGATGTGTACTGAGAATCCTAGTGAAAATGCATTTCCAAGGTGGCTGTGGGCCTGTTAAGGTTTTTATTTCTCTCTTAGTGATTGTTCTCATTTGTTTGCTTTAGGAGTGCTGATGTGGGAAGTCTTCAGTGAAGGTAAAATCCCCTACGAGAATCGCACCAACGCAGAAGTGGTGGAAGAAATCAATGCAGGATTTCGGCTCTACAAACCCAAACTGGCCTCCAAGGCTGTTTATGAGGTCATGAACCACTGCTGGAGGATGGTTAGTGTTGTAATGGGAGAGCCCTAGTTCCCAAGGATGAGAGCTCTCTTCCCCTTGGCTTTTAAGAGGAGAAATAAGTATATACTTCACATGGTAACAGAAGATAAAATCCTGAAGATTAAGCACTCCGTAGCTTTCATCTGCACTAGCAAACTAACTCTAGGATCTTTGCCTTTTACTTAGGCTGTTCTTTCTATAGACCATATTGACTTCACTGTGTCTATGTATTGCTCCTAATTCAAGTTAATTCAACAGTTTATCTCCTAAGAAAGCTGCAGATCTGTAGGTCTGTGTTTTAATCGTGATGGTAGAAATGACAGCCAACCCTTTACAAGGTACTCAGTGCCCACAAGGCAAAACTCAGTGCTAGGAGAAAAGAAACGTTGCACAGAAGGAAGCTCATTTTTCCGCTGGCGTTTTCTCTAAAACAATAGATTGCCTCTTTGTTAATGCTCAGGTTTTCCACAAAGTTTTCCTTCCTGACCTTGATACGACATTAATGTTCTCCCTCTTTCTTCTCTCCCTGCTCAGAGGAAAGATGACCGACCATCCTTTTCTGTTCTGCTGTATCAGCTGAGTGAAATCTCCGAGCTTGATCTATAATCGTGGCACCAGGAGCTAAGTGAAGCTAAGAGAGTCCTGAGAGGGCAGATGGCTGGATTTCACCCACACAAAGCATTAACAGGGATCCTCTCACCACAGACACTTGCCATGCCATATGCCTGGAGACAAGGAGAGGGCAAAGTCTGGTACTTCCAGACAGACAAGATAACCTCAGGTCTTCCAGAGCCTAGTCAGACAGAGGCTTTGATTTGGCCAAGAATGTGGTTTGCATCTTACAAGCAAAATCACCAACTGAGCCCTGAGTCCTGAACCACCTAATCTACCAGGTGCATTTCTCCTGAAGATACAGCCTCAAAACTAAGAGATCTGACATTGCTATTCCAGTTCTGCCAACTCCCAAATGAAGGTCTCCCCTGAGGAAGAAAATCCCTGTCTTTGACTGAGGAGGAACATTTAGACATTTCCATGGCTAATTCAGAGTGGGCTGGACCTGAAAGCTCTGAACAGGAACAAGCCTGGGACACAAGGGAACAGGCTGGATCTAGTGACTGCATTTCTGATGCTGATTTTCAAGGTGGTTTTGTTCTCCCTTTGCATGACTTTCTCTGAAGCTGTGGCACAACAGGAACAAGATTCTGGTACCCAGTAAACTGAAGAGGTGTCTGGGCGTGCATGTGGGTTTGTAAGGAGGAGGAGAAAAAGCAACATGTTTGATCCCCAAAATCCTCTCAGATTGCATTGTGTTTGAGCAGGGAAATGGGGCTCTGAGGAAATGGAGACGTTCTTGTGGGGGAAAGTAAAAACTGAAAAGTTTGTATATTTTTTTTCTTCAGTCTTTCTACATCAGAAGACAAGTACAGGATTTCCATCCAATTTTTTTGGATAGAGTATGGAGGACTGAGCAGCACAGGAGAAGATCCCAGCCTCTGATTGTCTGTCAAAGGCACAGGAACCTGCTCTTGAACTGGTGTGTTTGGAAGGAAGGGGCCAGAAGGTTCAAAAGAGTAGCCATGAGGAGAAAACATGGAGAGCATGTGCTTCATGCACCAGCAACGAGAAGCATTTTCTTGTGCTTCAAAGACTAACCAAATCATCACAACTGAAGACTTTTCCATCCCTTCTGTGAATACAGGGACCAATCAAAGAAAGTGTCTTGTGCAAATGGACTGCTGGGCACTTACTCCATGAGGAGTTCTACTTTATGTGGCAGAAGGTACAAACAACATCCCTCTCCTGGTATTTCAATTAAAATCTATATTTTCACCACAAGACAGAGACCATATTTTGACACAACTGATCTCAAAACCCAAAGTGTGGATGCTGGTGTCCTGCAGAACTTGTAAATAAGATCAGGACCCTAAGCTACGCATTAACAATAACTAGAGAAGTCCAGAGCACTCGCAGATGATATGCACATGTATGCAGTGTATGCTTTTGATGCTTCTCTGTTTGGGCAGGGGAGACCCTGAGTAAACCTTACATGGCAACAGCTTGCAGAAACTCTGAGGTGCAAATCTCCAGCAGCAATCTCCCCTATCATTACAGGAGTCAGGTTAAAATATGTTTACCAACAAAAACGGGACAAGGAAATAATGTAATCTCATGAGGTCACATGTCTTGTGTTAAACTACTTCATAGAAGGAGGCTTAATTTGAGGTATTTTTCAGATCTGTGGTTCTTGGGTAGCTTTTAGGAGGTTTTAGGTATATGTGAAGGGTGGGTGTCAGAAGGATGGAGCCAGGATCTTCTCAGTGTCATCTAATGGTAGGACAAGGGGCAATGGGTGTAAGCTGGAACACAGGAGGTTCCATATAAATATCAAAAGGAACTTATGGTGAGTGTGACAGAGCACTGGAATGGGCAGCAGGATTGTGGAGTTTCCTTCACTTTTAAACTTCTCTGGAGATGGTTAAAACCCACCTGGTTATGTTCCTGTGTGACTTGATCTAGGTGATCCTGCTGTGGCAGGGGCATTGGACTAGATGATCTTGCAAGGTCCCTTCCAATCCCTAATGTTCTGTGACTGTGATATGGAAACAGGCGAGGCATTAGTTCCTGCCTTGTACATCCTCTCGCTTTTCTTTCATTGAACATTATTTTCTACAGTTTACTCCTAAAAATACCATGTAGAAACTCTCGCAGGCAAGATGTTTCCTAACATCCAAAGTGGAGGTTGACAATCCTAAATGCAAGACCAGAGTGACACCTTCAAACCAGGATTGCTACCAAAAACTTGGTGGTCTGAACCAACATGAAGAATATGAACATCTGTAAACAGATGCTGAATGTTTGCCCACAGTGAATTTGAGCTAAGTTGCACTTTGTCCCTCTCATCCTTTAGTCTGAGTTAGCCTGTTGTCACACTCTGGTGATGCTACATTGGGCATTTAGCCAGCGAAGTTTTCAGTACCCATAACTGTGTTAAACTGCACATTTACAGCTACATCTGAGGACAGCTGGGCATAACCCTATTTTCTTCCCTTCTTGATTGCACTTAGTCTGCACAACCACAGGACACCCCAAAGCAATTCTTCCCCAAGCACAGACACACTGTGGCTCAGTATCTCCAGGCTCACAATGTTACACTTCTGGCTTTATGCCCTGTCTATCATTGGAGAAACCAAGGGTCTGGTTCCTCCAAGCTGGAGGAGGTTGCTATTAAGTGGCAGCAATATTGCCCCACTGATGTTTCTGAGATTATGTTTGGAAACATTTCAAATTTATTTGCCAGAGAGTGTTGCACAACTTATTGTGATGTTTTACGTTGTCTTTTGCAGTATTTCTATGTACAAGATGCGTATTTTTACACACAATAAAACTGCACAGTCCAAGCTGTGGCTTTCCCTGTATGTTAGCAAAAATGCAAGCCCCATCCTCATGCATTCACACTCCTACAGCCTGCCCTTCCTCCAAACCCACCCCACCACGAAGCAGTCAGGCTGCTTCTGGCTTTCTGAAACCTCTGCTCCCCACAACTACGGCTGTGTTCTGGGGTTACATTACGTGCTGGGTTTCTGGGGTAGGAAGTAGTCAGAATCTCTGCAAATTGGGTCATTTACTATATGGACACATGAAAGTATTTCAGTCTAAACATCCATTGTGGTGACATTGAATTCTCTGAAACTTCATAAAATGGAGGTGGCAATATCAGACTGCTCCCAAAGAGTGCTTCCCCACGTTTATTTACAGGGGACTTCAGGAATCTCAAAAGGCTAACGCTGCACTGTGGTAACATCATCATGTTAATATCTGTAACACTCTTCCCCCACCATTATAGTTCCTATGGCAAGTTTAGGCTTGTGCCTTTCATGTGGTTTAACTCTTTTCACTTGCTCCCTGTGATAGGACAAGGAGCAATGGGTGTAAGTTGCAGCAGAGGAGGTTCCGCCTCAACAC
>JAOXOE010000765.1:10861059-10905023 GCA_028565055.1 Phoeniculus purpureus | reverse complement strand
CAGGGGGGTTGGACTCGATGATCTCTTGGGTCCCTTCCAACCCCTAACATCCTATGATCCTATGATCCTATGATGTTTCCCAAAAAGCAGAAGTGAGAATATCACTCTCCTGCCACAAAGTGAATAACCTTCTCTGAATACCCTTTTCCTGTCTCCTCGGAAAGCATCTGCAATGGGCTGAGCGTTTAAACCATCCCCCTTTGACCAGTTCATCCCCCTTTGCTTGGCTGATCAGCTTTCAGAAAGATGGGAGATTGTGCTTGTCCCCTCTTTTGCCTACTGGTTGCCAAAGGTGGTGGGCATATGGCTCTGCCTGTGATGCACATTTGGCTGGAGCTGAGGGCCAGGACACAGGACACAGTGTGTCCCTGACCTGCTGCTGTGATGGCCAGGTGCTGGCACAGCCAGACACCGCAGCATCCCAGTAGGGAAAGGCAGTCAAGCAGTAACCTCATCTAGGAAGAGCAGCTAGTGCTTTGCAGTGGAGAGCCCGAGCTGGAGTGCAGCAGCATTTGCCATGAAAACACTCTTTCCTGAGCACATGTTGGTCACTCTGGGAAAGGGGGGGTTGTTGGTACTTGTTCCAGTGGATAGTTACATTAAAATCAGGCCTTAAAGAAATGCAATTTCCCAGAACATATTTTAGTGCACACGTTTCTTTGTGATGTTTGACTTTGTCCTCTCTGCACGCTCATCAGCACAGCCGGGCTCAGGTGAATGGCTCTGCCAAATCTCACTGGGAGGCCACTGGTGTGTTTTCTTCCGTTCAGCTCACTCCACCATCACATTATCTCTCTCCTCCACACACAATCGTGTGATGCACACACTCCTGTGTCTCTAGCTGTGTGGGGCCTGCCCCTTGCTGCTGTTCTTCCCAGCCTACACAGAGATCTGCAGGACAAAGGCAGAGAAGCTCACTCTACTATTCTACAAACTAAGACAACACAGGGTAGAAAATTAAAATGATATCATAACATTCATGGAATTCCCATTCCCCTGAGCCTGGCTAATAATGGCAGCAGATTAAACTGTGCAAAAAAAACCCACAGCAGTTTTCATGTCATAGTTTTAGGGAGTTGACCTTGTTTCACCCACAGCCTCAGAGCAATATTAGCCATTAAATCTTTTGGATCTGCAGTAACAATGCCCAATGCTGATTTTTTTTCTGACAAGCAATAAATAGTAAAAAGAGGAATGATGGCTACAGAATGTTCCAGTTAAAGGTGAGATAGAAGTAATGCTTGGCAGGGGAAGGAGAAGAGCCTACTCCCAGGGATGCTATTCATAGATTTTTTCAGGTGTGGTCTTGTTGATTAAAAGATCCTTTCTAAGACTGTCTTGCTGCTGTTGTAGTTTACAGACCCTGGTGCCTTCAGCCCATGGTATCCACTCAACCTACAGCAGCAAAGCCATGGGGTAAATGTGGTGCCCAACCTTCCTTGTGGAGCCAACATATATTCATAGTGAGCAAGCTCAGCCCCACATAATAAGATCAGCAGGTTTTAAGGAATCAGGATGGTCACTAACCCACAAAGAGCCACATGGCTGTGCACAGGACCACCAAGGATCTGTATCTAGACCTATATGTAGGCTTTCAACAGTGTTAAGGTTACCACCAATGTCTTCCAACAAACAAACAGCAGTATTAGGAGCTGTGCTGGCTGCAGAAAAATAAATGAAGGCTCTGTCCAGGCTTTCTATCAATCACAAGGCAATGTTCCCTTGAAAGCTGTAAGAGGTCTGGTTGGCTTTCACAGGAGATCTTTATTGGAGCTTTAAAAAGAAGCAGGAGCAGAAGGACTAGAAATTTGGCCCTGAAGAAATGCCAGATGCTAAAAATGCCAACAGGAAAATCTTCTGGATGCGGTGCTGACTCAGCAGAGGCTTGGAGCTCTGACTAAAGGCACTGCCTGCTAGTTTTGGTCCCTAACATGCCCAGTGAGCCAAGACTTCAGCTGAGTTCCATAAACAGGGCTTTCGCTATATTGCCAGGCAAAATCCAACGATGGCACCGGGGAGGAGAGGCTGAACCCCTGAGGCCACGAGGACATGGGGAACCCCACCTGGGTCCTGCCTTCTCAGCGACCCAAACGCCCCCACCTAGCGCCAGACCCCCGGGGGGTTATGACAGCCGTCCCCAGCCCCATCCTCTCCGTGCACCGGAAGGGGGCTGGTGGCTTCCCCCATCCTCTGTGCAGAGGGGGGGGTACCCGGCCCCCGAATTCCCCGGCTCCTCCGCGCATCCCTGGCGCTGCCCGGGGGGAGGAGCCGCCCGTGCGGCTCCAGCCCCTTCCCGCGGCGGGGCCGGGGCTCCCCCCGCCGCCGTGGTCGGGGCCGTTGCGGAGCCGCGGAAGTGCACTTGCTGCAGCCATTTCCTGCTCTTTGTGCGGGCGGCGCGGAGCATCCCGCGGAGCGGCGCGGAGCATCGCCCCCCGCGCAACGGCGCCAGGTGAGCGGGGCGGCGGGGGTTGGCGCGGGGGCTGCGCAGCATCACCCCCTCCCTCTCTCTTTCCTTCCTTCCTTCCTTCCCTCCCTCCCTCCTCCCATCCTTCCTCCTCCAGGCTGCGCGGAGCTGCGCCTCCCTCCCCGCTGCCTCCAGCGTGGTACCCCCGTGCGAGCTCAGCGGAGGTGCGGGCAGCAGCGAGGCAAAAGGGCGGGCGGGAGGCCCGACGGGGCCGGGATGTGCGGGGATGTATCCCACAATGCTTAGAGCTACCTGCAGCGCTCAGCCCCCCCGCAGCCTCTGCAAGGGAGAAAAACCGCACAGATCCCCCCTCTTCCCGCCCCCTCGCCGCATCCTGCTCGGCGCCCGTAGAACGGGGGCAGGGGCCAAGCGCCGGGCCGGGGAGGGTTGCAGACCCCGCCCTGGGCAGCGGTACCCCGAGCCGGGGTCGCGGCGCTGCAAAGAGAACGGGGAATGAGAGGGATGGTGAAGCGACAGCGCCGGGCCGAGGGCTGTGGGTGGCCCCGGCGGGGGCTGCCGAGCAGCGCCCGGGGTCGCCGGGAGATGGAGGACGCGACGGGGTGGGAGCCCGGGGTGGGAGCGATGCGGTGCAGCAGGGCCCGCGGGGTCGTGCTTTGGGGTCGAGAAAACCTTTCCCGTTCCAAACCCGCCGCGTTTCCCCTCCGTGAGGCCGCTCGGGAGCCGGGTGCGCCCAGGGAGCGGTTCTTTGTACCGGGGTTTGCACCCGAGGGGGCTGGAAACGCGCGGGGCCAGCAGCGGCATCATCCCACCCGCGGAGGGACGGGCGGGCGGGTCCTGCGCGAGATTTCCGTGGGTGGGAAGGAACGAAGAGGAGAAGAAAAAGAGGCGCATCCGTACGAAAAGCTCCCTGCATGCTCAGGGCTGTTGGGGAGAAGGGGGAAGGGTAGCGGCTGTGAGCGCTGTCAGAGGACACAGCCCACAGCAGCGCTTGTCCCCCTTCGCCATCTGCCGCTTTCCACGGCGGGTTCTTGAATGGGGGGCTGGGGGTTGGATCACACAACTCTCCAAGAATTAGGTTGAGTCGCTAAACCCTCTGTGCCCTTACTGTCGTGAACAGGCACCGAAAGCTGAAGAACCCTCGTGTTTTGCATGATGACAGTTGTCTGGGGTTAGTCACCGAGCTGGGTGACCAGCCTGGTATTTTTGTGTCTGCCGCAGCCGTATGATTCCAGGCTAATTCCCTGCAAAGGATAATGCTTTTTTCCTTTCTGCTGTACAGTTTATGGTTCTTAATGAAGCCCAAGAAAAATCTTCCATTTTCTGACCAGGGTTTCTTGAGCAAAGCAAACTGTGCTGATTTCATAATGATTACAGTCACAAACAGTTCTCATCTTTGCATCAAAAGGTAGGAAGGTTAGTTTTAGAAGATTAGTAGCTGGCCAACTATTAACAGTGCTGGCCTGTATGATTTCATGTCCCAAGAAGTGCTTTAACTGGCAGCAGTGGGATTGCTTGTAAACTTGCTCTGAATTTCTCAGCTATACTCAAAATACAACTTCCTATACCTGCCTCCTTCAGTGACCTTCTTTCTTTAGCACCAGAAAAAAGGAAAGGATGAGGTTTTTGTTAAAGAAATAGATGTCAGAATAATTACATTGTTGAGAGACAAGGATGGGCTAAACCCCTGTAACGTGGCTCTAATGCAACAGGAGAAAACACAGCATGGAGATACAGAAAAACAGCATCAAGAGTTGTGCAGGTTGGCCTCCTTTTCTACTGGGAAGGGTAATTTCATGGTTGTTGTTTAGGGCAGGAGCCCAACTCTGCCAGCCTTGCTCATCTTGGCTTTGTTTATTTGCTCCTGCAAAGAACCTGTCTATGGTGGTTGCAATTACAAGTAATCCTTGGAGCATGACAGAAGCTGCACCCTGAAGAAGCTGCATCCTAAACCACAGAGGACTTTAATCCCAGGCATTTTAGACAAGGGTCAGACTAAACTTTTGCCCTTTTGGCTCACCGCTGTGATGCAGCAGGTATCGGAAAGACTCTGCCTTTATGAATCAGAGCTATCAGTGTGCTGGGGTATTTGTTGGACTGGGATGGTTGCTGACCACTGGTTGGATGCTATTTTACAGTAAGTGGGAGAATCTTTATCACAGGGGCAAAGAATAGATTTACTTTCCCAGGTTACCCAGGGGCTGGGCAGCAAAGCTGGAGGATAATTCTCAGGAGATGAGCAACAGAAGTTTGTCCTCCTTGTCTACATTGACATTTCCCTAGCAAAAGTAATTTTGGTGCTTGTCTCACCCAAGGTTGCAGGGCTTGGACCCCATCTTACTGCCAGTGTCTGGGGCAATTCCCTTTAGTTTTTCTTGACTCCTTTCCGGCCCTTGGTAGCTACTGCAGCTCCAACGTGAGTATCTGCAGATGAGCTGAAAAACTGCAACAGCCCGTGCCACTTGCCTAGAGCTCTCAGCTGTGCAGCTTCGAAGCTGAGTGCACATGGATGCAACTTATTCATTCTGCTCCTGCTTTTAAAAGTCTTTGTTTCCCCAAGCTGCTCTAACAATAAAGTCATCTTTGTTCCTCTCGCTGCAAAGAGGGTGATACTGCATCAGTACTTCTGGGCAAGCGTTTTGGTGGGGAAGGTAGGACCAGCCCTCCAAGTTCAGACACCTGGGATCTCCATCTTCATTCTTTCTCAAGACCTTCCCATGCCAGCTGTTAAATCTGGCCCCAGGCTGCTGCCACAAGTCTCCATGCTGGGAACTCTTAATTTGCTTTCCAGGGAGGTGGAGCAGTGACCTGGGCATTGACCCTGCATGGCCGTCTCCCTGCAGTGTCCAGAAATCCCTGTGCCTCTGTGTGGTCATTTGGCTTTAGGTGTAAGAGATGGCCAAAGGAACTGCAATTGAAATGTTGGACAGGGAGAGGAAGCTGCTGCAGCAGATGGGCAGCCAGTGTGGGCAGCATTCGATAGCACTGACACTCATTAGCAGAAGATGTAATCAACCCAGTGGCTACAGCCCTCTCCAGAATTTTACTGGAGTGGGGCCGGGTTCTGCTAGGCTCACGTTAAGTTTTGTCAAAATGTGTAGGACCAGAGCGACCTTGGCCTCTCTGACCAGCAGTGGGATATGGAGAAGAAAGTAGCTGTATGAGACCAGTCCCAGCAGCCTGTGTGGTTGGTTGAGTGCAGAAAGGCAGGATATGCTTCCTGCCCTGGGAAAGCCTCGCCCCACCGTGCACCTGTTAGGGCATCAAAAAAGTCCCATTCCTGGGCAGGCTGCTGTGCTGCTCCCCTGCGATACAGCCCTCCACCCCATGGCTGCATGCAACAAAGTGCCAGGCAAACCAAGTCATAGAGTTGAAATAGAAGCACAGAATCATGAGCTGACTCTCTTCTTCCCAGAGTGGCTGCCCCTGCCCTGAGGCCCAGGTGGTGGATGGCAGTTAAGGCTTAATGAGGACTTTTTGATGAGTCTCTGGGGATCCTCATCTTCCTAGGGCTGGAGCCGCTTAGTTGATACCACGTTACCTTACAGCTGCTTCCTTGTCACTGGACAGAGAAGATGAAACTGGATTTGCTGGGGCAGCCCCAGCATGTTTGTGTTAGAAACTGTTTTCCAGGAAAGTGAGGGAGGTTGACATGGGTCTGTGGCAGTGGAACATCCCCTCTCAGCTCTCCTGGGCAGCCCCTCTAATGGAAAGACACTACACAGCACGCCACAGACCAAGCCACGCAGCCACTGATGCCTTCTGAGCCTTGCACAGCCATCGTACCAGTGCACGACCCCTCTAACTATTAGATGGGCAGTGCACCCCAGCAGAGAGCAGGGCCTCTGTCAGCCCTACAGCAACCCCAAAGATCAAGTGAGAGGCCATGGCACAGGCAGATGGGGGATTGCTCAAGGCTGCTCCTCCATGGATGATCTGGGCTGAGGATGCAGGTCTGCAAGCCCTGGTCTGTCAACATGTTCCAGCATGAGGTTGCCGTCTGTTGCAGTATGGGGCAGTCCTGGAAGACCACGCTTTCTCCCATAGTTTCCTTTGGCCTTGCTTTTGGGTTTAAGAAAACACATAGCTGAAATTCAGAATTCCTGTGAAGACTCGTCTGTTAAACCCATAAAGTCCACGTAGCTTTTTCTGTCTGCACCCTGCTTCTTGATGTCTGCTCAGCCATGGCAAAGCACAGGGTGAACTGACAGCCGATTGCACTGGGGTTTGACACTTCCTTTTCTGTTCATGTATTTCTGCACCCTGCCTCTTTTCCTCTGAGGGCAAGACCTTTCAGGCAGGGCTTAGTTTGGCAGACCTGTGCACTACCTGGCATAGCAGGACCCTGATGTATTTAGGACCGTGTCTGCTGGTGTGGCCCAAACAGCAGCAATAGTTTTGTCCCTTGAGTTGCTGAGCTCTTTAGGTGTCTCAGGGTTACTGGGGAAGTGTCTTTGCTTACAGCAGACTGCCAATATCTTGCACAAATGGTCACAGAGTTTTACTTATGGAGAAAGGATAAATTAGCCCAAATAAACAGCCGCAATCCTCAGAGCCACAAAACAGAAGGGTTTTGTCTTCCCGAACCTGAAATATGCAATGAAGTCTGTGTAAGTACCAGGGCTATTGTTCTGGGAGCCCAGATGCAAGTCCTAGGCACTGGAGGATGGTGGTAGAGAGTGGTGGCAGCTGAGGAGGTCTGTAGGTCAGACAAGTGAAGCTGCTGCCTGGCACAGAGCAGCACAGGGTGCTCGAAGGCGGGGAGGAAGCCACTGCTGCCTGGGGTGTGCCGGGAAGTAATGTCTTGTTGTGACAGTTACTACAATTTGTAACAGGAAACCATTTTAGCAAAAAAGGGGTGAAGGAGGAAACAGAACTTTGAGTGTGTAGGGAAAGGGCTGCTTAAGGTACTTTTTTTCAGGCGTTTCTTTTATGTTGCTTCAGGTGCAGGTACAACCAAACCTGTTTCCCAGCAGCCTGGCACCGTGGGGAGGCATTTATGGAAGTGGAGTGGGTTTTACCAGGCTCATACGTGTTCTTCTAGCCCATGCGTGCAGGCAGTGACAACTACAAGTACTCAACCATCTCATCAGCCAGCATGAAGCCACCCCAGGACACAGTGTGCCTTGGCTGTGGTCCTTACTGGGTGCACGTATGTCTATCTGTGGACATCCTGAAGCCTTTGTCCTTCCACACTTGCAGTGCTGGAAATGAAAAGCTAATTTATATTCTTAGAAACAGTGACTCAACTGAAAAAAAAGAAGTCCTAAGGGATTTGTAGCAGATAATCGGATGAATATGAGCACCCATGGAGCTGCTGGCGTGACCAAAGGAACTGGCGTTGGTTGTATGCAAGGAGGGAGGCTACGCTGCTGCTGCATCTGGCAGCTTCTTGTGCAGACACTGCGGGAACCTTGTGTCCTGCTACAATGTCATCACTTCAGCAAGAAGGTTGCAAAGTTGGATCAAGTTTGGAGAAAAGATAGGGGGGATGATTAAAGGACTGGAAAGTTCACTCCAGAACAAGGCGGGCAAAGAGCTCACTGGAGCTGCCTGACTCAAAGCAAAGGTTGCAGAGTGTTTTATTGAAATGTGTGAATGTCTTGATGGAACTTTGAGAATAGAGAGCTCTACTGTCTTGCAGATTGGAGTGATAAAACTTCATGGCTCCCATTTGAAACCGGACAGGCTCTGAGTGGGGAAAAAAGCATTAGGGGAGGGAACTTACTAATTGAATGACATCAATATTTAAAGTGAGTTCTCTCTGCAAATGTATAAATGCAGTGGCGTGTTTTTCTAGGAGACACGAGAGCTCTAGGTCGGCCACAGCTAGTGCACATGGATTAGGTATTAACTGGGGAAGCCCTGTGGCTGGGATTATACAAGCGCTGAGACTGGCTGACAGCAGCTGTCCTTGTGTGCTTGTGCACTTACAGCGAAGGTGAATGGCACAGGAGCTAAGGGACACAGGGGTTCGTCCTGAGGTTCCCGCTGTGGTAAGTGCCAGTGAGCTTCCAGACGCATTTCCTTTGGCTTTATGTGCAGCTGGCACCAGGGGCCAGCTTGTTTTTTCACCGCTTGCAGTGCCACAGCCTGCCTGTGTGGCACCGGGTCCTTTCTGCTTTGCCTTTGAGAAGGCAGTTTGTTGTTTATTGGTGTGTGTCAGGGGAATGTATGAGTGTCAGCATCGCTCCTACTTCTCTAATTGCGCTGTTTCAAGAGAGATTTTTGATAGCCCCACTTTGCATTTCAGAGCACACACTTTCATTCGGGGCTACTAAAGCTGTACCCAGCACCCAGCTGTGGTCTGTCTTCCACAGTTTTGCATAGAGTTGATCAGAGAAGGGCATGGGTGGGTAGTTGTCTGCCTTTTATTCTGCATTCTGACTCTGTTGCTGAACCGTGGAAAAAGAGGTGATGTGGAGATGTAGGTTAAATGCAAGAAAAGGAAAACCAGATAAACCTACGGGGAGGTGAGATGTCTCCTGCAGTGCCAGCCAGTTGTGGTTCTGGTTTTGTCTTTGGACACTTCCACTCAGTCTTCTGGCTGCTGTTAACCTTTCTCTTCCTTTGTATTTAGTGTGGAAGCTGAACATCCAGAACCATGACCACTCACGTCACGCTAGAGGATGCCTTGTCCAACGTGGACTTACTGGAGGAGCTGCCTCTTCCAGACCAGCAGCCATGCATCGAACCACCTCCATCCTCCATCATGTACCAGGTACATTCAGCTCCTGGAGCTGGTGGGGCAGGGAGGGTTGTTTTGGTCGCTCTTGCAAAGCAAAGGGGCACATGGTGCTGCGAGAACTAGCTGAAAACATCCTGGGTTCACCATGTTCACCGTTCAGAACAAATCTAGCCTTGTTCCCAAAAGGCTTTAAAAAGAAGGCACTAGAGGTGGGTGAAAGGGATCTTTAAGGCTGAGCAAGACGCAGAGGAGGTAAAAATGAGGACCAGAGTGTATGAACAGAGTAAGAAGCAGGAGATAAGATCTGTGATAACAGCAGAAAGTTCTCAGCCATGTTTTGTTATGCGCATACTTCTGTGCTTCCTTTTTATTGGAGCTTGAGCATTTAAGTAGGTCAGAATCAAAGTTCTGCCTGACTTGGGCTGGGCTGTGCCACCAGCACAGCTGGAGCTGCAGGGCTGGGGAGCTGAGGGCATGCAAGGGAGGGCAGTCACTACAATCACTTCTCTGCCTTGAATAACCACGGATTTAGCTGCAGCTGCGCTGACCCAGCAGAGTCTGGCACAAGCCCAGGGCAAGTCTCACGCTCCTGCTTTTGGATCCACAGCAGGGTGCCATGGCTTCGTGGCCACCACACCCTGCCCTACAGCACACACCCAGGTTTAAATATAATATGGAGTTAACTTTCTCCATCCTGCCACTCTGGGATTCATTGCTTACCCATGGCGGGGTATAAATACACCGGCACAGTGATTGCTGGGCCATGTTCGCTGCGGCTGAAGTTACAGGATCTCTTTCAGCAGGTCAGACCATGGCCTGGTGCAGCAGAATTAGCATCTCGATGGCTTATCAGATCCAAAGGCAGTTCTGGGCTGTTCAGATTTCAGTTTTCTCTGGAAAATCTTTGTGTAATTTTTGCTTATTTTCACCTTAAACTATTTTTACCCTTTGCTGGCTTGTGTCCTGCAAGGGGCTCAGAGTCCAGCCCCGTGGCACAGTGTGCACAACACTGGATCTACAAAATCTCATGGAAACCAGATCCAGAGATATTGGCCAAGCCCATTTCTTCATTGTACTCTGTTTGTATGCAGTCCTCTCCCCTGCTAGCCAGAAATGCCTATGCAGCCTCAGCTTTCCTTGTCACAAGCGATGTCCTGAGGGCACTAAGAAGCATAGCCCTGTGGCCATGGGTCTGTGCTCTCAGCTTTCCTGCTCAGGAAATCAGTGATTGAGGTGAACGCAGGCGGCGCAATGCTAAAGTCATTTGCAGGGAACAACTCTGGGGCCCAGGGACTTCTACAGGCTCTGCCCTACAGCAGATACCATCAGGCAGCCTTTGCAGAGGAAATTACCAGAGCACAGAGCGTGTGAACGGGCACTCAGTGCAGAAAGGCTGAGGAGCTGTTTTTTCATGCCTGCCCTGTCCTGCACTTTCTTGCTCCCTTGTCCCAACCCAAAGCAGTAGCTCAACTTCCAAAACAACTGTTGATCCCAAAGCATCTGCTTTCAAGAGCTACATGAGCCCTGATAGTAGTGTTGGGATGAGTGCTGACTTTCATATTTATGCTCTCCAGACCTCTCGTTCCCTGCCCTTTCAGTGTGTTTATTTTTGTGATTCCTGCTGACAGGATGTGATCTTCCACTAGCAGCCAGGGCACAAACAGAAATTAATAAGAGTGCATCTGTCTTTGCATTACCAAGCTACAGTCCTCAGAATAATTACTGTGGGCTTGTTCTCTGGTGTAGCTGCAGTTCCCTGTAGCTGATCCCCACCTGAGTTTGGCTTGATTTCACAAGGGTTTGTCAGTCTTTGTTGCCATATTTTCACACATATAATTGGCAGGATTCGACATCATCTCAGGCTGCATTTACAAATCTGCTTCAGACCTAGTGGTGCAGAACCACAAATTGTTCATAAGCTGCTCCCATGTCCCAAGAGTTCTGCTTTTTGCCAACACATGGACTGTATGAGGTGAGTAAACAACTAGCTGTGTTTTAATCCCCATCTCTCCATTTCACCCACAGGCTAATTTTGACACAAACTTTGAAGACAGAAATGCCTTTGTGACTGGCATTGCCAGGTACATCGAGCAGGCGACGGTGCACTCCAGCATGGTGAGTCCCCTGGGTGCTGGCATGGCACTGCTGAGCCTTTGGCATGTGCCCTGCCCCAGCAACACCTCCCTGTCTTTCAGAATGAAATGTTGGAAGAAGGCCACGAGTATGCTGTGATGCTTTACACGTGGAGGAGCTGCTCACGAGCCATCCCCCAGGTACTCAAGACCTCTCTGGGCAGGGCTGTTCCCAGAGCACCTAGTTGGTTTTGGTCTCAGTGTGGGTTAGTTTGAACTGGAGACAGCAGAATGAAACAAGCAGAGATGGTAGAAGCAGATAGAAAGTTTGAAAAGAGACAAACTCATTGTTCAAATTTTCCTCTCCTCACCAAAGTCACAACCACTGATTTCAGCAGCTGGTAACCATTCCAGAGGCAGATCTGTAGAGCTGCCCTAGCAAAGGACATATGCTCTGCACCCTCAGCTCCGTCCCTGATGCCTCCTGGCAGTGCCTCTCAGCTCAGTCACACACAGCACAAGCCTTGTGAGCGTTTCCTGCCTTTAACACATTTCCTGGTTCCACAAGACCCTCCCCTGCTCCCCGTCACACTTTGTTTCACCCCCACAAGACCAGCTTGTTTGTCCTACAGCTGCTAACAGGACTATGCTGAGCACAGCTCTGGGCCAGCATGGTGTCTGAACTAGTGCTGTGTTTCATCACCACTTAAATACTTTTCTCTCTCATGTTGTGGAGAAATGGAATTTGCAAAAGCAGTTAGTTTTTGGAAGGTGAGAATAAAATCATCAGATCTGGTTTATTCCACACTTTCCTGATACTACGGGTGGTATCACACCATTACATGATACCAGGAACTTCAGCTTCAATTAAAGATTGCCCCAGTGCTGAGTGGCACTTGTGATGTGAAGAACGGAAACAAGGCAACCTGGCATGAAAGCATCAGGTCCTCTCAAGATGTGGCAGACTCAGGCTCTCCCTGCCTTGCACAGGCAGCTGGGGCAGGTTCCAGCATCCCAGACCCTAGGGTGCTCTCTTTGCTCCCATGTGAGTCCCAGGATGCACGAAACCTTTCTCCAAATGCCTGAGGGTCCTGATCTCCATGTGTATTTAATTATTCTTCTCCTCTACTGCTAGTTCTCCTTCAGCTGTTTTCTAATCCCTCTCTCTCCCAACTTGAATTGTGGTGGCTTCATCCTGCAAACACTTAGAGCCATGAGTAAGGTTGCCCATGTGGCCCACTGACAATGATTCAAGCTGAGAGCTTGTCTTCTGCAGTGTGGACATGTGCTGGGTCACTGCAGAGACACTGGCTGAATGCGCTGGGGTGGGTGTCGTGCATTTCCATTAACCCCATGGAGAAAAGGGTTCAAAGCACTTCCATCGAGCCAGGAAAAATGTTTCCACATGGCTGGCAGTGCCTATGTTTGTAGTTCCCCAGGAAAGGTCAAATTCCAGTTCCCCTCAGGTTACACTGTGCTGATGTGCTCATGAGAGCCAGCCATGGGGAGACTGCTGCTGCTGACTGGAGATTTGCTGCTCTCCCATCTATGTTTGATGCTGTGCTACTGCTGCCTCTCCAGAAGGCAGGCTGGGGCTGAGCTGATGGCAAGACAGTGCTGCAGAAAATCTGTTCTGGTGTGTTAATGTCACCCCATCCCAGTCACCCCAGTGATGTTAGTCCTTTGCAGAGTGTGGCAGGTGGGGTCTCTGCTCTCTGCTCCATCCCCTCCCCAGGGCAGCAGGCAGTGCTGAATGTCAGAGGGGCAGGCAACACCATGACACAGGGTTCATTTACAAATTCACCAGATCTGATCTTGCAACAACCCCTGCACTTTTCCATGTGGTTCCTGGCTGCAGCTGAGTTGGGGGGGTGGGTCTGTTCTCAGCCCCTCAGCCTGGCTGCTCAGTCACATACATGGAGTCACGGAGTGGTTTGAGTTGGAAGGGAACTTAAAGATCATCTAGTTCCTAGAGACTGTGGATTTACAGGTGAAGAACAGAGCCTGCACTTAAACCTGCAGCACTCCTCCTGCCACAAGCTACAACCTTATGGCCATCCGTATTGCCCAGCTGCGCATGGCATGGACATTAGATTCCTCACCACAGGGAGGGCAAAGCAGCATGTGCTGTTTGCATCAGCTGCTGGGCTACTAACTTTGCAGCAGAGCTGCCAGCCCCATCACAGACTTGTGTCAGCAACAAATGGAGACAAAACCGGAGTAGGACAGGGTGTACTGCTCTGGGCAGTTATGGTCTTCCCTAGAAGTTTGGTAGTGACTCCAAGTAACTGGAAATGAGATGGATGACAACTGACCAAGTCCTCAAATTTAGCTTCCTAAGATTCCAGTGCAGGTGACTCATTTCATTGCTGTTAGCCACATGCAAGCGCAGTGAGTTTTAATGGGTTGGCAACAGAACCAGAATTATCTCAGGGATGCTCTAGCAGAGCCACAGCCTGCTGCCTCGTGTGTTCGTGGGAGTTTGTAACAGAGACTCTCAGATAACTTTAGAACATCCCTACACCGTGCAGCAAGTCCAGACTTCGTGTTGTATGTGTTCTATCCCAGACAAATGCATGTGAACGCTTATTCCCCCGAGTCAGGATTGTGTCTGTCCATAATACATGGAGACAATTTCACACCTGAGAAGTAGCCCCTCTGCTCTCACCTCTTGACTTGAGAACCAGTTCCTGGTGGGTCCCTCCACTGTCTTTGGATGGGGATGAGAGTCACTGTGAAACAGGCAGAGGATGGTGGCTGCTGCAGTCCACAAGCATGTTAGAAGCTCAGACAAGGAAGATTTGTCTTTGCAATGCAGGTGAAATGTAACGAACAGCCAAACCGAGTGGAAATTTATGAGAAGACAGTGGAAGTCCTGGAGCCAGAAGTCACCAAGCTTATGAAGTTCATGTATTTTCAGGTAAGCAGTTAAGGAGAGAGCCAAAAGTAAGGTGTTACTGTGGTGTTCACTTACCCTAAGCAGGGCTGTGCTGTCTTTGCCTGCCAGGCCAGCCTGGAGAGCCTCTGAGAGGTCTCTTCCCTGCAGCCACCTGAGACCTGTCTAAAGGATAACCCATGTCTCTTGCTCAGCCCCAAAATCTTGTAACAAGATGGAATGAGCACACCTTAGCTCTTGAAGTTCACGGAACCCCCTTCTCCCCTCCAGCACTGGGCATATTTGTCTGTAGTCATTTGTAATTGCTGCTTCATTTTACATGACAGTGGAGAAGGACCTTGAAGCCTCCATCTCCAGCAGAAAAATGCTTTTGTTAAAGGAAGGAGGTGGTGGGTGGGTAAAGGGTGGTCCCGATAGTGGCACATGAGCCTCTGCCACCATGACCTTGTCCTGCTGCTTTGCAGCGCAAGGCTATAGAGCGGTTCTGCAGTGAGGTGAAGCGCCTGTGCCATGCTGAACGAAGGAAGGACTTTGTCTCTGAGGCCTATCTTCTCACCCTGGGCAAGTTCATTAACATGTTTGCTGTCCTGGATGAGCTGAAGAACATGAAGTGCAGTGTCAAAAATGACCATTCTGCCTACAAGAGGTGAGAGGGGGTGAAGCAGTGGGAGTGGGGACAGGACCGTGTCTGATCTGCCTAGCAGTGAGGTCAGGTGGACAACCAAGAGGCTGGAGGTTGGGTTTCTGTGCTGTAAGTTTTGGAGGGGTTTAGACAAATCTCTAAGCCCTGTTGTGTTTCAGTTCCCTCTTGGTAAATGGGGAAAGAGCAGAGCTCTTCTGCAGGGGGGTCTGAGCGTTGCAGCTGCAGGTCAGCTAGAGAAGATGGATGCTGAGAGTTTCAGACTGGGGGAGTGATCCTTAGTGATGGTGGTTTTCTGCCTTCCAGAGCTGCCCAGTTTCTGCGGAAGATGGCAGACCCCCAGTCCATCCAGGAGTCCCAGAACCTCTCCATGTTCCTGGCAAACCACAACCGCATCACGCAGGCAGGTCCTTCTTCTCTGAACCACTTAGCCCTTCTGTGAGTAGAGAGAGCCAGGGTTCACTGCCCTTCAGACCAGACTGTAGCAATAGCTTTTGGGTCATTGCCACTGACTCTGATGGGCTTTTGGTCAGGCTGTAAAATTCCAGCAATATCTCCTTCTGTCACCCTTGGTGGCTCTGAAAGTCTCTATGTCAAGACAAAGATGAAGGTCTAAAAGACACAAGAAGAGGTCTTGGAGGGGGAGGTTCTGCCAGAACCTCTTTGCCTGTTTTCTCCAGGAAATCCATCCAGCCTGTCTCTGACACCGTGGGGAGCCCAGATCAGAACCCAGGGCCCTCCACACTATAGCTCCTACCAATGAGGTAAAATATTACACAGAGAGAGGAGAGAGTCAGAAAGTCTGTCTGCTTCTGAGGCTTCTCTTTTACATCTCACTGTCCAATGTTTGGCTGCCGTGAACAGTGTGAAGGGGAGAGTTGTCCTGCAGAAAGAAGGTTGCTCTTTACAGGTGGTACCATGAGAGGTCAGTCTTCTGCTGGTAACTTAAGAAAAATACGCAGCTGAGGTTTGAAGAAACCTCTTACCATTCTAAATCCTTCAAACACATTTCTACCTGGCTTCAGCTGTTCCTCTTCCATGTGGATAATGTGGCCCCTGTTGACATTTCAGTGTCTGCACCAACAACTGGAGGTGATCCCTGGCTATGAGGAACTGCTGGCTGATATTGTCAACATCTGTGTGGATTACTATGAAAACAAGATGTACCTCACTCCCAGTGAGAAGCACATGCTCCTGAAGGTGAGTTTTGGCCATGTGTGCGGGGCTGCCTGCTTGTGTCGTTATGGTTTTGTTTTGGTAAAATTATGTTCCTTCCCCAAACAGTGTTTCTCTTAACTGTCTTTATTTTTGCTCCTTTATTACGGCATCCCTTCTGTACAGAGCCAGTGTCCTCTGGACACAGGAGTTGCTATGAGATGGGAACGTTCTCCCCATGGAGCTGCAAAGCTTCCTTCACCCACTTTCTGTGTCTCTTCTGATCTCTCTTTGTGTCTTCTGCTGCCATGTGTTCCAATTTCTCCCCTTTCACCTCTTGCTAGCTGCAGGCTGGAAGTGACTGAGGGTCAGAGATGTCCCACCCCAGTGCTCTGACAATTCCATGAGCTGCCTCTGTTTCTGCCACAACCTGGACCTTCTCTCATCATTTCTCTGCTCTCCATTCTGGCCTATTCCCATATAACATTCTTCCTTCCTCTCTCCCTTTCCCCTGCTTGGCTCGACCTGGGTAACTGTATAGGACATGTCAAAATCACCAACTTTGCAACCCTGAATTTTCCTCCTGATAGCCATTCCCAGCACCAACTGCCTGCAGAAGGCAGATCCTTCCAGTCTCCTGACCCTCCAGAGCCCTCAAGATAAACATGTCCAAGTATCTGCTTGTTCTGCATATTTGTCCTTGCTGTCAGTCAGTTATTACAGCGATTGCAGTCACTGCTACCGCAAGAACGTCATTACCCCAGTGTGAGTCAACTACAGATAATGGGGGTAGTTTGAGTATCTGTAGTGATTTGTCCTGAATTAAAGGGGGGAGAATATTTTAAATGTTTTCAATTCTTTGCCTTTGGGTGGAGAAGGCTTTTGGGTTGTTGCTATGTGGGAAAGAGGAGGAACAAGTACCAAAGTGAGCGTCATGTTTTTGCTCAGAAAACAGGAGCCATCCATCGCGTCCTGTCTGCCCTGTCCATCCTGGCAGGCACGGGCACTTCTTGTGCAGTTTTTCTCCTGAGTGTCAGGTGCTGCGGGAGGCTGAAATGGCCTTCCTTATGCTGATAGAGAACTGTCTTTGACTTGTGCTGCTGACTTCATGCTAATGGAACCTGGCCTTTCTGTCTTCTCCAGGTGATGGGATTTGGCCTGTATCTCATGGATGGGAATGTCAGCAACATTTACAAGTTGGATGCCAAGAAAAGAATCAACCTTAGCAAAATAGACAAATTCTTCAAGGTCAGTGACCTGTCTGAGTGAGGCTGGAGTTTGAGCATTGCAGACAACAAACTGGAGGCATCATTCACAGGTTCAGAAAACCCAAAGGTTCAAAAAATTATCCAGACCAAAGGATGAGGAATGGGGTGTCTGTGAACGTTCACGGGCTGCAGCATGGGGGGGATGAACTATGCCAGCCCTTGGTGTCAGCAAGGCTGTGGATGAGTGAGCAGTGCCCGGGGCTGGCTCTGCTCCCATGACACTGGAGCTCAGGACTCTCCATGCTCTCACTGGGCAGCCAGCTGCCACTGCGGCACTGAGGAGCAAAGGATGGAGATGGTGCGTGGGCTGTCTTGTGGATGAGGGAAGGGTGTGCCAGACTGACAGCGCTTCTGTCTCTTCACACGTCTTTGAGGCAGGTTTGCAGTCTCCTGAGAAACACCATGATTTCAGGCCACTGGCAAACGTGGCTGGTTTGCTGAGGTCTGCGTGGGTGATGCTTGCAATATCCTCTCACTCAGCAAGCTGCCGAACTGGCCAGCTGATGTATGATCTGGCTGACAAATATTGTGCACAAACTGTGCTCCCTGAGGACAGAAAGAGCTTCTTGGTGAGCTTGTGTCAGCTGGGACTTGGTGGTGCTCAGTGAGTTCCTCAAAGGGCTCACCTGGCTGTTTGATGAACCATTTTTGTCTTATCTGAGATCCAGGTTTTGGGGGAGGGTTCACAAGAACTGGATGCTCTCAGTGACAGAGTTTAAGCAGCTGTGCAGCCTCCCCCTGCCCAGGCACATGTGCAGCTGAGCCCAGCCACAGACTGGTCCACAGCTGGATGCCACACTGCATTGCCCTGGGGCCACTCAGCATGATAAAAGTTGGTGGTAACTGTGCTCCATCTCCCCAAAATCTGGTGTGTGTGAGAGCCACTGGCCACCAGTGGCAGATGGCAAGGGAGGCTGAGACCTCACACAGTACTGCCCGTGGCATTCACAAGGGAGACAGCATCTACTTTCTATTGCTTCTGCGTACAGATGGACCTGGGAGGCATCTCAGGTGAGGGGCAGGTCAGCTCTAGGAGGCATGGTGAGATCTGGCGGGGGATAGATGTGTTGGCAGCAAAGAATAACAGCACAGCAGGAGGAGAGCAGAGTAATTTCCCAGATGGAGCAATTAGTTTTCTCTCAGACCTACTGAGCGTGAGCAGTCCTTCCAGAGTCCTTTTGCCTCCACGTGGTAACATTTCTCTCGAGATGGAAAGATTCATTTTCATTACCAACATTTGCTCCACATCAGGGAAAAGGAGATTATGATGATTTTGGGGAGGTCACAGAGGGTTTCTTCCCCGTCACTCTCAGCAGAGTGGATTCTCCCTGCCACTTTACCCAGAGAGCTGCCAATAAGCCTAAAGAAGAGGTCAGTTATGGTGACGGTGTGGAGGTTGCTTCCCCCAAATTGCTGTTTATTGATGATGTGCTGCGACTGTGCAAGGGGAGGGAAGTGAAGCAATCCTAGATCCATGGTTTTGTGAAAGTCAGTGGAGTAAGTGGAACTCTTTTACCCCACTCTGCAGCATCTAAAAGCTCTGAAATTGGGGCTAAAATGCCCTCTTAGGGGACCACTGACAGACACCATAACCTCATGAATGGGGTGTGAGGATAAGGTGGTTGAATACCCTTCAGTCAGTGAGTAGACTGCTGAGCACTGCAGCCCTGCACAGGTGATTTATCATGCCATCCTTCAGAGTCTTCCAAGTTTTCCCAATTTTTAACAAATTTTTTCCTTACATTTTTAACAAAACATTTCAGCTTTGCTAATTCAACAGAATCTTAGTTTAAGCCCTCGGTGCAATCTGTAGAGTTGGTCATCTTAGCGTGCTCAAACAGAATTGCCATTCATTGCAAAGTGCTGTGGGCCACCAGAGAATCAGGTAAAATATCCTCCATTCCATGGGATAACTTCCTCCTTTCCAGCTTTTTGCTCCATTTGCACTTCTCCAACGTCTGCTGTGGTCTCACCTAATCGTTTAAGTACCACTCCAGACCATCAGATCTCAATAAGAAAAGGCCAACTACTCCTCTTACTACATCTGCTTATTGCCTTCTGATTAAATTTCTAGTGGATTGACCAGGAATTTGAGTAGTGAAAATGAACTACCCCTTCATTTAAACCTTTTATGAAAGTGCCACTGGGGATCCCTGATGACAGCATCACCCATCCTCTGCACAAATCAGCCTGAGAAGAGAAGCAAGTGGTAATGCAACAGGGAATTTGCCACCATCTTCCCTGAATTATGGTGTGAGGCTTTTGTATCTGGATGAAGCTGAAACTTCATGTTTTGTTGAAGAAATGTTGATAGCTCCTGGTTGAATTTCATTTGCAGCTGAAACATTAGCGAAGCAGGGACCTGTCAGAGCTTGAGGTACATTCAGTGCACTTTGCATTTACTCCCCATCCAAATCCTCCTGAGATGTAAAACGCAAGCAAAACCATGTTATACTGCTTGTGTGTTTCTTTCTGGAGAAGTTTTAAGACTCATCACAAGCAGCTGCAGTACCAAAGCACAGTCTGAGTCCTTGGGGAAAGATGCCACATCCCAGGGAGTCCAGGCAGCAGAGCAGCCTCTAGCTCCTCTCTGCTGCCAAAATACCAACACACTTGCTCTTCAGCCCTCTGTTCTCTTGGAGGATTATGGTGGGAGGCATGAGCTCTGCTCAGGAATACACTTCTCTCTTTTTCTTGTAAACAGAGCCTTTCCTTTGGCCAGTTACAGCACTAAACTGTCCTGCCCATAATCAGCCCAGTATCAGCAAGTCCAGGGCTCCAGAGCACTTGTACAAAGAGCCTCATGATCACTGTCATCGCATCCTAGATGTGAAATGACCCTGGGTCGAGGTTTGCACCTTGCTTTAAACAGCCTGACACTTTCCACAGCTTCAGAGATGCAGGATGCGATTCCATAGTCCCTCGTGTTGTGCTGGGGCCACGGGCCCTCTCTCTATCGTGTTTCAACCATCTCTTGTTTTCTTTTCCAGCAGCTGCAGGTGGTTCCTTTATTCGGCGATATGCAGATAGAACTGGCCAGATACATTAAGACCAGTGCTCACTATGAGGAGAACAAATCCAAGTGAGTGCCTGCCATAATGTCTCTTGGCTTCTGTGTGTGTCCCGAAAGCCGTGGGAGCTGCAGCTCTCTGGCGTGTGTGAGGTCTGTGCATGGGTTCCCGTGTGTGTCCCTGTGAGGTGTGAGTCCTGGCGTGCCGGCTCTGTGTGCACCTGTCTACCTCCCTGTCCCAGCATGGGAAGATGTCCTTGGCAGCCCCTGCGTGCAGCCCTACCCGCGTGCAGGCAGGGGGTGGGCACAGCTCTGCGCCCGCTGGCCGGGGCTGGGAAGGTGCTTGGCAGCAAGGCAGGAGGAAGGTAAGGCAGCTGGCACGGGGATCAGGGCAGTCGCTGAGTGCTTGTGAGGTGTGTGAGTGCGAGCAGCGTGTCCCTGCTCTGGGGAGATTTTAATCCACATTTTTCATCTCCGGGACAAAATCCTCCAGAGCATGAACACAGCAGTGGATCTCTCTGCAGTAGCCAGGGCACCTCCTCTAGCTCAGGCAAGTTTCATGAAGAAGACCGGCAGGAATGACGGTTGAACCAGGGGCTCAGATGCACTGGAAATTAGCTACTACTGTGAGAGAAGAAGAGAAATGGAGTCTTTCTGGGATTGCTGAGGAGCGCTGTGGCAGTGTAGAGCGCTGCTTCCCTGCCTGGGTTCATAAGCAGGTCACTGCTCCCGTCAGATGAATTTGTCTCAGATCACACCAGGCGTGTGCGAGGCCTCACTTGTCTTTGTAGCTTTGTAGCTCTGCATCCTGCTCAGCTACTGCCAGGAGAGTCAGCGCTAGGTTTGGGGATGGCGCTTGCAACCACACGTAAGCAAAGCGCGCCTGAGCTGTGTTTGGCTGCAGGGGCTGCTGGCAGCCCAGCTTCACCAGTGAGTGCCCTGTGACCCCAGGGACCATCACATAGGGCAGTCAGGTTTCTCCAGTGTCTGCGAAAAGCGGATGAGCTGAACTGTCTCTTCATCAGGACAGGAACTAACCTGCACTCACATCTCTGCTTCTGTTTGCTCGTTCCCTTCGACCTGGAGGGTCTGGCTGCTGTGCCCACCGTGCGCCTCACCCGGGAATGGCCCTTCCCTGCCCTCCCAAAAGCCGGTTGAAAAGTGCGGATTGATTTTTCACGAGGCTAATTTGAGAGCAACGTGGCAAAACTTGTAAAGGGCTGCAATTACAATTAGGAAAAAAAGGAAGAACTTAAAATTCTACAAAATGTGGATTTAAAGAATATTTTTGATGGCTCAATTTGAAAGGGAAGAAATTCTCTAAAGGTTTGCCCCAAATCACTCAGAAAGCACATTTCAACGAAACATGTGTCAGCTGCATTCACTTTCTCATCTCAAACCCGAGGCAGCTTGCGAGTCGTTTACCTGTGCACAGTTTAATGTCTGTTTTGAAACGTGTCTTCCCAGGTCTGTGTGCCGTGCCTCACTAACCAGTGGTTCTTCCTCACTCACTTGCTTCCCCAGCAAATTGCATGGGACTCCCAACACTAACTGCCAAGGTGGTTCCATATAATCCCCATTTCTTACTAATACTGTTTTTGTCACTTTCTTTCCCTCCCTGTCTCCATGAAAGTGGAATTAATTGGTGTTTTTCCTGCATGGCGCTTTGTTTCTGCACTGTGGACTAGACTGTGTGTTGCAGGGAGGGCTGGTGCAGCCCTGGCCATTCCTGCTAACCTGCCGATTGTCCGGCGGGGAGCACAGCACATTGGAACGGGTAAGAGTTGAGCAGTGGGACCTTGGGAGGATGGATTTCACAAGGGATGACGTAGTCCAGCACTTCCAGGACCTTCCACTATCACAGATACGGGCAGCAGGTTAACTGCAGGAATAGGTGCCTATGTCCAAATCAGAGGCAGGTTTCTCACCTTCCCTTTGTATGGCCAATTGAGATTGGAGAAGATGACTGTCTGTCTTAAGATGGACAATTATTTAAGGGGGAAAAACCCCAAGCTCTGAGCAAGTACATTGTGATGACAGTAAGGCACGGGAGTCTCACTGACAGAGGTTTGCTTGCACAAAGCCTTTTAGTGGAGCCATTCTTGTTCTGTGTCTGTAGTTAACAGAGGTTTGATGTTACATTAGTGAGACCACTTTTGCACCATTTCTGTATATGACTGCCTTTGGAAGGGGAGCACTGCCTTCTTTTAGGACGTCGTGACACTTGCACTGCACATGTGGCTTCAACAAATGCTGAATCACTTAATCACATTCAGCTCATCATTTATACTCAGAGTTGTTCACTGAGCTGGTAGAGAGACAGAACAAAAATCAGAGTGGGAGGGATACTTCCCTTTGCAGTCCTCCTTGCTGGAGAAGGCAGCATTACCTGGGCATTTTAGATCTGAAAGGATGACCTCCAAGGGAGTGATTATCCTTAGATTTAGCAGAAAGGATGCAAACAATGCCAGCTCTTTGCAGCTCATCCTGCCCTGAAAGCTTATCCAGCAGTGACCTGAGAAATAGCCATCTCTGCCAACATGGAGAATAGCCTTCAAGGAGGATGCAGCAGAGAAATTCAGGCTGCAAGGTGGGGCAAGTTTCCTCACTATGCTGTATAAGACCAGCTCTGGAAGACCACACACCAGGTGACAAGAGAGAGAGACAACACAGGCTGGCATTCGCCCTGGAGGTGGCATATCTTCAGCATGTTGATATGAAGAGAGCAGTTAAGCACAAGGCTTTGTCCTTTAGGGTGTCTGAGTGGAGCCCCATGTCCTGTCCTTGAAAAGCTCGCTTTTTTGCCTAGGTGGACATGCACTCAGAGCAGCATAAGTCCCCAGTACAACATCTGTGAGCAGATGGTCCAGATCCGAGACGACCACATCCGCTTCATCTCAGAGCTCGCTCGCTACAGCAACAGTGAGGTAAGGTGAGAGGGGGGATCTACTGCAATGGGTTCTGCTGTTCAGCCACATCTTGGTTAAAATAAGCAGAGAAAAAATTACAATTAAATGTTTATTTAATCAGCCAGGTGGTAGAACCCCCATGACTTGCAAATGGGTCTTTTCTGTTATACAGAGCTATTGGTCAGAGCTTTGAAAAAAATTCATGAGGGCATCTGTGTTCCTTTAGTTACTGAATAGCAGTGACCTCTCTGATCCTACTGGAACTGCTTTTTGCAAATGTGTGCTCCTCATTCATCAGTGCTAGTGTAATGAATTGTTGGCATTCCCAGCCCTTTTTGGCATTTCTGAGTGCTTACGTGAACTTCAAATCAATAAAGGACTCTCAAGGATTTCAGCCGTGTTGGACCTCCAAAAGGAATGGGAAAGTGAAACAAAAATGGTTTGAGCTATTTGGTCTGAAATGACATATTAGACTAATTTTTCTGCAGGAAATAAGCTGCCTGCCAGAGTAAAAGTAGCCTTGCCAAGTTATACTCCTTTTCCTGAGGGACAGTATATGCACTGCTCAAGTTTAGCTTCATTGTAAGGTCACAGAGAATTCATTTCAGCTGGGATTTGAGAGAGAGAGAGAGAGAGGCTTGTGACTGCTGTTCGGCTCAGTGATGCAGCAAGTTGCTGAGTCTAGCTCTGACATGATATGATGTTCTCCAGGTGGTCACTGGCTCAGGACTGGACAGCCAGAAATCAGATGAAGAGTACAGGGAGCTCTTTGATCTCGCTTTACGGGGACTGCAGCTGCTGTCCAAGTGGAGTGCCCACGTCATGGAAGTGGTGAGTGCATCCACACAAGTGCAGAGTGTGTAACATCCTCCTGTCCTCAGGTGAGGGTGAGCATCTAAACATGGCACTTAACAAACTCTGGAGAGGTCATCTTGCCTTTGTGCCACCTAACTTTAAGTCATTAACCAACACACTGAAATCAGCAAGCTAACGACCCCGAGCACCTCTGTACCAAATGAAGAGAGAGAGCCTGATCATCTCACCCTGGATCTGAACCACTCTTTGCAGCTGATGGGGTGTCTCCACCAATGTTAGAGGGGGACTGGGTGACAGAAGAACTGAACACCTTGGTTAGGTACTGAAAGCTGAGTTTTGAGCCACTAGAACTAATTCAGAATCTTTTGTAAAGTTTTGACTACATCTTGACGAGCCTGTGTATGTCCAAAGCCAAATACGACTGGCAACCTCCCAAATAAACTAACTAATATTTAGTACAGTAATAATAAAGCCGGGGGAAGCACAAATTCTGCCCCCAAAGGAATGTTAAACAACTTTAGTAGTGTCTAGGAAGAGTTTTCCTGGCATAAGGCCTTTTTTTTTCCAGCCTGGTTTCTCACTCACTGCAGTGTTAAGTGTTTCTTTCCATCCCATAGTACTCTTGGAAGCTGGTCCATCCCACAGATAAGTTCTGTAACAAAGACTGCCCAGGAACGGCAGAAGAGTATGAGAGAGCCACCCGGTACAACTACACCAGTGAAGAGAAGTTTGCCTTCGTGGAGGTAGGTGCCAAGAGCACAGCAGTAAGAGCCATCCAGGGCTGGTTTCCTAGCCAGGGGAAAAGGAGGGAAGGGCATCTCACCATAATCAGCCAGTTCCTCATCCATGTGGCCTACATTAAGAGAGTAAGTGCTCCCAGATCACTGTGGCACTTAATTTGCCCAGGGGCAAGTTAAGCTAACAGATGCTCCTGCTGGGATAGAAACACTACACCAGGGCACGACAAGAACAAGTCTCCTGGTCCTGCTCTTCTTACGGTGTGTTTGTGTGCTGGAGAAGGAGAGGAGTTAACCTCTATGGTGTCTTACTGTTGCTGTATTAGTCCTCTCCTGAGCTGAAAAGGGAGTTTAGGGCTCCTGAAAAAAACCCCACAAAAACATTTGACTCAGAGCAGCATCACGTGGAACAAGACCAGGAGCTACGTTTGGGTGCTATGCAAACACAAGTGGTCCTTGGCAACTTCCCAGGACCCATCAACTCTCAGTCCATCTGTCTGTGGACAGTGGGACTAGTCCTCATGCCTGGCAGTGGGAGACCCTCAAACCTTCATCCTGCCTTATACAGTTGAGGTGGTCTGAACATTGGATTCATTTTGTGGCTTACTCCCTTCTGAGAAATGTCACTGTGCTCTAACTAGAACAGATTGCACAGAGCCCCATCCAGCTTGACCTTGAACATCTTCAGGGATAGGGCCTCTACCACCTCTCTAGGCAACCTGTTCCAGTGATCCACCACCTTTAGATTAGAGAACCTTTTCCTAATGTCCAGCCTAAATCTACCCTTTTCCAGCTTAAAACCGTGACCCCTCCTCCTGTCATTACATGCCCTTGTGAAGTTACTGGAGTAAAATTAAATTCATCCCAAATTCTCTTAATATTGGATTTATGGACTTCTTCATGCCGGGGACAAATAGCAAATACAGATAGTTTTAATTTTTGTTTCAGGTAATTGCCATGATCAAGGGTCTGCAAGTGCTGATGGGCCGGATGGAAAGTGTATTTAACCAAGCCATCCGCAACACCATCTATGCAGCCCTGCAGGACTTTGCCCAGGTGACCCTGCGAGAGCCACTCAGGCAGGCGGTCAGGAAGAAGAAGAATGTTCTGATCAGGTCAGTCTGTCCTTGAGTGCAATGCACCGCCTGTGCATTTGTTTGGGTTACACAGCTGTACTCTGTAAGTGTGTGGCCCTGCACACACCTCAGGGTGTACAACAAGCCAGCATAGCTTGGCCAGCAGCTCTTTCCAAGGTGACTTTTGGGCTTGACTCCTCCAGTAAGGAACGTGCATATCCCCACTGCAAATAATCTGCCTCCAATTTGTGCACAGCAGTGAATACTTTCATCTAGAAATAGCTTCAAACTTAAGCACAACTTTCCTCTCCTACCCACTGCAGTGTTCTTCAGGCAATTCGGAAGACGATCTGTGACTGGGAGGGAGGTCGAGAGCCTCCAAATGATCCTTGCCTGCGAGGTGAGAAGGATCCTAAAGGTGGATTTGATATTAAAGTTCCTCGACGAGCAGTAGGACCATCAAGTACACAGGTATGTAAATGTCCATCTCCTGAACCATCTTGGAGCCACGTAGGAGTCTCCCACTCTGTGGATTAGCAGCTGTTTCTGTGGTCCACAAAGCTGCACGCTGTTGTGTGTTAAAGATTGCTTTGCTGGCCGATTTGTGACATGGTGTCCAAAGCCTCCTATGTTAGGAGTACAGTTATTTCTAGTTCAGAAAGATAGTGGCTTATGGGTGCAGAAAGAATTAGCCATGTGGGAGAAGCATTGTTTTAAGCTGCAGAGCACCATGGCTGCACGTGGAGTGGTGGTGCTCACCGAAGAGTAACTGCATGTCATCTTTCTTCCAAAGCTGTACATGGTGCGGACTATGCTGGAGTCCCTCATAGCAGACAAGAGCGGCTCAAAGAAGACTCTAAGAAGCAGTTTGGATGGGCCCATAGTCTTGGCCATTGAGGAGTTCCACAAGCAGTCCTTCTTCTTCACCCACCTTCTCAACATCAGTGGTGAGGTTATGCCACGGGGAGGCTTGAATCCAATCCTTGCATGCTCAGAAAGGCAAAGGTAGATCAGCTTTGCTCCTCATTGTTCTGTGCAGAAGATTTTACTTGACTTTTCCCAAATGTCCCACTTCTGCCTGCCTCAGAGCTGTTCCTAGGTATTAATCATTATGTGAGCAGGAACAAGTCAGCCACAGCAAATAGCCATAGGTGGCAGCTTATTTTCTTGGAATGGAGATTTCTTTCTGTCCCAGACAAACTTCTGAGCTGGTGGGCACAGAAGATGACTTGCAGAGTAACCCTGAGTCATTATCACGTTCTCCCAGGGGTTACAGAGCAAAAGGAACAATCCCTTCTTTCTTCTTCCTTTACACCGTGCTCAGACAGTGCGTGCACGATCTGGATTTAAAAACAGAGATGTCCTAAAGCAATATTCCATACCCAAAACCAGTCCAATATGAAGCTGCAGCAGCTGCTTCCTCTGCACTTCCCTCACTGCTGTTCCCATGAGGGTAACATAGGTGCCCTCCCACTGAGGGGGTCTCCTCTGTGTTTCAGAAGCACTGCAGCAGTGCTGTGACCTGTCCCAGCTCTGGTTTCGGGAATTCTTCCTGGAGCTGACCATGGGCCGCCGCATCCAGTTCCCCATTGAAATGTCCATGCCCTGGATTCTCACAGACCATATTCTGGAAACCAAAGAACCCTCCATGATGGAGTAAGACCTCGTGAGCTGTGTTGGGAATATTCATGTGCTGGGGCTTGGGATTTTGTTTTGGAGAAGGGTGGGCTGGTGATTAACAGTCTTTTTGATGCGGGAGGGAAAACAGATCTTTCTTGGCTTGCTGTCACATGAATATGTGCTGGATGAATAGCTCGTTAGCAGACGCACACGGGTGGCTCCCAGGCACTGGCACGCACTTATGCATCATAAACCAGCAGTTGGCAACTGCTCTATTTGGATGTGGGCACAACTTTGCAGCACGGTCATCTGCATGCAGCAGTCAGACAGCATGTACGAGCAAAGGGTTAAGTGGGCACTGGATGAGGCACATAACCACCTTTCTTTTATATATATATATATGTATGTATGTATATATGTGACAAATGATGGGATGAACTGCTGTCCTGCAAGTGCACATAGTATCTTTCATAGTATCTTCCTCATTAGGAAACCTTTCTTTTCCATTTTGCCACTGTTTGCACAAAGCTGTTTATGCTGATATGCTCCAAAGTTCATATAAGACATGATCTGTCTTCTTTCCCTCAGGTATGTGCTGTACCCCTTGGACCTCTACAATGACAGCGCTTACTATGCCTTGACCAAGTTCAAAAAGCAGTTCCTGTATGATGAAATTGAAGCTGAAGTAAGTTGTCTTCACCTTTACTGTGTGGAAAGAGGTCACACTGCTCTATCTGACAGCCCCACCAGGCAGTTCAGTGCATTAACTATAGGCATCTGCTGAAAAAAATACCCCATCAGAGTGAAGAGTTTTCAAGAGATCAGAATTTCCAGAGAGCTTACAGACTCTGCTGATTAAGAGCTTCAGCTTGTATCCATGGGGAACTTGTGGAAGCCAAAGGCTATCAAACACTATGGGAGAATGGAAAATGAGCAACTGGAGGTCCTTGAGAGAGAAGAATGACTGGGGATTGGAGAGCAGGACCCATAAGAAAATGCAGAAACTATAAGAGAGAAATACAACTGCAATTTTCTGCTTACCTTTAGCATGTGAGAACTGCAGTGTGGTTTTTAGTGTGACATACATGTATATATTAAATCAGAGCTCTGTCTCAGGCTGTATTGATCTTGCATGCGTAGGAAGGAGCTCTGTGCTGGTGACACCCTCATGAAGTCTTGTTTTTCTCCCCCAGGTGAATTTATGCTTTGATCAATTTGTGTACAAGCTGGCGGATCAGATCTTTGCCTATTATAAAGCAATGGCTGGCAGGTAGGAGAACCTGACTGATGGTGATGACTGATGGTATCGCTGCTTCCAAACTGCTGTTAACCAAAAGGTTCCCCTCAGGGAGTAGCTGCTGCAAGTAGACATAACAAACTGATTATCCCTGTCCCATGATTGTGGCTGTCCATGTCAGACCCATGTAGAAAATGAATTAATGGTGGCAAGGAGATGTGGTTAAAAGCTAAAAACATAATAACTGGCATCATAAGTAGCTGTCTGAACACAGTTTGTGAGAGCAGCAGAAAAGCAAACCAAGCCTACTGAATGCATGTCCTTGTGTGACTGCTGGTCCTGTAGCAGGTACATGAGTGGAAGCTCCCATCTCTAAGAATCAGGAATATGCACTTGTCCTCACCCTAGAAAAGCAGCAGGACTTGTAGAACCTAGAAGGTTACCTGCTGTCTTAGGACTTGTTAACTGCAGGACTTGTGGAGTTGCATGCTGTCTTGTGGGGACACGGGCCTTTGTGACATTCCCTTCTTGACGATTTAAAGAGCATGAATGGACTTCAGTGAGAGTCCTCCGCTCCTGTCCTCAAAGGTGAACCAAGTCACGGTTGTTACCAAGACTTACCAGAGGTGTAGCCGTGCAAGGAATTTTGTCTCTAGATCACACTTGGCCTTAGAGAAGGGGAGCAATCACCATCACCAACCAAGTGTTCTGACAGCAGGTCTTCAGTGAAGGTGCACACCTGTGGAATCCCCCCAATATCTGGCACTAGCGCTATCTTTCAGCACAATCTCTTATCTTTTTGGATGTTCTAGCCATAAAAGCCAAGAATGATGGACAGCAGCGTGGCAGCCCCCACGTAGCAACCACTGTTCGGTGATTCAGTGGTGTAAGCAGAGTTACTAATGTGTGGCAATTTCTTGGCATTCAGAGCAAGGTGAAAAGAAGGATGAAAACGACTCTGGAAAAGACACAGATCAGAGCTGACAGCATACGTTTCTTTCTTCCTGACTCTGCCTCCTTCTTTTCCAGTGTTTTACTGGACAAACGTTTTCGGGCTGAATGTAAGAATTACGGGGTGATTATTCCCTACCCACCATCCAACCGCTACGAAACACTGCTCAAGCAGAGGCATGTCCAGGTACAGTGCAAGTAGACTCCAGTACTCATAGCTCTTGAGCTGTTCAGCTGCTGGTGGCTGGATTCCTAGTGCTGGGCTCAATCAGTCAGTCTGGAATGAGAAGTTGAACCTGTTTGTGACTCGCTGAACACAGGGTGTGGGTATTGAGTGGAAAATGCTCCACATTTCCCTCCTTCGCTCTTAAGTAACAGTAACCTCAACCGAGGCGTTTGCATCACCACTTTCACATTTAATCAGACTTGGATGTTTGGTTTACATTTGTGTCAGTTAAAAACAAAAAAAGCAAGGGCTGAAGTACCTTTTCCCCATCTGTATGTAACATGCAAATATCTTCTCTTCTTTTCCCAGTTGCTGGGCAGATCAATCGACCTGAACAGGCTCATTACCCAGCGCATCTCAGCAGCGATGTACAAATCGTTAGACCAGGCCATTAGCCGCTTTGAGAGCGAGGACCTGACATCTATAGTGGTAAGAACTGCTATTGACTGAGAGCATGAATAGAGACTAACGTACTGCTGTGGACACAGAGTCAACTGCCTTCAGCTTCAAGTCCCACCTGCAGTAGGTTCCAGCCGGCCATGCATCCTCCTTATGCTGCTGAGTCTCAACTATTTCTATTTATGCAGCTTTAATTGCAGTGTTATTGGACCATTAAGTGTCTGCATAAATCAGAAGCAGTTAGATTTTGCAGAGCTCATGTAAGAGAGTCTTGTAGTCATGTAAGAGAGTCTTTCATTCCCTGTGTTGGATGAAGGTGTCCGAGATGCTGTTTGTGTGCATACAGGATTTGCTGCCCTTGATGTGTTACAGGAGCATCAGAGTCAAACAGTGCAAAATCTCCACCTTTGGAGTAGCCTGATGTGAAAGGCAGCCTGTGCCCAGTGGGGAACAAATTAATTTTGTTTCCTACAGGTTTACAAGATACTGGACCAGAACTCCCTTCAGTGGCAGTGCAATTGGAATTGGCCACTGAGTTCACTTGATGGGCTCAGCATTTGCTACCTCCTCACCTGGGAATTACTGTGTGGGCGTGCATATAAAATCATTCCCCTGGCAATTAAATCAGCTGTTTCTATTGTCATCTGGTAATACGCTGCATCACTGTTGCTTTATGTGCTGCAGGAGCTGGAGTGGCTCTTGGAAATAAATCGCCTGACTCACAGGTTGTTGTGCAAGCACATGACGTTGGACAGCTTTGATGCCATGTTCCGGGAGGCCAACCATAACGTCTCCGCGCCCTATGGGCGCATCACCCTCCACGTCTTCTGGGAGCTCAACTTTGACTTTCTACCCAACTACTGCTACAATGGATCCACCAACAGGTGAGGAGAAAAGCCAAAGCAGGAGGCACCTGGTGACCCTGTTCTCCTTTCCAAAATGTCAAACCTGGCACGTAAAGTTCACGTACACTGCGCTGAGGTTTTCATTTCCTACGGGAATCAACGGTTATGGTTAAAATGAAGTTCAAAGCTGCCAGCTCACCTCCACCTTGAAAATGTTAAGAACAGATTCAAGCAACAAAGTCGGCCAGTGATTGCAAGCAACTTAGTGTGGGCTAGAAGGCTGGTTTTCTGAGCAGCAGAGCTGTGGTAGCTGCTCGTAGCTGCCTGCCCAAAATGAGAAAAAAGCCCTACCATGGCAGCTTAAATTGCCATGGTTTACACACTGATGGATTGGGGCAGGAGTGTGCCTTCCACCTCCTGGAGCTCGCATGATGAATTGCTAATTAGTCTGCAACTGCAGCTCATCCCAGACCGTGCCTTGTGCTGCCCTCCGCACAATTAACTGGCTCTGACGACTTTCCTCCCTGTCTCCTGTGCACACCACAGGTTTGTGAGGACAGCAATCCCGTTCACGCAGGAACCCCAGCGGGACAAGCCAGCCAATGTTCAGCCGTATTACCTCTATGGATCCAAGGTCAGTAAATGAGCCACAACAGCCAAAAGGGGTGGAGGTTGGGAGCATTTATTTAGGAAGAAAGAAATGCAAGGACTACCTCACTGACAGAATGGCAGGTGCAAATATGGGCGGTCATGCTGCTGTATGAAACCAAAAGAGCCATGCAAGAAGCAGGTGCCACATGCTTTTGCTGTTGGTTTCCCATAGTCTTCTCCATAGCATCCCTTTGTTAGAGAGTGTTGACATCACTGTGCACTTGGTGTTGACGCTGAAACCAAGCCCCGTCCATCTAAGTGAGCAGAGGAAAACAAGTTGGACCTCCAAAGCAGTGCTTCTCCACAAGGAAGGTGCCACTTCAGGAATCCCATTTGTAATTCCAAATGGGAACTACTAAAATACTGACAGAAAGCTGTTTCACCAGGCTGCGATGAGTGTTCGTACAGGCATCGTGTGGGCTTGTGGTGAGATGCCAATGGAGGGTCACTCGAGTGTGAAACTACTTGAGCGGAGTGTATTTTTTGTTCACGTTGACTGGTGACTCTGAAGTGAACCTACACTACAGTCAGCTGGGCCCAACCATTCCCAGAGAGCCAAAACCTTCAGCAAATCAGACTATTTTTGTCACTTGACAAAAATCTTTCCTCCTGCAAGCAATGTCCTTACCATGTTCTACTCTGGGACAGACGGGCCCCCATGGACACACAGACAGTCCTGCTGGCAAGAGCTGGGAAGGAGCAGCATGAAACAGACCTCTAAGCAGGGTCTCCCTTTATTGAAGGCTGTGCTGAGGCAAGATGGCCCTTTTGTCGTCACTGTTTTTATAGGAAAAAAAGCAGTGGGGGGAGCTATATGGGCTCTCCCTCATGAAACTGGAGGTTCTCATCAGCACAGTGGTCATGGGGACTTCCAGAAGCTCCTCTCTCAGTCCATCATCCAGTGGCCCCTCCAGTGAGCCACTCCCTTCACCCACTTCGTGGTGGCTGGTGTCGGGACTCTTCAGCCTCGCAGCCCGGTGGCACCGTGCAGACCAGAACTGCAGGCAGCCGTAGGCCAGGAGAGCGATGAAACAGAGGAGCAGCAGGCTGCTCACCATCCACATGGAGGGGGTAGGTCCGTGCTTAGAGCCTCCAAAAACCAGAGGTGCTTTGTCCAGAGTGTGGAATGTGGTGCAGTGGTTGCCAGAGGGGTAAGAGTTCTTGCATGTGATGCAGAGGACGTAGATGGTGGATGGTGTGAGTTGGTGGAGGACAAGGGAGCTGAGGGGGTGAGGAACTCGCTCCTCACGGTGGAAGTTTTGGCGCAGATAGCCGGCAAAGACGCTGTTCCAGTTGGGGCGGTACATGACATGGTAGTAGTTCTCTGGACAGGGATTGTTCATGGCCCAGGAGACGGTGGCGCTGGTGTAAGTGATGTTGTGCACTTTGATGTTCATCATGCCCCTGAAACCAGATGCAGGGAGAGGCTGAGTTTCCCGATTTGCATGCAGGCTTGAAGGCCACTGACAACAGCAAAGTCTTCGCGCTGGCTTTACTGGCACTGAGATTGGACTCGAGACTATGCCTAGCTAGCTAGGAGATGCTAGGTCTTAGATAGCTAAGATTACAGAAGATGAATCCTGCTGATGCCCAGACTACTGTATGGCCAGAACTCCCAACTGGGACACGAGGCATACTTTATGCTGTAGCCAGATTTGTTTTAAATCCCTTTTTTTCTGACTAGCTCTCTGTGTCGGAAGCCTTTTAACTTTTTTTGATCACCATGGAAGAGTGATTGACATAAACTGGTCGCTAAATTAGCTCCAGCGTGCCTTGTGAAGCTGCTAATAGATATTTTGATTTTACAGCTAAATGCCATTTTTAAAGCTGCATAATGATTAATTCATTGGTTTAAGCTGCTGCATTTTTTGTACCTTACTTATCCCTTAATAAAGCAGAAACTCTATTCCTGCAGCACGTCACACTGCAATATGAGGTTTTTAAATGTGAAGGCTGGTGAAGTACAAAATCAATGCTCTTAGAGAAATATGTGAATAGGAAGTACAAGGCTGCCCCAGACAGAATTCACTGACCGCTAACAAATCCCTGTTTAGCAGCAGCCACAAATCACAGCACACCCCTGCTTTGGTGCTCCCGAGCCTCACTGCAGGGTTCTCTCTCCCAGCCAGCTGAGTGCTCAGAGCAAGAGCTGCGTGCAATAGAACCACTTTCTTTTCCTTTCTTTCTCTCTCTTTTGCTGTCACTAACTTTCCTTTAATCCACACAGCAACAAGATCATCTCAATGACTGTTTTAACCATTCTTAAGAGCAGAACAGCACACACACCCCCCACACTGAGCCCTCCCAGAACCACAGGCAGCCGCTTACCTCCCCAGGCAGCTCGGGTGGTGACCTGGTGAGCAGTATTGCCAGGGCTCAGCACCTTCCTCTCTTCCCACTGCTCACCTCCCTCCTGCCTCTGCTAAATCCCTTCCCTGCACGCTGCCTCATATTATACCCATCTGGGGCTCCGTCATCTCTCACCATAGCAACCAATAAGAAAGGATGGGCAGGCATCTTCAAGTGATTTAGGAATATTGTCCCTAAAAGCTCCTGCCTGGGAGAAATAAGTGTCTCCGAGGCAGAGAAAAAGCCAGGTAGTTTTATTTGCTGGCTTACTTGAGTTGGTCTGTGTTTTCCCTATGCACATTTCTCCAGCAAGACCATCATTGCCCCCCAGCAGGGTCTGGGGTTCAAGACATATTGGCACATTGTAGGACATCAGAGATCCTGGTGGTACATACTGATACCTAAGCACTCAGGGGCTTTGACCTTAATCTTAAGATTTCTTACACAGTTAAACTACTGATTTGAGCCAAAACACGTTTGAGAGAGGAACTTTCCCAGAAGAAATGTTGGTTCTGAGTCTGGAGATACTTGTTCCAGGTGTTCCTCTAGAGGAGCTTGCAACATTTCAAAGATCTTCTAAATATCAGCAGGGATGAGAGGGTGCAGACTACGTCAGGAGCATGTGTGACCCTTGCTTTTGCTTTGCCTTGCACTTTGGGATGTGTTGGGTTTGTCTTCCAAGATGTGTACTCCCTTCTGTCTGCGAGTGAGCTGTGGCTGCCAGCAAGATGAAATCTGAGAGCAGAGATGAAAATGATTATGGGCTGGGATGGAAATGAAAGTGCTCCCAGGCGGCTTCCTGCCTTTTCATGGCTTGGCCCTGCCTACAAGAGCAGAGGGATAGAGAGCTCTTAGCATGTCCTGTGCTGTGAGTAAAGTACAGCTGAGGGTACAAATCCATGGTCCAGAAAGGGGAATCACATTATACAAGGTGGTAACATCTTCACGAGAGAACTGCTTTCTTATGGCACTTGGGTTGTTGAGATTGCCAGTTCACAGTTGCTTCAAAGCTAAATTTCAGTTGTTCACAAATACAGGTGTGTTGGCAGGAAGAGACAAAACCATGGAAAATGGGAATAGCCAGATTAGGCCAGCAAAGGGTCCTGCTGACCTTTCTGCATACCGTGATAATCCTGCTAGCTCAAAGGAAACCACAGCAAAGCTTTCAGTGGTTTTGGTACTACCTGCTCCCTAACTCAAGCTTAGAATCCCAGAATCGTTTAGGTTGGAAAAGACCTTTAAAATCATCAAGTCCAACCACTGACCTAGATTGCACCAGATTATGAGCTTGAAATTCTTGTTTCCCCGGACGAGAAAGTACCAAAACCCTGTCAGTGCCAGAACAGCTCCAACACTGGTGTTCCCCAAATCTGCAGTGGCCCTGCCTGGGACCACTCACTCCTCACCACGGGATGCAAACCATGGGTGTAATCCATTGGCCAGCAGAAACTGAGCCCTTTTCTGACATTCAGCCACTTACGAAACACAGCAGGTTGCCAACAAAGAAGCTGCAAAATTACCAGCAGCAACCCACTATTTACTGCTTGTTAACTACTTACTAGCTCTGTAAATGCTTTAGATTGGGCTTCATTTATGTGTTTCCATGACTGCTTCTGTTTTACTTGCCCTTGCAAGTCCTAAGGTCATACCAGCCTCACTGGAAATCTCTCTTTCCCTATTTGAATTTGCTCCTCACTTTTTCACGAGTGCAGGCAGATGTAACCTGAAGGATGGTGCCTGCTGCTGACACTTGTAAAAATAGTTATGGTGTATGAATGGGATGGAGCCACTCTATTTTCTGCTGCCATGTCTGCAGGAACCTCACAGAGGCATTAAGGAGCTGTGGTTGTACAGGAGGTGTTGGCAGCAGGGGCTGCTGATCCACTCTGACCACCCATGTGGGCTGTGATACCCGGCCTGCTGCAGCCATCAGCTTGTCATCAATAACCACAGCGTGTGCAGTCCTGAAAAGCAGTAGTTGGTATAGTGAGGTGTTATATAGCAATAGAACAAGAGGAAACAGCCTGAAGTTGTGCCAGGGGAGGTTTAGATTAGACATTAGGAAAAATTTCTTCACTGACAAGAGTGGTCAGGTATTGGAACAGGCTGTTCAAGGAGGTGGTGGAATCCCTGGAGGTGTTCAAAATTGTGTAATGTGGCTGTGGGGAACGTGGTTTAGTGGGCATGGTGGGATCAGGTTGGCAGTTGGACTGGCTGATGTTGTAGGTCTCTTCCAACCTTAATGATTGTGTGATGCTGCTGAGGCACTGGATATGCACAGACAGTCTCCACACTGTACAGAAACACACCTGCCCCACTGTCCACGGGAACAGGGATTTTTTTACATTCAAGTCTTGGCAACTGGCTGATAGAGCTGAATGTGGTAGAAGCTTTGTAGGGAGAGTGAGGCTGCTTGTAGCAGGGGAAGGAAGCAAAGCAAATTCAGACTGTTGGACTTAAAGACCCTCCTATGACATGTCTGGCCAAAATTGGGTTTTGTTTTCTATGACACCATCTCAGCTCACGTTCCGGTTAGGCTGGCTAGGAGCCTGGACTAGTTTTGGGCTGTGTGCAGGTCCTTTTTTTGTCTCTAAGTTTAGTCCTCTTTCTTTAACTCTTCATTTTTTCAAGTTGGTTCTGGCACAAGCAGTGTTATCTCTCTATTGTCTCTCTCTGTGATCTATTTTATTGGATAAAACTCTCCTTGCCTTCCCCTCAGATAAGCTCAGGCAGGTCTGGTTGATGGCCAACTACAGGCTCAAAGACATGGAAATGACAACTTGGGTTTGTTTTGCTTCATTTGCTGCTGAATATGTTCCAGAGCATCCCAGCAACCTCCTGAGCTCCCAAAGCAACGTGGGGGTCTTCCCCACATGCTCCCAGATAGAGGAGGCCATACTTGAGAGCTGCGTGCACCACCAGTGGGATACTGGGCTCTGTGGGATACCGGGAACTATGCCCTGAGCTGCAAATCCCAGCTTGCCTGTGCTTCCAGCCTCCCGACCCCAAAACCTGCCTGTTTGACCCCAAACCAAAGGTGAGGCAAACCTCTGCCGTGTCTTGGGCAGCCACTACTCCCATGAGATGTCAGGATCAGGGGCTCTGCCCTGGCTCACGGGGGTGGAAGTGGCTTCCCAGAGTGGGGGAGTTAGCCGTGCCGTGCAGCCAGCTTGTCTCTTCAGCTGCTTTGTCTTAAAATACTTACTGGTGTCATTTTTCCCATCCTACAATCCTTACCCCAAGCTGTGTATCTCACCCTTAAATGGAGTTATCTTTTTAATTGCTGGCAGAGTAGTATTATTAGATGCAAGACTGCTGCCACTGTGCTGTGTGGCTCTGGGAGAGCTCGATGAATTCCCCCTCAGCTTGCAGACAGGCGGGGATGAATCATCCTGCTTGTCTGCAGCCCATGCACGTCCTAAACTGTGTCTTCTCCCAATCAGCCCTATTACCAAGACCTTCACTTGAGGGAAAAGCCTGCTTGAAAGCCACTTTCCAGCCCCATTATCCTGCTGAGAGGTGAGAGAATGCTGCAAAGTGGGTGGCTGTGTGGCAGCATCGTTCGCTCACTGTCTGTACAGGGAAGCATCAGCATCATCATGGGGAAAATCTGACCAGTTGCTCCACAGCTGGGTACCATGGCTCTTGTGCAGGCAGAAGATGTATCTTCTAGCCACAGAGCAGCAAAGCAGATTCCAGAAATGAGTGTGGATTCATGAACCCACTGAAATGGGGGTATCAAAATGATATTTAGTGCCCCGCTAGTCTGGAAGTGCCCAGGGCTGGAATGATGCCTCACGAAAGCTGCTAAACACCTCAGGAGTGTGGCTGGCCTGGGCCCACGGTTACTGCTGCCCTCTGGGGTCATCGTGGCCATCTGGCATGTTCCAGGCTGGGTGTTACCCAGTGTTTAAACAGACACACTCTGCACCACATAAACTATTGCTGGTTTCCACATGTATCAGTGTGTGCCAGTGGCTTTGGAGCACACGCTACCAAACAGAATTTTAAAGACTTGGTTGTCTCAGGATGCAGACAGAAGCCTAAGCAGGATGCTCAAACACCATTCTCTCAACAGGGGTTGGCATCCAAGGAGCTTTGGAAGTAGGCATTGGTCTACCTAAATATTTTTTAAACTCAGAGCCCTTTTCACTTACTGTAATAGGAGAGAAAGTCCCTGCTCACCATGAGTGAACAGACACACTGCAGAGCCTCCGAGGTATCCTTTCTGAATGAAATAGTATTAAGGGCTCTTTTGACCCACCAGAACCAGAATGTGAAGTCATATTTCACAGAAGCAGAGGGATTTCTAATTGTCTTCTTTCTGCTTGCTCTTTCAGAGACCACCAAGGAACTATAGTAGGCAGTAAGATGCTGGATCAGAGCAGTGGGGCTGTAGCAAAATGAGGGGCAATTAATTAAACACAGAATCACAGAATTCTTTAGATTGGAAAGGACCTTCAAGAGCATCAAGTCCAACCATTAACCCAATTTTCCCAAGGCCACCTCTAAACCATGTCCCTAAGCTCCAGATCTATGCAACTGTGAGACACATGCAGGGATGGTCTAGGTGACCCTGCTGTAGCAGGGGGATTGGACTAGATGATCTTTTGAGGTCCCTTCCAATCCCTAACGATTCTGTGGTGATTCAACCACCTCCCTGGGCAGCGTGTTCCAAGACCTGGTGACCCTCTTCACAAAGTTGTTTTTCCTAATGTCCAGCCTAAACTTCCCTTGGCACAACCTGAGGCCATTTCTCTTGTCGTATCAAGTCTATGAAAGCTCAGTCAGTACATCAGTCCACTGAAATTCTGTATCTGAGAGGAAAAGAAAATAGTTTTCTGATTCTTAGCAAATAACTTCACGTTGTAACTCATTACTAACTGAAATTGTTCAAGCAAATCTCAAGGAGGAAGAACTGGAGGACAACTGAAGCCTTCAGCTGGCCGTATGGCACCTGGTGGGAGCAGTAGGCTTGAAGGACAGACAATTTTTTGATCCTGTTCTGCTATTTAAGCATTTGCTCCGTTTCACCCTAAGTTCCTGAAGACATTGGTCCCTTTGCTTCCTTGGCCCCAGGGAGGGAAATCCCGGTAGACTGCAGTCTGCAATACCTGCAGGGAAGGGAGCAAGCTGCCTTGTGCCTCTGGTATGCAGCACAGAATCAGAGAACCAGTAAGGCTGGAAAGAAACCCTCTAAGTTCATGAAGTCCAAGCATCAAGCCAACACCACCATTCCCATAAACCATGTCCCCAGGTGCCACATTTACACGTTTCTTGAACACTTCCAGGGACGGTGACTCCACCACTTCCCTGGGCAGCCTGTCCCAATCCCTGGCCACTCTTACAGGGAAGACACTTTTCCTAAGCCAAGAAAGTGGTGAAGTCAGCCCTGCGCAGTGCATTTTACTGTGGGGAGCAGCTAATTAAACTGTTTTCTTAGCCTTGTTTAAGAAAGACCTTGTGGTAATCATGAGCCAGGAGCTCATCTGTGTTTTGCTGGAAGGGCACTCTGTGCCAGAATCTTTTCAAGAACCTGCTTTCTTGCCATTTACTGAGGTCACAGTTATACGTGTTGGGGGGTGGCAGTTTGCAGCCCTTCTCTGCTGGGTTGAATCGTGATGCCAACACTTCTATTGCAGAGCCTGAGCTGAGCATGTGGTGTCTCAGCTAAATCAGATATTCACTATTTTCTCTGCAGATCACACAAGTAAATTAATTCCCCCTACTTCTGGTTCGCTCCCACCAAATGGATCCTGTCAGTATTCCAGTGATAAAACATTGCAGCAATTTCCACATTTCCAAGATTACACTGACAGGGTACATTCCTGGAAATCGCTCTTGGTTTTCTGCTGCTAATGTTTTTGAGAGCTGGAGCCCTGGGTACTCTTCTCCCTAGAATGGGGCTAGATTCTTGGCCTTTTCAGAGCCACATGGGGATGTCTGTTAAGTACAGAAGCTGATGGAGAGCTTTGCAGGATGCAAAAGGGTCTCTCTGTGTCTCTCCCAACTGCCCTTAAGCTGCAGTTCCTACTTTTCTTAATAAGCCTCATTTAAAACAAATGCCCACAGCAAAACACCCTGCCTGCTTACTTGTACATAAACTTTTTCTTAGTGGAGAATAACTTCAGTTTGAAGAGGCAAAGGGCCAGTGAAAAGCAATCCTTGATTGGAAATGTCGCAAGAGTAAATGACTTTGGAAATGAGAGTGGAGTTGCTAAACAGCAGAGCAATAAACCTTGTGGCGTAACAGTGTGTTGAGATCAGAATAGACCTGACTACGTAGATCTCCTAGAGAAAAGAAGAAAGAAAAGCAGTCTCCTCGTTGCCACAAGAAGACAGGAGAATTGGCATGAGTTCCTCTCACTTCTCTTCCTCAAATATTGTTTGAAGTGATGGAACGGTGATAATTATTTACAGGTCTGGTAAAGGTTCCTGTCTAACTGTCACTGTCCTTCTAATTTCTCAGCCTCTCAACATTGCCTACAGTCACATCTACAGCTCGTACCGCAATTTTGTGGGGCCACCTCATTTCAAGACAATCTGCAGGCTTCTTGGCTATCAAGGCATTGCGGTGGTCATGGAAGAGCTGTTGAAGATCGTCAAGAGCCTGGTAATTCTGAGCTTAATTGGGAGAAACCTCAGTGCCTTGAGATACGCAGGTTGGACAGTTGGCGTTTGGGTTCATGGTGTTTATATCTGGGCATCTTCATGTTCCTTGATCCACACTGAAGCATTTGTATTAATAGTCTGATTTCTACTGTTCACTGATGGTATCCAGCATGTCAAAGTGTTAACTATAATCAGCCACCTACATCTGGGGGTGGTGGAGCTGGCATGCTGCTTTGCTAAAAGCCATGAGGAAGTGATCAGGTAGGACATGGCACTCGTGGGCCCTCAGCACTGCCTGTGCTGCATTCTACAAGACCTTCAAGACACATGCCTGAAGGCTCAGAAGACCTTCAAGAAATAGACTCAGCAATGGTACAAGAGCAATATGTCTCACCACCTTGGGATACCTCTGGAGAGCTGCAGGAAGGTAGAGAGAAGGCAGCAAAACTGGTGAAACCAACTTTTTGAGTCTTTATAACAAAATTCCTGCTATAGGTGAGTCCTTAGTCAGGTCATACTGTGCATCTCATCAGATATTCTGAAGCCAGTCCATCAACTCCCCTATCTACTTTCTAGTTCTGTTTTCTTTTTCAGAAGAGAAATGTGACATCTGCAGGGAAATGATCCCATGTTCCCCCTCAAGCAGCTAACAGCACTTGAAGGGAGGAGGGGGTGTACAATAAAGTACAATTTTTCAGACCACGCTTTTCTGCTAAAAGCCTTGTTTTACTCTAAAGATGATTTTCATTATAAATATTTAAATTCTAGTTTGAAAACAGGCAGTGACACCATTTGCAGTTCGAAAACTGCAGTGGCATCGATCTGAACTTGTCTAACAAAGCTGCGTAAAACTGAAAACCTCAAGCAAACACCCAGGTTCGCTGCTGTAAAGCTCCTGAAGATGTAATTTGTGTCACTTGGTTGAAAATGCTGTAGCTGGTGCGTGAGATCAGACGCCATCCAGCACAAAGACAAGGACTTCATGTTTGTCTGAGTAGTGTTTAGCCCTGTATAATCCCCTATAATGTAACCACGGGAAGCAGGTGTGTAGCTGCAGATGACAGCAAGTGCTTTTAGCTAAGAAACGTGCTTTGCCCTAATCCAGATTCGCTCAAAACACCAGGTCTGCAGAAGCTCCTTCTATATGCATGTAAACGCTTTCATTAAACTCTGAGTATCTGGTGGTTCCTCAGGTAGACGAACATTTCCTGTGCTAGGGAATGACTCTTTGAGCAGCTCTGGTGAAATGCTTTTAGGGTTGGAAGCACAAGTCCAGCTGGATCCAACACTGAGCCTTGTTTGGATTTTGGCTGCAAACAATGCAAACACAGCAAGCTGTATTTTGAAGTCAAAAATCCATGCAGCTGCGATTTATTAGTTGAGAGGAAGCTGTAAAAGCACTCTGAACTCCACATGCTGGGGCTGAATTTTATATTTGAGCAAAATCCAAATTAAGCAAGTTCTTCTTGGACCTCCAGCTGAAGTTTCATCCGGTGCTGTCAGATGTTGATCCATCCACAACCAGCTTTCAAAACCACCACCAGGAGAAGCCGTCATTCCAGTTTAACCTCCCTTTGTCTCCAACAGCTACAAGGCACCATTCTGCAGTACGTGAAGACTCTGATTGAAGTGATGCCCAAGATATGCCGCTTGCCAAGACACGAATATGGCTCTCCAGGTGGGTGCTGCAGAGAGATGCTTGAGCAAGAGCTCGCCCACGTGTTGGTACAGCATTTACTCAGCACACGCTGGTAATAAGCAATGCCAGTGCAACGTGCAGCCAGGCTGGCTGCGACGCACTTACAGCTGCTTTGCTACCACCGCTGGAACCTGTATAGGAAACCTTTCCACGAAGTCTCCTGTTAGAAATTTCCCTTTGAACATACAGATGGCTGATAAGAGAACGTGGTCTCCTGTTTTGTTCCAGGATTTTGTAGGTTTTTGCTATTGGGGGTTCACTGATGTTTTTCAAAAGCTCTACCTAGTTGACACAAAGGTATTTTGCAGCGTGACTGCAGCTGAGGGAAACTGGCTGTTCCACATGAGCCAGCACCAGGACATCCATTACAGTCTTTAATCTCTTTTTACCTCTGATGAGGAAATCCAAGGACTTTGTATTAATTACTCCTTATTTCCCAAGGGTGACTGAAAGCAGGATAAGGCACTGCATGCCAGTCCTTCCCAGTGCCAATCTGTCTATCCTTTACCAGTTACAACTGCAACTTGTGATTAAGGAAACAGCAGGCACTGATGGTCTTTTTATCCAAGTTATGGGGGGAGTGATCCTGCTCTCGTTTTTCTGACTGCCCTTCCTTGTCTTTTAAGGAATCCTGGAGTTTTTCCATCACCAGCTGAAGGACATCATCGAATATGCAGAGCTGAAGACCGACGTTTTCCAGAGCCTCCGGGAAGTGGGCAATGCCATTCTCTTCTGCCTCCTTATCGAGCAGGCTTTGGTAAGGCAAAACCCCCTGCACCAACAGACCGTTCTTGCTCACCAGTATAAGTGGAAGTGGGTTCTCCAGCAGAAGAGTTTGAGAAATGTTACTTTCCAGCTCCTCGTGTGCTCAGGGTCTCTGGGTCTGTGGGCATGTCTATGGGGATGCTGCGCTTTGGTGTTTGGTCACTAACATTTGGGACTGCCAAAGGAGGATCTGAATACTGGAAGATCTAGATTTAATTACTGGATCCATAGCTTGTTCATCCTTCTCAGAAATAATACCAACTGGAGCTTATTTCTAGATTGTAAGCTCTCTGGGGCAGGGATCAATACTTTTTACATTTGTACAGTGAGAAGTAGATTTGAGCCCTTTGCTCTTTTGGGGTGCCAGTGCAATGAAAAAAGGAATATTGATTCTAATGGTGATATGGATAAAGAATCCAACAGGAAGGAAATATCAGAAGAGCTGAAGGTTTATTTCCCATGGTGTATTTTCACTGGAAACTTAGCTGGAGGGACAACTCAGTATTGCTCCCTCCACAAGTGTTTTGCATGTGCAGAAGTTTCTCAGCCTCTTGGCTCAGGTGATGCCCTTTCAGGTGTGGGGCCAAGGCTATGGCCAAGTGCCACACATCTGCCTTCTAGTTCTTCACACACAGAAAATGTATTTTGTAATTAATTTGTCTCTCGCAGTTTGGCCTAGAGCCAACTGAAGAGTGTTCAACAGCACAGCTGTGTGTGACAAATGCGTATCTTGTGTCATTGTTTGGAGGGGGCCGGCAGAAAAGCTGGGGAGGGAGGGACTTTTTAGGGTATCAGCGACAGGACTAGGGGGAATGGAGCAAAGCTGGAGCTGGGTAGATTTAGGCTGGATGTGAGGAGGAAGTTCTTCAGTGTGAGAGTGGTGAGAGCCTGGAATGGGTTGCCCAGGGAGGTGGTTGAGGC
>JAOXOE010000765.1:10833321-10860959 GCA_028565055.1 Phoeniculus purpureus | reverse complement strand
TAGGCTGGATGTGAGGAGGAAGTTCTTCACCATGAGAGTGGTGAGAGCCTGGAATGGGTTGCCCAGGGAGGTGGTTGAGTCCCCGTCCCTGGAGATGTTTAAGGCCAGGCTGGATGAGGCTCTGGCCAGCCTGACCTAGGGTGGGATGTCCCTGCCCGTGGCAGGGAGGTTGGACTAGATGATCTTTCGAGGTCCCTTCCAATCCCTAATGATTCTGTGATTCTATGATTGTGGTTTCGGCAGGGTCATTTCAGTTTTCTCAGCATAAGATGGGATTCCCAAGCAAAGCCAGCAAGTTTAGCTCAGAGCAAAACCAGAAGGAAGTTCAAAGATTCCACGTTTTATCCAGTCATTGAGCACAGGGAAAACTGGAAATGTCTGCATGTCTCCAGAAAGGGTATTTCTGCTCTCGCCTTTGCAGTTACCAAACACACTCAGTGAGCAGCAGTTGCCTAAGAAACCTTAAGAAAAGTCGAGAGCTGTGCGTCACTTAGCAGTTCGGCTTTATTTTATGGAGAGACCAGTTGCCAGCTATATCCTGGCAGTTTCTGTTCCTTTTGTGGCTTTGTCACTGCTTTCTGCTGTTCTCAGTGGTGGATTTTATGCTGGATGTACTGCATTCGCCTTTTCTGTCCCATCTTTGAGTGGACACTTAAGGGACACATGGTGGCTTCTTGTAGATATCCTTCATTTGGAGGCAAAAATGTTCCTCCAGTCCCAGTACATCAGCAGCATACTGGCATTTTAGAATAGCAGAAAATCAAGAAGATGGTGAGAATCTGAGAGTCCCTTTAGGAAGGCTGCCCATCAAAGTCACCTCTGCCCACTTGCTGTGTCATCCAAGTCTTTCCCGCTCTGATCCCGTTTTTCCACACAGAAATAGATTCACCAGTTAAAGCCATTTTGCACGCAGCAGGCACTGGTTCTCACTTGCTAGAAGATGTCAGATCCATCGTGCAACAAGATTTTCTCTCTAATGGGGCTCTTACGCAGCAGGAGCAATTGCTTGTACAGTGAAGTTATCTTCATAGCTGTCAGAATGATCTAAGGCTGGTGGTATTTGCTGGCAGAGATGCGCAGTCCGCTCCATTCTACTGTCTTTTTAGTGTTTACGTTTGAGGACTGAGGAGTTTCTTGGGATTAAATTTCTAAGCAGAATTGTAACTCTCAGGTAATGGGCCTTGGTGAGGATGCCTATTAAGAACAATTAATTTGGGGACAGATACCTGGTGAATGCAGGCTGCATAGGGCGAAAATACTCTCTTTTATCAGACAGAAACAGCAGTGAGAGAACATTCATTTAGGAACAAAGAGTGTTTATGTAGCCAACAAATCAGCCAAGGTGACAGGCACACTGTTAGCATCAGCATCCCTCTGACATGGAGGGATCCCAGACTGCTCCCGTCCCTCCAGCACTGTGTCACAAACTGCACTCCCACAAACTCGCTCTCATCGCAGCATCCATGTGCCAGTACAGCCTCCTGCAGCTCCATGCTACACTGTCCTCTCCTGGCTGGAAGGTGGGGGATCCACCCTTGCACCCCAGACAGACCCAGGGGAGTCATTCCATTCGGCCCCTCAGTATCTTTTGCTGCGCTGTCATGACCTGTTTTCGAGTGTGTCTAAATCTTTACTGTAAGCTCAGAACTGGAAGCATGTCCTAGAACTGGACTTGTGTAGGAGCAATCTACTGCCTTGTTGTGACGCAATGCCTCTGTGTTAAACAGCTTTGGTTTCCTTGCTGCTGTTTCCCATTGCAGACTCGTATACAGTGTATTGTCAGCCATCGCTCCTCAGTCTCCACCTGCCTATTTCTAGGTTTCTCCTCCTTGTGCATCTGTGTTTGGGATTATTTTTTTCTCAAGTGCATCAGCATGCATTTTCTCAGGTGGCATCTCATGATGTTATTCCTCTCTGGACTTCTGTATGATTGTCCCTGGTGCCTACACCACTGGGATTCTGGTCTAATAGCCCTGGCTGAGATCACCAGATGAACAACCAAATAATTCCAGACCAACACGTTCCGTACCTATTTGCACTAGAGCCAGGTATCACATGAACACATCCTAAAGTAACGAAGCCAAAGGGTAATTTCCACCTGGGTGCACTCTGGAAAAATAAACAGCAGGAAGCCATCAGGGTAGGATGAAAGAGAAACCTCCCTGGTCTTTATCCCCTCTTATTTGGAGTGCTAGTAAATGGGACAGAAAAGAAATAGCTCTGACCTCGTACAGGCAAGTAGTAACTTATCTGAGTTAAGGAAACTTCCTGGCTGAAGTTGAGAGGTATTTCGTCCAGTTTTAGTTCATCCAGGTTCAAACCATTGGAGTTACTGCTGAGCTGGGTTGGATTTGAATAGGTGCTGTAGACATGAATCACTGTAGCGTGCCCAGGCCCCTGAGCCATACACTCAACCCATGTAGGTACTTTTTAACTTACTTTATCTTTCTTTCTTCCTGCCTCAGTCCCAGGAAGAAGTTTGTGATTTGCTGCATGCTGCTCCCTTCCAAAATATTTTGCCCAGGGTCTACATCAAAGGTAAGAAGCTGAGAGGGAAGCAGTGGACAGACTCAGAGGTCTCTGCCCAGAAGCTGTTTCTCTCCTATTTCTGCTGAGGATTAGTTCTGACCCTGCTTCTCCCTCGAACTAGTTAAGTAGATAAAGCCAAAAGTCAGGAGGAAACAAATACCAAGGGTGCGTTTTCTGTAGCTGAGTTACAGACTGAAACCTTGAGTCAGCCTGGGGGTTCCCTGAAGGTTTTAAAAGCCATTTCACAGCCTTTTTGAAGAATGACAGCATGAAATGTCCATCTCAACAGGAGCTCTCAGTAACAGGGACATGCTTTTGGACATATGTGATTAAGTTGCTGCTGAGACTGCAATCGCACATCCCTCCCTTCTCTGCATCACTGGTTCCCTCATTTGCTGTCGGTTTGGCTCATGGAGTCTCTGGATGGTTGCTGGGGGGCAGCTCTGAGCAAGCTCGGCGGAAATTGCGGGTCTCCACTTCCTCCTCTCATTTCACTGTTTGCTGCTCGCTTGACAGAAGGAGAACGCTTGGAGGTGCGCATGAAGCGTCTCGAAGCCAAGTATGCCCCACTTCACCTGGTTCCCTTAATAGAGAGGCTGGGCACTCCGCAGGTAAGGATTTCATTGAAAGGGATGGCTGTTGAAAACTCATAGCAGTCCCCGGACGGCCTGTTTGGCCACGGGAAACTGATCCTAGTTTTCAGCTCCTTTTTTTTTGTTGTTCTTTTGTCTTTCAAAACATCAGTCGAACAAGAAAATCTGAATCCTTGCCCTAGCAGACACTTTGAAGGGAAAATTGTGAGTGGGTCCAGAGATTGTGTGTTGCTGCCTCTGGTGTGCAGAGGTGATGGGGAGCTGCGAGGCGAGCGTGCTAGAAGCCAGCTCTGAATAAAAACAACTCAGAAAAATTCTTCTCTATTTGAAAAAGATGGAGAATTGCTGGGGCAGTCTGAGGGGAAACTTTGCAGGGCTGTCCCTGACTTAATCAATTGCCATCACTTTTGGGGATCCCATTTTGAGGCTGCAGTGTGGTCCATTTTTAAGCTCATCCCTTGTCAAAGAACACATCTGAGAATGGTTTCCCTCTTAGCACACGCTTAGAGCTTCAGCACATGCTTAAAATTACAGCTCCATTTCAGTGTCTTCTCGAGGTGGGTCTCAGCTTGGAAGAGATCTCTTGTGCAGAAAGTGAGTACTGTCAAAACTGTCTCTGTAGAGTGATCAATGTGATGGACCAAACCTGAGTTCCACTGGTGTCAGTAGTCAAAGTTCCACTGCCTACTCAGTGGGGTTGGTGGGATAAAAATGGAAGTATTGAATGAACCAGCATCCTTCTCCTGTAACGTGCTGCCAAGGGAATGGAATGAACACTCAGTTGTGTGAGGTGATGGATCTATGGCAGGCAGGAAGTTGTCGATTCTTTTGTTGTTGTTTTTCTGATGGATCAAGGACATTTTGAACTTTGCTTCATTGGAAATCATATGAAACAAAGAAATTGGCTGGATAACTGAGGGCTTTGTTTTATTTTGTGGACACTTCTCTCACTTCCCATTGACTTCCTTTTAAAGGAGACACTCGAGAAAAAGAATTCACCTCTGTGTTTCTGTGTCTTTGTGTTGGTCTTTCTTTCTCTCCTTCTTTCCATGCAAAATCATCATTGAAATCTGCTATTAGAGTCCACACGTTGCTTATCCCTGCCACAGTTACGATAGTGACCAAAACAAAAGGTATTTCATATCCTGCTGAAAACTGATTTCTCTGTAAACATCTTCATCACACGGGTACAGCTGAGTACCAGAACTTTTGTGAGCTCAGACGTAAATGAACACAAGAGTCACTTTCTGTAGGTGCCTCCATAGCTTCTAAGCTTGCTCCTTATGCAGTTGTGGACATGCATTTTGGAAATGCAGTTTTGGACACAGGCCACATGGGATTTATTCCTGCAGAACACATAACTGCCTTTCAGTAACTGTCCAGAATCTGAGCAGAAGTTGCCTGCTAGATGCCCCTCTCAAAAGGCAGCCCTATGCATTCTATATAACTATGCATTGTAAAGGGGCTGAGCCAGGGGCTGGTGCAGTGAGTGGGGATCTCACAGTCCTTGCAGGTCTAGGGTACAGTTCTTACAAGCTTGCCAGGCAGCAGGAGGTGTGGACAGCTGGATCTGTGCCACAGCAGGGAAAGCTGTTGGTGACTTGTAAATAATTGTTTTGCATTGAGAACAGGTGATGCATAAAGAACCAGGAGGGTCTAAGTGGTTCATTAGAAGAATCTGCTCCCTTTTAGTGCTGATCATAGGGATATTTAGTAATGGATTTTCAAAAGTGCTTAGTCAGTCTGATTTTTTTCACTGGAATTATTGGAAGCTCTTCCTTATGAAGACAAAGCGAATAGCTGAGCCAGCACAGTAGCATACTTCAGCAGTTTATCTCGAGAGCCCTAGAAGTCAGTGGGACTCCAGCCTGCAAGGCAGATCTGGACCCATGACTAAATTGTCCGGCTGCCTTTACCATGTTCAATATCTACCCAATGGTAGTAGTCTTGTGTCAAATACTGGTCCTACAGTGATGAATTTTAGAACAAAATTGTGTCTGAGTGGCACTACATCCCTTGAAAACCAGATACATCCCCTTCTAGATTAAGATTTCAGATTAAGGTTTCTTCGTAAACAGTCTGTTAAGATCAGTGGACTCGTTTGTTCTCAAAAGTACCTCTTCTAGCACTATATCTTAGCAAATAGTGATGCTAGCACCTGTTTCATTTCTGAAATTACTTTCCTTATACTGTGTCCCCAGTTTGCCATCGTTGACTAGTGTGTGCAGATGCTAATCTGCACCCATAAGAGCTTGGAGCAGGTGGGGAGAAAGTGTACAGCCTCTAGCTATTAAAGCAAAATAAATAAAGCTGGATAAAATAAATATTTACTTGCCAAGCAAACATGTGCAGGTGCCTGCCGTGAAACCAGTGATATCATTTCTGCATTTCACAGATCTGGGGATTCCAGGCCCAGTCTGGCCTCTGCACAGCAGTGCAGCTCTTCCTGATAAGTTGAACGTGAACGGATCCTAGATTCCCAGAACGTCCTTGAGACGGTGGCATAAGCAGGAATTGTAACACTCGTGATTTCAGTAGCCACCAAGCTGAAAATGCCTTAGGTTACTACCAGCATAGTCAGCAAAGGGAATGTTTAGGTGCACTCATGTTCATCTAGAGTGGAATAAAGGCAGCCCAAGTAGATTGACTATGGTTTGTGTTCCTGATGTCTGTCCAGGACATGTGCCTGCCTGTTGTACCTGATCCTCTGAGCCCCGCATCATGACTGTGATCAGGATGACGTTTTTATAGGCATTGCATAGACAGCTAGAAATGGAGCAAATGCTTAAAAACTACTTAAAGCTCCAGGAAGTCCTCTGGGACGAACAAGGGGCCAGTAAATGTCACGCTTCCTCTGCATGCCTCCACCAAAGTGGTGAGAGGGGTGAAAGGCTCTGCCTGTGGGACAGGGTGCTGTGGCAGCCACACATCTACTGAGCTGAGCAGGGCAGAGCCGGAGCCTCTCACAGCCACAGGCATGACTCTGACAGCACTCAGCTCCCATTTCCTGTGTTATTTCTGGCAGCACTGCAAAGAGAGGTCAGTAATGCTGCTGGAAATGGCAAGAAACGGGACAGCTATATCAGAGCAAGCATACTTCATGCTTGTGCCCCAGTCCCACTCAGTGAGCTCTGGGCAGGGCGGTCAATGTTCCCATGGCTTATTGAAAATCTCCCTTTTCTCTTTTCCTCTGGGTGAGCAACGGGGCTGAAATGAAGTCAATCCTCTTAATTTTGTTCTGGTGTAAAAGCCAAATGGACTCCATCCAGTGGAGCCCTTCCAGATTTGTGGATGTAAATCTCAGTTGAGATGTCACAGAAATTCTCCACACGCATCAAGCTGCCACTTCGGCAAAAATTATTTGACTTTCTTAGAAACCACGGGTTTGCCAATGTTAAGGTTCCAGTGGCTTCTCATCTTCCTCAGAGTGTTTTAATCCTAACTACAGAAGAAACCACGAAAACCATAGGTTATCTAAGTTTTAAAGAGACGATTACTGTGTCCTGGGAAGCAAAATGTCTGTTGTTCTCTCCTGTTTTATTTTCGTAGTCTGCAGAAATCGTGAAATCAAGCACAGCAATGCTGAGCATCACTAATAGAGCAGTGTGCCTGCAGAACTGAGGATCAGTGTTTCTGATCACAGCTTTGCCTTCAACTTTTGTTTTCTGACGTACGCAGTTATTTCAAAAGACAAATAGGTTGGTGAAACACAATTGAGCACAATGTTAAGGCTCCTTCTGTTTGAGGGATGAGTATTCTCTGGTGGGGAGTGCCATGCGAACAGCCATCAGAGGTAAGGCTGGACCTTGCATGGGATGTATGTTAACACTGGAAGAGCTGGGGAGACCAGAAAGCATTTTAAGTCCAGCGAGAGGGTCCATCTGTATTACATCATCATTTCTGTTTCTGTGGTTGTCCTCCTCCTCAGCAAATAGCCATCGCCCGGGAGGGTGACTTGCTGACCAAGGAGCGCTTATGCTGTGGGTTGTCCATGTTCGAAGTGATCCTGACGCGAATTAGGAGCTACCTGCAGGACCCAATCTGGCGTGGGCCACCCCCAACGAATGGGGTCATGCACGTGGACGAGTGTGTGGAGTTTCACCGGCTCTGGAGCGCCATGCAGTTCGTGTACTGCATCCCTGTGGGCACCAACGAGTTCACTGCAGAGTGAGTGTTCTTCTGCCGGCCCTGCCAGCAAGCCCCTGGGATGCCCTCAGCCAGTGCAGAGGTAGAGGGGGAACGTGGGATCCTCACTGAAAAGACTTTGTTGTACCTAGACATTAGGAGATGACCAAAAAGTTTTCCATCTGTACAGCTGGGCAAAAGAGCGATGTAAAGGGACATGCTCAAGGTAACATGCAGAAGAAGGTGGGTAGATGGGCTAGCAACCCAAGTCAGAGAGTAGGTCCTCCTCCATCGTACCCTGTGACGCACCCTGCAGAGCTTGGCCCTGGTGTAACTATTTCTACATACCTGCTTCTGAGTTCATTTTCTCTAGGTGCACCCACTTTCTAGGAGTAGGGCTGAATCGCATTTCCCAAGGAAGGTTCCTGGTGCCATGGGAAGGCTTCTCTTACCTAACTCTGTGCTGTCATCTCTCTCCACCCCATCACCCTGTCCTTCTTCCAGGCAGTGCTTTGGAGATGGCCTGAACTGGGCAGGTTGCTCTATCATTGTTCTCCTTGGACAGCAACGGCGTTTTGACCTCTTTGACTTCTGCTACCACCTGCTGAAGGTGCAGAGGCAGGACGGGAAGGATGAAATCATAAAAAACGTGGTAAGTTGAAGGGTGAGGTTCCAAAGGATCTGAACCAGCACTCTGGTTGCTCTCTTGCTTTGTCCAAACTCATAAATTACAGCCATGCCCGGTGTTAACCTTATTCAGACTGGACAACCTTGCTGTGAGATTTCCATCTGCAGTCTAAGCAGAGAGGCCAAGGTTTTAATTGGCTTGACAACTGAATCTTTATTTTCTCCCAAAGCTTTTCCCTTCTTCCTGGGGTTGGAAAGCTGGCATTTCCAGCAACCATCCTGTGATTCCACTGACTTTATCAATAAGCAGCTGGGAGTCTAGACTTTAGAATGGTTATCTTAGGACCACTCACTGAACTTGTTAATGCTCTGTCTTGAGTCACCAAACCCTATAATGAAGTGAGTCATTGGTCCCTGAGAGGTGCTAAGTGGAACTGTAACACGTTATAGCTGCTTTGCTTTAGCAGAGGCGTCCAGCAGCAGGGCAAAGGACTTTCTAGATAGTCAGATGACATAAGGCTCTCTTCATCTACTGTTTTTCTTCCTCACCATCCCTCCAGCCCTTGAAGAAGATGGCTGACAGGATCAGGAAGTATCAGATCCTGAACAATGAGATTTTTGCCATCCTGAACAAGTACATGAAGTCAGTGGAAACAGACAGCTCCACGGTGGAGCACGTGCGCTGCTTCCAGCCTCCAATCCACCAGTCGCTGGCCACCACCTGCTAGTGTGGACATTAGCCCCACGCATGATGGGAAAGGAGAAGGGACCAAACCCAGAACAGCTGGGAGGTGTAAACGCGATGGCTTGAAGCCTGGCAGCAAGGCAAGACTGGGTGTGCCGATTACACGCGAGGACACGTCTTTCCACGCAGCCCTGTTTGAGTGCATGTTCTTCTGTACCAGCCCTGTGATCACTTTTACTTGTAGCTTTCAGACTTGGGGATGGGTGGGGGAGGGTGGGCAAAATGTGCTTTTCTTCCATGAAGTTGTCCAGCTTTTCCCTCTGATTCATCCCAGCCAGCATCACTCTGAAGCCCTACTGCAGCCCCAGAAGTGGGGGTTCTGGTGGAAGAGGTCACAGCACCAGCAGCCCACTCCCACCACAGAAATAGTGGTGCAAGTCAATGCCCTGAATGACTTGTGCCACCAGCTATGGAGCTTGAGGGTCTGAAGACAAGCCCCTGATTCACTCTTTGGGGAGAAGATGGGATGAAGGCAGGATGGCACCCATGGCAACACCCTAAGGATCAAATGATGGGCACAGAGGAGCCATGCCAGGCTGGTCTTGGATGGATGCATCCCCCATACCAGCTTTGTGCTCTCTGCCATATTGTCAGCCTTTCGAGCACCTTTTAAAGGGAACTTTGGCACGTGGGTTTCAGAGTGGCAATGATGTAGTTGCCATGTACTCCTCAGTACTTCAGATTGCTGGTGAAAGAGACCATGGCCTGGCTTTTTCCCTGCTATGGAATGCTCACTTATTTTAATGCAAAGGGTTCTCCACCGAAGACACCTTATGGACTACAGAAGAGGCTGCATTCATGTGAAGGTGCTCTTGAACATAGTAATTTGGCTGAAAAAAAATCACTGGTCCCGACAGGAGGCAGGTGTAGATACCTCAGACATAAGTGATACCTGATCCTTGGCCAAGAATGAGAGCTGGGGCATGTGATTTGTGTATATTCTGGGATTTTCCCTTGTTCTAGACAACCTTGTAGTGGCATAGTGACCAAATATCTTTCTTCAGAGAAGGGTGACTATCGGCAGGGCTTAGGAAACTCCCCATTGCTCAGAAATTATGTGGACAAGCATTAAAAAATACCCAGGAGTTTCCAGGTTCAGTGGAAACACTAGAATTTGTTTCCTTTTCTCACTCAGCTAAATCTAAGATCCCTGAGAACAAATTCAGTAGGAACTTCAAGAAGGATTTCATAACTCGTGGTCTTCCCTGCTTCCCCTCACTGGTATCATTGAAGTAATACAAAGGCTTATGCTTGAAATTAGAGGAGGTCGATCCACATGCTCCAAGAGAACGTTATGGTGGCAATATTTCCATTTCTCAGCTGTCACCAGGTCACAGCAGACACTTGCTGTTCCAATATGCAGATAATATATATGTATTCCTTTAGTGCATTTCATGACGCCTTGTGACCTGCACGCTATTACAGATACTGCAATGGCAGAGCCTGGACATTTCTTCTCTCAGAGGGGACATGGACTTAATTAGTAGAGTATTAGCTGGAATATTTTGTCTTAGGAAACAAAAGCCAGCAAACTCCTAGCAGCAAGACAAGATCTTGCTGGGCACAATGAATCTGTTCTCCCAGGCACTCACCACCTACTCTCTTGATAATCACATAAATACCCCACACGTGAAAAGTGCTGCACGTTTTCAAACCTTGTGTTTCCTTTCATTACCAAGACAGACATTTAAGCTGCAGGGAGGAAATTGTGCACACAGTAATCTCAAAGTAGAAGGAAATCTCGGGAAGTCTGGCTGAAGTCTTTGAGGGGCAGGGAAGGACTCAGCATGGCAGCACCCAGCCTGGCACAGCAAGTTGTTTCCTCCATGTCATGAGGAAGAGCAGCAGCAGAACATCTGACAACACAGTGCAGCTCTTGCTCTCTATTTACTGTTGCACTAAGAATATCAGCTTTGGCTTTCCATCATTCTCCAACACTTCCACACTACCGGAGTGAGGGTATCTACAGATGTATATTTTTTGAAGGCAGATTCTCAAGCACTTTATTTTTATTGTGGAAAACAAGATACAAGGAAGATAGATCCAACCAAGATCCTATTTTTCTTGACCTTAGTAGTAAGTGCTTGTTATTTTGGTACAAAAGTGTTGCTGAAAAGGCAGCACAAGTCCCTCTCTGGCTCTCAGGGCCACCTCTGGGCACAGCACAAATTAAATGTCTCACATTGTGTGATGTTGGAGTCTTCTCAGAAGTTAGCACGAGCAAGAAGTTACTACAAAAGGATGAACTTTTACTACATGGCCCAGTCTCAGCTACCCAGACAAAACAGGCTATGGTAGGGTGAATTTAAATGCCTCTGTTCATCTGTTTAGGTCTAGAGTGAATCATGAGAGATTTACCTCAGCATAAATACGACTTTGCATTCTATTGCTGCAGTTTTGCCATAATAATTCTTTGAAACCCTGCAAAACATAGTCGCATGTGCTTGAAAGAACAGGTAGATGAAACCTACTGTTGCCCTCAGATTTGCTGACAAGAACCAAAACCCCTGAAGGATTGAATGTTTTGAGCAAAATGCCCAAAGTACCTGAGCAAAACGTGAAGTGGTTTTGGCTGCAGAGTGTATGCAGGTGTTGTGCCTTGCTGCTCAAGTAGTACAAGATGTCAGCTAGGAAAAAACTTACCCTCCTCATGTCTGAGATTTGATGTTACTGTCCTGTTGTCACCTAAAGGGTGCAAATAGTCTTTAGCTTCAGTTCTCTAATGCTCCTTGATTGTGTATGAGAAAGAGACCCAGGCTTAGGTCTTTAAAGAACCCCATGAAAACAGAAGTTTTCTCTTCCTATTAATTTTTTAATGTCATAATTGTTGGTGGAAATAGGGAGAAAAGTTTTAACAGCAGTGCTAAATAGTAACAGACTGCCACCGGGTGGGCAGATTGCCTTTGCTCACAGATTTTCCCATCTTCAGGTGTGTCTTCCTTGCTTACAGATAAGCTCTAATCCTGTCCTTTTTTAGCCTTTTACAGTCTGCAGCCCCAACTTCCCCCCCACCCTGGGAAAATACGGACCCCTGCCTGGATACTTTACTTTACTGACACTTTCCTGCTTACTCTGAGTAGTCTGCAAACTCCACAAGACTTACAAGCCACCACTTGGAACGTCTACTTCAAAGACAGGTTGTGGGCTCAATACAGGGGTTAAGGGTTGGGGGAGAAGATGGCCTGAACGAAGGCACACTAAGCTACTTTAACGTTCCTTCCAGCTCTGACATTACAGAACGTGATGCTGGCAGCGCACCTGCCGGTCTTGGATGAAGCTACACTTGACTTTCAATGGTACAATAGAAGGGGGAAGCAAACTAGTTCAAGCACAGCACTTCGATGGTTTTCCTTTTAAACTCTGACAGCACTTATCAGCACTGAACATGTCAGTCCTTTTTCTCCTGCATTACTCCAAGTCCAGTAGGTTCATGTGTGTGTTTGAGAACAAAAGAATTGAAGGTGTAAAAAAAGCAGAAACTGAGAGAATAGTCTCAGAAACTCTTGTCAAATGTACCATATTTGTATGAAGAGCTGCTTGAGTTATTTTGTACAATGAATTTTATTTATGGTGAGGTATATTTACGCTCGTGACCTGATACAGTGTTCAATTTTTGATCCATATTTGCTACGCAGCTGAAGATGATCTTTCGGTTTTGTATTGTTATTTTTGTTGCTGTTGTTCTGGAAGTTTAGCTAACAGAAGCTTCCATCTCCATTAGAAATGCTTCTGCAAGAGTAAAGCATCTGGTACATGGTGATATGTCCCGTAACACAGCAACCAGCAGTGTGTACAACAAATGTGGGATGACTTTTGTGATGAAGAGAAATAAAACTTGGGCTCATTCATTAAATGGGCAGACTTTACCCTGTGGTGTCATCATCATTATTATGATAACTTATCTGGGGGAGCCTCCAGCTGCACCTGGCACAAAGGAAACACTAAGAGGAACAACAACAGCATTCTGATGACAAAACCCTGGAGCTTTTTAGCAAATCTAAAGAAAGACCTAAAAAGCAGCTTTGTGGCCAACACCAATGCAAAGAAACAGATTTTGCTATCAAGAAGGCAATTATTTTTGAGTAAAACATCCTTCCACAACAAGTCTCCATTTGAAAAGTTGTTTTGGTATAACAGCACTGGGGGAGGGAGAAGTACATAATTATCCTAAATAGAATTTGGCAGCTTCTACTCAAAACAAAGCTAATTTCCTCTCATTACCACAACCTTGTCACTTCAGCAGAGGCCTTCTTATTCCAGAAGACTCTCCTTGTTATTCTTTTCCAGTTTTCCATTCCAAACCAATCTGAGGTTTGCATTAAAAGCACTCAAGGAGCAGCCCTGGGAACCAAAGGGGAGAGCCCTGGCATCCCTGTTGATCTTTCTGATGCGCGGTAGGTCATGGGACACGAAATGATGCGGCTGCAGCCTTGTGTGTAACATCCTGCTGCAGAGAACTGTTTGCCCAATGATTCAAAGTTGCCCAATGTTTACTGATTTCATCATGGTTCTGCAGTGGGGAGTGGCAGAGAGGACAGCAGGACTTTCTTCCTGATCCAGCCACTGATACTAAGCCGACCGTTTGCTTTTCGTCCTTTCCTCCAACAAGATTTCTTATTTTGCCTTCTGTTTCTTTGAACTCCTGTCTCACGGACAGCCCGGTACTAATCGCAGCCGTAAGAAGTGCCGAGAGCTCACAGGCTGCACGGTCTCTCCTGGAGCCAGAAGCAAGACTCGCTTTGCGTATCGGAGCCCAAGACCCTGAATGCTGGACAACCACCCCTAAGGAACTAGCAAAGGCACGGGCTCATCTGCCTAGTGTTGGCCTCTTCTCCCTACTGACAAGTGATAGCACAAGAGGAAATAGGCTCAAGTTGCACAGAAAGAGCGGGGAAGCCTTGGAACAGGGTGCCCAGGGAGGGGCTGGAGGCACCGTCCCAGGGGAGTTCAAAAACCAGGTAGACATGGTGTTTCAAGAGATGGTTAGGGAAGATGGTTGGACTTGATGATCTTGCCGGTCTTTTCCAATCTTAATTCTAAGCATTTATATCTTCAGATTAAAGGCACTCCACTGATGTAAAGAACACTTCATTAATGAGAGTTTCATTCTTTCAAAAGCAGAACTAAGTGACCCTTTCTATGACCTTACTGCAAGTTGCCTTCCACACTTAGTTGTGCTTGGTTTAGAGTTCTGATGCAAACACCTGGCAGATAAGAGGTCTGCAAACAAATGATCTGCTGATTTTCTTCTCCTGGTGGCATTCACTGCTGTTCTGTTGCCTTAAGGCCTTGGATGTCATGGAACATCCCCAACACTCCTGTTCTGCCAACTCACACAGTTTATTGGGCCACAAGGACCTGGATCACTGATGTGGATTAAAAAAGTTTAAGAACCTTGAGAGAAAAGAGTTGGGATGTGTTTTATGGCCCAATGACCCTGGATCACTCAGCTGCTCCACAGCACAGACCCACAGGTATGTGCTCTGGCACAGTACAGCAAGAGTGAGAACCCACTATGGGCGTGACAGGCTTGGGAACTCTCCATGTTGAGTTTCTGTTGTTGTCCAAAGCCTCATAGCATGAAATGACAGCCACAGACCTGGTTATCTTGAGATAGGCTGAATTACAAGCTCTCTGCTCAATAAAGTCCAGTCTTTCAAGCTTGGAGCAACCTTTCATGTAGTGCTGCAATCATCTGAACACCAGACAATTCCCTGAACACCCTCACAATCAGGTCAATGTTAGAAAGAGAAGGATTTACCCTGCCTTTGAAGCAGCAAACAGCTCCTTGGAGCCCTCAAACTATACAAAGCCACAGCAAGATGTTGCAACCCTGCTCTGAAAGTTTCCACAGGAACCATGCCTCCAGACATCCAAGGGCAAGAGTTCCCATCACGTGTTATAGCAGGACACCTCCCCCATTATTTGCACCATGGGACAAATAATACCCTGTATTTTACCATCATTTCTTCCAGACCAGAAGAGATGAGCAGAGAAGAGCAGGGGAAAGGAAAGCTTTTTGATGTTGCTAAGGAGGTTATTTGTATGCAAAGATGCCTCCTTCTATTGCCTGGATTCCAGTCAAGGTTTTTGGCCTGGAAACCAGTATTTCAGGAGGAACTGCATTGCTAGAAGATGAGCTGCAGAGGAAAACTCCCTGATTTCTAATGAGTTATTTTTAAGGAAACATCTGATGGAGTATCAGCCAGTGAGGTCATGGCTTGAAGTTGAATCCCCTTAATTACAGCCTTCTCATTAAAATGAGGATATGAAGCAATAAAAGAGACAGTGGTTCCATCCCTGCTTCATTGTTATCAGTCTCAACCTGCCCTGGACTAAACGTAGTAGGCAATTCCATGCCAATCCTACCTGGCTTTTGACTTCCATATTGCCATACTCAGCCTTGCTAAGCCCATCAAATGGAGCTCGTGTCTTAGTGATGTTGTAGAGCACACGGACACAGCCCTACACCACAGAGAAAGCAATACATGATGCACTTGTGGTCGGTGGTTGGTTGATTGCAAGATCTCACTGAAGCTTCTCCCATGCTTGTGACAAGCACGCACATTTCTTCCCTGATGTCCAGGTAGCGTACCCTCCTTCTGGGATGTGTCTGCTCTTCCCAGAACTAAAAGCAGCTTCTCTTGGAGATCTCACCCCTTGTGAAATCTGGCAAAAGTGGCCCAAGGGGTCAGATATCTTTGGGGTACACAAACGTATATGGCCTTTTCCTTTAGCAAATCAAGCTGACAGGTAAAGTCAAAGTGTGTTTTGCTTTGGACTACATCACCTCCTCTGCTGCAGCAGTAATTTAGGAGGTTGCACCACAACCAAAAGGATTATTTTAGTCCTAGATCCCTTCCAGAAAAATTTGCTCTCTCCCTAACACCAATTTGTATGCAACTGCCCTCTGTATCAACACTGCCTCATAGATCAACAACATTCACCCACCCAAGCCTGGAAATTATTCTGGACTCGGTTCAGCTGCCAATGACCACATCACCATTAGGACACCTCAGCTACAAGCATAACCTTGGGGTGCTGGACAAGGTCACAGAATCACAGAACAATACAGATCAGAAGGGACCTCGAAAGATCATCTAGTCCAATCTCCCTGCCACAGCAGGATCACCTACACCAAATCGCACAGGAACACATCCAAGCAGGTTTTAAATGTCTCCAGAGAAGGAGACTCCACAACCCCCCTGGGCAGCCTGTTCCAGCACTCCGTCATCCTCACTATGAAGATGTTCCTTTTAATATGTTCCTATGTTCCAGCTTACGCCCACTGCCCCCTGTCCTACCACTAGACGACATTGAGAAGAACCTGGCTCCATCCTCCTGACACCCACACTTCACATATTTATAGACATTAATGAGGTCACACCTTGAGCAAAGGAGAAAGCCCCACACTCCCCTGAGCTCCAGAGTGAGCAGGTGGAGCAGCCTGCAAGGAGTTAGAGGACACTAATCCCCCCACCCAGCCACAGGCACTCAGCACTGCAAACACAACAATCATTTATCCTACTCCATCATCACCTCAGCTTCTGCAGTCACTTTATGTTCACCCACAGCTCTTAACCAGCATCAGTGAGTAAATTTACTAAATAAATCCCACCATCGCTGTGATGCCCAGGGTGTGTTTTGCCTGTGTAACATGTAACAGCAGCAGCAGTTGTTCTCAGATCACTGATAAATCAGGACACATTTCATTCCCAATGCAAGCCTGCTGCCACATAATTGGGGCTGATTATCAAGTGTTCCTGCGATAAAGGGCAGGACACGGGATCAGGCTGGCACAGTCTCTCCCAGCCAGTGACCGACAGGCCCATGACTGACAAACAGGTTAAACTGAAACCAAATGTTTCACAAAACACTTAAACATTACTTTCGCTGGAGAAAACAATTGTACAGAGATAGGATCAGGTACAGCGTGAAGGAGCCACGCAGTGGTGGATTTGCCACAGCTTGAGGGTTTAAGGGCACAGGTAATAGATTTTAAGTTTTCAGACACATTCAGGTCCTGCAGTTCTTCCATCCTTATCTCACCTTATGGCAGATAACATTACTACCTATAAATGTGGGCTCACGTTTACTGTTGGCTTTTCTTATCTCTGCTGAACTACAGCAAAACCTGGCTAATGGCTCCTGGTGCAGCGAAAGGACTTTTGTATCAGCAATAGGTTTCTGCATGCACACATTCACAAAGCACAAACACAGGAAGGGAGGATGCTGGCAGAGGAGGGAGGGGTGAAGGCAGAACACACTGGTGTGCAACACACTCCTAAACATTCACATTAGGCTTTGGCTGCAGTGGGACAGGGTGTTGATGGGGGAAGTTACAGCCCCTAGTCCATAGGATGGCCTGAATCACATGGGAAAGGTCTGCCAGCTAAACAGTCACAAAATAAATGGTTGTAAGAGGAGTCCTCCACAAGTCCATGGGCTGGAGCTGACTTTCTCTGGGCTAGGATTCAATATGGGAGAAGCTAAGTTTTAAATCACAGCTGCTGATGGTGAAATTATGTCCTGGTCTTCTGAACTTGAGCTAGGCAACATTCTAGAGCACAGCAGTGCCCTTGTCATTACACACTCAACTTTTGTTGGTATTTCTTTCTCAAATTCACTTCTGCTGGGAGTCCAGCCTTTCCCACTACAATTCAAAAGTCAGGAAGAATCATTACACAAATCTGATGCAGCCTTCGGCAGGGAACACCAGGCAGCCTTTGCTCAGCAACTACATGATTCAGAACACCCCACACCCTACAACTCCCATTAGGATACTTCCAACTTCCCTAGACACTGCTGATTCTCCACCCTTCAGATTTGTTTTCTTCAGCCTTACAGCCCTGCATACATGGCCATAGCGCTAACTGGAGAACAAACAACACCAACGCTTGAAGCAACAGGAGGACAAGGACACTCTCTGAAATGTTTCCTCACCACACGAACTGCAGTAGCCTCCTCCTCAGTAAGAGGAAACATCTTCAAGAGCATTCAGGATTTAACTTCCTGCTTACTTTAATTTCTGTTCCATATTAAGTCTATGCCTCTGCAGAGTACAGAACCCACTCAGCCCAAGCTATGGTCCTACAGCTCAGCCACCACACCAGGAGCACAAGGCCCCACTTCCACAGCACCTGCACCAAGAAAAACCCACTGCAGAGAGCAGGAGACTAAGGGTGGGGGGGAAAAATCTCATTAATGCCTATAAATGTCTAAAGGACAAGTGTCAGGAGATTGGGACCAGACTCGGTGGTCCCAGTAACAGGACAAGGGGCAACAGGCGCAAGTGGAACACAGGAGGTTCTACCTAAACATAAGGAAAAGATTTTTCATTTTGAAGGCAACAAAGCCCTGGCACAGGCTGCCTGGAGAGGTGGTGGAGTCTCCCGTTCTGCAGAAATTTAGAACCCGCCTGGGTCTGCTCTAGAGAATCCTGATCTAGCAGGGAGGTAGGGCTAGACGATCTCCAGAGTTCCCTTCCAACCTCCACCAGTCTGCGCTACTGTGATTCAGAGGAGACTCCCCCGTCCCAGCTTAGTACAAAGGCTGTAGGACCCACTGCTCGCTCCTCCCCTTCACCCCGGGCAGGCGACACGGGGCTTGTCCGGGCACCTCTGCCGTTAGCGGCCCCGTCCCGGAGGCGGAGCCGGGCGGGCAGGTGCGGGGCAGCCCGGCCCAGCCTCGTCCCGTCCGCAGCCGGGATGCGCTGAAGCCTGCGGAGGACGAGGCCATGGAGCGGCTGGAGGTGAACAGCAGCTGCAGCAACGGTGGGTGCGGCCCGGGGGGAGCGGGACAGCCCCGCCATCGGCCCCGACGGAGCTCAGCCCTGCCCAGCCCCAAACCCGCGGGGAGCGGCGGGAGGGTCCCGGGGAGGGTCCGGCAGCCCCGGCTCCGCACACCGGGGCTGAGCCCGCTGCTCGCCGGCGGCTTTGGGGGTGCCGCTCTGGTTTGCTGGGTTTGGGAGTTATTTTGCTTTGGGTTTTTTTGAGTCTGTGCTCTGCCAGCCTTCCTCTCACGGGGAATCGCCGGACTGTTTGCTTTTCCTTTAAAAACTACCTAATCCTGTCGGTTATTCCCCCATCCCGCTGCTTTGTGCTCAGCAAGATGTGCCCTCCAGTTCCTCAGGAGCTATTCCTACATTAAGGATATTTTGCCATTAGAAAAAGAAGCCTGTTAGAAACCTGGGCTGTAAAAACACCAGCATTTTCCCCATTTAAAATGTTCAGATCCGGGTCTGGTGCCAGTCTCTTGGGTCAGGTAAAGGCAGGACGAGTGCTGAGGTTGGCAGCAGTGCTGGGAGCAGCTCAGCCATTGCACACCGCTGCCTGCAGAGACACCACTACTTGCACCATAATTCCTGTTAGAGTTCAGGCAGAAAACTCGAGTCTTTTAATACAAAGGGACTTTTGTGACACTGGTTGTTCTATTCCCCACAGTTGCAGTCACACTGCCTTTACTACACTTGGAGTAGAGATTGCAATAAAGATGTGCAGGGTGTGGTAGGAGCGTGAGAGTAGGAGGAAACTTGGTAATTCCCACACATGGGAACACACCTTGGCTGTAGACACATGGCCTAGTGCAGCAGGAGACTTCCTGCTTTGGGTCCTGCCATGCTGGACCACGGCCACAGGACTTGCTGTGCTTTAAGAGCACTTGAACACTCTACAAATAGGTAGATTAAAGCTATTAGACAGAAGAGATAATTTATAGATGAAATTTTGGTCTGGGATGAGCCTCTTGATCCTATGGCACTGCTGGGTACACACTGCTAGAATAGATGCACAAAGAGCTGGCATCACTCTGCATTAAACCCAAAGCTGTGAGCTTCAGATGAGCTGGCAGATGCGAGGATAAATCATCTGGAAAGCATCAAAGCCTTTGAATCAACAAGGTTGAGTCTTGATAACACAATCCAAACTAATAACATTGGAGTTTGGTGGAGAGACCCTGGCATAGACACTTGGAAATTCAAACAGCACTATTATAGTGGTCTTGTGGCCTTCTGGTTCCACGTGGAGACTGGTAGACACATGCAGAGCTAATGAGCTTCTTCAGCTACACTTCATGAATCTGCCACTTGCCATTTCTACACGCGAGGAAAGAGGCACCCTGAGCTTCTGAGAGCTGGTGGGTTTGTACTGCTAGAGTGACAACATGGGTGGCTGTTCAGAGGGACATCTGAATGAATCTAAAGAGCAGCAAAGCCATTGTTGATAGTCACATCAGTAATTTGCTGTTTTATCTCCATGGTGGTCTCACAGGGTCTCTGGTCACACTTTCATGCCTTTCCCACCGGGTTGTGTGCCAGGTGATCAGCGATGCTGACCCAGCTGACTCTGTCCTGGACAATGGGACATCAGATCATGACTGGATAACTCGGCTGGAAAGCAATTATGGATTCTACATTGGCCTGGGCTTGGCCATCTTCTCCAGCTTCCTCATTGGAAGCAGTGTTATCCTCAAGAAGAAGGGGCTGCTACGGCTGGTGGAAAAGGGAGGCACCAGGGCAGGTAAGGCTTTTGTGGGAGGCAGGAGATCCACCTGTTCCCAGAGCCACACATGTCTTACAAACTCCAGCACTCATATGGCAAGGGAACATTTGAGTTCCCTTTGGGTACACTGGTCATTGTCCTACCAGCAATCTAAGACATCACTTTTCTGCAAGTGTGCACAAGACTCAGCAGTGCTGTGCTGGAGCTGAGGAGCTCATTTACCAAGCCCTGCACTAGAAAGGCTCAGCTGAAAGCAGCATTTCCCCTGCCTTGCACCTCCCATGGCAAGTCACATGCACTGGGTGATCAGATGTGCACCCACCAGAAGTACATTATGTGCCCATCACAGCTCTGACATGGAAATATTAAAGGCCAGGAAGAAGCAAAGGTGCAAAACTCAAAGGTGCAAGTAATCCCTGTGCCACAGACCAAAGCAGAACACCACAGCTCCATGACCCCATCTCTCTGATACACTCAGCAACTTTGCCACCAAGTCCCTGAGACAAGGATGTAACTCCACAGGCATTAATTGCATGAGCTACAGCCATTTATTAACGCAGGACTGCACTCTAGTGATCACTGTGAACACTGTGAGTGGTTTTCAGAGAAGATACTGCTGAGGTATGTTGATCAACAACATGTAACTAGCATCAAGCTCTCAGGGTGAGGTGTTGATTTACGCTCTCATATATACAGATGGGAAATGGTGGAGGAGCACTGCCTGCAGCAATGTTGCACAGTGGAATTGGACACATCCCATCAACATTGCAAACATACACTCTAGCAACAGCTTAAGTCCTACCTGGCAGCTGACCTACTTACATAGCTAGAGAACAAAACAACGATAATTAAAACACTGCTGCTTCTCAGCTCTGGTGTAGGGACAATTCTTGAAACATATGATAAGGGAATTTAGTGCCACTGTCTCCATCTTAATATGCCCCCACTTGAGGGCATGGAGCCATGGAATGACAAAGTGGCTGTCCAGAGTCAACGAGCAGATAGCTACCAACAACACCTGAGCCAAATCCAGTGTTGAATCCAGCTTCAGCTGGACTCACAGGTGTTTGCTTTTCACCTTATATTTGCTTGCACTGTGAAATATCAATATCATTTCAACTGTAGAAAATTTCTTTTTCCTTCTTCCCTCCAAGAGCTCCTCCTACAACAGAGCCAAGAAAGTAAAACAGAGCAAAACCCTCCCTATTTTTTGGGATGTTTAACCAGAAATTGGAGATTAACAGCAAAAAACCACAGCTGATAAAAGAGCTCTTGAGAAAAAACAAACAAGCAAGCCCAAAGCCACCCAGCCATTTCTAAGGAATACCAAAGCATAACATTTGAACTTGAGGGTTTGTGAACTTGAAGAACCAAAAGAAGCCAAATTCCAACAAATTCCTCCTTATCTAGCTCTTTAATCTCACAGTCCCAGGGCTTCACCTTTGCTATCTAAGCATGCACATCACTTTCCTCCAAGGCAGGTCAAACACTGAAAGCTCCAGTCGGGTCAGATTCAGCAAAAAACTCAGACTCCTCCTGACCCAGTAAAAATCAGAGTTCACCATGTCAACAGGCTCAGGCTCCTCACATCTAACAGCCTGGGGATTACGACCAGAGCTGGACTAGATCCCAACACAGTATAGCCATTCTTCTGCAGTTATATGCACAGTTCTTAACAGAGTTGTTCCAATGCCACAAAACATTCTTCCTCAGAAACACTCAATCACAGGTATCCACATAAAATTAACTTTAGCCTTTCAGGTGAGGTAACTCAGCTGCACCAACCTGGAATCAAAACAGTGTATACAAGGAGGGACAGGACACCAGAATCTTTCACCTCAGCCCTAAAGCAGCATGAACTAAGCACCACATACTTGCATAGCAAAAACCTTCTTCATTCATCTTTCATAGCTGTAATGGAGCTGAAAAAACTCATTGTCTTACCTTAGTACCCATGCTCGGGACTCCACAGCAAGCCAGTTCGATGTGAGGCGAAGTGCAGGGTCCCTCAGGCAGGATGGAAGGTGGCAGCATCCCCAGAAGTAGCCTTTTGGTGTAGGGCAACCAGCACAAAGGAGCCTCTGCTATCCTTTGTCTCTTTGCTCTAGGAGCATGCCACAGGGATCGGGTGAGTGAAACACTGGGCAAGACAACCAGTCCACGGGAGCTCAGCTGTAGTGTTTATTGCTGGGTTTAGGGGCCAATATGATGAACCAGTGAGGACAACCACAGCTCCTAGGGTGGAATGAGAGCCCCAAGCTCTGTGCTCCAGCAGGGCAGGTGAATCCCAGGCCCATCACCTCTGTGACTTTGGGGTGGTGGGTGTCTTGCCCGTAGCCATCCAGGATTAAACAGCTGCTTTTACTGCATTTGCACTATCCAGCCCTCAGCACATAATGTCTGCATATTCTGTCTTACAGGATGGTTTTTTGGTCGCTCTTTCCCTTTTGAGTTATTCTTCTTGAAAGAGATGTTTATCATCATTTACTCCAAAGAACATGGTGATTAATTGCTTGCTGTCGGCTTTGCTTCCCCAGGAGATGGAGGTCATGGCTACCTGAAGGACTGGCTTTGGTGGGCTGGCTTGTTAACAAGTAAGTAAGCAAGCAAGCAGTGCTTCCCCAGGTTTGCAGCTTTTCCAGGGTATTTCCCTATGAATCGGATGTGGAATGAGTCCAATATCTGGTGGCTTAAAGCCTTTTTTCTCAAGTTGCCCCATCACCAACAGAGGTACCTTCAAGCAGAGCAGAGACAGGCAGCGACACAGGATCTTGCACCATCCTCCTGCAGAGCTGGTTGGACTTGCTAGCTCAGTTTTAGCAGATCAAAAGCATGAAGAGCCAGGCTTTAATAAGGCAGCTAGCTGGTCTGCCTGTGTGCCAGGTATAGGGCAAATAGATGCCCATGTGTACCTGGGCACTCCAGGAAAGGCAACACAGTGGTACAGCAGGTATGTGGTGGTAGCAGCTGTTTTCCTGAGCAAAGCTCGCTTTACTTTAGAGCAAGCTTTAAATCCTTTCTTCATGCTGCAGCATTACACTTTCTTTTTAGATCGGTGTCTCTGCTGTGTGAAGAGCCACAGAGCATTTCCCAGAGCAGCCTCTTCCAGCTCTCAGTGCTGCAGCAGAAACCCAGGGTGTCCCCACTTTACTCTTCCCTTGCAGCACATGCTGCACAACCCCATAACAAAGTACTCACTGCTCAGGAGATAAGGCCAGCTCAGCCAGCAAGGTGCACCACAGCCCCATGGAGACATTTTGTAGGTGTGGAGCAGCCTCCCAGCAGCCCTCACCACAACCCACCCTGTTGTTGATTACCCATTAGACTGCAGCTGCTGGGCTGGGGGTTAATGAGTTGCTGCTGTGACATGGTCAAGCCCTGGTGCTCCAAATCTTCCCCATGTGGGTGCAGGGCTTCAGAGATGCCTCTCTGCTTGGGTTCATTTTTAATAGGGAGAATTCCACCCACTACCTGGCCCTGTTTAGCCGCAGTGTGACATCCATAATAAAACCCGCTGTCTAACTGATGTTTTACTTTTGTTTGCAACCCCTCGAAAGAAAACACCAAAAGTATGCTGCAACTCACTGGTATTTCTTTTTCTTGTGTTTGTTTAGTGGGTGGAGGGGAAGCTGCCAACTTTGCCGCCTATGCCTTTGCTCCTGCAACTATTGTCACGCCTCTGGGGGCTCTGAGCGTGCTTATAAGGTGATTTATGGCTTTATGGTTTGCAATTTGCCTTGTTTGTTTGCCTGTTTGTCTTGTAAGATAGAAAGGCTTGAAGTGATGTTAATACGATTTATTCTGCCTAAAGGAAGAAACGTCTCAGCTTTCTAAGAAAAAGCTCCAACAGTTGTCAGCCTTTTGGGGGATCATTTGGAAACCACTGAATTATGAAGCATGGCCCTCTGGAAATGCTGCATGGAAATGCTCCAAGTTAAATTACTGCAGCTATCAGCATTTCTTCCTTCCTTACCCCATCTCCTTAGCCAGCACAAGGGTGTTTTGCTTTGTTGTTGTAGTAGACTTTCATTTGCCTTTTATTTTTCTAGCCTTTTAGGGCACTCTGATGTTGTGTTCTCATGCTTCTGTCTGTTGCCAAAGGCATTGAAACTCTTTTATTTCTTCATTTTTAACAAGGAGGTTCATATCGAAGTACGTGAGTGCGAGTCCTGAAGGTTTCACGGAAGGATTGTTACTGTGAAATGCAGAAGGAAACTGAGACTAAGGGCTGCTCTCACATCTTGCCCCCAGATTTTTATGGGCAACAGCCAGACATTTCTGCAGATCTGTCTATAGCTCCAGCACCTTCTGAGTTTCTCTGAGGCTTAATTGTTCTGATGACTTAGTTCAAATGGGTGTAATGCTTTTGTTATTGGGTTGGGGGTCTGTTTCATTGGTCCTTTAAGTACTTTTCCTTGGGCTCCAGAGGCTTCGTAATGCCCAGCAGCTCATGAGTGGATCTGTAGACCCTGTAGTTACTTCTGAGGTTGTGCTAACACTTTCAGAAATTTTCCACAGTGTGGATGCATGAGTCTTGATCTGTAGATCACTCCTGCATCTCTGCAGGGCCGGCTGTCGGGAGAAGCAATGTCGTTGTGTATTAACATACTGGAATCCAGCAGATTTACACCAAATATATGTCCTTTTGTCACATGAAGGCATTATTTACTTATTTCAGCTGCTGTTCTTTCTTTAAAGGCCTGTGAAGCACCAGCTGATATTTTTCTTTACTGTACAGTGCCATCCTGTCTTCATATTTGCTTGGAGAAAGGCTCAACCTGCTGGGAAAGCTGGGCTGCATGCTCAGCCTTGTGGGCAGCACCGTGATGGTGATCCATGCCCCAGAGGACGAGGAGGTGACCACTCTGGATGAAATGTTGTCTAAGCTGAAAGAGCCAGGTATCCAGGAGGTTGGGATTTCTCTCCTGGGGCTGGGCAATTGCTCAGAGCTCGGTGTTGAGTTACTTCTCTCTCTCTTCCAGGTTTCCTCGCTTATGGTGCAATCCTCTTGACTCTCTGCCTCATCCTAATCTTCTACCTTGCACCCCGCTATGGCCAGAGCAACATCCTCATCTACCTCACCATCTGTTCTGTTATTGGTGCCTTCTCTGTATCTTCAGTCAAGGGCCTGGGTATTGCCATCAAGAGCTTCTTCGCTGGCCAGCCCGTGCTGCAGCACCCGTTGACGTGGATCCTAGTCATCACGCTGGTGGCATCGATCACTACACAAATTAACTACCTCAATAAGTCTCTAGACATTTTCAACACCTCTTTGGTGTTTCCCATCTACTATGTGCTGTTCACCACCATCGTCATCACAACTTCCATCATCCTCTTTAAGGAGTGGTTCACCATGACTGTAGTCGACATGATCGGGACAGTGTGTGGCTTCCTCACCATCATTTTGGGGGTGTTTTTACTCCATGCCTTCAAAGACCTGGACGTCAGTTTAGGGAATCTACCACAAGTGCTCCAGTGTGGACAGCAAGTGCCAGCCACCAGAGATGACAAGAACATCCTGATAGAGGTGGACAACTCCAGCATTGCCCCAGAGGATAAACCCAAAGTATTAATGATCTAGATATCAGGTTATCAGGGAGGGGCTGGGGGCTGGGTGGCTGTGTCGGTGTTAACATTCCAGGTGCTCGTGAGCCATTTTAACAAGAAAAAGCAGAAAATAAAACAGTGTCTTATCCAGTGCTTGGTAGAGTCAATCCAAATCCTTGTCTGGGATACTGGATTGGATCTTTGTCATGGTGTGGCATCAAAGGGTATGCTTGATCCTAACTGGGCTTTAAATACATGCAGCCTCCGACAGTGAAAATCCTCTTGCAATCAGATGCTCCCACGATAAAGATCCTCTTTGAGGCCCCTTCCCATCCCTTACTCTTGGCAAGGCTAATGTTTACTCTTGCACTCCCTCCCCTAGGTGGCCACTGATGTGTTTACTTCCAGGCCCTGACTGAGTCACTGATGAGTGGGTTTTGCCTTTTTTTTCTTTCTAGACTCTCGCATGACCTCTAAAATCCACACCAGTGGCTCAGGCGGAGGCGAGAGACCTGGTGCACACCTGCTGCTCTTCAGACCATGCGCATCCAGATTGAATTACCTGCTCTACAAAAATGGAACGAGAATTCTGGTGAACGTAGGCAAAATGAGGTGAATTTTGGAAAAGGCACTCACTGAGGCTCAGTGGGCAGGACCCAAGCCATGAAGTGTTTTTACAGGACTGGGGCACAGAAGTCTTCTTCAGCTCTTATAGTTTATGAGGTTGCACGAGTTTTCCTGTAGCACAGTGTTAGTTTTAGGTGGGGTTTTGTCTGTTTGGGTTTTTTTCCCTTAGCAGCTCTGGTATTCAGGCTACACTGATGTGGTTGGTGATGTCTCTGGGCCTGAGCCAGACCTTACCTGAGGAAGGGGCAGCCCAGGGACCACTAACAGGGTAAATCCCATGTCAGGAGAAACATTGCCACTGTCTTCAAGGTTTTTTGTGGTCTGTAAAAGTCTCTTCAGGCTGAAACACCAAGTGTCTGTAAATTCAAAGTATGTTTTTTCTTAGGCAATGTCTCAACCCTGGAGAGCCCTCCAACCCCTTGAGCCCCATGACCTGTCCTGCTTGCATTTAAGCCCAAAAGCTTTTATTTCTTTTGTTTGTTTAGAGGGAGGCTGGAGCTGCTTATTAAAAGCCAAAGCAGCATAAATGGGTGATGCTCTGCAGAGCTGTAGGGATGCAGTTTATGCCAGAGTAGTCCTGTCCACCCCTCCCCATAGTATAGTTTGGGTGTTCCCCGGACTCTTCCTCACAGCTCACCTCCAAAACATCCTTGGCTGTATATCAGTGGTGAGGACAAAGCAATGGAAGGAATAATGTTTTGAGCTGGCAGGTGAAAGAGGAAGGGATTAGTGCAGTTAAAAGTTTCTCCCATCTTGCCACTAGTTCTTCCAGCACAGAGAGAATCACAGCAAATCCCAAAGCAGGAGCAGTGAAACCTGAGCCAGCTTTGCCAAGCTGGCTTGGCCTGGAGGCAGCTCTGGCTGGGTTAGCCCTGGACCACAGCACTTTCTGGTGCTGTCTGAGATGCCGGCCTGGGTCTGGACATCTCTAAGCAAATGCAGTTTGGGGTTGGGGAGAAGGTTATGCAACCTCTTGTTTTAATAACATTTCAGTGGGGTCTTTCAGAGGGAAATAAAGGCTTTCAAAAAAAGAAAACTAAACAAAAAAACAACCAAAAGAATCCAAAAGGTGTATCTGACAGTTTTCCATGATTTCTCGGATCTGAACTGGTGCAGCCGTAGAGGAGGAGCTGAAGAACAGCGGGGCACAGCAAAAGAGCATCAGGGCAGAGAGTAAAACAGCAGCGCCCTCCGTTGGTATCAAAAAACAATCCACGTTACTCGCTTCGGTTTTGCCTTCCTTAACTGGTGTGATGTCTTATGCGGTTTATTTTATCATAGTATCATAGTATTACCAGGGTTGGAAGGGACCTAATAGATCATCAAGTCCAACCCCTACCACACAGC
>JAOXOE010000765.1:10812918-10833221 GCA_028565055.1 Phoeniculus purpureus | reverse complement strand
TGTCAGGAAGATGGAGCCAGGCTCTGCTCAGTGTCATCTGGTGATAGGACAAGGGGCAATGGGTGTAAGCTGGAACATAGGTCATTCCATGTAAATATGAGAAGGAACAGTGAGGGTGACAGAGCGCTGGAACAGGCTGCCCAGGGGGATTGTGGAGTTTCCTTATCTGGAGACGTTTAAGACCCGCCTGGATGCGTTCCTGTGTGACTTGGTCCTTTCCAATCCTTAATGTTCTGTGATTCTGAAGTTTTTACGTGACTGAAATACAGAAGCTGTTGTTCCTCATCCAAAATGAACTCTGAGTTTCCAGACTTACTCCCACTTCCCCTTTTCTCTCAAAGCCACCTATTTCTTCCCTTTAAATCACAGGCTTTGCTGTATATCACTGAAACCAAGCAGTATTCTTTAGGCAACATGCAGTCAACACGTCTTAATGTCTTCTGCCTTAGAAGAACAGCCCTATCGCTTGTGCCTTTTAATAAAAGCCAGTTCTTTCCTGACGCAATCCTTTTTCTCTCACTACCACGTTATAATGCAGAAGATGCTCTAGAAACCCTCTCAGCTGTCTATCTGTGTACCTCATGTGCAACACAGAAATGAAATCCATGTAGACCTCTATATGCTGAAGTCACACATGTTCTGGTCCTTCTCACTTCTCTGTGCTTGCTGGCAGCAGGCAGTCCAGGTTTTGCAGAAGGATGTGTGTGTATATGCATTGAAATGGCTTTGGGGTAAGGGACCATTTGGTAGGACAAAGTGGGAAGCACAAATTCAGAGACAAGGGGCTAGGGGGTTCCTGAGACAGTCTCTCAGGACTGAAGGAAAGAACGTTTTTCTTTCTACCAGACAGTTTAGAACTCCATTTCTAAATGGTGCCAGGTCTCTACATGCTCTAAAGCCAGTCTCAAGCAGAAGTAAGTTCTTTGGGAATTTAGCAAACTGCTGATACAAGAGCCAAAGTTTGCCCAGCAGTATTTTCTCTACAAACCCACTGGCTGCAATAGGAAGCAACAGACCCACCTTCAGCCTGCATTTCTAGCTTTTACTCTACTAAAGCTCTTGAATGAAGCCATTGCATTTCTCCATTAGACCACGTAAGATAAACTTACCCAGTTGCAGAAGCCATGATGCAGCCTCCATCTTCTGCAGGGGTAGTGCAGCAGCCAGCCGAATCGTGATTCATGCCAAAGTTGTGTCCCATCTCATGGGCAATGGTAGCAGCAACACCAATGGCATTTTCAGAGTGATCCTGTGCAAGGTCAAAGAGGCATGTCGGTACTTCTCCTGTGCACCTCTGAGTCAATGGGGTAAGCAGCACTTCTCATTACTAGATACAGGAAACATCTACTGAAGGTGTTCCTGCCCAGGAGCAGTGAGGTAAAAGCCTTTACGAGAAGTATTTTCTTCCTGGCATCTATGCTGGCAGGAAACATCCTATTAGGTATTAGCAGTTACTTACCATGTTTACTCCTCCTGACTGGAAATCAGAGCACATGGCCATCACAGGAGCCAAGCCTACTGTGGTACCATGGAAGGGCACACCCCTGAAAGCAACCCAGAAAGACCATGAAATGGCAGTGAGGCACTGCAAAAGGCAGGACACAGGAATGCCTCCTGCACCCCACAGCTTTACACACATACACTGTGACAGTGGTAGCATCTTCAACACAGGACAGTATAGCAGAGCTACAAAGCCATAAGACCTGTATTTTTCTGGGACTACTGCTTTGTTTTATGGGCCAACCAGCCAAACCTATTTTTATACAGTGATCTAATGCCACAAACTGCTCCTGCTGAGCTTTGCAACAAGCATAGGAAAGACGACTTGTGGAGCCTCACCTGGGTACCATTTGCAAATACTTAATTTATCTTAAGCCTACTATTTGCTGGTTTGGGATTCAGGGACTTGACGGGGTACATCTGAGGTGCAACCACACTCGGCTCCTGCCTGGTGAGCTGGAATCACTGCCCCTGACAGCACGTCTAAAATGGGAGCCTGGAAATTGTGCTCAAGACATGACCAGGTGAAGATGAAACACTGCAGTGTTACATGGAAATGAAAAAACATCCAACCAAACAAAACAAGGGGAAGGCGCTGTATCTCTGCACTTCAGTCCCACAGGTTTCTCCTCTAACTCACCACAGTTTACTGGTGAATGAATTACTATGGAAGAGGTAAGAAGGTCTAAGAGTTGCTGTAGATTTTTCTTTCAGTGCCACCTGCATTACTGGCCATAGCTAGTGGCCTAATGGGGTCAACAGGATGAGGCACGGACCACCAGGTACCTCCTAACACCATGTCCCCTGTGTCTCAGAAGGATGAGTTAGGAATGAATGCCTCCCCCAAAGCCTGGCATACACAGTCTGGGACCTTCACTCTTCCTAACCCGGTTGTGGTCTGGGTACCAGAGCTTAACGCTGTCTGAGCGGCCACTAGATAATCTGGCATCTGAATCGTAGGACGATATAATCTTACACAGTGATTTCCCACCCACACTTGTCAGAAGCCGGTTATTTCAAGGGAAATAAACATACGTGATTAGCTGGGCATTATCATGTTTTCTGTGCACCCGCTCCTTGCTACTCCAGGCCAGAAAGGACTTCAGAGTGGAGTAGGGATTCTCAGATACATCACATTGGTTCCCATTACTCCAGATCTCCAGCCCCACCAGGGCAATCCGGATATTCAGGGATCTGTAAAACTAAGATGCAAGAAGAAAAGATGATGACAAAATAAGCAGCACTGATCTGACAGCATTTGAAATCTTGAATACAAGCCCTGCTAAATGCTACTACACATCTACGTGTGCAGAGATGCTCCTTGTGTGCATCACAACTTAGCACCGCAGCTCTGCAGAGAGAGAAAAGTGCACAACCCACAAACCTAAACTTTCGGTTTTAAATGAATGACAGAGACTCTAGGGAAACAACGGCTGGAGACTGACATCATGTTTATCTTTAGACACATCAGCATTCCTGAAAAGAAGAAGGAAACAATCTGCTGGCCACTCTGAGTACAAGCAGGACAAGTCTTCACAGGGAGCAGGGTGAAGGGAGAGATAGAATGAGCTTAAGGGGAGGAGTGTGTAGGGAGTAGATCTGAAAAGCAGTGAAGTTTACGCCTGCAGTACTGGGTACCACTGCAAGGTTAATAACCTCTGAAAGGTCCTTCCAGCTCCACTTGCCCAGATTTCTACAATGTGAAGTCCCCTGTCAAAAATTATTTAGGTAATGTGATTTATACAGAGATTTATTGAAATACTGAGATTTCCTGCAGGCTCCAAGGTAAGGGATGGACATCCCTGATATCCACCAACAGAACTGTTTGGCAGATGCTCTCCATTCTCTGGGGAGAACTGCTGAAATGTGATTGTCTCTCCCAAGGCAGCAGTTGTCCTCTGCCACAATGAATCTTCATAATTCATAAACTGGACTTTGCTTTCCTTAGTTCCCACACACCCGATCTCACCTTATCTACGTAATTAGCAGCCTCCACTAATTTAAGCCTTGTTGCTTCTGTGCTGAAGTGATGCTTCTGAAACTGAAACAGAAAGAACATGTCAGACAGCGCAAAGGCAACCAAGAAGAGCTGAAATGCCTTAAAGCAAGTTGCTTTATTCTGGCAATGAGAAGGCAACCAAGCAGCAAAGCTCTAAAGCCTTTCTTCACTCTGCACCTGACTATAAGCCCATCCATACATGGATATTGAGAGTTCACCCCAGCATCCCACTGCAGCGAGGTTACTCAAGCATTGGTAGTAACACAGTGGAGCAACCCAAATTATCAAAGTCCCCAGAGCCAGGGGCTGAGAAAGGACTAAAAAATGTGCCAGGTAAAACAGATGGTAAAATGACTTCATGTCTGAAGTCCAGGCTGCTGTAGCCCTCATCATGTCTCACCCAGCCAACACATTTACTGATTTATTTCAACTTGTTAACTAATGGGTTAGTTTTAACAAACTGTTTGATTTGAGGAGTTAAAGTTGCAAGATGTTTAGATTTTTTTTTAACAGACAACAAATCCTGGGACTTTTCTTCTAGCAAGGCACAGCAAAGGAAGGGCTGTTAACAGTGACACTGAGTGAAGCTGCCCCTAGCTCATTTAGTGAAATGGTGAAACACACAGGGCTGCTCCTCTACAATGTGTTTGCTTGCAGTTTCCCTGGCACTCTCCTACTGAATAGAGAAACCAAAACTTCTCAATAGAGAAGTTGTAAATTATGAAAATAATGAATTTGACTCCTGTCTGAGCCAGACATTATATGAGCAGCAAAACACGTTGTGGTTTGCCCTGTCAGTAAGAACCTCTGGTGCACAATCCAAGCTGGGGATGGAGGGATGACTGACTTCACTGGGCCTTTTGCAGCCCTGTTTTATGATCTAGACCCTTAAAAATGTGTGTCTATATATCTGCTCAGAGCACAGGGTACTCCCAGTTATGTTAAGATTAAGTGCACTGCAGAGTTAGAAGCATGACATTCATTCACCCTATGCTGAAGGAAGTCTCTCCTATCAACAACTAGGGCTGACCACCGGTACCTTGGGAAGCCAGAACTGACCTCCAACCTTAGTCCTTCATCCAAATTACTACCTGCATGTCTTCCCTGGCCAACAATGGCCAGGTTGCACAGAGTTTGCTAGGACAAAACTGACCAAGACACAGTTCTCCTTGTCTGCTGGTGGCAACTGGAACTATTGGGATGGCAAGAAGAAACCTGTTGAGCTTCAGCTGCCCTCTCTACCCCAGGAGACGCTGCTGGTGGGATGCTCACTCCGGGTTCAGTACTCAGCTGATATGATGTTCCCATTTCTCACCTCCGCATAATCAGCCACGAGCAGAAGTTCCACATACTTCGTAGCCTGCAGAGTCTCCCGTTTCACCTGCAGCAGCAGCATCACAGGTTATTTCCCCAATAACCCCAACTTTATCTTCAAAAAACACATGCACAGGTCATAGTGTTTTTTTTGCCGGGCATTCACTCCACCCCATCATGCACAAGGACCTCAAGATGTGATTGGCTTACAGTAACTAAATATCACTAATCAGCTTTGTTACAGCAAGTAACATGGGTTGTGGGTCCTCAACCCACCCATCATGTATCAGATGCACAAACCTTTGTAGGAACATCCCTGATTCCTCACACTAAACAAGGGTCCTCAAAGCTCATTTATTTCCCTGACGGAGCCACTATTTGGCAACCAGCTTGCTAGAAGCCCTCTTACATATTCTCCTTCACTTCACTTTCCAAGCTCTGCTCCTGAAGAACAGCAGGCTCCTTGAGCTTGGAACAGCTGGGAAATTTGGAGCATCATGCATGGACCCAGTGTGAACCCTGCTCACCCTCTGGCTGAGTGGTTTCATTCCAGTTGTGAAGTCCCTGAGCCAGTTGTTGGCTGCATCCCCAGTGCCTTGATAGCCACAAGTTCCACTCTGCAACTTCAGGTCATCCAGCCTGTAGATCAAGTGCTGATCTGCGCTGTCAGGAACCGGCTCTAAGATATAGCTGATATTGCTGCTCAATACGATAAGTCCTCTGTTGAAACAGGAAGCAATAAGAAGAAAAGTTAATTACTACCACAGCAACTGGAGACAAATGCTTTTGCTGCTGCTCAGGTCCCCTTAGACCTTGCCAAGACACTGATCCTTACCAGGGCATTTGAGTCATTAATGAAATAAAAGGGGGTATTTTGAGGGGAATTTTTATATTAAAATCCATTGGGTCATTAATAAAAATGATGAGGACATTTCAAGAGGTTGTTTTAATATTAAAATCCATTCAGAGAGCCTCAGATAATCAATTCAAGGGCTGCTGGAGCACGGGCTGCAACACCCCTAACCTAAGTACTGCTTTTCAAGTCCAGCTTTTTGTTTTAGGGGCAGTGAAGCTTCAACCAATTGAAAAAATGTGTATGTGACAGAACTAACCTAAAAAAAGTGAAGCCTTTGCTTGTCAGCAGAAAAACCCCTGCAGTTCTTTCCAGGACTCGCACACAGCCATATGGTTCTGGTTTTCTCCATCAGCAGGTCACAGCCAGGAGAGCTGGACATCTGCTTGATGCCACCAAGAGGCTGTGAGGCCGGGCGGGCAGCGTGCCGCCATGCAAAGGCTCAGAGTGAAAACAGCCTGTAGGCTCCTGCTCCTTCCCAGCAATTAGGAAGTGATGTTGAGGAGTTGCCAGCTCAGGGGTGCAGGAGCCCTGCCACATGTGCACACCAAGAGATGTCCATCTCTTCTGCAGCTGGCAGAGCCTAGGAGAAGACAGGTTGACAGAAGCAAGTCGTGTCTGTGGTTACTTTGGGATTATTTATTGCAGACCACAGGTGGCTGCACTGTCCTGTTTATCTCGCTGGGCTCTCTGGTCTCTGCTACATCCACTTAAGATATCTCAGGTTTGCTTTGGCTCAGGCTGTTTCCGAGCTGGAGCTGGTCCCATCAGCACAGCTTCCAGTCAGCACTCCAGAGCAGATCCCCACTAATGACCATAAAGCCCATGTGGTGTTTTGGAAACAAACCCTGAGCGGGTGTAAATGGTTGCAGCCCCTTCGTCGCCGTTTCATTTACTCCTGCTGGGGATACAGACTGACCCCTTCCGCCAAACACTCCATCACTACCAAAGTGAACACTTTAAAAGCAGAACACCCACAACTCGGTCACCGCTCAGCAGAGAGCAAGGAGGACAACCCAGCTGGAAGTTCAGGCTTGAAGATTTGCCCCAAAACACGCTCGAAAAAAGCTGCTAGTTGTGAAAGACTGGGAGAAAGAGCTGGTTTCTGCCTTAGTGTGGAATGTTGGAGTGGGACATGGCAAGTCCTGCTCGTCTTTGTGAGAGACTCACTACAAGAGTCATTTGCTCCCAGCGGACGCCTGAGTTAAACTCACTTACTCCACATTGCAAGCACAAAGGAGGAAGAAGGCTAGGAGCTGGCAAGGTCATGGTGGCTAATGATATCCAAATTGCAGCTTTTCCCCAAAAATGCTCCTTTTTATGCCCAGGGCTCTTAGCTGGGTGGGATTTGAGAACATTCAGGTCTAGCTGCCCAGAAAGAAGTAGGACAAGACGGCTGCTGGGGAGCTGAGCAGAGGCATCCCCACAGCTCCAGCCATGGCAGGCACTTACCGCAGCCCTCGGCATGTGCTGAGCACAACGCTGGAGTGCTCCCAGCCCCGCACAACCCCATGGTAAAAGCAGTGGTCCTGCAAGGCAGAGAGGAACAGGGTTGGCAATGCAGCTTTGAGATGGACACGTGCTATATTTAGGCATCGCTGAGTCCCACACAAGCGCTGCCAATACTCCAGCAATTGTTCTCTCTCCACTGTAGCTGACTATCAGAACTAAATCTGAGACAAAACTGGCCTCTCCACTGCCATGCGTGGCTTGTGTGAGAGCATCAAATGGCTCCTTGTTGCACATAAGGATTAAGAGCTTTGAATCCCCAAGGAAGCAGCTCAGATGGCTGCAGCATTAGGGCCAATCCTAGAGTTTCTGCCTGTAACAGGAGCTGTATATCGATAGCAGCTGGCCCTGGGTCAGGCCCCAACGGATGTGCCTTCAGCCCTAGAGAGGGTGATACCACTGGCAGCCCCTGTCTGGGGGTTCTTGGCAAGACAAAGGCAGCCTCTGGCAGGGACAAGGGGACTTTGGGGCAAAAGCACCAACATATTCATTATGTCCCTTCCCCTCACCCCGGGGCAGCATTAGTAAAGATGATCTCATGGGGTTTTTATCTTATTTTCCCATTGCAACCAACGCACATCTTTGTGCCGCTGCAGCGGAGTCGGCCGAGGCCGGCGTGAGATCAGTGATTTACGGGATTTTACTGAGCAGGGGCTGGTTTTCCCAAAGGCTGGGAACATCCCCAACATGGGGTACCCGGTGGCAAAACTAAAAGCAAAATGATGAGCAGTGAGAGGAATAAACGATTCCTGGCAGCCAGATTGGGGAGCAGTGCTGGTGTCTGACCTCCTCTCTCATAACAGCGCCCAGGCCAAACACTTAAGATGTTTTTACCATTTTTGGGGGATGGAATCACTTTCTCGCTGGAACCCATCAGAAAGCCAGACTCCCTCTCTTCAGCTTAAAGCTATGGGAACTGTGGGCTCAAAGAAAAGCTATGGAGAAAGGAGTTCACTTGCTTCTCCGAGCCCCCACCCTGGTCTCCCCTATATGTGGCAGGAGGGAAGCTCTTGCTGCACTCACTGTGTGGGGGAGGGAGATGGTCTTGGTTTGTCCAGTCCGGCTGTAATGAGTCTCGGTGTAGTCTGGTGCAAAGAGGTTTCTGCAGACACAGCAAACGATAAGAACAAAATGGTAAGACTTTTCTGTAGACCTGGGTTTCTGCTTCCTAGGTGTGCTAGAAATCAGCCAGATCCAGCTCTTCCTGCAGTAAGGATAAACATTCCTGCTGCTGTGAGTCACCACTGTGGACCTGGGGCAACAACTATTTGCCATCTGTAGTGTGAAACTGACTACAACACAGAGAGGGCGAGGTGGGAGACAGGTATTAGCAGGACACCCGCTGTGCTTCTCCACTTCCCTGAACATTGTGAGAGCACAGGGTCAGGAGGTGGAAATGCGGCTGACCTTGCCACATCTATCTCTCAGCTGCCCTGGCAGGAGCCAAGTACTTCTCATGGAGCACATCCCCTTCAGAAAGAGCACAGCAAGCCATCCTCCTAAACGCTCTTTCAAGTGATGTATTAAGTTAAAACAGTAAAGGAGAATCTCCTGTCCCCGAGTTCAATTAGGCAACGACACCAGTTCCAAAAGCTGCAAATGAACAATTGAAAGGAGGGCTTTTAAAAAACCCCAGAAAACCAACATAATTATTGACCCTTAGGGGGTACAAGTCTCTGTACAGTGCTTCTTTTACTACTACCAGTTATGCCCCAGATATACTGGGATTAGATTCAAAGCACCAAGTCCAGCATAGCCAGCACACCACAGGACACATCTGGGCACTGGAGTGAGTTCTCAACTTCATTCCAGTGCACAAACCTGAGTACAATTATAAACCAATCTGCATCTGCACCGCACCTTCTGCTCAGAAGCCACTTCTTTGTCCTAGGAAAATGCTGATTCCCCAATGTGAACTTGTTCATGTTACCCTCATGCAGACAATGTTCTCCCTGTCTTCAGCCCAGGATCAGACCAAGTCTATAAAAGGAGCTCCTGTGCACTGAATAGTGTTTTGATTTTGTTCCAGAGGAAACAGACTTCCCCTTCTTTTGAAACATCTGCATTTGCTAAACAGTGATGTAAAAAAGGACATCGAGCCAGAAAACTGGGCCTAACCATGAAGGTCACATCCTGTGTCCATCTCAGCAGCCATAAAATGCAGGTTTCAAGCAGTTTTCTAAAACAGTGGCCTCACTTTCAAAAACCTGGAGAAGGATCACAGAACATGCTCCATCTATGAAACACTTCTGCAGCAGCCCCGCGGAGCTGTCAGGCCACCAAAGTGCCACACACTTGCCGCACCATGAGGATGCCACCTCCACCCCGGGCAGGGCGATGCCAGCAACACGGCAGCTGTGGTTCATCCCTTCTGCATCCCTGCCTAATGCATGTCACACATCAGATTTTTTACCTATGACCTGCAAGAAAGAATTTTTCCTCTTTTTTTTTTTTTGTTTGACTTCTTTAGGCTGGATGAAGAAAGCTGCATCAGAAAGGAAACCAAAGTCTTTTCCATCTGCCTTCTGGGTTTTGGTAAACGGGAGTCAGTTCCGTCAGTTCTAAACTACCTTGGAAGCCTCTGTTTAAACAAGGAATTGGGTGCTTGTGATATCTAATTAAATTATGCCAGAGCAACAGGAAATGCAGCCTTTGATCATGGTGCCCTCCACCCAACATCCAAAGGCTCAGAGAGCTGAAGGAGTATCGATGGCTCGGTGTCAGACAGCACCGTGTGTCACTGCTGTATCTGATAGCCCTTCACGCTGGGAATACAACAGCTTTTATCTCCACTTTCAAAGTGCACTGTAGCCCAGGAAAGCTCATGTTGTGTAGATCCTGTCAGGGATCAGAAGGCAAGATTGCTGCATTCAGCCATCTCGGGTCTGTAAGCTGAAGATAAGCATAGGAGCAGCATCCCACAGAAAATACCTCCCTGCATCTCCCTGCCTGCAATGGTTTGCTCAGCATGAGGCTGCAAGAAAGAAATGTTTAATCAAGAGATTGTATTAATTCACAAGAAATTGCCTTTGGCAGGTATCTGGTCTGTGTAAGACTGTCATCTCAAGAGCAGACAGTGAACCAGTGTGCATCTGCCCAGTGCAACTAAGGCCAGAATTAGACACCACCCATGGATTTCCAGTAGCTGAGGCTTGCACAGCCCACTTGTTTCACTCCCAAACAAGCACGCTTATGTTGTCTTCCTGCTCCTTTATTCTTGGAAAGCGTTGACTATGAATAGCTGTTTTATCTCTCCTCCAGCACTGACCATAAAACTTCTCAGCGCTTTGAGTCCTGCCCAGCCCCACAGTGCTGCTGCCCAGCCCCAGTGCCAAGCTGGGCCACACTGAGCACCAGAGCCCAGCATACCCTGGTTCAGGGCACAGGATGATGCCACACAACACATGCAGACTCAAGTTCTAGCCCCTTCTAGGGTGGACTACAGTGCTGAGAGGGCTATCTGAATTTTCAGGGATACTTATGTAGCTCCTGAGGTGAATCAGATCATTATCCAGCTGAGCAGAGCCGTGTTACAACTTTCAACCCTCTCTCCACCAGTTGACTCCTACCCTACATTGTACAATCCCAATGAGAAGTCCAGCTTCTTGTTCTGAGCTTGATGCATCTTGTTTTGAAGACCCTTTCCTGCCTTAGGGGAGTGGAGCCTTGGGCTCTTGCAGCACTGCTGCAATGGGCTATCACAGTGCATGGCAGGGTGTGCTGTGGTGGGGGACAGTGAGGCAAGAGGGAAAACAACACCACATCTTGCAACACCTATCTCACTTGGAGCCTGTGAAAGTTCATTCTCAGGCCAGCAGCTCACTTCCTCAGCTACCTCTGAGCTTTCCACCAAACTGCAAAGAAATAAAAAAGCCCCCTTGCTTCCACCTCGGAGTGCCAGAGTTACCAGCCAGTCTTGCCCCTCTTCTCTATGTGTACCAGTTGTTGGATAAACAGGAGAGATTAGTGAGACACACGTACCCAAATCCTTATCTGCCATCCTTTCAGGACAGCACCACTGCCAGGCTGAGCGGCTGATTCCAGGGAAGCTCAAGCTTCACCATTTCCAGAAGGGCACAGAGCTCCTTGCTGGAGAAGCAAAGCCTAGAAAAAGTAGTGCAGTTTGATCTTTTCTGTCAGATTACACCTCTCAGTGAGTACCTCTCCAGCAGCTCAATATGAAGCCACAAAAGTTTGGATGCAAAGTAACATCATTTAAAGGTTTCTGAGTTCCAGTCAGGCAGCTGGCAGATTGCTAGCACACATCATCTTCCTAAAAGGCAGAATGGAGTCTCTCACTAGAGCAGTTATCAGCATGAAGAATTGATGAAGTCAGGGGAAAAGCTGTTTTTGGACAGGAGCACTTTCCTTTATTAAATCTTGATCACAGCTGCAGCCACAATGGGCTGTTTGAGGCCAGGGTAAGCTGCATGTGAGTGCTCAGGAGGTTCCAGAGAAGCCCTCGCACCTTTCCAACAGCAACCAGCTTTCAGCAAGATCAGTCATTCCTCAAGATCCAGCTCAGCATCCAGCCCAGCATCCAGCCCAGGGTGGGACAGCCTGCTCTTGGCAGGATTTGTTCCCCTGAAAGCCTTGGGAGCTGGGTTAAATACAAGCGAGGAAGCCAAACAAAGGAAGAGTGGCTCAGTGCCATAATGTACAGATGGCTTGAGACTGTTTCTGCTGATGACCGACATGGAGCGATCCTGGTCCCACTCCAGCCTGTCAATGACATAATTGTTCAAAGCAGAACCTTCCTCCCCACTGGAAGGGCCCTGCTGTGCAGAGCTGACATTACAGGGCAGGGTGGGTCTGTCCTGCCACACTGAGACACTGTGCCAGGGATGTCACATCCTTCACACATGAGTTGATGGGATTCATTGGGTGAGGTGGAGTAAGGGTGTGGCACAAGCCTCAGCTTCTCAGTGGGCAGCTGCCTCTATGGCACTCAGGGACAGGGTGAGAGTGGTCTCAGCTCTTCTGGCCACAGACGAGTGGAGAAGCAGCCAAGGAGAGAGGGGCTGTGCAGCACTCAAACGCTCCCAAAACCATGGGGGAAAGTTGGGGCTTTTCTTGCACATCCATGTTGATTTGAGGGAGTGCACGTTTCCCAGCTGCTCTGGAGAACTTCAGTCCTATTTTCCTGATAAATGGGAGCCGATTTCCCTCACCTGTGAAACATCACTCGATAGCACAAGTCTTGGTGAGGAGGGAGCTAAGAGCTTCTATCCCAGAGGACAATGATGAACGTGCTCAGCTCCACCAGCTAGAGATCACCCATGAGCACAGGGAGGACCCCAGTGGCACGCTGGTGTTCATGCTAACTGGAGCAAGAAGGACTTTTTATAATTTGATCTCATAAGGAGCTTTGCTTGGGTTGATTTTACAGGGGCTAGTCTGCATGGACAGCTGCCAACTTAAAACACTCGTGAGTAACTATGAGACAGGCATTTTTCATTTCCTCCCAAAACACAAAAGCTAAATGGCCCGTGAAGCTCTCGTGAGAAACATTGATTCTTAATTTTTCAGTCATGGGACCAAGGAAAGTGAAGCCTGCAATTTCTTACATCTCTTTCCTTTGTCCCTGTCGTCAAATCAAAATAAATCTGATCAGTCAGGCTGCCAACATCTGGGGGTGGAGGGAATTGTCTCTCCCAAGAAAGCTTAGACATCAGATTTCCATCTACAAGCTCCAAGTAGGGTAAGAAGGGGAATGTGACCCCTTACCTTCCAGTCACTTAAATGTCCAAATTTATTATCAAAACCTGATGTGACCTGATTTGACCATCAACACTGAACCCATGACAATACAGGCGGATGGGGCTGCTCTCCGTATCCACCACTAGTGGGAAATTGGAGATGTCACCTCTCTGGAATCCTCCAGCCCAAACCTGGCACTTCATAAAACCAGTGAAATCCTAATTTCTTTTTTTTTCTTTATGAGTTTCATCCAGATGAAGCCTGAAGCTCTTATGCTCCCTTCCTCAAGAGCCTTGCTGATACATCTGAGAACATATTTACTGTGTGAACAGCAGCAGTTCAGATAGAAAAAGTCTCTCCCCAGCTATTAAGGTGGAACTGAACTACTCATTTGTAAAGCCTGGGAAAATACCCCAGGTTACGACTCTTCATCCCCTTCTGCCACCCACATCACCTGTAATATTCACTGTGTAAGCCACGTCACAGGACTCACAAAACTCATCACATAGCCCTTTGGCTTACCAGTGGGAACCATTACAGTTGCCTGGAGACAAAGAAGGAAATAAAATAAATGGGAAACTGTCTGATAATGAGTCAGGGAGCAAAAGATTTAATGGGTTCCATTTCCTCTTCTCTTCCTCTCTGCCCCATACAGAGAAATAAGTTAATATCCCATGGGAATCGGGAGGCTGAAAAGCTGCTATGGCTTTCCACGACCCAAACCTGTTTTCCTGATGAATCCAGGAAGACAGAAGAGCAGAATAAACTCAATTTCCCTCCTTCACATAACCCCTATCCTCCCCATGCAGGAAGCCCATTAGACACTGATGATGTGTAGCTCATCAGTGCAATAATCTCATATATCCTTCCTGCTCAAAGGTGAGCAGCAACCTCCTCTCTTCTTCACTCAGCTGGTAGAAAGGGCCCTGGAAATGAGCAGGAAGCAGTGAAATAAGAGTGACAAAGAAGTCTCTCACCAGACTGCTGAGAGCATCAATCAAGACTGGAGTGCTTGTCACCTACCCAGGCTGGGCCAGAAGAAACTGGAAATGATACTGTTCCCTGTCAGATCCAGTCACCTAAAAATAACTATTGGGACTGCTAGCAGAGTCAGACCAGATGAGCTCTGGACTTCCTTTGCAATGTCCTCAGATAAATGCTGCACTTCTCCACCAGGGTTCTGTTCCACACCATCGAGGCTGCTGCAGGTGGGGGGCAGCCCAGCACTACCTACAGGTAGGGAGGGACAACCCCTGGAGAAGGCAACTTCTCCTGGAGAAGCCTCCACTGCCCCTTGCAGCTGAGCGAACTTTCCCACATCTGCTCTCCCCATGAGAAAGAAACACAGAAAGAGGAAGAGAAGAGGGAGGAAAGTCTCATTAATACTTTTCCTGCAGTCAGGTGAGAAGACAAACTCCATGCAGGTTTCTGCTGGGCAAACATGACCTTCCCAGTAGAAAGAAAAGGCTCACAGCAGGCAGCGATGCCAAACACATGCAGAGGGTCTCAGCATTTCTTCCTTGCTTGTCTTAAAGCTGCTTTTTATTAACAAATGTCAATGCCTTTAAAAAAAAAAAAAAGACAACCCTCACGTTTCATCCAAGGTTTGCAACTTGGATTCTTCCGTTCCTAAGCCCCAGCCAAATTTAAAGCTGCTTTACAGGCATCTCTCCATACATTTGTTGTTTGTGCAGCTTTGTGCTTTCCACTCCTGCAGCTGCAGGACATGGGTTTGAGTCATTTGAAACAAGCTCGAGTCATTTGGGGGAGACAATCTCACAATTTGTCAGAAATGTTTAGCTAGTGCTGTGAGCTCTGCTTGGAACTACAGCATGGTTCCGCCTTCTTATCAAACTCCTGAACAGGAAATAATGCAACATTGGGTCAACTGCTAATGCAATAATTGTACTCGTAGACACATGAAGTCCAAACTCAGATGTGTGCTAAGCTTATTACAACATCCAGTTGTGCGGTGTATGTTGCACATCATTCTGAAAACAGATACGCAAGAATTGCTGTGTTTCACACCTCTCTGGATGAACACAACGTCCTTTTCACATGGCACGGGAAATCACAGGCTTGGCACAAACACGTCTGTCACATACTGAAGACAACACATTTCTTTCAAAGCGGGTGCATCTCTACCAAAGCTGTGCAGATTGACTCTTTCTTTCCCCTCCATTCCACAGCAAGCTCATACTCTCATCAGCTTTACCTCTCCATAAGGAAGGTGGTGAACATGTAACAACGCTCCTTGATCCACCAAGAGCTTTACTTATAGCATTTTAACCAGCTTGTCTGGTTCTTTCTAGTTTTGGGTACCACTGGTTGAAACATAGCTCAACCAGCCACACCCTATGCTTTGAGTGGTGGAGTGTGAGATGTAGATGTGACAGTAAAACAGGAGCCAGGCAGGTGCATTGCCACCCCCGTGCTGAGCCTGGGGACAGAATGGCAGCAGAGCAACAACCCTGACAACAAATCTAGTTTCCAGAGGCTCCTCTAAACTGGCTCAATTAAGTGACCTAGAACTCTGCAGCTTATTTTAATTCAAATTTCCCAAGTACCTTCCTTAAAGTTGCAATTCTGTTATATCCACTTTCATGTGAACTCAAAACAAGAAGCAGGCAGGTTTCAGACAGCTTTGAGGGGACACTTCCCACTTTGGGGGGTGTCACATTCTTCCCCACTGTCTGGAATCTCAACAAACCTTCTCTGATGCTGCAACTAGTAAGTGCCCCAAACCTCAGCTAGAACCTCAGGTTCCCTTGTAAGACAAGGCAACAGCGATGGTGAGCTCTTGAGTGCTGGGGAACAACCCCAAGCTGGGAATCAAGGTACCAGGCTGGGCTTTGCCTTGCTACATGCTCTGACAGAGAGAAGCAGTTTGCCCCCATTCATAAGTGATAATTACAGCATCCACAGGGCTCCCAGGGACTTCACTGTTTTGTTTGCTTCATTATTTCTTTTAATTCAAGCATTTCTAAATTGCTTCTGCACCTCCACAAGTCTCTGAAAAGTGGTGGCTCTCCAGAGCCTCTCAGCTAATCAAGTTCAGACTCGCTTTTGGAGATTGTACCATTACCTTTCTTCAGCAAGGGCTTGAGGTCCAGCAAGACTCCCGTGTGGAGCACTTTCTAAGAATCACTTGCCTTTTCCACCAAAAATGAAAATAAAAAACTCCAAACTTGCTGCATTTCATCAGTCCCAGTAAGGCGGTTCACCCTGCAGTGGAAGTGTGTGAGCACACTTCAGCCTCTGTGTATACATCTCAATGAATGAAAATGCATTTCAGGAAACAAACACAATAGGAACCTTCTATTATTGTAATTCTGTTTACTAACACCAGCAGCGAGTTTGCACTGGAAATAGCACAGTACTGCTCCAGCAAGACACCTGGAGGTTACATCATCATGCTTGGAGCACAAATGGATGAATTCACCAAAGATCCGTGTCCAGCTTCTACAGTGCCCATAGGGCACTTCTACAGTTCCATAGGGACTGCAGAATAAACAAGACCTGACGGTCTTTCTCCCAGGCAGGAGACCCCCTCAGCAGCGCAAGCAGTTACATCACTTCCAGGCTCAGTTCAGAGACCAGCATTGCTGACTAACACCACCAGCAACAGCAATTTTCCCTGCATGAGACAGGACTGAGGTAGCAGAGCTTGTGCTGCCTGGTCTCATCTACCAGCTCTCTATTTTCCCAGCTGAGAGATGCCAAAACACATATAATTTATAGCTGTTTCTGTTTAGCTCTATGCAGGTGCCTGGCTGCCTGGGAAATGTGTGCAGCTTTTGCACCGCTCCCCACAGCATATGTGGCCTATTAGGAAAACACCTCTTTGGATGTTCTCACCTTTCATCAGCCATCAGATTTCAGTCTCTACTGCAGACATTGCCAAGAGAAACCTAGTTTTCCTCCAAAACACCCGAAGTATAATTTAGGTTTTATGCACTCCCATCAGAACTAATAAGATCTTCCGACACTTCACTCTTTCAGGAGGAAAGCTGACCCTCCAAGCTCTGTGGTTTGGATGTCCATTTTTTAAAAAAAAAAAAAAAAAGATAACCCGGGTCATTACTCCAAGGTTATTATTCCAACTGATTTTAGTAGACAAACATTTGGCTGGGCTTCCACAGATAAATCTTCAGAGCCACTTAAAAATAAATCAAACACCAACAATCCAACTGGACTGCTTAGCAAAGATAAGCTTCTTGCAGCTGAATTTCCAGCTACTGTTCCACCACTGGAAACTAATGTACTTCCAGGGCAGAGAGCTTCTGGAGCAGCCTCCAGACAATTCTTCTGCCTACACCTTAATCTCCTGCACATCATCTCCTATGATACCCCACAGCGCTGCTGCATGATGCCTGAAAGGAGGCTGCGCTTCAGTTACTGCAACAGCGTTTTTTCAAGTCTACTTTAGCAACAAGGGCCCTAATGGAATTGAAACTGTCAGATCATTTCTCCTAGGAAACGGAGCAGGTCCTCTTCAGATCACAGCAAATGAAATCCTCATTAGTCACACTGACTCTAAAGCATCGAGCCATTCGGTAAATGGCACCCTTCATACCAGCAACAATTTCTAGTTAATGAAGTAAGAACTATGACGCAAAAAGAAATCCACACACTGAAGACCAGGTCACTGTCTCCCTTTTGCTGACACAGCTTGGCTGATTAACATCAGTGGGAAATCAGACCTGGAATAACCTTGAAATACAGAGAAGGATTTCCTCATCCTGTCTTTATCAATCCCTGTTGGAGTCAATGGATGTTTTCCTGTTGACTTCACTGTAATCCTTACTATTTTAGTAAAACCAGAATGCAAGACACAAGTACACTCACCCATTCTTCTCCAAATCCAAGATGAGCTCCTGACCTTCTGCCTTTACCTTAACTTCAGCTCTGTGTGGATGCTGCGTGCAAAAGAGGGTGCCGGTTACTCATACATCATTACCATTATGAACACATCCAGAAACACTGGAAATTACAGCTTATCTTAAATCACTCCTCATCTTACTCTACCTTCAGATATGGAGTGCTGGAAAAGGGAAAGGCCAAGCAATGGTGGCTCCCAGCCCCAAGCACACCACTACATCTCCAGAGCTCAGCCATGCAGAGCAGGGAAGCAGCACAGACTGCTTCTGTGTGGGATGCTCTATGTGACCTAGTGACCATGGGATCACTGAAAGAATGAGCTCAGACAAGACGATGAGTCCTGGTGCGGGAGCACTTGGGGCTACAGCTGGGTGGGAAGGATGTGCTCATCCCCTTCTCCTGTACACTGTGCTCAGGACCACATCAGATGACTTCCCACCTCACCCCAAAGATTTGCAAATCAAATATGAGCTAGTTAACCAAAGATCCTTTGTTGTCACAGCAATCTGTTGCAGTTTGCCTACAGCTCCAGCTAAGGACACAGGATAAGCAGCTCCCCAAGGTCCACTGGAGTTAACAAAAAGGACCCCAGTTTTCTATTGCAATGACAAACACATACAGCAAAACCAACATTTAAAACAACAGTCCTTCAAGAGACTTAAGTATAGAGTATACTTTCTAGAAGACCACCTAGGAAGGACTCTGGAGATCTCCAGTTTTACCCCCCTTGAAGCAGGACCACTAGCTAAGGTCAGCTAGGGATTTCTGAGTCTGAGTGCTTTTCCATAAAGGAAATTGATGAAGAAACCCCCCAGAAGACAAATAACCCAACTGATAAAGAGAGGCTTCTCTATTCAGCTGAAAAATAAGTGAATCATAAATACTGCTAAGATGATTACCCTGTAGTATTTCCTTTGAGTTTTGGATGGGATTTTGCACAAGAAGCCAAGGCTGACTGAACTGGATTGCACAGTCTGGTGAAAGATCTGTCAGCCCAGACTTAAGCTCACAACAGTTCAACTCCAGGCTCAGTTACAAGCTGGTCCTTTCTTCAGCTCCCTGCCTGTACTCTGAGTTTTGTACATTTTTCCATCAGTTTCCAGGATGCTGCACCAGTTAATACATGATCTACAACAGCTAATCCCAAGGGATTGAGTTTAGTTTACTTGAATCAGAGGTGCTCAATCCGTTTCAGGGTAAGTCTGTTTTGCTAACTAAGATGTAAGGGATGGAGGTCTCCATCATCATAAAGGTCTCTTCAAAAGGTTGTGCAAACATCATTAGTACTAACAAGGCTTCCCCTTCTCCTTCAATAATCCCACTACTTCAGCGTCCATTAATTGCTGTGTAACTGAAATATCCCAGCTGTACGTAAGCTTTGCTAATGCTGGTTTTGGAGCCAAGACGAATTTGCCTGAAACAAACCCAAGTATGACCCCCGAGACCCTGCAAATTTGTAGAGGGGGAAATGTTGTCCAGATGTATCTGTATCACTAATAGAACCAACTCTTCCAGGCAGCATGGCAAGGATACTGTAAAGAGAATTAAGACAATTCTTCATTTTAAATTCTTACTTAAAAATACAGAGAATTTAGGTATGGGGGGTTTTTTTTAAGTATGACAATAAAAAGCTGCAGGTGGTCTCAACATATGGAGAGGACATAAACCCCAAAGTAACACCACTGACGGTGAGATGCCATGATTCATCTTGAGAATAAAGCTGCAGCTTCCCTTTTTCTCATTCACAATGTAAATAACAACCAATGGATTTTCCTCTTTCATTTGATTTTGCAACTGGTGGCTTCTTGATCGTGACAACACAAATACTGGGAAGCTGCAGTTTGTGGTTGATGTTTCTGCTTGACACCTCAGATGTTCTCAGAAAGGCTACAAACCACAAGTGGGAATGAGCTCAATAACGATAGTGAAGCGTCCGAGACACAGTTAGACCCTCCTCAGCTGCTGAGTGACTTTTCTTCAGTGAAGCACCCTCAGCAGGGATCCATCTCCTCTAACGCAGATGCCTCTATCGGGCTGTTCCCTCAGTGCCTCCCTCCCCATTCACAGACACACGCACACACACACACATCTGGGGAGCCGATCTAGGTTCCACTCCCCAGGAGCAGTGTCACACTCGGTGTCGGCCAGCTTGCCCAGCCTTCCCCGGCATCTGGAGATGCTGCAGATGGGCTGTCACAGAGCTCAGCTTAATAGTTCCCCGAACCCAAACCGCTCATCGAGAGCTGCCGTGCCAGCCGTGACATCGGTCGTTCCTCCGCCTGGAAACGGAGGTTTGATAACAAAACAGAACAGAACCAAAGCGCCGGGCGCGACCTACCTCGTGTGTGCCGGGGCTGCCCGCGGCTGCCCAGCGCAGTACCACCGGCTCGGGCTGCGGCTCCGCGCCGGCCGCGGCCCCTCCCGCTGGGGAAACACAAAAGAGGAGCCGCTCACGACCCCGGCCCGCAACCCGCGAATGAGGAGCGCGGAGCTGGGGCGGGGAGAGCTCAGCGCTGGTTGCAGGAGAAGCAGCAGGATTCCCCCCAC
>JAOXOE010000765.1:10797379-10812818 GCA_028565055.1 Phoeniculus purpureus | reverse complement strand
GGAGGGCTTCTGAGCCAGAGGCACTTGTGCAGGGTGGGGAATACAGCCCACCCAGGGCCGGGCACCCTGCACTCACGGGCCGGCGGCCGCAGCAGCAGCAAGAGGGCGATGCCGCAGAGCAGCCCCCGGCCCCGCATCGCTCCGGGCAGGACGCACTGAGCCCCCGCCCCGCCCTATAAACCGCCCGGAGCCGCTTTCTCCTCCCACCGCCGGCCCGAAATCTGTGCGGGGAGGGGGTTTATCCTCCTCTCATTCCTCCGCCCCATTCCAGGGGTAAGAGGAGCTCTGCCCTAAGGCGCAGGGGATGGGGCTGGACCGGACCAGACCGGGCTGTTCCCCAGGATAGGAAGAAGCCCCGGCATCTCCCCAGGGGTCCCTCTGCAAAACCTCGTCCCCCTCAACTCTCTCAGCTCCTTTGCCAGCACAGGTGCCGCGAAAGATGAGGGGGCCTGGTGGAGCACAAATCATTGTCGAGAGGTTCCTGTCGGAGCTGTGCTCTTTGTTGTATTTGTACGTTATCCTACCCAACAGTTCATGGCCGAATCAGTGTTTCCAGAGGCATTCTGAATCCCTTTGCTCCTGGAAGTGCCTCGCTCCTGGACAGCTGAAGGAACACAGAGGGAAACTCATTGTGCTCTTATAAAAGGGTAGAAGTGAAAAGCTGGTCACTACCTCTCTTCCCTCAAGGCAGATAGAGGGGCTGTAAGCACCCACAGATCATATTCCCTGTGCTGCCTTTTGAGGATCTCCACTCACTCCTGTGAGGCTCCCAAAGGAGCATCATCCTTGTCTTCTCTGTCCTTCAGGTCTAACTCACAGGTTGTGATCCCTGCATCACGTCTTTGCTAGTCCTCTGCCTGTCACCAGGATGAGCACACAGAGGACCAGCAGACTCACTGACTCACTGCCTGGGTCACACCAGGAGCTGCGAGCACAAGTCTGTGGCGCTGGGCGGAGGTCAACAGCTACAAACACCTAGGCTCTGTGGTTCTGTCGATGTGCTTTGTACACACTGAGGCCATGAAAAGCATCTTGTCTTATGGCAGATTAAGGCTGCTGTGACTCCCAACCAGTTCAACCACCAGGCTGTGAGGCTGGCCTGACACGCATCTTTATGGGGTCAGCTCAGAGTGACCGGAAAAGGCACTCCCTCTCAGTCATGCCCCAGACAGCCACTGATCCACATTATCTGTCCAAGCCTTTCCATTCATCTCTAGACTCGAAAGTGCCTGTGTAGGTGAACCACCAGGAAGCCAACTTAAGAAATAGGGACAATTTGCACCTGGCTACAGTTCAAAGTGTATCGGTAAATCAGGCCACTAGGAAATTAATGGTCCATTTAGAATACAGGTTTGCTATGTCATAGTAATGGTCTTGTCACTTACCTGGAGCTTTGTTTATGCTATTGAAACAGAGCTCTCTTGTACTACAGGTCTCTGCTGATGGTCACCAAAGGGAATGTGATAGTTTCCATTTGCTGATGTAATTTTGGTTTATAACTTTTATAAATGTGTCTTCACAGTTATAAAATTTGGCACTCTACATGCTGAACCTTTGTGATCTTGTGAATGCAGGACACCCAGAGAGAATCATCAGGGTGAGCAGGACATAAATTGCATTTTAGGAGACCACAGGCAGGTCACAAATTTTCGTCAAGCGACTAAACCATGTCATTTCCCAGAGCAAAACTCCAGGGACCAGACTTCAGCGTTTTTCTAATCATGTGGACTATCTTGATGGGAAACCTTGAAATTCTAGTGAATTCTCTCATTTATTTATAGCTGACTGTAATATAGAAGAAAACAATGGCACCAGTGTTGATGCCTTTCTTATTTATGAGTGAAACTGCAAGCTAGATTTAGTTACAAATTTAGCTATTCTGCTTTCACCCCTGCAGAAAATGTCTGTCTACTCAAAGGAAAAAAAAAATGCACTTTGGTGAGGAACACGTATATTTGCATGGCAAGAGCCTCACAAATCTTCTCAGTACAACAAATCTTGCCAGGGACTGTATTTCTTTGAAAGAAATGCAGCTAAAAAAATGCATAAAATGAAATAATAGGAGCTTTATTGTAAGATTATTATAATACTTGGGCAAATAACTTTTTGTGATTTTTGTCAGCATTCAAGTATCATAAAAATGAAATACAGGCCATATTTGCATTGTTATGTGGTGATATTTTTATCTTTGGGTCTTGGGAACGTGAGAATTGATATCTTCATTTATAATCACCAGAAAACACCCTCTACAAAAATAAAACACAGGCTGTGCAGTAGTTATATATAGGTTAATCTGTATATATGATATCTCACGTTACTGAGACATGGAAAGATTCAGTTTACTTAAACCTTGCTGACAGTGTGCAGATGCTGTAGCATTACCTGCCTCTGGCACAGGATGAACCAGATACTCCCTGTAGCCAGAGCTTCAAAAAGCTGTTACCGGAGTCAACGGGACATTTGCCTGATTCATAGAACAAGGTCAGGCTTTCAGTTATCTAGGAATTACAGTCAGTCAGACTCATTTCCTCCAGGATCACAGCTGCCTGATTAAAAGTATCAGCTGGGAATTTGGAAGTCTGTGCTCTGTTCCCTTATCTGCCACATCCTGTGTGATCAAGGGGTGGACACACCTATTAGCTGCAGCCTCCATGCAGCACTCAGCTTCAGAAAGCTTCAAAATTAGGTGTTCCAGTTTCCTCAGAGCAAAGCTGATGAGAATACTTCTATGCTGAGGTTTTTGCACTTACCTGACAGTTGATGCAAAGATTTCACACTATTGTTAGATGGAAAGCAAAAGATGATGATTTCCCCATTATGTCCATAGTAAGTTAGGAGTTTGCTGCATAGAAGGAAATAGAGCTACAGAAGAGAATGCCTGTTTGAGAACCTGATTTATGCAGAGAATGGCTTGGACGTGTATCAGACTAAAAGCTCAGTAATATTTCATCGAAAGTATTTCAGGAATAAGAAAGGATGATGAACAAATGGCACTGGAAAGACTCCTGCTGACACTGAAGGAGCTGTTACCAAGAATCAAAGTTTTAGCAGAAGAAAGTAGAAGACTCTTGGTTCTGCCTCACCTCTGCATTACAGACACTCACACTGATGAAATAAATGTTATGCCTTTGGTTGACTCGAGTGGAATGTGAAATCTTATTTTGCAGAACATTCTTCTCTAGGCCACTTGAAATTATCAAAGGAGGAAGGCTGTGAATCCATGAAGGGAAGTGGCAATCTAACAGCAAAGTTCTTTTTTTCTGAGTCTTAACAACTTCAGCGGACCTAGCGTATTCTGTCTAGCTTTGGTTTTCCACTACCGATGCAGGGCAGCAGGAATACTTGGAAGAGTCTTAGAGCAGCTGTCCTGCCAAAGAGGGAGAAGTGCTGTAAGACGATCAGGTACCAGACAAGGGCTTGTCCCAATGTGCTGTTAGTGAAATAATATCAAAGCACTCTCCGTGTGGTTTTGCAAAGGGTGGGTCACTGCTGCTTCTTTGGATTCATTTCTGCAGGCAAGTGAACTTATGGGAAGGAGACTGTACATGCAGATACGTCGTGTCTTTGCATAACAGCACAGACACTTGGCCCTTCAGGAATTTGCATTCAGGAGATAAGATCAAAAGTGGGCTGAAATTGACCTAGAAATTGGAGCTAAAAACCTCTTCTATCACAAGACGGTTCTCCTATATGAGGCTGCCAGAGCAGGCTAAGAAATTAGTCAGAGGAATTGGCTTTGGGTGGGCTGTTTGTGTACTTTTCACTTCTGTGGTAGACAAAAGAAAGAGCTCGACTGAGGGTTGGATCCAATGCCATAGACCTGCAGACACAGATCCCATCCAACTTATATCAGCTGTAGCTGGAAGGAGGGATCAGCCCCACATTTTGTTTCCCATTATCCAGGATGTGTTTACCCTGTCTCTTTCTGGCCTCTGTCGTATTGAACACAACAGAGATCTATGAGGGTATAATACTGCATTTTCCTACATGAACAGCAAAGGTCCCATTAGCAGACGGATGCTGCACAACTAATGCTGAACCCCTCAACCTTCTGAAGTGTATTCAGAGCTATCAGCACTAAGTTCTGGCGTAACATGAGCTGCCCTGAGACACATCCCTTTAAATGATGCTGGACACCCCCATACAGAAGTAAATTTATATTACACACAGCAAGCAACCAGTCTAGATTCTGGTGCATTAAGTATGTTTTATATCCCACTCCATAGTGTATAGAAGTAAAAAAATGGAAGAGGAAAGTTAGATCTAGAGAATAATCCCACAAACAGCTGTTTTATGCTCTGAAACATACTTGTGTAAGAAATAGTACATTTGCCTGCATACATTCCTGCAGACCAGATCAGCTTTCAGAGAGAAGACAATTTAGAAATGACCAGCATTTTCTACTATTTATAAGACTTTCCTCTTAATGATTCATCTGTGTTGCAGATGCAGTGGGAGCAAGGGGCTATTAACAAGAGCTGCAATGTGTGGGATAGGCAGGATTTGCTCCTGCTTTTGTGTTATCACAGGATCATTTAGGTTGGAAAAGATCTCTGAGATCATAGAGTCCAAGCATTAACCTAATTGTACCAAGCCCACCGCTAAAGCATGTCCTTGAGGACAATATCTATACCACCTTTAACTACAAAACACAGTAGTTCTTGGATTACAGGTTTTGATCTTGGACTAGGAAAATGGAGTTTGAACCCACAGAAGCAGAAACCATAAAAATGTTGATAGGTGATTTAAAACACAAAGAAATGAGGGTTTGTACTCTACCCTGACTTAGGACTAAGTATTGAGGAACGTGGTGATGCCTTTTGTACCTGTCTATCAATAACACAGTCTCAAGTGATATATGGGAGCCTAAGCCTCAGGTTCAGCAACTCTTCTATTGAGTTCAATATTCAGGTTCTATTGAATTCTTGGGGTTCAACAGATCCAGTGTGATAACTCTAGGCACATGCATCTTAGCTCCACAGCAAGTCTGTGACAAACATGAATTATGATTTACCTGTGCTTGCTCAGTTCAATGTCCATGGCTTAAAATGAAGCACTAGAGATACATCGTTCAGATGAGTTTATTTAAATTCAGCACAAAAAAATAACAGGATTCCCAGAAGAAAATGACCCTCTATTCCACCAAACAAGGGAGAAAAAAACAGTAACATAAACTACAAATTTTGGCCCACAGCTTTTGAATTCCATTACTCCTTGAGTTCAGCACAGATATCCTATTAAAAGGCTTTCATATTCTTCGGAGTCTTTGGTGTTGTCTGGACAATCCTTTATGGTACTAACTACACTCAGGGCCAAGTCACAACCACTATAAGTCACAGGGCCAGATCCCATCCATTCTCCTCTCTCTGGGTGCTACCATGTCTCACCACGTCTTCTGGACAGTCCCATTTTTACTAATGGAACTGCATGCAGACTAAGATATTACTGAAATGGATGTAAATTCTCTGTGTGTTATATAGGAGCTGAACCACACCTACAGAGTACAGTTAAAAGTTAACCAAATCAAACTTACTAATTAACCCAATTATACTAAATTTAACAGCATGGCAGAGTAAATCTTAGCTTCACCTTCCAGGCCTTACATAGTATTTTACTGCAGTGAAAATGACATCATGGTCATAAACCACAACAGTTTCACTTGCTAAAGCTCCTGAAGTAATAACTATTACATTATGCAAATTCTATCAGAGTTTCATGTTGGCATGAAAAGGCTGAACTGGATGTGATCTCTCAAAGTACAAACAGATCATCAGACTCTTCAAAATTATCTGTACAACTCGCTCAAAGCTACAAAGACTTTCCATTGAACACACTGACTTGAAAAAAACATTTATAACAAACATTCTATAACATTCTCTGGATTGTAATTTCTTTCCAAAATTACAAATCTTGTAACAGCTTTACTTATTCCTCATCACTGTCCATTACATTGACAGGTTGGGTGCTGGAGGGGGATGAGGGGATTGACAAAACCTCCTCCAATACTGCCACATCCAGCTGTGGCAGGGGGCTGCGGCTGCTGAGACAGGACATTGCTCCAGAGTTGTCAGTTATACTTTCTTCTGGATAATCTTTGAATAAGTAGTCTCTGTCCAGAGGTGAATAGACTACTTCCTGCCTTTGATACCTATCTTCATAAATGCCAAAGTATTCAGGCACTGAGTTGGGGAAATCCCCGTAGCCATATGGAGATCGGCTGAATGGGCAAGTGCTGCAAGAAAACACAGTCACAGTTGGCTTTCAGAAATGCAGATTGCCTGGACTTCCATTCAGCTAAGAAATAGAGAGTAACACTAACATTCTATATTACTCAGCGTTGCCTGTTGAAATATTCAAAATACAGACTTAAAACCAAGCCCAACTTAAACACTGGGGCCTCAACAAGAGTCACTATGCAGCTCTTCACACTAGATACATGCATGACGTTGCCTTGAAATCAAACACAAACCCCACAGTGTTTACCAATGAAATACTATCATGGATAAACCAGCATCTGATAAGCCTGCAGTATGTTAACTGACACGCTCAGAATGGTAAAACAAAGCATCAAAACTCAGTTTGTGCCATTTCTGTAAGCCAACATTTGTGACAGAGCTGGAGTAAAATGCTCTTTATTTCTTCTCCAAGTGAACTCTTGCATCTGTTAGTTTGTTATGAAACAGAAGGACTGACAGAACCCCTGTGCCCACCATGTGGGAGACAGGGAACAAGGACAGTCCTCTCCCTCAAATGCCTCACAAAACTCTAATTTCAGAGAGCAAAGGCTAAGCAAAGTTCATCTTTAGCAATTTTAGGAACGTGTGTCCTGTGTTTCTTTAAAGAACCTCTGAATAGAAATATCTTGTACTACACTTACCAGCTCATAAAGTTGAGTTTAATGGGTCATTATCAGCCCTAACTTATGATCAGGTATTCTGATCAGGTATTATTTGGGGGCTGTTGCTATCAGTAGGAATGAGCAGCATGTAAAAGGGCAGAATTTAGGTCTAACAGTCATAATAATTTGTTTGATATTGCACAGTCAATAAAGTGATGCCTTACAAAGAATACGCTTCAGTTAGCCATGATACCTGCTGCAGCTCCTGGCACTGGTGCTTTAACTGCGTGCTTAGCTTAGGAAACACTCACAGGATATTGCATCTGTTAGCTTGCAAATCTTTTAATTAGATGATCTCTGACTGACCATCCAGAGACCAGAAAGTTAAAACTAGAAATTACTGCTTATAGAAGAATTCTGGAGGCATTTCCCACCAAGCTGGCTTTTTATGACAGCTGCAATCATAGTACCCAGGAGACACTTCACACACCTTTTATCCTTTCCAGTCCTTTTCAAAATGTATTTACACTATCTGTACCTAACGCTTTTCTACAGAAGCCAAATGTGCTTAGATGTATAAAGCGGAGAGAAAATACTTCTATTTACTGTGGGCTTAGAAATGACAATTACTGCAGAAGGACTATGAAGCCTTTGATAACTAGATATGCATGATGAGCAGTCTTGGGTGAGCAGGTCTCACTGTAGAGGAGCTTCAGAAAGGTCAGAGCACCTTTCCTTCTGAATGCTCCATCTGCTTTCTGGGAGTCAGACAACTTAGCATTTGTTCTTACTGCTTTTGAAATTTTAATTACCTTGAGGGGAAATAGTGAGGTCCAGGTACAAAGTAAGGGTGGTAGAATGAAAACCGTTGAGGTACTCCAAAGAAGCTGGCTGGCTGACAAATGGGAGCAGACTCATAGACATGTGAGTGAAGAAAAGGGGTAGGTTGGAGAAGAGTTACACCTCTAGGCAAAATAGGAACCCCTGTGTGCTCCTTTGGGGGCTCATTATTAGAGACAGAAAATCTGCCATTATCGGTGGTTACATTACTTGGGTTTCGGCTGAAGCTCTCAATGAAAACTGGGGTATGTCTCTTCAGAGAACAAGCAAGAGCTTCTGCCTGAGCAAGCTGACCAAATTGCTGTGGCACAGGGCACAGGGGCAGGGCTGGAGCTGGAATAGCCACTGATGTGGTGGTTGCATTAGTAGTCTGGAAAAAAGTGATTGGACTAGTATGTGGAATGGGAGTTGGCAGAGGGATGACAGGAGTTCCACCTTTAGGAAACAAAACAAGTATTTATCAGACATGAATAGACAAAGAGATTTCATAAACATTAGTGCAGCAAACCACAGAGCCAGAACTGTTTCCCCCAACCACTTTCCAGCATTACTTCTCTGCAACTCAGTCACGCACCATGTGGCCTGTGTGTTCGGAAGCACACACATTCAAGCTTCCTTCTACAGAAACCTAAGGGTGAAAGAAGAAAGAACTGGCCCATGAGTCATTAGGCTGATGAAGGCTGTGTCTTGTCCTGATATAGGCACAGAATAGGGCTTGACTGCATTTAGGCCTGAAGCTCAGAAGGCCTTTCAAGTCTACCAGTCCAGTTGAAATGAGCTAACTTCCTCACAAATCTGTGCGGTTCAAAGTAGCAGTGGGGAACCTCTTACTCTCTGACATGATTTCTTGTTTCATCAATTAATGTTTCCGCTAGCCAATTTCTGCAAACATATGAAATGTTTCACAGAACATACACTTAATTGTGCATTCCCAAATCACACATCTCATCAACAGATCCAAGAGTCTAAATTCCAAACCAACAGGATTTAAATTACATATTTTACAGTTTGTAGTACTTAACAATCATTTCAACTACAGTAGAAGAGTAAACTCTGGAATTTAACTTAGTAGCACCTGAGGACAATGTACTGTTATAAAATATAGTGGGGTAAGAAAACAATGAACACTTTATTCAAATTTATAGAAGGATTTGAGAACTCAGAACACTTTAACCTCTGAATATCACCACACAGCATTAACAGGCATTTCATTTCCTTGTCCCATTATAAAGGGAGCCTAGAGAAAAATTGTCAGGAAGCCTCAAGAAAAAAATGCCATTGCCTGGATCTAAGCAATTTGTCACGGAAATCCTCTCTCCATTCACTGGCACAGCCAGAGCTCGTTCACTACCAAACACATGGGTCAGATGTTACACTTCACTGTGGGCTCTCACACTATGCCCTGTTTCACTGACCATATTGACTTCTTACATAAAGTAGGATACTTCCAGGTTAGGTGCAACTTTTTGACACACTCCTTCTGTAACTATAGTTTTGTTTGTGTAAAAGCTGAGCTGTGTATGCTCAAACTGTGGGCAAGTATGACAATGACACATGGAATACTCCAGGTGTGCATGAGGTGAGATACATGTGAGGTAGAGACAGTACAAGAAAAATAAACAGCTGCATCGTAACAGGAAACAAGTGTTGAGTAACAGAGCTTCTAGAAGACCAACAGGTAGCAGGAGGATACCAGGACCTATGAAGACAATAGCAGGGATCTGACAACACCAGAAGAATTTAACGGACTGAAGAAGCTGTAGGTAGAGACCAGGAGGCAGTTGACCAGCATGGAGGAGGACTGACAGAAAACAGTGGTGTCAAGGAAGACTGAGAAATTGTTCTTGCTGTATCTACAGTAGTATACATATATATATATAAATTTTACTACAATATATAAATTCTGACTTTTTAAAATAATTCACTACTGAAAACTCACAGACTGGATGTCCAATACTATTGTTAACATCGGGGATGACCACAGAGTAAGCAGGTGACAGGAAAGGATGAATGCCAGTTGAATTTGTAGTAATGATAGTCTGAGTAGTGCTAGACAATACAGCAGAGACAGGCAGTGCAAATCGCTTCCTTTTGCCTTGTCGAGGTTGATAAACCCAACCTGTCAGAGATGAAAATAGATGCAGACACAGTTTTTGGGATGGTCTCATAAAGCTATGACATCTGTAACTCTGTAGTGTCTAAATAAATGAATCAAACCCCAGCTCCTATAGTCAATGGCAATACTCTGTTTGCGTCAGGAAGCTAGAAAAACAGGCATTTTATCAGAAGTGGAAATAAAATGGACATATTTGGGCATTGGTTTGACATTACTAAATCAAAACTGAGACAAAGAAATACAGAACAGTGGGAAGTGCTGTGGCACAGCCAAGGGAAGCATGTTAAGAAGAACAAGACACTGTATCACGTTCTTTCAGCACAAACAAAACCAGGACTGTATTCAAAATGTGGATCTTGCCTCATTGTTTCCTTTAACCCTTAAATCTCACATGTATGTCTACATTATAAGAGACAATGGAAAACAGAACCCGCTAGGAATCCTGTATAGATTTTGGAGGAGCACGTTTGCCTTTGACTTACAACATTAAACAAAGACTAGCATGGATAAATATATTATGAATTTACACAGAGCAGCCCTGCTTCTTACACAGGCTGACTCCTAATGCAACTTCAGAGAACTTTCTTTTTTTTTCTGTTTTTGAAGGGTGCAAGGAGAGAGGGAGAGTGCTGCTCCTATCTTTGGCTTATGATAGATAAGGCAGATCTTGTCTACCAGGATTAGTCATAATCATGAACTAGCAAGAGTATGGCAACAATGAAAAGGACCATAGGACCTCATATCTCAACAGCTTTTAAAGTGTTCAGAGTATTTCTGGCTCTGTTTTACTCCACTGCAGTTCAATAAAAGGGAGAAAATAATTTGTTAATGGTACAAAGTTTTAAACATTTTTGACAGAAGGCAGAGAAACAACATCTTCCATCCCATTATTTGGGAATCACAAGGCAGGGTCCCACTGAATACAGTCTTTTGTGCTTCCTGTGCTCTTTTTCTGCTTCTAAGGAATGGCTGCGTGTGTCACCAGAGGCCACCTGTGCAGCTTTTTCTGGAGTGTGTAAAGCAAGGCAGGCAGCCACGTTCACAATGAACTCACCATCTGGCCATTAGACTACTAAAGCATTCAGAAGAGCTGCTGTAGCTGTGGTGATCTGTGACCACATGAAACATTAGAGGCCATAAAAGAAGAAATATCATTTTGGATACTTTGAAAAATCAATATGCTTTCAGGCACTAGAAAGCTGAGAAGGACTGTGTGCCTACAAGTTTTATATGTTTTTTCCAAAGTCTATTACTTGCTCAAGGGAAAGGGATCAATTTATCAAAAAATCTTGCACTTCCAAAGCATTCAGGAAAATAAATATACATTTACCAGGAAATTCCTCTCTGTGCCTTAGTTTAAGTTTCAGAGCTTCATCATAATAGGGCTGCTTCTGCTCTTCAGTCAGTTTGCTCCACTCCAGTCCAAGCTGAACACTTATTTGTGTGTTATTGGCCGTTGGGTTGGCTTTTGCTAGGGCAGGACGGTGAATCCTTGCCCACACCATAAATGCGTTCATTGGACGCTTTACGTGGCCACTTTTGTCCTTGCAAAATGGAGTATCAGGCATACCTGTGAGACACAGCAAGGGAAGGTGGTCAGCTCTCAGGTGGTGTGTGCAGTGCAGGTTACATTCAGTGGTGTATAGAGATATTTGGCAGCAATCAAAAGACTTGCTGGAGCTTTGTAATGTGAAACTCAATGCACATTTAGACAGCAGATCCTAGAAAAACAATTGAGGCTAAGGGAGTACCCAGTAACCTTCACTGAACCAAGGTTTAAGGAGTAATTTACCAGACTTTTGGTACTTTGTGTAACACAACACCCCCCACAAAAAAAAAACCCAAACCAAATCTATGGGGCTGGTAATGCACTGGGATTTCATTGGGTTGCACTGCTTTCTTGTGAATTTATAAGCTAAACATTGTGCATATATAGACTGTAATACTGCGGATTTGTCACCACTAGAACTCAGTATCCAAAACCCTAACAATGCAGGGACCCGATCTAATGATGGTGTGGGAGTTTAGTCCACAGCAGTGCAGTCCCTGGCTTCTCAGCTGCAGGCATTGCTGTTCTGGGTTTCTGGTCAAATTTTTGCCAGTTTTTTCCCCCCACTTTTCTCAGACTTGGAGAAACCTGTTACCAAATGACTGTTACAGGACACTCAGCTTTGGCTATCTGCAAACAGAGACTGCACTTAAATTAAGTTGGTGACATAATGAACCCCCGGACCCCTCACAACTGATCCTGCGCAATTTTCTCCCTGAAAAAGGTTTAGAAATGAACTGTTTCACGTGGCCAATAGAGGGCAAAAGTCTTCTATTAAGATCTCACTTTAAGTCATTAGTTTTGGAAACCTAGACATCTTTCAAAAAAAGCAAGTTTCTAATCCAATGTTTAAAAATGTTCCTCATTCTACACGTCCAGATTTTCTCAGAGAAGTGTATGAACGTTTCACAGCTTTAAAAATCAAACTGATTCCTGAGCCATCACAACTCTGTGGCATTCAGAACACTGTTAGAAGGGGCTTGTGGAGCACGTGGGGCGAAAGTGTGCTGCTTTTAACAAATCACTAGAGAACTCCGTGCTCCTGTGTGTTTTTCTTACACTGAAGGGTTGTACTGCTGCCTCTACCCAAAGAGATGGCTCTCTACCACACCTTTCCACGTGTGTTCTCCTGTGTGATAACCTGCCAGCCGCTCCCCCTTCCTGCAGCCTGGCACAACACCCTCAGTGTTCAGTACCTGACTCGGCGGGTAGGACAGTGAAAGGGACATTTTCAGTCTCGATCTTTACTGCTCGCTCCAACACAGGCTCCTCTGCCAGCGGCTCTGGTTTCACTGGCTCACTGGTCCCCTGGATCCGCTCTGCGGGCAGAGGCCCCTGTGCCTGCGAGCAGGTCCTGGGCGGCTGCAACACGACCATGATCTTCCCACCTTCGGGAAGGATCCCGAGGCCCTCACGCTGCGGCTCCTCAGGGAACTGGGTGCTGGCGGGCACGGGCCCGCGCTGGGGACAAGCCGGGGCTTCGTCCCGTTCCACCTTCACCCTGTGGATGTCAAAGGCCACCTCAAGCGGCTCTTCCTTGATGGCCACTCCTCGCCAGCGCTCTTTCCCATTCCCGCTCCTCTCCAGTACATTCCCCTTGTTCTGGATTTCTCTGCCACCTTTGCCACAGTCTCCTTCACTCTTGATGGCGACGCGAGTCACCTCCTCCCCCTGGAAGCCCCTCGGCTCTTTTTTCCACACCCTGCGGACCCCGCGGCGGCCCGGCCGATCCCCGTCCCCCTCCTCGGGCTCCTCCACGGGGTCCTTCACTTCGATCCCCAACACGCCACGGGGGCTGCGGGCAGCTTCCTCCGGCTCCAGGGGAAGCACAGAGGGCCAGTAGGGCGCCGGGGGCGGGTTCCGGGGTCGAGGTGGGCGCTCCCTCTCCGCCCGCTCCATCCCGCCGCGGCCGCTGTCCGTCCCCCACGGCCGTTGGGCCAACGCCCTCTCGCTAACGACCGCCGCGCGCTCGCCATGGTCCGCCCGGAGCAGAGAGACGCACTCGAAGGCAGCCGCCGGCGCCGCGCGCCCGGAGCAGCGAGAGCTCCGCCAGCGCGGGTAGAGCGGTGCTTGCCCCGCGCCTTCCGCTTCCTCCCCCGCCCCCCGTCCCCGCCATGTTCCGGGGCTGGCGGCTGGCTGGGGCTGCTATCGCTGCGCGGAGCGGGCCCTGCAGCCCCGCGTCCATGGCCAAGAGCAAGTTCGAGTACGTGCGGGACTTCGAGTCGGACGACACATGTCTGCCCAACTGCTGGATTGTGGTGCGGGTGGACGGCCGCAACTTTCATAGGTAGAGGCCGGGCGGTGCAGGAGCTGCAAAACCTCCTGACACCTCCCCAACCCCCCGGCTCGGCATCTCCGGGGCTCGGAATTACTGCGGGGGTCTGACCTCGAGGGTCGTGGGCAGCTGCCTTCGGTGGGGTGATGGGGACAGCGTATAGCAGAGCCTTGGGTGTGCTGGGGGAGGGACAGCGAGTGGGGTACAGGGGCAGTGCTGGGGGAGGGACAGCGAATGGGGTACAGGTGTTTAGCTGTGGTGGGAGTCGATGTCTGCGTGACCCTTTTTGGAGGATGAACAGAGAACAGATCTCTCGAGTGATCGGTAGCACGTATTCTTGCTGGCGATTTGGTCTCTGGTTTGGCCACCTGGGATTCTGATGGCACGCTTAGGTTTTAACAAGTTTATTGGTAATGTTGCCCTTATTGGACTGAACATGAAAGACACTAGCAAAAAGTGAGTTTTCTTTTCCAAATAAAGGATGGAAACCAGTTGTTTTGAAGAACTGATTATGATGGGATACAAATAGGAAAGAGACTGAGTTGCACAAAGCGTGTAATAAAGAGATTTAGTGTCACTTCTTGTCATCTCTGTCAGAATTGATGGATAATGAATATCACTATTCGTAGAAAACAACTATGAGGAAGAGGTTTGCATTTTTAGTAACTTTTGAAGGGGTTATTATTTGACTGTTTTTGCTTCGTAGGTTTTGTGAGCAGCATGATTTCAAAAAGCCAAATGATGATCGTGCGCTTAATCTGATGACCAGATGTGCCCAGACAGTGATGCAAGAATTGGAGGATATTGCTATTGCTTATGGACAGAGTGATGAATATAGTTTTGTTTTCAAAAAGAAGAGTAGATGGTTTAAAAGAAGAGCAAGGTAACAACAGCTGCTTTGATACTGAAGTGATCTTGCTTTTAACATCTCTCTAAAGCTGCAGATCTTTGCATGCAGAGTTTAGAAGTAAGGCTGTGTCTGGCAGCACACACCATAATTAATTCTTCCTGTGAAGTTCTTTGTCTGTAACCGTTCAGTGATACAGAGACCTCTAAAAAAACTTGATGAAACAAACATGAAAAACATTGTTAGAACAAACATTGTTTTAACAAAATATTACTGTGTCCAAACTACTTTACTTGACTCTAAGTACTGTTTTCCAAAGCTCTGTTGGCTCTTAATGTAAGAAATGCTGCTATCTACCAGAATTTATGCTGCTGATACTTCAGATAATCACAGATAAATATACTGATGCATTTCTTTATTTTTCTTTTTGCTTTGTGTTTGCAAGTAAGTTCATGACTCATGTGGTCTCCCAGTTTGCCTCAAGCTACGTTTTCTATTGGAAGGATTACTTTAAGGACCAGCAACTTCTGTACCCACCAGGGTTTGATGGACGAATTGTGTTGTATCCCAGCAACCAAAATTTGAAGGATTACCTCAGCTGGAGACAAGCAGATTGTAAGCACTTCTAGAAAATGGAGATCTGTGCAGTTGAGATCCTCTCTGAATAGAATCATAGAATCATCATGACTGGAAAAGACCTTCAGGATCATCAAGTCCAGCCCTCATCCCAACATCTCCCTAACCCCTAGACCATGGCATCAAGTGCTCTATCTCCTTGTTTTTTAAACACCTCTGGAGATGGGGACTCCATCCCATCCCTGGGCAGCCTGTTCCAGTGCCCAGCCACTGTCTCAGTAAAGAATTTCTTCCTGAGATCCAATCTGAACCTCCTGTGATGCAGCTTCAGGCCATTTCCTCTCATCCTATTATTAGTAATTTGGGAGAAGAGACCAGCACCAGCCTCGCTACAATCT
>JAOXOE010000765.1:10779392-10791591 GCA_028565055.1 Phoeniculus purpureus | reverse complement strand
CAACAGGATGTTTTCTTTCCTTCATAAAAGCATAAACCTGTAATTCTGAAAATTCTACTAATTTTCAAACCACAATAGGAGGTCACAAATGTAAAGTGAAGCTAAAATTTTTTTTTGTCTTGTGTGTTGGTTTCAGATGTAGAAGGGACCTACTTCAGCAGTGCCTGGTTTGGATCAGTTCAGGAGAACTGAACTATTTCTAATGACTCTGCATTTACCGCTCATGTGCAGGTGGTTACTGCAGAGCGGTTAGGAGGGTGTTTGAGACAACTGGAGGGTGCCCAGTCGTCTCAGCTGCTGTGACTTGTTTTGCTCTTGGTTTTTTTTTTTTAATCTCACCCCTTAATGAAGTCTACCCTGAGGACAGGAGAACTTAACCAGTTTAGTTAGTTGAAGAACTTCAGAGTGACTTGTTGCACTAGAACTCTCCTTGTGGAGCAAAGGGCCATGTCTGATACAAACTGTATCAACAGATGGTAACTAACCAGAGGTAGCCTTGGCTAATGTTTGTCTTTCTGTAAAACTACCTCCAAGAGCTTTCTTTTCCCTTCGAACCACTTCTATTTAAGATCAGAAGAGTTTTGGTGATTTAGTAAGTACAGCTGTGGCGCATTACAGTGTTCTGGGGCTGTGAGTACAAGTGTTGTGCCAAGATCTGCCATACTTCTGCTCAGAGTAGGTTTCTATGTGTTCTATGTATGTATATTTTATTGAAGGCCAGTGATGTTCTCTTTCTGTTTTAGTCCATGAAGGCAGCCCACTAGGGGAACTTCATCGCTGTGTCCGAGATGGTGTGAAAATCAATGTCCATATCCGCACTTTCAAAGGACTTCGTGGAGTCTGCACGGGGTTTTTGGTTGCGTTTGACAAGTTCTGGAATATGGTAATTACTGTTCGGCCCTGGATTGCTGTATTGAAAACTCAAAATGCACAGCAGGTTTAACCAAACAATTTATTTTGAGAAGATAAATGTTGTGGTGTGGTTCATACAGCCAGATAGCCTAGGCATGGAGTGCTGGGTTTCAGACATAAGTGGTGCTTGGTGTTGGATGGGTACATCTGAGAGCTTCTTGGCCATCAAAGAGAGATTTTAGGTGAGAAGGAAGCTTTGAAGAGTTCCCAGCATCTTTGTGTAAGAACCCAGGAAGATGGAATATGAAAAATATCAAAAGCTTCCAAAACTTTCTCTGCAAACCCCATCTTACAGTGGTAGCTGTTTCTCTTTTCTCTCACTAACACAAGTGAGTGACAAAAGCTTTTTCTCATTAAAATCTTAGAAATTTCAATTCCTGTGCAACTTGATCTAGATGATACTACTCTGGCAGGTAGATTGGACTAGATGATCTTTTGAGGTCCCTTCCAATCCTTAATGTTCTGTGATTCTGTGTTTTTTCTCTACCTCATGAAGAACCTAGAGACAGTGGACAGGAAAGCAGCTATTAAATATTTGTGGCCCTGGAGCCATGAAAAATGGCGGAGGGGGAGCAGGTTTTGCAGGCAGGGCTCACAAAGGTTTGGCAGGTAGTGCAGAACGGACGCCAGGCACTGCAGTTGCTTTTATACCCAGTACAACTCAGATGATTAAGAAGCAGCTCCAAAGCACAGCTTGTTCCTAGCATGGATTTTTTTCTCTGAGATGGAACATAATTTCATAATGCTGTAACACAAAGGCATTCCAAAGCTGCTTCATGCTTTCTTTTCGTTTTGACCTTTCTGTTTCTTTAATCTTTTTCTAGGCTCTGACAGACGTGGATGAGACTTACAGGAAACCAGTAATGGGCAAAGCTTTCTATGCAGAACCTCAGCTCTCACTGACCCGGGTAGGTCACTGTCTCCAGTTCAGTATCTCCTTTTGCAAAGTAGTTAAAAGGGAGCATTGATTGGAAAACTGTGTTTACATTTGAGATGTTTTACCTCTTTTTATTACAGAAGACTCTAAAGTGACTTGAACTAAGGGAAAAGTAAAAGTTTTCTGACCTTTTTGAAAGTACTTTGGTCCTAGTTCAGTGTTACAGAAGTTCGAATTCAGAGTTACTAATATCAGACCACAGTCTGGTGCAGTGTGCTGATGCTCTGTAAGCTCACTCTGTGGGTTTTGATGGATTTGTTCTGTGTCTCTTTTGTGCCGTGACTGATCCAATACACTTGTGTCATGCCAGGTGGATTGGCAGTGCATAACCCTGGCTCTAATGTTCATGGAGTGACAGTTTGTCTCCAGCCAGCAAAACAGGACGTCTGTTTGGTTGCTTCAACTTCTAGTCTGGGTACAGCACAGCACAAGATTCTGCATGTTGCTCCAAAGAAAGACACTCTCTAAGATCCAGCTGAAAAAAAGATGCTTATGAATTTGAGAACTGAAGAGATGATAGATGAACTTCTGAACAATGAAGGGGGAAAAAATACTGTGTGAGGGCTGTGCCTGTTGAATGGCCTAGCTTTGGGCCTTTGGAACATCAGAGAGACAACACAAAGACTGTTAAAGTTTCATTGTGAGGAATTTGCTTTCAAATTTCTGCCATTTAAATCTGTTTTTTGATAGATCCCACCCTTCCTTTTTCAAAGATTAGTTAAAAATAATCAAGTTGTCATTGTTCCTTTAGCTCACTCTCACTCACAGGGACTGGCTTTCCATCCTGTTGCTGGGAAGAGTCAGTATTTCATAAAAGTTTGCCTGCTGCCAGAGTAAAAGCAGCTTCTTTTCCAGATTCAGCACCATATATTCTTAGATTAATGAGATCATAAAGTGCTTTGGATCTGCTGCTCTTTTATTGTTTTGTTTTTCTGTTGTTTTTGATCTGCTCACCTCCCAGAATACCCACACAACATCCTTTAGTTTGTTTTGGGGAACACAAAAGGTTCATGTTTTCAGTGTACACTCTGTGGTGATTTAGACCCCTTGTCATAGGGATTCTTGTCCTGCCTGAGGACACAAGGATGGAAATCTCTCAGTGCTGTGTGATAACATTGCAAGAATGTTGGTGAAAGTGAGCTAATGGAGCACCTTGGTGGCTCTCTAGTGTTCCTAACCAAAATGAAATGCTACTGCACATCAGTATTGCTCCCCCGATTAAATTAATCAGGGCTCACGTGAAGACTCTCATGCGCATGCAAGAGGCCACTTCACCCGATGTCACTGTGACTTTGGCAAGGTAACATAGTCTTTATTGCTAGTATAGGCTCTTCAGTAGTTGTATATTGTGAGCTCTGGTTTGGGACTGGTATATGCAGGTGCTGTGTAGGAATGCTGAACAAGTGTCTCTTGCTTGTGAATGTGCTCAGACACACAAATGTTCTCTTACAGCTGTTTGACAGACTCAAACTGCAGGATTCATCAGGAAAGAAGGGAGCTGGCTCAAAGACTGTTTCAGAGGAGCTAGCCCTGACTAATGACTCTCAGACGCTGGGATTGAAAGTCGAATCAGGACGAGGGAGAGCAGAAGATGAGCATGAGAGGCAGAAACGCTTGGGCAGAGCTGCAGAAAAGAAGTTGCTAGGTCACAGTTCACATCTGGCTGCCAGAGGTGAAGCTGACGTGGGTGGTGGGACTGCCCACCCGGAGGGTGCCAGTGCTGGAGGTACTCGTGCGAGAAGCCAGTCACAGAAAAAAAGGAGGCCCAAAGTGGATTATCAACAGGTGTTCACACGCCACATAAACCAGATTTTTATTCGAGGAGAAAATGTCTTGCTTGTCCATTTAGCACATTGACTGGCTGAGCCTCCGTCAGTGTATTTATTTGATAGCATGAATTGCTGCTGCAGCTCCCATTGCTGTGTAGTGTTCTCATTAAGTATGATGGTACTGTGACGGGTTTCCCATTGCCATAAGGGTAGGGGAAATAATTCTAACTGGAGGATCCTGAGCTTGATGCCAAAGCATCGTCCTTAGATCTCTGTTGGGGATCTAAGGACAAGGTCAGCAACTCAGTTGTTACCGTGGGCTGAGGGTGGGAAGCACAGGTCCCACCACTCCTTAGAAAGAAGCTGTTTGGAGAGAGTTGGAATTGAATTTTGGTGTCCTCAGTTATTGGAGCAACTTGTGGCCCATGTTGAAGGAGCTTAAGGTTAGCTCTCCCCTTGAAATGAATCACAAATGTTATTTTGCTTGTTCTGAGTAATCTCAAGTTAGCTAATGAAAGCAGCACTTTCTCTACTGTTGTTATGTGGGTGCCATCTTTTTCAGACGTAATTCTGCCTGTCATTTTGAAGTAGTCTGTAAGAAGGTGGAGTGACTGATGGCAATTAGCTTCTTCATTGTTAGCTCTGCAATGCCCTGTGCGATAGAAGAACCCCTCCACTGAAAACTCCTCTTTTTCATGATCAATGGCATGACTTTAATTTGTTTTCAGTGTCAAAGCTTATGCTTCGGTTTGTAATGCTGTGATTTAGCCCTGTGTTACCGGAAAGCAGCTGATGGAACTGATCCAGGGACCTCTGTACTTGGAGTTTATCTGTGAGTGTTGTGGATGCAGATGGAAAGTTGTGCTTTTATGTTTCAGCCAGTAGTGTAGTAGTGAAGTTTGCGAAGGTGTAGTTTTTCTCCTCAGATTTAAATGTTTGTGCTGAGCACAACTGTACTGTATCCAAGCGCCTTTCAAGTTCCCTCTGTTGAAACTAGAGGTGCTCTGTCTCCAACAGTTCTTATGGAGCAGAAATCTTCATGAGTCTTCCCTATCCGTGTGAAGGACGCATTATCTAATTCCAGTTGAGCCAAGCTTTGGAGCTGTGCCTAAAAGTGTTATGAAGTCCAGCAGACAAACGCAGCTTATTTAACAAGGTTGTTGGGCTGCTGTAGATCGGACCAGGCTTGTGAAGGTACAACGGGCTTTTGAAAGAGGCTCCCTGCAGAAATGTGAGGTAAATGAAGCTGTTCTATTGTCTGGTTTGTTCTTTTAGCTGTCACAGGACACTAGATTTCACACTGCTGTTCTGTGTTCCTCTGAACCCCGTTACATTTTGCAGCAACTCTATGTGTTTAAGATGAAGTTAGAAAGTTACTTTACAGCGGGACTCGTATGGCATTGCATACAGAAGTGGAGACTCAGGAGTCCTCACACCGAGTGAGTGTGCTCTTGGTGACACGTATTGCTGTTGCTGTGAGTGCAGTGTACAGCCTGCTTCTTGTTAGGCGTCTGTGTGGTGTGTGGGTGAGTTACAGAGATCACTTAGCAGGAGTTCCTGGGCACACAAAGCAGCTGTATGCCTTGAGGGAGCCTGAAACTTTTATGTCAACATTTCACATGACATGGGGCTTGGATGGCTGAGCAGCTGAGCTGCAAACCCAAGTTCAGCCTGGGACAGAATTGCCTCACAATAAAAAGCACTGCAGAGGCAAAATGGGTTCAACAAGAGTGGGGGGGAAAAAGAGTACCTACAGTTTCTTATTATGTGTGCTTATTGCTGTAATCCCTTCCTACTCTGAACTGACTCTAGGCACTGAAAATACCCTTGTCTTGTTTCCTTTTCTTTTGTGCTTTTCTTGCCTGTGTTCATGTGGTCTGCAGTTCTTCCCTTCGCCACCCTGACCCATTCTCCTGCCAGTACTTTGTCTCCTCAGGACATTGTAAGCTCCGGTTTAGGAGGATTGTTCTTTTATTCACCCCCAGTTGTTCCAGTCTCTGAACCTTTCCTGGTTGGCTTTCTACATGGTTGCCAACTAGCCAGAAGCTTCACAAGTTATTACAAATGTGTGAAGTTAGAAAAAAGATGCTTATTTCTGGTCCTGACTTCTCAGCAGCTTGCATTGCAAGTGAATATTTTTCTATATTATGATTTGGTTTTAGGTTGGGGTTTTTTTTCCCCTCTGCTTTCTAACTGTTTTGTTTTTATTTCATTTGCTTGGGATGACTTCTCTCTGCCTTTTCCTTTCATGCCAAAGGCTACCAGTTTTAACCTCTCCTCTTTCCTTCATACTTGACCAAAGGGTGTCAGATCTCCACTCAGGCCTATCTATTTTACATCCATTTGAAATCTGGCTTCTCTTTACCTCACATTCTTACTTCTCTTTGTCTACCTACTTTGTCCTGCCTTTTGCATTGAACAAGATGCAACTACGTTGAATGTTCTTGTGGCTCTACTGTCCTCTTTCCTCATCAGCTGATACTTCACCAAGTCCTCAGTTGCTGCTAGGAATCTGTGTTTCCTTCTGTCAGAAGGTTTTCTCTGAAGATTTGCAGGTGTTTGTTGCTTCACTTCTACAGATTTCTAGTTTAGAAATTTTCTGAAAAATACTGGTGCTTAGACTTGCGTTTGTGCCTTGGTTTTTATACCATCACTGACCAGTTCTTCCGAAGGCATCACCTCAGCCAACAAACCTGGTTAAGAACTGTACAGTTCATCTACTTTTTTTTTGCTCTACCTCATTATGGAATTGTTCCTTGGCTCTTCTCATTGTGGAGTTGGTTAAAATTCACTCTTCCAGTTTAGATTTAATTGATTGGTGGGTCTTTGTTTGTTCCTCCTTCCTTATCCATCTCTCTTACTATCTGCTTCCTAAATACAGTCTCTTCTACATCTTCAGATCTTCCAAACTGTCTTCCTTTCCCCTGGTTTTGCTGACGTGTCTCTTGAAAGCCCAGTATCAAAATGCTGTTTTATTGAATATTGTCTCTTCCAAGCATAGCAGTTGTGATTTTTGTCTCTTTCAAGCACCATGATTGTGACTGAGCGAGTGATGCTGTTTGTATGTTGTCACTTGCCACGTTGAATACTTCAGATAAAGTTGCTCTTCAAATAAAATTGAATGTTATCTTCTGAAATGAAGTCTTCTACCTCACTGAAGTGTATGTGTAAATCTGCTTAAAAAAAGAAAAAGCTCTTGAAAACAAAAGAGCTTTTGGGTTTTTTTAGAATTGTTTCTGGTTATTTCTTTCAATGTTTTTCCTTTTCCAAACTCAGTATAAAATCCAAGTTCTTTGTTCAAGAAGCTGTTCGTTCCTAGCCAGTCCCCTGTTGCTGCAGTATCCCAGAAACGGTGTGAGCATGGACAGCTGAAGCAATTGTAAAGAGCAATGAAGAGTAGGAGCAGAAGGCGGCCTTCAGAAACAGAGAGCTCCATGAATTGGGCCAAATACGAAAGAATTGTGGAAAGGCTCCACATACTGGTTGCAACTGGTGATAATTGGAGAATTATTTAGAATGACTTCTAAATTAGCAGACAGATAGGAAACTTGTGAAGTGTTATGGTGCCAGCTGCAGAAACACTGTAAGGCCATGGCCTTGGAATGTGATGCAACAGATACATCTCCTGGTGTCATTGAGTACCTTTTCATTGCCAGCACAATTCAGGAGGGAGCCAAATCTCGTGGTTACTTTGAGTGGTGATTTTATTGACACAGTGAGGCCTTTGCAGATGGTCTGAATGGGGTTTGCATGGAACCATAGAGTGAAACTCTGCTGTGCTGGGGAGACCCAGGGGAACTGGTATAGAGAGGCAGGCTGAGAGCTGCAGTGTTACCCTACAGTTAGTGGGGAAACTCCTTGGCACTTCATTTTTACCAGACACTTGTTAAACAGGGCTGAGTGGTAGAAGAATAGATTAGGCCAAAGTTTAAAATGGAGTTTTTAAGAAGTGTTCAGGGTTTCAGTACTTCCCTCAAATGACTTGTCCAGGCTGTTAATTGCCTGGAAGTGTTTTTCTGATCCAGAGGCAGCTACTTAGCATCTCCTCGCCAGGTGATGTCTGAAGTAGTCAGCGAATACTGTTTTCCATCTGCTTCTTGTCCTTCAGTTTCTGGATTTGTTGTTGCTGATGCAGCTTTCCCTTCTGTGTCATTTGGAAGCCAGACAGAGTCTCTCAGCAGGAACAGACTTGATGGCCCACTGGGGTTTTTTTTCCCCTTCCCTAAGGAATGTTACCCTGTGTAGTTTTGCATCCAGATAGCCTTTGGCTATTCTTGACTTTCGTACTGTTTTCTGCAGACTTTGGAACTATTTGACTAGAAGAGGGATTGGTTGGAGTGAGGTGAGAGTTTTGAAATTTATTTTATTTTTAAAAACCCTTTATTTTCCTTTCCACAGTGCTAGGATTTCCTGCTTTGCTGTTGTAGTCACCCACTTGCACCTGAGAAACAACTGTGGGTGAAGAAATTTACGGGGAAAAAAAAGCAGAGTAGGAAGATGTCTGATTCCTGTTGAGTTTGGTGTTCTGTGCAACACACTGCCCACACTTACCCTTTCTGGGCTTACCGGCTCTGACCTGAGTGAGCGCGGCAGGTGAAACATTGATTTAACCCAGAATCTTGAAAGAAAACAGAAAGGCAGCAGAGACAGCAAACTGTGCAAACACTCTTGAGTTTCTGATGTTTATCTCTTAGTAACCTTCCTGTCTTTGATGGAACAGATCAGAATTGTAACAACTGTCTTAAACTGCCAGCTCTGCAGCTGGATGAAACGAGAAGGCACAGAGCTGTGCCCTTCCAGAGGCAGTGCAGCAGCAGTGATGCAGTGACTCCTTCAGCCACACGAGCTTTTACCTGAGAATTTACACATAGTGAGTGTCTGCCTCAGAGCATAACTCAGAGTACCGTCAGTTAACAGGAAGATGTTTTCTTTGTTGCCTTCATCACAAAATGTAAAACATAAATGCTGAAGAATCCTTTGTCTGCAGCCCAGAGTTTCAGTTCACGCTTTGACTTCTTGACATTGGCTTCTGGATAACTAATTCTTACTGAAATTAAGGTATTGCAGGCCAAAACCACCCTATTCCAAAAAGTATTGCCAAGATGCACAAATGGAAGTGTTTGAAGCTGTAAGTGGGAGAGGAGATGATTTTAAAAAATACTTCCCTCTTCTGGTGAAGGGATATGGTTTGCCCAGAGCACGATAGTCATTTCAAAACAGATGCTACCAGCTTGATGGTAGCTTGAAACTCAAAGTGAATTAAGCTCACATGAAAAACAGCTGAAAGGGAGAGTTCAGTTTGCAGATTTGAGTGTCACCAGCCTCACTTTACAGGGAGAGTTTCTAGAGAGGCAATCCCAGTTTACAGCCCTAAAATCTTCAGTGTTACCTCAATGGGAAATTTTCTGCACTATCCTCACCTGTAAGAAGATGACAGATGCAGGGTGTGTGATGTCCAACCTTGTATTACCTTTTTCAAGACACTGCGGCATACGTGGTGAGATGTGACTAGTTGGCCAGTTGCAATAGGAACTCAAGGGGTAGGACCTGAAATCTTACTGTTGTCCTCATAGCTAACGAGCTACAAGACAGAGTCTGACAGAGAAGGATAGAGTCCAACCTGAATGTTCCAGAAATCATGGAATCATTAGGGATTGGAAGGGACCTTGAAAGATCATTTAGTCCAATTTCCCTGCCACAGCAGGATCACCTAGACAAAGTCACACAGGAACACATCCAGGTGGGTCTTAAACATCTAAACTTGGTCAAACTTCTTTCCAGCAGTGCCTGTGTCTCACCTGCGGATAAGCTTTACTACAAGGTGTTTTGTTCTATTTTTTAAATTCTGTGCTGCTGGTGTAGACAGTAACATTCATTCTGTTTCTGAAAGGTGCTTTTAAGAGCTGTTGTCATTAGAAGGCAGCACCTATTTTCAGGAGGTTACCTGCCTTTTCTCCCCATGTATAACTGAAGGTGAAATTGGGAGCAGGGGGATCTAAGTAAGGGAGTTAAAGCAAAGTTTTCAAAACCACCACTTTTTTGCTGCCAGTGTATCACCAGGAAAAGCATCAGTTGTGACACGATAGTAGAAGCGTTGTGGAGAAAACCTCACTGTGTGACCGCGTGGGAAGAGACAGGCGAGGCTGCTCCTTCTCCAGGCAAGCACTGCACTCAATGAAGACTTCTTGATGGAAGAAAAATGCCTGTAGTCTCCTGTAAGTCAAACTTGTGCCTCTCTGCCTATTTTTCCAAGTACGGGCTTTCCTGGCCTGCTGGAAATGGGAACACAGGTGAAGAAAAAGGAGGAGAGAGGAATTACTTGGTAGCAACTCCTTGAAGTGGGGAGTTGCTTTCTAGCCTGTACACTCTGGCACAGTGTGGCCAGCTCTGGGCACTTGTGCTGTAGATGCAGAGACTGTTCTCCAGTGTAGCCTCTGTTACACTAAGCATTTCACAGCATAGGAGCTGTGCCCCAGCAGTCTGCCAGCCTCCATCCCTAATAACTTGAAGCGTTTGATCCTGCCTCTAAAATTTTGCAGAGAAAACCCAGTGGGAGAAAAAACAAGTAAGTAAATTTCCCCTTTTGAGGCAGGGGTGGTGGGAGGTTTGGTTATCCTTGTAGCTTCCTGGGGGCACAGGAGAAAGGACGACTTCAGTGCAGGAGTCTGGGAGATGGCTCGTCTCCTGATGTTTACACGTCCTTTTAGATGTCACTGTAAGTGCTCTTGCTCTTAGCTGGTAGAAGTGAAGGCCTGTCAGGGAAGGAAAATGCCTTCTGATGTTCCCGAATAACTATTTGATTAGCTGTTAGCTTCACAGTGTACACTTGGCTGACTTAGCTGAAGAAAATTAGTACACCTGAGACTTTCAGTCAGTCTTGTATTCGTTTAAAATGAGAAGTAGTTTGATCAGTTTGTGTAAAAACATATCCATCCTTTTTTCCTCTCAAAAGATCAGTGCTCTCCCTCAGGAAGGCAATGAAAGCTGCTCCTGCTCCTGTAGCGATTGCTTCTGATTTCCACTACTTCAGAGCAAGGTGCAGCTGTGTCATTGTATCTCGAGTGTGACAGATCACTGCCAGATGAGAAAATGAGAGAAGCATTCGGTTTCCTTAGAACTGGAACGGGCATTGCTAGGGGAGCAGTGGCGGTGACCTCTGCTCAGGCAGAACATTCAGCCACTGTATCTGCGTGTGCTGGGACTTGATAAGCAATTAGTCATAGAATCATTAGGGATTGGAAGGGACCTCGAAAGATCTCCCTGACAAGGTCCAATCTCCCTGACAAAGCAGGATCACCTAGATCAAGTTGCATAGGAACACATCCAGGCAGGTTTTAAACGTCTCCAGTGAAGGAGCCTCCACAACCCCCCTGGGCAGCCTGTTCCAGTGCTCTGTCACCCTCACTGGGAAAAAGTTCCTTCTGCTATTTATATGGAACTTCCAATGTTCCAGCTTACACCCATTGCCCCTCATCCTATTACTAGATGACATCTAGAAAACTTCCTTAACGAACCACAGAGGAGCATCATGACCTTCCAGACATGGCATTGCAAGTCAGGTACTGACAGATCTGTCTGCTGCCACTTGCTCACTGAATGGCCTGGGCAAGTAATTTCCCTCCCTGTCCCTTAGACTCTGCAGCTGTAGAACACCCACCCAAGAGCAATCCCCACAGGGGCTGGGGAAGTGGTGACAGCTGTGCAAGTGCTCAGTGTTGTTACTAAAACTCTGTCAGGTAGCACAGATACACGGACCATCTGCCCTCTTCAGGCACTTGACTGTTAGCCTTTTGTCTCAGCACACTCAAAACGTGCAGGATATCAGGTACAATAATGCACTTCAGTCTTGAAATTACTTGTCTTCAAGGTCAGACTTAGTTACTTCAGTATCTGTTTCACAACTGCAGACCTGAGTTTTGGTTCAAATGGAGATAAATGAGAGTGTAACTCCTTTGTAATTCCTTCTGTTTTCCTAAATACTCTATTTCTTAGGAAGCTGATGCTGCTATGACCATACTGAATAGCACTGACTTGGCAATATTCTGCTTTCCAGATATAAATGTTTATATTTAAAACTGCCAAGACTGCAACGCAATAAATATAACCATGTGACAGTTTGCCTCAAGGCTTTGTCTGGTTTTTCTGTATCAGTCCATGTGTGTTGGTGATGAAAAGAGCTGTTGGCCTGATTGTGCAAAGGTCTGTTAACTTAGTGTGTAGTCTTCCGCGAAGCCATCAGGAGATGGTTTTCCAGGAAATCCAGAGCCAGCATCCAAGACTCTGGTTCAGTAGGTGCAGAACCAGTGGGGAGCCTGCCTTCAGGAATCTTTGTATTCCCCCAGTAAACGATGCTGATGGATTTGGATCAGAGATGTGGGCTGTGGTGCTGGAGATGATAATGTACCTGTGCTCTGGAGTTCAGATGTTTCCTAGAGGGAAGAATTCCCATTGCAAACTGGGAACTGCTTAAAGAGAACAAACCTTGCAGTTTAAAGCCCCACATGGCCATGGTCTAGCCTTGAGCTCTGTGGTAGGGGTTGGACTTGATGATCTATTAGGTCCCTTCCAACCCTGGTAATAC
>JAOXOE010000765.1:10742291-10769423 GCA_028565055.1 Phoeniculus purpureus | reverse complement strand
TATAGCTGAAACAGATGCTGCTATAAATACCCTTGTTGAGCTGTTTTGAGTAGAATTTCTTTTGTAGAACATGGCGGATGCTCTAGTTATCATGGAACATGCACCTGCTGCTGGAATTTGTTACTCCTTGATACACAGCGAGGAGCGCTTTCTGAAGGACTCTATAAAACACACACACACACACACACACACGTGCCCCTTTCTCTTACCATCCTTTACAAAGGACTTCACTAATTTTAGTAGTATGTTTTAGAAGTTTAGAAGCTACAGAATATCCAGAGGCGGTAAAAGTTCCTTATGATCAAAGAATTAACCCCTACTTACTCCTTGTAGGCTCCAAACTCCTATGACAGTTACTGCTTTTCAGCTTGGTCTGGAAAGATCCCACAGCTACACTGCCAGAAATCACAGGGCTTAGCAGGGCTGGTTTTTACCCTCACACACTTTGAGCACTATCATGATTGTCTCCTGGTTTTGTTTGTAGTTTTTTATAAGATGTTTAGTACAACCTGCAAACAGCCTGAGGAAAGAGCAAGAATTGGCACAATGCTGGGCCTGGCTTGACAAAAAAACCAGAGAGGAGTTGTACTAGCTAACACAGCACAGTGATTTAGGTTATATTCAAATTCCATCAGGCAGCAGCAAGTAAATGGTGGGTGTGTCACTGTTCACACAGTAGCTCGTTTGTATTTTTGCCTGGAAAGATACAGTTTAGACTGGTTCAAAGGACTTTGTTCTCATCTATCTGCAGGCAACCTGGCTGCTGAAAAAAAAAAATCTTTGTGAATCTCCACATTTCAGATATTGATGCATAAGATAAGCAGTGAGTAAGTTCAGTACAACTGTTCCATAATCCTATGTGCCCTTAAATGAGATAGCACAGGCACCAAGATCCACTCTATAGTGCCCGTTTTCCACTGAAGTCATCGTAAGCCCTGAGAAAAACACTTCATTATAATTAATTTCTTAATTAGAAGCTAAATCACTGGGTTCCTCTGAAGAGATGTGAGCAACCTAAACAAGGACATAATCTTTCAACTCAAACATGAGTTACCTTAAACTAACCTTACTCAAGCTAAACTTACCTTAAAAGGGTAGGGTTATGAATAGACTCACCCTACTCACCTGAAAATCTTTCCAAGACTCTTAGGCAGTGCTACACCAAAGATAGCAGCGACAACTATAGCTTTAGTTTTCCCTGCCACCCAGGTACCGCCCCAGGAACTGGCTTTCTTCCCACCACAATTCCGCATATATTGAACAGGTTTGAGTCTTCCCATCTGTTAGAACTAGAGATTTGGAATAATCAATTCAAACCAAGTTTAAAGGTTTCAGAACAGGAACCAGAGCGATCTCTCCTACTCAGCCGTTAAAGCCTGCCTTGATTACTTTGATGTAACAACACTTGAAAGCTCCTATTCTTTGAAACTAATTTAAACACATTGAATTGTTGAAAGATTAAAAACCGCAGTCAGCTAATTACACTCACTCTCATCTCTTATTCAGCAAATGAATCACTTTTCATTACCACTTAGCTGAAGTACATGAATTTCTGCCTAATTAGAAATGTTGTAGATGGAGCATTAGCAAGGCTGGAGCGGGTCAGGATATCTTGCCTGCTTCATTTTTAATTCCTAACAGTAGAGCCAGATAGGAGAGGCTTCAGATAAGAAGTCATTAAACAATTTTAAATTATTTATAAAAATTACTTTGCCCAAATTGTAATTATTTTTTTTCCCAAATGCTCTCATAAACGTCAAAGGGAATGAAAGGAAAAGCAGCCCAACATTGATTTTAATGAGCATTTTAATGTTATGTATAACAGAATATTATGAATACAATGGAAACAAAGTTTGATCAATTTAATAAAAAAGAAACCCAACATAAGAAAAGGGAGGCAATAAATTTCATACCTATAGTATAGTGCTTATTCTTAACAATATTTCCAGCTTGTGAATATAACAGTATCTTTGTATTCCAGATTCTAGAATCGTGATTCATGTGAACTTAAATGCAGGATTACAGAAGGAAAAACAAAAACACTGAAAACCTGAATTCATTCTTTTGCTTTCAGTACATCAGTAAAATCTTTGACTGCTACAGGTTTCCTTTATTAATATATATTTTTTTACTCCTCTATTGGATTCCACAGCTGCTACTGCCATATTTACACAGAATCATCGAATATTGTGGAAAAGCTAAGCTCCAATGCTGTTGGATTAGGCAGGGTTACAGAGTTACAGAACCTCAGTGTAATTCATCTTCGCTTCTGTTTTTTAATGATGCAAAACATAAATATTTTTGCCTTCTGACTGCTGCCCTAAACCAGTGGCTACATGAGGACATTGGTGGTACCTAGTATGGTCAGTGCCACTGTAAAAGAACTGCAAGAAAGTGCATTTTCTGGAGTTTTCGGAAAGGAAACCTTCCAGCAGTCTTAGATAAAGCTGCTCCCAGGCTTACACTGGATGTGTTATAATAACAGAAGCATGTTCAGAGCCAAAAAATCTGTTGATCTCCAAATTGCTGACGGAGGGTTGCGGTTTTTTTTTTTTTACCATAAAAATTTGGGTAATAGAGCAGTGTGGCTGGAACATTACCAAAAGTATATGTACATTCCAGGTCCCTTTGAAGTGAACACAGTCACGTGTGTGGAAGCCATTTGGACAAAAATATATATTCTTATAAAAAACTGATCAGAGTACTTGCGTGACTTCAATTGTGAACTCAGTGGTAGTAAAAGGAATGACAAAGCGATCAGGGAGAGGGGGGAAAAGAAAGTGAAGCTCTTCAAGAAAAAAAGAAAAGTATAAAATTAGATTCAAACATTTTTACCCAACCCCCAGTTTCAGTCTTCCATTAAGTCTCAAAGTTAAAATTGGTTCTTCTATGTAGGAAAGGTTTTCTGATGGTCTCAATACAAATTATTTTGCAAAATCATCTAACACATTCCTTAGAAGAACCTTTCACCTCTCCAAGTTTGAACACTAGTTATTTCAACACTTAGAAAATAGCTTTTGGTTCTTTATGTAGACACTTTAACTGATAAAGGGGAAAAAAAAAAAGGATTGATCAGTGTTTTCCATCCCTTCCCCAGCTGTATTTGTGCAGCTAAAAATCCTTCATTCAGTCTGCCCATTTATTTAATTTTAACTTCATTTTATTTATTTATTTTACAATCTTTATTTGCTAAAATTGGCAAAATTTGCAAAGGCATCTTGCTTGGGTTGTACAGTCCCAGGAGAGGTCATAGCGATATTTGGTAGCCCCATTCCTATTGTGCCAGTCAAACCCATTCCTGTAGCTGGCACTCCCATGTTCATGGTCATTCCTAACATTCCTTGGTTCATCATAGGGGTGGGTCCCATGGAGGCCATTCCCATCGTACCTGACATCACACTGGGTATTCCCATCCCCACAGGAACAGTGCCTCCCATTAATGGGCTTGTCTGGGGTCGAACAGACATCATGTTCGGCTGGGGACTGAGGTTCACGGCTGCAAAGTTTTGAGTCATGACATTCACCGGTTGTTGCATATCTGCGAAAAACCACAACAGGATACAAAAAGCCATTAACCAGACTCTGATGCTGAAGGTGCCCTTCCATTTTAAGAAACGTATGTAGTAGCTGCTGTGCACAATGATAAGATGGTCTCTCCTACCCCTCTACTCTGCCCTGATGAGACTGCATCTGGAATATTTTGTCCAGTTCAAGAAGGACACAGAACTGCTGGAGACAGTCCAGCATAAAGCAACGAGGATGATGAAGAAAGTGGAATACCTCCCTTATGGGGAAAGGCTGAGAGACCTGGGTCTCTTTAGCTTGGAGAAAAGGAGACTGAGGGATGACCTCATTAATGTTTATACATATGTGAAGGGCGGGTATCAGGAGGATGGAGTCAGACTCTTTTCAGTGTCATCTAGTGACAGGACAAGGGGCAATGGGTGTAAGCTGGAACGGAGGATGTTCCACATAAATGTGAGAAGGAACTTCACAGTGAGGTTGACAGAGCACTGGAAGGGGCTGCCCAGGAAGGTTGTAGAGTCTCCTTCTCTGGAGATATTTAAAACCCGCCTGGATTGCACAAGTCCTGTGCAACTTGGTCTAGGTGATCCTGCTGTGGCAGGGGGATTGGACTAGATGATCTTTTGAGGTCCCTTCCAATCCCTAATGTGATTTTGTGAAAATCATTTTGCTTGCTTCCTTATTTTCGGTGTGAAAATACACAAATTTGTAACATTATTAAACAGCATTTTAAAAACAATGCACTCTGCCACACGCATTCCAGACAAGTTCTAGAGACTGGGAAGCCTGAAATCAGCATCCAGCAGTGGTGCAAATCCTACAGTAAAAACAAACATGTGACAGTAGCCTCCAAGCAGGTCAGTCTCCATTTAGACACTAGCACTTGTGGCAGACCCACTTGCAGTAATTTAAGAAACAGTGATCATAGAATCATAGAATGATGATTAAATGTAGGAAAACAGTGATTAACAGAATACTCCATCTCAAGGCCAAGCTACTAAATACATACGGGACTCAGCATGTAGACAAAGCAGAGCAATAAGCACTTACTTTGTTGCTGCATCATGGTATTAAGTGTTGGCTGCTGGGGTTTGGAAGGCTGCATCCCAGGTACCAAATTGTCCAAGCTGATATTTACACTGGGATCTGACCAAGTTGAGGGTAGAGTTTTGCCTGTGTTCTTCTGGACCATGTCTGTTCTTGCATTATAAAGAGGGTTAGGCTTTGGCATCATAGCATTCACACTTTGCAGAGGCTAAAAGAGAAAAGTTTAAAAGTGTGTTGGGATCCACTTGAAACAATTTACCAGTAGGAATCAGGATTGCCAAAGAGATTTGCAGCCATCAACTTCAGCTCTTCCTAAGCAGTTGCTGCCATATGCTGACACCCCATTAGAATGGGTTAAGAGAGTATCTGTAAGCTAGCATCAAGCTCTCATATCAATACGTGGAATGACAGTGAACATCTGCAGTCAGGTTTCAAACTCAAACGTACTGAGTTTTATCCTAACACCAAGTTGACCTGTTAATGGTTTCCCGAAATGCCCTCCACTGAAGCAGGCGGTTCTGTGTTTTGGAGAATATACCAGTCCTCACTTCCATCTACTTGATGCTGGAAGCATATAGTGTTTTGTGCTTTAAAATATCATCAACCTCATCTTCGTCCACAAACCAGCACCACTGCATAAAGCACAACAGACTGTCTCAGAAAATTAAATGATTTTAAAAAAGCATTCAACACCTTTTCTGTTTAGGAGGCTACTCAAACATTTCTGGATAAAACTTTCTTACAAAACACTGAGAACACCACCTGAGTGACTAGGTATGGATTCCAGGGGTCAAACAGATTAGTTTTCAATGTTGTGATTAAGAAGGCAAAAGACTGATTGGGGAAGGTCATTAGCAAACTGTACTGCATACCTGTGACCTTGATATAGGTAGATTGACGCCCACTGGACTGGAGTTCATCATAGAGAAATTCATACTTTGTGAAATGCTCATGGTTGTCTGAGAGGGTCCCATCAAATCAAAAAGATCAGTAGAATTTGAAGCAGCTGGAGGCTGGCTAGAAGCTGGCTGTGAGCTACCAAAGAGCTCTACAGCTGGCTGCTGTGCTGTGCTGCTGAAGAGCTCTCCAGATGAAGCACTGGGACAAGGAGAAGCTTGGTTGAAGGCACTCCAGTCACCAAAGTCTCCATTTCCACTTGTTGCTGTACCTGAAGAAAAGAGTGGGACGAAGAAAGACAGAGAAGAAAGGCACTGAGCAAATGCCATGTTCCATGAACTGAAACAAATGAGAGCTGATCTGTGTCCGTCCAGATTAACATCTGCAGGTAGAACCTCCATCTGGACATCATTCCCTCTCATGAATATTCCAACAATTTTAACAAGGTAGCAAAGGAAATATGAAACACCCAGGCACTGAAAGGAAAAGAATGTTTGATAACATGTCACCTGTGGATGCAAGACATGTAGGGACAGGTTTTCTTTACTTGAGATCTGACTAAAAGGTAACTTAGGGTAGATTGGAACTTGTAGTCAAAACAACACTTCGAACTTTTATCAACTTTTTATCTCAGTAGTCTGGTACGACTTTGGCTTGGATCAGCAATAGTGTAGCCAGCAGGACTAGGGACATCATTCTCTCCCTGTTACTGGGTGCTGGTGAGGCCTCCCCTTGAGTGCTGTTTGCAGTTGTGAGCCCCACACTTCAAGAAAGATATTGAGGTGCCAGAGCTGTTCCAGAGGAGCAACAAGGCTGGAGAAGGGACTTGAGGGAAGCCTTATGAGGAGCTGGGTTTGTTTAGGCTGGAGGAAACTCAGAGGGGACCTCATCATTCTCTATAACTACCTGAAGGGAAGTTGTAGATAGGTGGGGTGGGGGTCAGGCTCTTCTCCCAGGCAACTCGTGACAAGACAAGAGGGCAGGGCCTAAAGCCGCACTAGGAGAGGATTAGGTTGGATGTTAGGAAGCCCTTCCTCACAGAAAGGGTGATCAGATACTGGAATAGGCTGCCCAGGGAGGTGGTGGAGTCCCCATCCTTGGAGACATTTAAGAAAATGTGGCACTTATTGGTCTAGGTTGTGGTGATGTTAGGTCATAGGCTGAACTTGATATTAGAGGTGTTTTCCAGCCTCAGTAATTTAGTGATTCAATGACTCTGTGAGAGAACAGTTGTCAGGAATGAACCATTTGATAAATCTCAATTAAAAAAACTACTTCAAAATATGGTTATATATAATCAGTAACTCTTTTTGTAAGAGGAATAAAAACCCAAAGCTTGGAAAGCAGCTTCCAGGGAATTCTTATTTGAGGTGAGTAGGGGTAATTTCTTCCCATGCCATGAAGTGCTCATGTAAAACACTAAGTTTTCCAAATTTAATTCCTGAACTAAATGCCTTATCTGGAAGCAGAAATTTGATCTAGCAATTCTCTCAGCAGAAGCTTTGCTGAACTCCTAGTTCATCATTAAAACTTCTTTTCATTTCAACATAGCAGGGCTTTTGGAGACAAGCATTTAAATCAAAACACAACTCAGAGCCCTCTCTGGATCTTACTGTGAAGCCTAACAGTCTAAGCTGTTTGTAGACAACTGCGAGAGAACCTATTTCAGGATCACAGATGTCCACAGACACGAACCAGTGAACTGAGAATATGCCATAACCTTCAAGTCAAATGGAAGGAGATGTTATCTCCCTTAAAAACACATGTTTTACTATTAAGAAGAAAAGGGTTACTTCACAAGAACGATCGGGGAAGAAAAGCTCACAGAACCATCTACAGGAATGCTAAAAATAAAGCAATGCTATGTAGCTCTCACTGCTACACAACTAATCTGTTTCAAGTTTGGTCAGCTTTTTGATCAGGTCACTGATACACTTCTGGTCCTTCAGCACAGTCTCCAGAAACACTATTGCCCTAAAAAGCTATTTTTGAGTTCTAATGAAAATAATCTCTTCACTTTCTTTTGATGAGCAAATGAAGACTCAAACACAAAGCTGGGTAGGTGAATCCATTGCCAGTTGCCACTCCCTAACCTGTACAATGGTTAGTTCTGTAAAGTCCATCCACAGCGATTTTCCTACAGCTGTAAGGTAACTGCAGCAGTCTTTTATACTCCAAGGAAATAACTATTAAGACACACACCTTCACACACCTTTAGTCACGTTTTATCTTTAACACTACATTAGAATTTAAAGAACAGTAGGGGAGTAAATCTGTTCATAAAATCCAAGTATTGGCAACAACTTCAGTGCATGAAGCAGACTGCTATTCATTAGCTTAGGGCCTTACTAGAACATTTGCTTTGATGTCCCTCACAACGAGGGGCTATATTAGAATGTTTCAATTAGTATTACATATTAAAAATTAAAACCTACTTTAAATATTCCTGATAGATAAGTAAATGCTGAGTGTGCTGCTTTTATGGTCAGACCTGTGCAATGAGCACCAATAATGGCAGTGGGGGTAACAGGGATAAGGTTTTGCCCCTTCAGGAGAACTTCAAAGATGATTAATCAAGAAGGAAAAGATTCCTAGAGGGGCTTATGCTGTTCAGGAATGATTAATCATTTCACAGGACTCCTTGTCCCTTGTATAATGGTGATTGGAATAGATTAATCACATTAATGCAGATAAAGGATTGTATCAATTTAGACTGTATTAACACACAAATTATTTGCATAGTAGGCGGCTTTGTGTTTGCAAAACAACTTGGCTTTGACCATGAAAGCCTGTAAAAAAAAAAACCCAGAACAGTTCTTTCCTACCCAGCAAATTAAAGTTGTATTAACTGATCTATGCACAATACAGATTTCCTAACACAGCAAAATAAAGGAAGAGATATAAACATGTTGAAAATCTGGCTTGCAGGTAGGCTACCTTATCAATCTCTTTGGTTCTTTTTCCATTGTGGACTTAATCCTACACCCTTGCTGAGAACACTCATGGAACACAATTTGTGATGTTTATTTGGGCACTAAAGAACGCCAGCCAGCTCCCTCAGCTCCATGCTCTTCCTGTCTGGGTAGCACTGCAGAAGACTCTTCCATCAGAAAGCAGCCGATTCCTTCAGGTAGCTTCCCACTCTCTCTCTCTTTTCAGTCTAATTAAAAAGGAGATGTTTTTCAGACTGTGGCTGTATCTCCATAATAGCTTGTGTTTGCACGCAAAATGACTGCACGTGCACTGAGCCAACCACATGGACACGTGTCAGCCTCAATCTTCACACCATACAACCAGGGCAACACTGAGAGCTGTCCCAACAAGCACTGTTAGAATCTTGCCCTTGTAATTGACAAGGACTTGTTTATGCCTGACTTAAGTAAGATCTTTTATTTAATAGGCTTCTCCTAAAAGGGAAAGAGATTGTAATGCATTATTATTTAGCCCAGCTAAAATAAAACTGCTGGTCAGCTTCAGCTCACAGATGTGTGTGTGCAGCTTCCAGAGCCATTGGTGAGATTGTACTGTGTATGGAAGACATAACTTGACCGAATTCCCCTCCAAAACAACATTACCTTTCAATAGCAACCCAGACATCGCTGGAGACTTTGGAAGGAGCCTATAGTGTCCTTGTCAGAAGGCATAATGAGTGGCCATGTAATTACCTTCTCTAAACAAACACAAATTTATTAATTTTTTTTAATATGGGGACAGAGGTAGGAGTTGAAGACTTCTGAACAACTTCCACTCCTGGTGAACTGGTCTTTTCTATTGAGCATGATCTCATCTTCTGGTTTTGTTCCACTAACCCATTTAATACACTGCTCATAAATAAAGTTCTTAAGACTGATCTGAACCTTCCGCACATGTCTGGAAACTAAACAGCAGCAGAAAACCCTTCTAACAGTTTTCTAACAACTCCTGGTTCACAGTGTTATCACAGGCAAAGCAAACCAGCCTATCAAGCAGAGAACTTTTGTTTTTATAGCCAATACCTACCTGTATCTGAAAGGCTTGCACACTGTTAGTTGAAGTATTGGAAAAACGATTGCTTTTTATTGCAAAAATAGTTGGATCACCTTACCTAAAACACTGGGAAAACTATGATGATTAATAATCTGAATGGCCCTACCACTACAACAAATATCCCAGTCGCTTTGGAAACAACAATACTATCATCTTGAAGCATGCACCACTGTAGAATTAAAGTAGCTCCTTGCCCACAACTGCAGAAGTGGAATATGCTTGGCTCCCTTTGTCACGATTGAGTAAATGCTGTTTAGCCAGCACTGAGATTCACACTTGCTTATTACTGGTTTCACTTTTCCAGAAATAACATCTTATTACAGTGCATTTCAAAGTTAGTGTTTGAGCTAAGTTTTAAATCTTACTATGTTTATACTATTAGACAAACAGGGATATATTTGTAACTCCTACTAATACTCTTTTTGAAATACAGTTACATGGAAAATTTTGGGTCCAAGAGACCTGTGCTGCACCAGCCAACAGATGTCTTTATTCAGTGTAACACTTGACGTACAGTTACATAAACAGTTTGCCCTGGAAAGAGAAGTGACTTTCAACAGCCATGTGGCATCACTTCCTCTCTTTGTGCCCTTAAACAGCATTTCAATCCTGTAAATTAACCCTACCTTGTGATGATGGGAAACTTGCTGAAGCAGCAGCTGAACTAAAATCAGCAAATCCTCCGAACGGGTCAGTTGATCCACCTAGAAACAGAAGGAAGGCAAATGCCACTATAAGATTGTGTGAAGCTCCATTGTAACAACTGCACATGGGATTTACGAACAAAAGCTGTTCAGTGTTCGGCAAGGTGCATGTATTGATTCTGTTCCCCAAGTGGACACCGTTCCCTGCTCATCACCACCCTGTATTTATAGAAGCCTGAGCAATTGGATCATTTCCAACAGCCTTGCAGGTCTTGCTGGTTTGTTTTCTCTGGAAAAGAACTAGAAGACCTAAGTTTTTGCTATCTCCATAAAAAAAAAAAGTTGAGAGATTAAAAAGGTTAACAAGGGTTTTATTAGTGAGGGAAGCTACTGGTCTGGTAGTTTGCAAAATTAAAACTTTGAGGCATAATATATAAGTACCAAAGATTCTCATTGTATAAAAGTTAATTTATTATGCTTACTCTGAAAAACTACATGTCGCCTTACATTTAGTTTTTGTGTTACTTAAAGCATGAATGACTCTGCAACGATCTTGAATTGAGATTTCAAGGACAGAGCTTGCATTTCTGTTCTTTTTTTTATAAGTCTGCTTCCTTTCTACAGCAGGAACATTAAGATTCCCACCCCGACATTGGTATACAGCATTTAAATTATTAACTTTTGAATACAGCACAGTAACCATTTTTCACTAAAAATAAAATCAATGTATAAAAAGAGAAGAAAGGACTTAACAACCATATTGGAAAGCTGTTTTCAAATAAAATGAATAATCAGCTTACAAAAAAACCTGACATCCAATTATTGTTTATCCTTCTTTTAAGTAGCCATTCCACTAACCTGAGAGAGCTAAAAAGTTGACCTTACTTGTTTGTCCTCAAAGATTTCACCTCCAAACAGTCCCACCCTTAGAAGAAGCCGCAGCAGTTCAATTATTTTGCTTTTAGTGTTATGCGTACATTATATAGGTTACACCACAGCTGCTTAGCCTGCAGTGCTTAGAAACTAGCCAGGTGGGACTGGAACATCTGTGCTGCACTCAAACACCACCAGGGACAGCTTCCAACATCTGGTGCCATTTCAGAATTGTCTTATCGCTGCAAGACATTCTGCCCCATCTGCTACTCTCAACTGGGTTAATTAAACTAGAACCATCTCCTTTTTTAATAAATGGCTAGCAGTAATAAAAGGAACCATTCACTTTCTAATACATGTGTACTTGTATTTCTTTTTAATGTTATTTTACTGTAGACATTGCCAGGAAGGCAACCGTTCTTCCAAGGGGAAATGTGTTGCTGAGTATGTAGCATGATATAAAACACAAGAAGGCAATGCAAGGATGGTCTGTTTTGACTTTTTAGGAACACAGCACTACTGAAATCCTTTTAATAGCTTTTCAAGAGGGAGTATATTGAACACAAAGTTAAGAAATTTATTCAACACTAATTCTGATGTGATCTAATAAGCTTCTTACACGTGTTTCTATGCATTTTGTACTGTCTGCCACCTGCAAATGAAAAAGCATTAAGATGAGCCAGTGGAATACCAAACTAAAACACTGCTCTCATCATGCTTACTCTGCATACTACAAGGAACATTTTCAAATGGTTTTTTTTCATCACATGTGTCCTTACAGAGTTCAGGACAGGTTAATGGTTTGAGGGTTTGTATCAGAATGAGCAACACAGATGACACACTCCTGACTACAGCCTCAAAAAAAAAAAAAAAAAAAAAAAATCAATGCTCTCATGCCATGCCTGTTATCCCTGGGCTGTTTGACAAAGTATCTAGGGATTAATTTAATTTTAAAAACGAAACTAGGTTCAAACTCAAAATAACCCCTTAACATTTTCAGTCAAGTCAACTTTTCCACCACCTCTACTGGCTGTTTTCAAACGAAACAGTTCCAGAGAGAGGTGGCCAAGCTTAACCTGAATGCAATGACTCTCTAAAGAAAGGTATCACCAGCCACGATTAAAGAACCTCGTATCTCCAATAACACCAACAAATTACTTCCATCAGACTGAACCCGATTCTACATCTTCTGAAACAGATTGCTCCTTTACAGGAACCAACCACCCCCTTCATGTACAAATAGTGTTGCTTTAGTAATGTGTAACCCCCAAGCATCCCCAACCTTCCACAACTCTGCACCTGAAAACACATAGATAAGCAAATCCTGAGTTCCCTGAATTCACACGACTTCCCTGCCAGTTCCTTCACAGGACAGATCAAAGGCTGCATCTGACCCTTTCTCTGTGTCTTGCCTGACACTGGGAATGTTCCCACACCCTGTGCTGCAAGGAACAGTGGTCATAACAAGTGACCTGCACGTGAAGGACAGTGCTAATCTTCTCAACATGAGCTATCCTCAAAGATTCCCATGCGAGATCTGTCACTACAAATGAACCCCTTCCATCTGCCTTCCCAGGTCAGCAAAGAGGTTATTTAGCAGGGCCAGCTGGTAATACGCCTCTTCTCAAAATCATTTCTAAATGCTGCTTTGGAAAAAGGAGAAAAAAGGCAGAGAGAAAAAAGGCTTAACGACAGCAAAGGATATCACACTGATGAAAGATTCAAATACACTATAATATGGAAACTGCCAGAGTTCTATTTGAAATATGGCAAGGCTCAATTCGAAGTAGAAACATCTATTCTCAATGTGATTTTATTTTTATACATAAAAATAAACCCACACATGTATGGAACATAAATAAAACCAAATAAAGATTCTGATCTATTTTCTCATAACAACAGAAGTTTCAGTTCTGATTTGGTGCAGCAGTTCCAATCTAGGAGCTTAAAATTACATGGAACTGTGGTAACTCCACTGCACAATGAATACCTTTGTGTACTCACAGAAAATAACACAAAGTAACTTGTTCCTTAAATACATGCATTCCATGAGGACTTAAGGCTTATTTCAGAACAGATACATAAACTTAGCATCTACTTTACCAAAAATCAAAGTGCAAGACGTTAGTGTAGTGATTAAAGGAACTGTGTCACATACAGTACTCTTAATGCTGGGTTTACTTATAAATTATAATAAACGTACCCAGTGTAACATACTACAGGGGTTCCACTGAACTGTATTTTTTGGTATGGTCTCTGTGATTTCACCTTGTCTTTAAAACAAAGACTGGAGCCGAGTATCTGTTGTCCCCAAGACACACAGACAAACTTTGACGAATAACAGGAGTATGCTCCAACATTTGTTTGTTTATAATGGACAGAAGCTAGAAGGCAGGTTTCCACCTGTGAGAAAGCACATGCTTGTATTGCATTTGCTATTCAAAGAGATCTTTAAACAAGGTGTGTCTATAGTGAACTCTCTCCCAACTGTGCATTAGACCACAAGTGCATGGAACCCCATTTTCTGTTCCATGACAGTCCAAATCAAAACTGTCAGTAGTAACAACCTGTAAATACAATAGTAAGTATTTAAAATGTTAGGTTTTTAAAAGAAAATTACCAAGCCTTTGAACTCCATCAATCCTGTATGCAATGCTCTGAGATTTAACACACTCTTCAAAAGAAACTGCAGTTTTGAGTATAAGTCCATGTAAACGTTAATGGATGTAAATTGAACTGCACATTTAGAGTGAAGGAACTTGTTTTACAATGAATCACTTTAGGCAGCTGTTTCTTTCTGTTATTAGGGTTGGGATCAACCAACTGCTAGGATACAATATGGAAACATGTTTGCTGTATGCTTTAGATGAAAGCTTATATGAAGATTGTCTAGCTGCCCTAGCCTTTGAGTTGCACTATGAGAAATGACTGAACGCCAATAGACTGCACTTGCTTTTAGAGTTATTTATAATTAACTTTATAATAAACACAGTTTCTGACAGACTAACAGCTAATCTTTGTACTGCTAACATTTACTGGTCCCAAGCAGTACCACATACAGTACCTTACTACAATAGGTTCTAGAATACTCAACAAACTGAGAGCTACCAGTTTATTCTTTGCTCAGTTTATCTACTACTCTTTATCTATATAACATCCAACAAGCTTATCCTCAGAACCCATTCAAAATACGCAATAAGAAAATAAAACACACCCACACCCACCTGTCGTGACTGGTTGGCTAGATCCATCAAACAACAGATCAACCAAGTCATTAGATGACTTGCTGCTAGAGGGTCCCGAAGCCTGAGGAAGAAATCACACAATAGATCTCATCTCAAGATGCCATCAGTCATCTTAAATGATTTGCAGAAATTTTATGGGGTTTTTGGCTCTCCAAAGCAAAAGAAAACAACAGATCTATCTTTGAAGCCAATAATCACAGGAACATTGTCAAATTTAAAATTTAACTACTGAAAAGCTAGTGGCTCAGGTTTTTTTATAACTGCAGAATTTAGAATATTTGCAGTAAGTGTGCAGGTTCAGAGAATGCATCACACTTTAGGCCAAGATTTTAACTTCACTTCCCCAAAAAGAAGAAAATATGGTAATGACTGCATAAGAAAATTCTACAGCTTAAAAGTATCCCTCAATTATAATTAAGCTGTTCCATAGCCTTTGAAAACCCCAAATAAATACTTCACAGAAATTCTACCCTAAACCAGAAATTGGATCAGAGGTCAGAAGAAAACAGTTTACAAAATTATGTTCTATTGTGCTCTCCTGATAGCTCACCTTTGCTGTAGACTGTGCAGTATGAGCAGCAACGTTCTGTTCTGGACTTGCTTTATCACCTGTGTAATGTGCTGCTGCTCCCAAGTCAATGGTTTTTGAAGGATTCGCCGTGCGTTTGTGTCTGGTAGTCCTAGTTTCTGTAGCTTGTGTAATATGAATGTGTTTTGTTGTCACGGTCTCCTCTTCATCTTTAAATTCAGCTTTAGGAGATTTACCTCTTCTTGATTTTTCCTCATCGCTGTCACTAGAAAAACGTAAGTGATAGGAAATCATTGGTGATGAGCTTCCCAGTCACTTAAGTGGTTAGGCTTAGGACAAAAGTTTTACCCTTACATAATGCATCTACATAACACAGCATTGCACCTATCATACAAGTGAGGAAGAAAAAGCAAGTTATTTTGTTAAACATCAACTGCAAGTCCATGGCAGAGGATAATAGGAAATCAGTGTTTAAACCCAGTACATTTAATTACCTTCTGACAGGAACTCCCACACACATTATGTAACACTTCAGCAACAAAAAGTTAAGTTGGCAGGTCTGCTCAGTACTTACACCAAGAGTCAGAAAGCCGTGAACCAAACACAGTTACTATCTTTCATTCCAACTCGCTTTCTTTCACAGAAAAATCTGCTTCTATATTCTTTAAAACGTTTGTGGGGAAATAATGTTTACAGAATTATGCAGTTCTGGGATTCTGTTTTATCAGAAAATACCCATTTATTTCTTAGAATGTAGAACAAAAAAACATCCCCATTTCACGCAAAAACTTTTTAGATGTCAATGTGCAGTATTGCTTAATCTATTAAATTTCCTACTTTTAAGTTTTGCACAAACCAACCAATTGTCCCCCCCAGCAGTCATGTTGCCTGTTACAATTACACTAGGATTTGTACATAACTGAAAACTGCTGCAGAGAAAGCTTAAATATATTGAGGTGTACTTTGAAATAGTAACTCCCCTAGCAACACAGCTGAAAGTGGAAGGGTTTTATATTTTAATGATGCATTAGAATACTAAAACTACAAAATTTAAGAAAGGCTATCCCTGTGTCAAGGGGAATTTTTGACAGTAACTGCAATATACTTGGAAGGGACCTCTGTTCTCTGGAACAGTAGTGGGCTTTTTGGAATACACTGCGTGTGTTATCTCCCACCATGCACATTAGCTGCTCACCACTGGGGATGGGTCAACTCATTAACATCAGTGAACATAAATGCTCACTTTTTTTTCCTATTTTTAAAAGGAAACTATCGTAGCTCCTGGCCAATCTAGTGACTACTGGCATTTACTTGAGCCGCCAGCCTTACAAAGACAAGTGAGCTCCAAATGGCATCACCTAACTTTTTCTTGCAAGGCACTCAACTCCTGCTTTCAACAAGCCGCCTATTCCTGGTCTGGATCTCTGTTGGTAACTTGCCTACGTGCATGAAGACAGCAGCAGGGACCACCAACCACACTTTGCAGCATCAGGATTTTAATACACGCCCCCAGAGAAGACCAATCTGCACATTAGCGTGGTATACGTGGTACATTTATCCTAAAGCCTTGGAGAAACATAGATGGTCGTGCCTTTTAGATGTGTGTTGAAGGTATCTAGGAGTAGGACAATCACAACTAAGGCTCAGTCTCTTAAAACCTGCTGCAATGTATTTCTTGTCATCACTACAGAGTCCACCTAGTCCACAAACACATTGTGTGGGTTAAGGAAGAGACTAACAACCTTGAAAGTCTGATCAATAGAGCTTCTACTACAGAATGGGTAGAGATTAATATCATTAATGTAAGAACAACAAAAAAAGTGAGTCTTTGGTAATCTACAGCAAAATAAAATGTCTAAAAGCTTTTGAGAAAAGAAATTAAACATATACACCAGAAAACAGGACAAATATTACTATACTCAATTTTCTATGACAACCTGTACTGCTTCCAAACTGTCTCAGGAGATCTGTTTATTTTTCTTTAATGGTCACATTAAGAAAAAGAAATAATTACAGATTAATGTTCCCTGTAAGTGTGTTTACTGTGCTCAGAATAGTAAAACTGCAGTGCAGTGCTTCATCTGAGAATTGCAGAATGAACTTAAAAATTATAGCTAGCACTGTACCTACTAATTTTAAAAAATACCCTTCTACAAAGGCAGTACACGGTTGCAACTTCTAGCAATCAAATTACAGATACAACCTTGTCTTCTTTGCCTTCAGGTTCTGGTGGTGTGGTTTTTTTTTTTTTTCTTTCCAAGTGTTAAGACAATTGTTTACTGATACTCTTAAGCATATCTGAATTATACTCTACTACAAATGTCATCTTTGCATCCTTTTATAGGTGTGCTAAAAGTTTTGCTTCCTTTCTAGTCCATTACCTACATCGATCTTCCTGAATACTTGAGAAACAAAGACTCACAGTTTTAAGAATTCTTCTGAAAAAGCACCTTAGTATTTCAGAAGAACCTCTGTATTCTACAGGTAATTTAGTAAATAAAAATTCTGTCAGAAATTTGTCCCCCTGTACTCAGCATTGGTGAGGCCGCACCTTGAGTACCAGTTTTGGGCACTTCAGAACAAGGGAGATAGAGGTGCTGGAGAGAGTACAGAGGAGGGCAATGAAGCTGGGGAAGGGCCTGGAGAAGAGAGGTTGAGAGTTGGAGCTGTTTAGTTTGAAGAAGAGGAGGCTAAGGGGAGACATCATCACTCTCTAAAACTATCTGAAAGGACATTGTAGAGATGTTGGTGTTGGTCTCCTCTCACAGGTAATTAGTGACAGAAACATAGAAAAGGGTTTCAAGCTCCAACAAGGGTGGGTTTAGATTGGACATCAGAAAAAAATCATAGAAAGAATGGTCAGGCACTGGAATAGGCTGCCCAGGGTGGTGGTTGAGTTACCATCCCTAGATGAGCTTAAAAGACACTTAGATGTAGTGTTGGGGGATTTGGTTTAGGAGTGAGCTTGTAAAGCAGGATTAATGGTTGGACTCTATCCCAAGGATCTACTCCAGCCTGAATGATTCTATGATTCTAAGGTCAGACTCAGGACAACAACTGGGTTATCTGCCTAATTAGTACTGTGAAAGAAAAGCAGAGGTTTTCCCACTTCATAGGGTATTGTTTCTGGTCTCTTCTACTTCCAAGGTGATAATCCAATACTCCCACTGCAGCACTAACATTTCTTCTAAAGAAAAAAAAAAGGTGACTAGACTTCTCCAGAGTTCACTATGTATAGTTTTTTCTTCTATGAAAACTGCCAGCTTTGTAAGCAGAGTCAGAAATCCCCATATCTGGACAAGTTCTTCTTGTGTGCATATTGGAGGTAAAGATTACCCACTGTGAAGATGAGCAGGTCACATTTATTTTTAGTGCTTCAAAACCTTTATTGGCTTTGCAGTATTTGAAAGTAATAATGAATTATAAAGATATTAAGATAGGAAACAATAGAAGATACAGCAGCTGATTCACCAGCTCAGCAAGTATGACCATTTAGTCTCTTTTCCAAGGGAAATGACAACTTTATTCAACGTTATTATAGTGCAGCAGGCTACAAATGAATTAGCAAACTTCTGAAGGCTCCTTTTGTGCTTTTGGAAGAAAATTTAAGTGTGAAAACACAGAAAAGTGTGGATTCCACTAAGCACTTCCAAGAGAGTGTTATGCTGTTGTAAGCTTAAGTCACATAATTAAAATTTAATGTTTCTTTCAGTTTCAATATTTAACATCACATAAAATATGGCACTCCTTTAATACAACATGAATTATGTTTGTATTTACAGTGTCTTCAAATATAAGTAGACATTCTATAACTTTGAGTTCAATCTTCTTGGATATTTTGATGTCTCCTCTAGAAACTAACTCCTTTGTTTCAATACACAGATGAAACACCATGCCAAGAGAAGCCACAAGGAAATTTCAGGCTGGTAGCTGAAGTAACCCTAGAGAAGCCATAACATGCAGTCTGGATTCCTTAAGGCAATATAACCTGCAACTACCATGGTTTTGTTCTGTATGTCCAAAAAAAATTCCTTTTAATTTAAGTCCTGAGTTCATTACTTTTATGAATTGAGACAAATATCACGTCTGACATGTATCAAAAAAGGAAGAAAAAAAGAATGGACGGGGTTACAATTACAAAACAATAGTGAAAAATGCACTATTTGCCAGAGAGAAAGAACAGTGTGACTTGGGGCAGAGGTGTATGGTGGAGAACACCTCAAAATAATCTGCTTTTTATATAGATTAGGCTGCAGAAATGACTGTCTTAAAAAAAAAAAAAGGAAGGTTCAAGAACTTATACAAGTAAGAGACCAGGAGACAAATTTTCTGTACATCCTCTATATGAAATATATAGTGAGCTTTATGGACACCATAAGACATGATGCTTTTGAAAGGTGAGTTCAGAAAAGCAGACAGCACTACACCATTGTTAAATTTGAAATTGTTTACTTTTCTTCTGATCCCTTCTTATCAATAGACTACAAAGAGAAGTTCTAAGAGGGAACCCTGATGTGTGCAAAGAGTACCAGTCTTATTATTTATTCATGTCCTAGCAAGATGACCATATTGCCTTTTCCTCAGGAATGCTACCACTATAATTATTTAGTTTCCATGCAAAAATCACTTGAATTTTGTAGTATATACACACCTATGTGCATTTATATAGGGGTGCGTGTGCATGACTGTGTCCGAAGAGATTCACATAAAAAAATATCTATGCAAAATTTGAATTCTTTCCCAAAAGAGAATTATTTCAATATACTCAAGCACTTTCTCTACAGCAATTTGATTCTGTTATGTAATGACTTTGATCTTCAGAGAATAATATACAACGCACCTGTTGGAAGTGTGATGTATGTACAGTTCTTTCTACAGGCAGAGATTGTTTTCTAACCTACTGAAAAAATTTAATGGTCAAGTGCAAAACACAAGTTTCTTGAAAAAGTTCAACTGAAATTTAAAAATTAAAAAAATTTTTAATGGCAATAAATCACCTGCAGTCTGTTCTTCCCAAGATCAGCTCAGGGAAAAAGCTCTGTGCTGAGGTAGGTCTAAGCAATTTTCCATCTCCCTCTTTGGCACTTCAGCATTCAAAGTAACTGTAGCATTAAACAGCAGCCTCCAGTACACTGGCACAGGGAAGGCCAGTGCATTGCTGATCAAGGAAAAGATTAGGAAATTTCAGCCAAAGTCTCTGCTTTGCCAGCAGTTATCTAAGCCAGAGGCAGCAACAGAAGGCAGTCACAAACAGTTAACTATTGACAGAGGTACACTATTCCAAGGCCAGTAAGAGTTGCATGAGAGGTCCAGGAAGCAGGTATTGAATACAAACACGCTTCCATACAGACAAAAAGAATGGCAGGGTATTGTAACTGATAATCAGCAATATCAAAGAGCTTTATAATAGCAACTTCACAGAATAAATTCATGTTAAAATAACTCTAGTACCTGCATCTTTCTGGAGAGTCTTCTCTATCTTTCCTTCGGAACTTGCTGATGGTATCATCAATTGTACTTCCAATTTTGTCGCTTAGCTCACCTAACTTATCACTGAAGGGAAAAGCTGGTTTTTTATCCCATTCTTCATCCCATTTTGACTTAGGCTCAGGATCATATCTTTCACCTGTATAAGGTATTAAAATAAAAAAAATCAAGGTAACAGGATAGAAAAAGCCTATGGTCTTTCTGGAATCATTCTCAAGGCCCCATGCCCTACATACATAAACGTTACAAGTTTTCAAAGCAAACCAAAAGCTCCCACAGTGCTGAATCAACACTATTACAGCGAGGCACAGCATGTAATGCCAATCATCAAGAGGCAGGAATGCAGATTCAAACACTTTTGTTTATGACAACACCACAATCCTAATGCACCACACAGCACAGCACATCAGGAAACTGCTGGACTCTACTGGAGACGCACAAGAGGTACAATCAACCCCAGCTGTGTAGGTAGCTCATCAGAAATGGGACATGTCGGTATTCTAATAGTCACTTAATGCATGGGATTCCACCCTCGGCCATACTGTGTGCTCAGAGGTATATAAATGGTTTTTTTAAATACATTTCAATTCATGAACACTTAAAACAATAATATTAATATATTGAAAGGTGTGTGCAATGTTTGAGAACTTTGCTTGTTCTCTCTATACTCAGTGATTAAAAAAGCCCTTTAAAGGGATGGAAAAAGACAGTAAAGCAACTCACCTTCTCAGCAGCCAGAGTAGCATGACCATCTTTCAGTAAAGACTTATCAAGAAATCATAAATTTTTTTCTAATCAAATAGTCAAGACCTCCACATTGGTAACTTAGCTTACAAACAGGTGACAGTTTTACCTGAAATAAATACGTTTGCTGTACAACCTTATTAAGAGGGCTTAAAGAAACCTTAAGCTTGTGTTTATTTATACACACCCAGCCAACCTGAGTTTAATTTAAAAGAAAAAGCAGCTCTTATATTGCAACTATCAGATGCACAGCACATTCACTTAATCCTCAGATCTTGTATAAGAACTTCTGCTGAAAATACAGGCATAGAAAACAACCCAATATAGCTCAGCTTCTAGACCATACTTCTAGAAAAGCTTTTTCTATTTTGGACCATCAGACACATAAAACAAGATTTTTTTTCCTACTACTGAAAAATCCAAAACACTAGTTTGGTTTTTTCACTTAAGCTGAGTAAAATTGAGTACCAGAAAGAGTGGCAAAACATTAATTACTTCAAGTTACACACAAGTTATGTGGTGGCTCAGGTAATGTTCAAGACGTATGTAGTTAAGCCATTTTAAAATAAAAATTAAACACTGGATTCCCAGCAGTACAGATTTTTTATGGTGTCAAATCTGAGCTGTGTCAATCTGCTGATATACCAGTGGATGTATCCTCTTCCTGAAGAAATAAGTGCATGTCTCCAACAACATTTGCTTAGATCCATAAAGGATAGACAAATCTTTTTTAAAGCAGAGAACCTGCTACAAATCAGTGAGGTATTTAAATAACTAGGATTTTTTAGATTACAGGTCAGACCTGCAAAAAAGTTTGGTCTGTTCTGCTAAGAAAGATTAGTTTCTTTTTACTTTACTCAAAAGTGTAATTAAAAATAATTTAGAATAAGAATGAAGTAGAAAACAAAGGAGATAGTCCTTTAAATTAAAAAACTTGAATGATAAGTGAAGAGCACATGGTGAAAGTAGTCTACCCAGCTTATAGGGATAGATCACGACTCTGTATAGAGCAAGTCAAAAGACTGGATTAGTGAAAGAACAGAGGCACACATACTTCAAGTACAAATGCAATGACTCATAAGTTATTTCCTACAAAGAGAATCACTAGAATTCCAAGCAGATAGCAAAAGCCTGAAAGAATATAATAAAACAAGATATCCTGCCATGGAGTCAGATTTAACTACTTTGCATATGACGAAAAGAGAGAACAGAAAACATGGAGAAGTAATGTATCAAAGCCAGAAGGGCACAAATTTAAGGTTCACAGTGAGGGGTAAAAGAATATGCAGCACCAGAGAGGCACAGGTGTGTTCTGCACTTTACCACTCTATCTTATAGCAAACTCCATCTCAAAGAAGTCACTGACTAACAAAAAAAAAGCCTTATGCCATTGTGACTTGGAGACTCATCCCTTAAGCAGAGATAAACATTTCAGGACTGACAGCTGGATCATGGACAGCATGCTGGGATACATCAGACATAAAAGCCAGTTCAAGCTCAGATCACTGCTATACATTATGGCAGGGACTGCAGAGCAAGGAGGAAGCTGCATGCTTCAACTTGATAAGCAAAACATAGTAGGGGTTTTGTGCCTTTATCTAGACAACGCTATCAGAGAACACTGTCCTCTCCAAATTGTTGGCATTACATCTTCCAAGGCAAGATCTTACACAATGCTGAAGATCCAAACAGTCTGACAGAAACATTGCACACATAAGAATGTTGGTCACCTCAGCAGAACAGGTGACTTTATTTCCAGAAGCAAGGGTGTGGCAGAACACCTGTCAAGAGCATTCAGACATGGTTTAATGGTTTATTCCTTCATGTATTTTGTTCTGTGTGTATGGTTTTTCATAAAGGACCTTGATCATGCAAGTCCTATTTCAAAATCTGATGGCACAGGTTTTGATTTTTTGAGGAAGAAGATGACCAACTGACCCTTCACACACACTTTCTAAGATATAATATACATGGTTTAAAATAATATATTTTCCTTTTTAAACAGCAAGTTTATAACTTTCTGTTACTAATGATGACCAATTCACTGGCACATGCAATTCCCTACGATTTAAGAATGTGCCCTGGCGCACCAGATTTCCAGCCTGCACATGTGTCTGCTGTGCAACCAACACTCAGCTGCAAGCTTCGTATGTCTACACAAAGCAAATCACCTCTGGGAGCCCTCCTGCCAAAAGCACATGGGAAATACAGTACTAATCAAGTAAGATTTTTAGAACACACAAACCGAGAGAGTAACAACTATATTGGTAAACTCCTGTAATATAAGTCCCATCACTTGCAAGGTGCTTAGTGTATATACTGATGTCTGTCACACCAGCTTAAGTATCACAGAGATAATTCACAGGTATTTTTCAACTGTCAAAACCACATTATTTGGGGAAATAAAGGTTAATGGCATATAACATCTACACTGTTTCACCCAAACAATCATTACTGCCCTGAAAGCCCTAATCCAAATTAACCAATGGTTCGAAAGAAGGTTGGCAGGAGCAGGTGAAGCAACTGTGGTGGATGGAAATTACCATCACTATCTGTTGATATTCTTTACATTTTAAAAAATGAACTGGGAAACCATGACTTAGAAGGGCATTTTTATATCTGCTATAGCAGCTTTCATTTCACAATGAGACTCTGCCTGTGGATAAAAACAGGAGAGCTAAGTTCTAGGCAAGCCAATGCATTAACGTACTTTGTATAAGTTTTCTCGTTAGTTATTACCTAAAGATGACAACTAATAAAGTTCTCAAGTAATTAAATTTGCATGTGGGGGAAAGCATGTAACATTTCTTTATGATGGTTAACACTGACAGTTAAAGAAAAAGCATCTAAAGGAGCTTCTCATACATTCCTTAAGTCATCCGTGTTACCTAAGCGAAGTCAAAAGTTGAGACTATCAATCCTTGATCAAGAAAGCTAGTACTCACTGTATCTGAACCCTCCAACACTGTCTGATGAAACCCCAATATATTTGTCTTTGTTCTTCTTTGCTTTCTTTCTTTCTTCCCGAAGTCGATCATCATCTTGAGCAAATTCAACCATTTCTTTAACCTTCTGGCGTATGTTTATACCTTGGTCTTTGCCATTTTCATCTGTATCAGTAATGCAGGATCACGATGGGCAGAAGAGGGGGGGGAAAGGAAAAATAAATCAGAGGCAGCAATATGGAAAATCAAACTTAAGAAAACTTGAATTGGGAACACAGCAGTCAGAGAAAGACCTTAGGCTAACTAAGGTCTGCTGCATTTGTTCAAAAGGGACCAAATATTTAGTGTCAACACAAATTTTCATCCTTTGATAAAGAAGTTTTCACTGAATGGTGTATTTGGAAGTATCTGACTGCTGCTGAAATAAAAACATTAACAAAGACGTAGATTGAAGTGATCCTCTCTGCTTGAACAAATTTAACCCCTCAAAATATAATCCTCTTTCCTTTTTTTAGTCCTGTTTTTGTAAGTTTCATTGTAAGAACTCAGTCTTAGGGCAAAAAATACTTTATAAATTGTTTTAAATTGGGATGTACTATAAGCTAAATGCGTTCCTTTCCCAGCCTTTTTCACATTCAAAACACACACTGGCTTTGCTGCCTTTGCACTGTAAATATTATTTGGTGGGAGGAAAAAACCCAGCTTCAAACAGATGTGTGTGTTTTGGAGCTCTAACCTTTTCTTCCCATATGATTAAAGCTATTCCTTTACGGACACCACAGGGGACCAGTCTCTAGTGCATATTTTAATATAAACCCGAACACTCATGTTGTGTTGGTTCTGTTGTTATTAGCCAGTCTTTTCTGCAAGTTCTTGTCTTCACTAATTAATACTCTAGGGTCCCACGTCTTGGATTCTGCACTCTTCACACAACTGGCAACAGTCACATTCTAATTAGACTGGGGAAGCTTCTAAGCTGGTTCAGGTGACTGACAACTCCAACTACTGTTTTAATTTGCTTATAAGATTTTTCTATTGCTCACCTACAAAGTGGTAATTTTCCAGGGATCGCAAATCATAAATGTGTTCTCTGGCACTTGTAACAACACGCTCTGATCCATTCCTTATGAGGTAAGCTAGGAGCAGCAAAGACTATAAAAATACAAAGCACCTTATGATTGTATGAACAAAAGCTGGATTTTTTTTTTTTTAGAAAAAAACAGAAAAGCAAACCTACCCTCATCCCCAAATTAGTAAGTAATAAGCATTTATTTAAAAGAGGAAAGTCTTATTGTATGACTTTACACAGAAATGCACACAATGTTCTTCCCCACATGCACATTTTGATCTTTAGATCATGAAAATTATTGTGTTTGCCAAACTCCAATTTGTTATTACTAAATCATAAGGAGCTACCCTCATCAGCTATAGCTTATTTTAAAAAGATAGCAGTAGCAATTTAAGATTAAAAGTTAACCTTGCTAAATGAAACATTTTCTTTTGCCTATTTTGCTCATAATCTTCCTGTGGTTTTCAGTGAAAAGTAACTCCCACAGAAATTTAAGCAGTAATGGATATACCGGACTGCATTTCAAGCCAATTTTAAGCAAGCACCAAAACAAATGAAGTTTGAATAATGCTTAATTGCGATTTTTTTATGTTGAGGATTTTTATCTAGAAAGAAAAAAATTAATGTGCATTCTCCAAAGTAGTGTCTTTGCCAACTAAAACTATTATTATATTTCAACCTATCCAAACCTGATAAACAATTCCAAGCAGCCTTTATAACATTAAGTAGCTGTATGTGATAGCATTAAATATTAATTTATATTGTACTTTGGGGAAAACAATGACTATGAATACAAAACATCAAGCACCTGTGAAAAGCACAAACTATGCCTTAGAATTAATTCTATCTTGTTACAATCCTGGCATCTAGAAAAAAAAAATACAAGCTGGTTTAATAGATTAATGTTTAAAATTGGGGTTATACTCACATAATTCAGTGAACACTGAACAACACATTAAGTGCAGCTTGATACTATCTTAAGCAAAATTTTCTGTACCACGCTAATTAGCCAAAGACAAGAAAAGAGCAAATGATCCAGTTTTTTCCGAAACACAAATAGGACACAATAGCCTCATATGACCAGACCTGCAATAATACTTGGTCTACTCAAAGCTAATCTATAATATATAGAGATGTATGAATTGGCTGAAAATCAAGATTAGTTTCCACTTTATTTCAGGTATTCTTGAATTACTTAAAAACCCATTTTCCTGACAGCAAAATAACTTTTCTTCTCACAAAGCACTGCAACAACTCCTTTAGGTAGATTCAAAACGTGAATGCTACTTCAATACTTGAGTATCAGCAAAATGTAACTGCTCTATTATGATCATTAAGTAGCATCTTAGATGCTTCTAAAATCAGAAACTGTGTTTTATTCAAACACAGCACTTGAAAGACATCTTTCACTTCATTAACAGAACTGTAAAGCATCATTTGGAAAGAAATTATAGGTTGCCAGTACAGTAAGTGGCAAAGCAGTATCTAGACAAGCTACTACATCAGAGCACTGTCCTAGCAACAAGCATGTCCTTCACAGACCAACACAAAGTCCCAGACACTTCCAGCTCACATACATACACACCTTATAAACTCTCCTCCAGTTCTTTTTATTGTCTTTCAGCATTCGAGTCCAAAGCATGTTCATAAGTTCTGGAAACTGTTCGTACATAAACGTAGCCCTAAAGAATTAAACAAAAGGAGTAAAGAAATATTATTCTCCTTGGTTTGCCACAAGCTTGTTAAGTCTCACGGCTGACAGTAGATGGCAAGCTTGATCCAAGCCCATTCACATCTGATAACATTAAAAAATGCTATCCCTGTTTCTTACTCATACAGAAGTTATTTACATACCAGCACTACAAAAGAGAAAGTAATTTTAAACATCTCAAGCAGTAAAAGAACCTTCACTGATTTGTAACAAAATGTTTCACATGAATACCCTAATAACCACTGCAACCAGTCAAACGCTACCCAAGGGGGTTGTAGAGTCTCCTTCTCCGAAGACGTTTAAAATCCGCCTGGATATGTTCCTGTGCGACTTGGTCTAGGTGATCCTGCTCTGGCAGGGGGATTGGACTGGATGATCTTTCGAGGTCCC
>JAOXOE010000765.1:10726108-10742191 GCA_028565055.1 Phoeniculus purpureus | reverse complement strand
TCCTTCTCATCTTGATGTGGAACCTCCTCTGTTCCAGCTCACACCCACTGCCCCTTGTCCTATCACTGGGTGCCCCTGAGCAGAACCTGGCTCCATCCTCCTGACACCCACCCTTCACTTATTGATCAACATTTTAATGTCCTTTCATTTCCACCTCTGTAGAGGGGCTGATTAAAGTCTATTAAACATTTTACCGGGAAAGAGCCTCTAGCACTTTTGAACCAGCCCGTACAGAGCCCCCTGTGGCATGAGACAACCCAGTATTCAAGTAAACCGAAGTTTTACCGGTTTGAAAGATCCTGAGTTTATTGTCACGAGTTCCAAGACTTCAGTGAAACCTAAAGAACTTCCAGAACCTCAGTCACTGGAAGTGACTTCAGTCCTCCACAATCTTGGCTGCCAGTCCAGAGTCTGCAGAGGTCAGCAAGTTTCCCTCCACTGACTACAGCAGGGTCTGGACTAGGTTTAACAGCAAGATTGAGAAACTTAATTTCATTTCCAGGGATTACACAATAAACCTCTAACGGGAGCCGGCTCCAGCCCAACAAGTTCAAACTGCTGGAGGTTGTTCCCTGTGAATTTTACTTAGTGGATTTCTGTCTCTGAGCATCAGGTGCCTTAGGTGTGAGCAGCCCCCCTTAGGAGCTTCTATGAAACGGTAATTACATCGAGGGAAACCAGATGAGGGCTTAAGTGGGGCCTGACCTCATTATTGTCTATAAGTGTGTGAAGGGTGGGTGTCAGGAACAGAGCTGGAACAGAGGAGGTTCCACATCAGTATGAGAAGGACCTTCTCCACAATGAAGGTGATGGAGCTCTGGAAGGGGCTGCTCAGGGGGGTTGGATTCTCCTTCTCTGGAGAAGTTTCAAACCCATCTGGCCATGTTCCCGTGTGACTGGATCTAGGTGATCCTGCTGTGGCAGGAGGATGGGACTGGATGATCTTTGGAGGTCCCTCCCAATCCCTGATGCTCTGTGATTCTGAAGTGCTGACTTCACCAATTCTAGACGAACCCCTGCAATTATCAGTTCAGAGGGATCAAGCCTGCAAGGCCTCAGGAAGAGAAGCTCAGCTGCAGGTATGACTCCTGCTGAAGAGCTGATGATGCCAGAAACACTACCAGGCAGACCATTTAGTTTAAGAAGACACGTCACACCAGTGTGCTCTGTACGGCCTGTGCAGCAGACGCCGATTCCGTATGGCGGCTGCCTCAGCCCCACTGACCCCTGAATCTGTGTCACAGGCACCGTCTATTTTCTGCCCACGCAGCGCAGCAGCGATGAGTGCGACTGAAGGATCTGGACGCAGCCAGCGCTGCGCGAGGAAGTGGCCCGGGCGAAAAACAGCTTTCACTGAACAGAAGTCCTTTGCACACCGAAGCACTTCCTCAGCTCAGAGGGGCTTCAAACCCAGGGGCTGTTTTTCCATTAGGGATGGAAGAGTTTTTAGGTCTCCTTTTCCTTCTCCTTGCCCTCTTTTTCCTTTTTCACATGTTGCCCTCACCTTTTTGTTCTACTTGCACAGGACTCAGTACGAGATCTCACTGAAGGACTAACGGCCAGGGAAGTAAGTGGGGGGGGAAAAACCCCACACAGGTGGCAAAACCCCACTCAAAACTTTGCCATTTATTGAATTATAGCTTCTCCTCAAGCTTCCTGAGGGAGCTAGAAAGATGCTTACTTTAGAACCCACCTGGCCATGGTCCTGTGCGACTTGGTCTAGGTGATCCTGCTCTGGCAGGGGGATTGGACTGGATGATCTTTCGAGGTCCTTTCCAATCCCTGATGTTTTGTGATTCTGTGAAGCACGCAACTTGCAAACTCATTTTAACAGAAAAAAGTTGAAAGGAAAATTTAATGTGTTTTTTTCTGTTCAGAAAAGTCACAAGAAAGCACTTTGGAAAGAAAGGCTCCAAAAACATCACCTCTATTAAAGAAGACTACATAAAATCAACAATTTAAGAAATACTTTGATTTCATTTTTTTGACAATTTTCTATGTATTTTAGGATTATGCATTAAAATGCCATGGCTTGATTTAGAGCATTCTTTCAGCATTGTCAGTTAGCATACAGCAGAGTTGATTTAGCAGCAAGTTCCACATTCCTGTATAAAATGCACCTCTGTTTTCTTCATCACTGCGCCAAATTATCACTTACTTGGCAATCTCTCCCATGAGTTGCCCCGAAGGTCCCCATGGATCATCATTGGTTGCTTCTCGAACCTTAGACTCTATTTCTGAATAATTCATAACCACATTGGTGCTGCAAAGGAAAAAAATTAACACACATGAAGATTAGCATCAAAACTGAGAAACACATGAAAACTTAATAATGACACCAGTGTGTATCTCACTTAATGAGGTACCTCTACAGGGTGGGAAAGAAAACATCTTTAGTGTATAAGTTACCCTGAGGACACTATACAACATGTTTAAGTTACCTTTAAGAAGCTTTTACTGTTCTATTAGTCCTCAAGACTAGAGATGAGAAACTAGGGATTACATTACAGATTAATTCAGTCCAGTAAAAATGGCTTTGGGTCAAATTAAAATCCAAACTGAACACTGGAGTCGGCACTGATATCCCGAACCAGATAAGTTTTGTGTATGGTGTAAAGCTATTTGCAAGGGGCTTCATAACTCAAAAGCAGATTTATGGGTTTGTTTTTTTTTTTGAATGATTGGTACAAGAGAAACTCAAGAATATCAGTACGAAGTAGGTGTGAGTTAAAAAAAAAAACAACCACCAACCCACACAAAAACAACCACACAGAATACTTATGCAAGGGAGATGAGATTCACCAGAAAGTCTGTTTCCTAATTTGAATTGATTTAATTAAGGGAAAAGAGCAAAAGAAGAAAAGCTGCAGAACACTGTATTACGATTAAAGCAATGCAAATACTGTAAAGAGCTCAGGCTGTCTCTACAAGAGTTCACAGAAAAAGTAACTTGGATAAAGGAAGCACTTTTTCTGTATAGTTATATTAAACCAGTCAAAATAGAACTATTTTCATTTTAGGAAGTAACTCTAACTGATGACCTTCAACTGTAAGTCCAGCAACCACCTTTATGTCCCTAAATACATTTGACAACACAATGATTTTCCGGATTTTAATGTGAGTGAGCAGGTCCAAAGCATTCATACGGAGATGTTCGAAATCCAGCTCTCTAGCTGCAGAGCAATCTAGCAAACAACAGTACTGAAAGCATCACTGAAAAGAAACTTGTTGGACTCTCCCTACATACTTTGTGGGGTATCTCAAACAACTTAGAAACTATGTTTTTCATCAACTGGATCAAAAGTTTGAAAGTTTACCTAAGCAACAGAAGTATTATTTCAGAAGCTTAAAAATACCCACACCCTGTGCAGTAATTGCATTCAACACAAAGCATCCCATAAAGTTGTAAAGGATAGATCTAACAATCGCGTAATACAACGTGGAGAAGGCATTGGTGCTTCTGAAGAGCCATCCCTCTGTCTACGCAGGAGTTGGCACAAAGTAGCCTTCAGGCTGCTCTATTTTATTCAGCATAAGGATTGGACAGGAGAGTTATGAACAGCAAAACCAAGAATGAGATCCCTTTAAGTCTGAAAGGGGATACAGAAGGTAGCTACTAAAACAATACCATTCCTGGATTTAATTGTGGATTCTCAGCATGAGAACTCCTGCTGTCAGACTGATGTATGATTGTATTCAGCTTTGTGTCTAAGGAGAGCATAAGCTAAAGGACTGAATAATCAACAAGCTAGAAGGACCTATCTCTATATATGTAAAACCAGCACACAGGAACACAGCAGTTATGAACAACAGCAATTACTGGTTTACAAATTCATTTATGCTAAATGCACCTCTGGCTTCCATTTTGGACGTTTTCTTTACCGTACACACATATGTAAAGCAAGCCCAAATTTATTTTCCATACACATGAAACTTTAACGCCACAACCCTAAAGCTACAGGCTTCAGTGCTCTACAGCTCTGAGCACACTAGACCCTTGTGCGAAGCAAGGAGAGGCAGGAGCTGAATGGAAAGGTTCAGCTTGTTTTTATAACCCCTCCTTAAGCGCTTGTTTGAGAGACTTGACAGAGTTGCAGGGGGAAGTGTAAAATGAAGCATTTCCTTCTTTTTTCAGCAAAGAATTTAAGAAAGGAAAAATGCATTAAAAGATGCAAACTTACTGTAAATAAGCTAATAAATGCCAGTATCTGCTATGAAAGAACTCCACGTGCATGGCTAAAGCAGCATCAGGGTAGAAAGGGGAAAATGGAAGGAAAACAAAGGAAATTAACAGCAAAAGGAGAAGGTGCTGCTAAACAACTCTGAGTACAGAAACACACTAGTCCTAAAATCCTCCTGCAGTGAAGTTATTTTTCTCAGCAGCTAGGAGAAAGGTCTTTTACAAATGCCAAGATGAAATCTGAGTGTGCAAAGCGTTCCAAAGCAAAGTATCTTCAAGCAGCATTTAATTCAGCAACAAAGTAAACGTCAAGGAAAGAAAAAAAAAATACCCCACCAAACCAAACTGTTGTATGGTTTGGCATCACTCCAGGCCACTCAAGAATAACTGTTTCTAAAAAGGTGGAAATACAGTTTTATTCTTCCTTTCCCATGTTTTCTATGGCCCTCGCTCCATGCCCTACCCATGATTCCTGTGACCTCGGCAACAAAAAATCATTTACGTCCAGATGTGAAGGGAAAAAGTGACTGAAGCTTGATTGCCAAGGCTTCCTGTGATTGATACAAAAGCACTATCCGAGGACACTTTCTGACACCAGGGGGGGCTCTCCGACTCGTTTATACCGGGCAGCTTCCAGGGAATCGTGCTGGAACGCAGGACCCCTCCGGCTTCGCCAACGACCAGACACGCACCAGGCAAGACTGACAGACTCTCCCAGTCAGATCTGAGGGGCTATATTTGGGGTTACCCTAAGGCGTTATTCGGAGCCTCGCACGACTGGAAACTTGTGACAAGCACGTTTCCAGAAACTTTTGATAGGGATTCTTCCCAAACTAAAGGCACAGAAATTAAATGGGCTGATATGAGCATTACAAACTCCTCCGAACACAAACAGAACAGAATGCGTTTCTTTAAGTCTGTGCAACCAGACTAGTGTCAACGGATTATTTTTACTCTTTACTGTAGCACTTTAAAAGTTATTTCAGGTTTTTTTTTCTGTTAACAAAAAACCCAAACTGTTCAGAAAAGCCAAGAGAGGGCGCTGTCCCATCTCTATGAAACAGCAAGCATGGTGACAGTGAGCACAGTGTTAGCTTTGAATTTCTTACAAGAGTAACCCCAACTTTAAAGTGTTCCTATCTACAGTTTATAGCAACACTGAATAGGCAGCTGAAGTCTGAGACTTAAGTTCTCCACATGGATAAAAGGACACTGCTAGTGAAAAAACAGTCCATATATCCATGTCTGATCATCTCAAACTGCATGGGACAAGACAACACACTTCCTCTTAACAATTAGTTTCGAGTTTTACAGGTATTTTACAAACTACTCTAACACTTCAAAACAGAATAGACGCACCACAGGTGGAACAAACACCAAATACTACTTTGAGCACAATTTTGTGTCTTTCAAGAAAAAAAACACGATGTAACATTGTTAATAGCTTTACATTATGTTCCACGTTACATTTTGAGATTTGCATGTTTGAGGCAAAGTCATCATCAGGGTCCAGTTGCCCTATCGCACAGTGTGCTAAAAAAAAACCCCACAAACCCAGAAAACAAGTAAATTACAGATGGACATGTGAGGCGTAAGAGACAGCACTGCATGTACCCTAGAATGTACCATCTGCAGTAAAAATAATCTTTAGCTGGTGTTAGGGAGAAAAAGCAGACAAGAGTAGACAGGGAGTTCTACCTACCTATAGTTTTATACCTATCTGTATAAAACTAGGGGGATTAGAATAGCTACCAAAGTCCAGCCAAACGTTTACTGACTACCTACTACTTCAACCTTTGTAGTTGCAATGGTCTGAAAAGCACTTCATCTTTCAGACATACGAGGATAAGAACACTACAGGTTTCAGCTTGTCCTCTGAGCACTACTGTTTGAAATAAATATACATAGGCACCAGTGAGTGATAAATACATTTACAGAGAACTATTTGTGTTGGATTTATATTCAAGTATAAGGCTGTAATAGATGTATTTTGGCTGCTCTGCTCAGGCTTCTGACCTCACACAGTAGCACACGGATCAAGCTATTAATGCTCAGAAGGATGATATTAGCAATGAGTACTTTGCTCTCAGTAATGCATCAACAACTCTTCAGTGTTTTTCCATAAAATAGCCACACAAAAAAAAACCCCAAAGCAAACTTAAAACCTTTCTCCTCCCAAGCTAGGAATTAATTCTCTTTTAAAGCCACCTTTATGCCATTAAAGTAAAATCATTTTATTCCTGCCCAATATTCTATAATAAAACCAAACAATTGCAGTATCATGAGTAGAAATGTTTGTTTCAAAGTAAATATTTCTCATTTTTCAGGACCATAATGTGTTCTCTACAGATTCATATGTTGTAACAGATAATTTATCTGACTTCAGTTATCACTTATAAAATATTACACAACTATAAATAAAACTCTTCTAGTAATAGCTTCCAACTGGTAACATTACAGACAGCTTTGTTGTGCCTGAACTAATTATTCTACATCAATCACTGCTGATTCCACACTAAAAAACAATCCACCACACCTCAGTCTCTCTATAGCTTATCCCTAGAACTGGGAACACTTTGGAAACACAGATGCAGAAGGCAAAGTCTCTGAACAGTCAGCAACAGAAATGGAATTAGTATATTTTCTCAGCTGATCACCAAAATTAACCACCAAAGTCTGTGGTCAACCCTCAGAACCAACTCTTTGTACCAGTTATTTACATACACTAACAGCAAACCTGCTAAAGGAAAAGGTGAAACAGTTGTTGTCTTAGTTCACGTGACCCAACACTTCAGTTAGAACCTTGGACACAGCACCAGAGCACTAGTAAGAGTAGTTCAATGCCCAGAGTCTTCCAAAAAGAACACCACAGTTGGTATTCCAGCTTCATGCTCCCCAGCATGTCCCGTATCTTCCAGACTTTTCCCATGGTCAGTGGTGTTCTGTTCCCTCATCACACTGACAGTACATTCAAATGCATGAAATACTAGCTCATAAAAGGAAGCTTACAGTTCACTGCTAGATTTTGGCAGTAATGCTCTTTTGAAGGAAGTACTGGTAAGATAAATGCTTATCAGGAAACCAGTAGAGCTAAATCTCACTAAGTTTCAGGTCGTCAAACAAAACAAACAGCATTTCATACTCATGCTCAAACAGCAGCAGAGTCCAAACATGCAGAAACCTTTAAATAGGATGTGCATAGGAAACCTGCAATAGATCAGGTACGTCCCATGAGAAAAGCAGGTATTCATACATTAAATAAATATCTATACATCCATCAGAATGAAGTTTACTTTAAAACATATTAAGGAATGGGAAAGGCTAACAGATCTTAGCCAACATTTCTGCACAAACTTGAAAGTCTTGAATATGCCCCGGGGCAAAAGCCAGACCACACCATTAAAAGGATTAGAGATACTATTGATGTGGGTGGTGTCACCAAGGACACGAATACAATTGTAGACATTACATCCACAGAAGATTTGCGAAATGCCATGATAAATCTTGAAAAAACTAAAATAAACAGAAGTCACAGAAAGGGTACTTTACAAGAGTTTCTTTATAGTGATGGTATTGGACTGGACAGGGTAAGCCTAATTATAAACACGTCTCAAACCTCTGGGAAGCTGCCCACTGTGCTGAGGGACTGAGCAGCAGGAACAAGAAACCTGGTTACATAAATTTTTTTTTTTCCCAATGTACATTTCAAACCAATTACAAAATCATGTATACATGGGACTCCTATGTGCATAATATTATGTCTTTAACTATTACTCCAAGGACATCACCGGATTATGCACCTTCTGTTTTCCTTTTTTTAATTTTACAACTGGGAACACTAAAATACTAAAAGCTGAGATGAGAAACTTTCTACATTTTACCACCATTAACAGTTTCCAATGAGACACTATTCTGCAAATATCTATTTAATGATCAAGCACAGAAGAAAAAACTCCAGGTGTTAAACATATGTATGCCTACATAAAGTTTGAACATTAATGCCATTCAAACAAATAGGAACACTACAGAAATTCTACTTTTTAAAGAAAAAAAAGCCGTTTAGAGAGGGGAAGTATTGGGATGAACAGAGGCCAACAGGAGCTCTGTTATTTGACAGTACTCTGCAGCCTGATATCAAAGTCCTCTAAGAAACAAATATTTTACCTTTGTTATTTGAGGTGCTAAAATGAACATGACAGATCTCTCTTTCAAATAACTGTCTTTAGCATTACCCTTTTGGTAAGCAATCTCATACACTAATACGTCCGTCTCTTTCTGTAACTGTGTCAGCAGCTGCTTTATTTTTAGAAAGTGTTCCATGATTCCTGTGATTTTCACACTGAATAAAAGCAAAGCAAAACTTTAAATTTACTCCATGGCAGAATGAAAAAAATCATCTCACTGGGTGACATCACGAAGATTGTCCCAGTATCAGTCTCTAAACTCCATGTGGACAAAACCCGTTAAATACACTCTACATAGCTCTCGTACTCTGCTTCTTGGATTTAAAAAATCCAGCCACGTTGTCCAACTGGATAGGACCATACATGGCATTTAACAAACAGTTAAGAACACACTAAATATCAGAACGATGAAAGTTTGCTTTAACTCTGATTAAGGAAGAACATACAAAGCAAGTTCATTTATTCATCTTGCACATCTCCATCTAAACATCAGTGATTTGTATGGACAGGCACACAGATAAGAACATGAGGGCTTTCTCATAAGGCTGGGTGGTTACCAGCATGGTGGTAGATCCAACATAAACCCCTGACTGAAGGCAGTAGTAGTTTACATCTGGAGACTGAGCTAATGCTCTGCTCCTACAGCTGAAGTGCTGGCTTTGTCTCCCAGCAGCTTATTTTCTCCTAACAGTTGGGTTGTCTGCTGTCAGCTGAGAAGCTAGCAGGCTTCCACTGTAAGACAAGACAGGCACCCAGTAGCTATTGTTCATCTAATGCACGGTGCATGCTTTAGCAATACTGTCCAAACACAACAGCAGCAATTTATTTTCAGATTTCCCAAAAATCAGTACAGGAGTTGACAACTGAGGACACGTGTATAGGGGTACATATACACTAGCTTCACTGTTAATACATTTGAGACTGGATCTGTATTTGTGTTTGGGTGTGTTGGTTTTTTTGTAAAAAATGAATAAATGCTCTATAAAATCATATGAGCAAAGTGAACATTTAACATCTGGAGAAGAGACAAGGCAGACTCCAGGAATATTTTCACAATACACAATTACCTAAAAGACCTCCACTTGCACACATTCAAGATTAAGCCTTTGGAGGGGAGAGAACACACCATGTTATCCCCACCATTCATTTGCCATGAGTCACACAACTAAACTATTTTTAGTATCTACATTAAAAGGTTCCTATAGAGTAGGATTAAAGAGTTTCTGAGAATGCTGAAAAGTTATTTTAATATTAAATGATCCATTTTTAAGCTGTTTGCATTAGTTTCAACTGCTGAGAGTACACAGGTAAACAAAAAGCTGAACAACTCCTCTAAATATAGAGTATGTCTTCCCCATTCCCAGGTGTGGGAAACTTGGCAATGATTACACTGTTAGTTAGTTTCCAGAAACATTTTTTCCAATTAAAAAAATTATTTAATACTTATCCATCTGGGCACAAAATACTATCAACAGAGCATGTGAACTGGTGAGATAAAAAGGAAACAATCCTGGTGCACACAGCACCACCTCCCCAAACACACACCATGCAAGAAGCACCTCATCAGAAGGGGCATCAGGTACTAACTCAGCTTATTTCTGTCAGCATGGCTTCTTCCAGGCTCTGGGGGATTAAAGCTGATCACCGGTCCAAACCAGTGTTTCAAGAAACCGCAAGGATCCAAGACCAAGTCCAACCAGAAAATGCTTAACACCACATTTCACCTCCCTCCAAGTCTGCCGCTGCCTTAGAAAGCTCCACATGCAGAATGGCTCACAGAGGACATAAAGATGACACACGTACCCACTTATTCTCCCAAACAGTATGATGGGCATTCTGGAATGTATGTACCTAACATCAGTACCAACCATTCAAAGAAAAGAAGATACTAATTGCCTTTAAAATAAAGATGGTGCTGTTTTCCCCTTCAGCTAAGTGTACATTCTATCTCAGCCAGCAGCTCTCTCCTTGCTTGGTGAAGACAAACCAACTAAGAAGCATGTAACAAACTTAATGCATTTTCATTTTGCTCCTGTCAGTAATGTCACTTTTGTTATAAAACATGCAGCTTAGATTTAGAGCCTTACAGATGAAACATATGGATACAAATATGAAGCCAGCAGTCCACATTCAACAAAGAAACAGATGGGCCCCCATCTGCCAAAATGCCTGGTGAAATACCTCAGGTTATGCAGAGGTAACAGCACAACATTAGCTGATACTTGACCGTTTGAAGTTCTTTCTTTTTAAGCTGCTCCTCAGAAGCATTACAAATCTGACACTGGCCACTACTGGGTATTATTACAGACCTTCTACACAAATTGCAATTATGCTCTTTCTGACCAATGATACCACCTTCATTATGGAACTGCAGGATCTGAAATACATTTTCAGCTTTTCACGTTAACAGTTTCATAATTTATGTGGCAGATGTGCACGGTGAACTGCATAGAAAAAGATAAGCCAAGAAAAACATCCTGATGGCCACATATGAATTACAACGTGTGGGAGGAAGGAACTATAAAGCTATTTCCTGTGCCTTACAACTTCTACTCACAAAAGACTACCAAGTAAATAAGATAACCCAAAATCCACCACACACATTTTCAAAAAGAACAGTGACTTTAAGAATTAACTAGCAGCCTGTTGGAGAATGCAGAACTCTGATTTACAGAAACTAACATTACACCTCACCAAAGCCTTCCCCTGATGTTTCACCCCCTCAAAAGTTACCCAACTGCAGCTTGTGTAATTGCTACACAACAGCTGAAGTAGCTTTTATAGATGCTTGGAATACGAGGTGACCAATTACATGGTACTTTTAAAGCGTATTTATGCAAGGACTGAACACTTCACTCCCAGAGTTGATTTAATGCTGATTTAATCTCTTCTACTGCAATTTCCCGCAGTATTGTTCATATTCTTAAGTAAACCCATCCCTTGTGGTTTATACCACCAGATATATGGATGCTTTACATATCTGGATTTGTCAACAATTGCAGAGTGGCAATATGTGGCAGTAAATAACTTCTCAAACTCACTGTGGATGCTGCCACGTTAATACTATCAACTGTAGATTTGTACAGCCTCTATGTAAAGTATTTCATCATGTAAAGCCCAGGCCCATTTTTTTTATTTGCCCATTCTTTATGAGATGTTTTGGTTCCAAACACTCATCCTAACATTGTTCAGCTGGCATCCTCTAATCTTCAATGATTGTACCATCTTCACTTCAAATACAGTTCCATTTTTAAAGGCTTAGTAAGGGCTGTCATTTTGCTTATTATAGTTCATTCAGAAAAACCTCCTTTTTGCTTATTATAGTTCATTCAAAAAAAACCCTTCTTTAAAAGTGACTTATCAAAATTAATGTTGTACTCCAGCAAGGAGAATGAATCAAAATACTTCCTTTTAGCCTACACTGTAAGATCATCACAATAGTATTTCCACTGTGTTCTGCATTAGGTCACATTTAGTTGAAATTACAGTATACCTAAACTGTTATTGTGACAAACCAAATTAATCTTATGCATGAAAACCAATTTCTTAAACAAGGGGAAGAAAGCTGCCTTTGAGGCAACATTTCACACTTTGTTGGGATAGTTACATGCTCAACAGCAACTGTGGTTTTGATTCAGACAGAAAGGTGACACGTTTACTGCCCTTTGAGAGTTTCCAGTCTCCTGGCACTCCTCTGGGCATACAGCAGGTAAGTCACATTGAAGTCAACTCTTCATAGCTACTGTTTAGCTGGATTTACTTGCTTTCCAAGTTCAGCATGTGAGGTTTGAACATTAGCAGCCATACATACAGTGAGAAGAGAGGTGCAATTACAAAACTTGGACAACCTTTGGTGACTGCAGAACTGAAGAGACTTCTGTATGTTCTAGAATCACATGACTAGATTTGCTTAATCCCTAGACTTCACTTCTCTGCTCCTTATACTTCAGATTTTTCTACTGTAAGAAAACAAGCTAAAACAATTTAAAGGATTTTTTAGACTTAACTACATTTCTTTACAGAATTCAGCTAAGGTTGCACTTTCTCCTACAAGGCTCAGCAGGAGCCACTATGTATTTTTCATCAAGTGTTGCATCTTTAATTTTTCCTTACTTGTGATCCAGTGAAGTAACATCTTAAACTGAAAACAAACATTTAACAAAGTCTAAACCAAAATCAAGAGAAATCTAATTAAAAGTACACTTTCTGCAGACTTCTTTTTATACCAAAAAAACCAGCACAAGAACACTGCTATGATTATAAAACAAAAATTTACATTATTTAGGAGAGCGAGACTGAAACTATCTTCACCACAGCTCACACCTTCCACTTGACTGTGTTCCTTTCTACTTTGTTGTATTCATACAACTTGAAGAGTAACTTTCTCTGAAAATAAACAGCTCGTTCCAGGTGTTCGTGGGTTGCATAATCCACCTTCTGAATAAGGCATCCAGTGATACTTCCTTCTTTGTATGCACAAAGCATTAAGTTACCATATTCAAAAGCTCACAGCTCAAGCATGTTAAGTGTGTATAGAAACCCTGAATAGGTAAAGTGACTCACAAGCACTGCAAGAGAGCTTTAAGGATTGGGGCACAGTATTTTAGTGTTGAGATATATGCATATACAAGAATGAGGTCTTACCTTTCTCTCAAAACAAAAAATAAAAGGGGTAAGGTTCAGGGGACAAACAAGGACACTCAACATGAAGCAACAGTGAGCTTTGAAGCTCTGCTAACTTCAACCCATTTCTGTACCTCAGATTTCCTATTTTTGACTATTAAAAAAGTGACCTTGGATGGAGATGGAAGATGACAAAAAAAAGAAATGCCCTAAAACTAACTTTACAGTAACATGAATACTTTAACAGCAGCTATGATGCTCCAAAGCTTTCATAATTACAGAGGTCATAATGCAGCATTAAAAACTATCCCCAAAAGATACCACTGCTTTGATAACTCCCAGGACCTCCAAAGCTTCTGCAATTCAATGCTCTTTGTTCATTCACTATTCATATAGAACTTGCTCACCAGAAATACCTTTGAACTAGGGTTTCCTGACACAAGAAGAGTATGCAGCATTTGCCAGTTTACAGAAATGCAACAACTGGTCAAGGAAAGCTGCTGTTGCCATACATGCCTGAAATATATTAGCTGAGTAGTTACAGGTAACAGATTGAAGTCTGAAGAGCAAGTACACTGCCTTGTGGTTAGTTACTACACCCCTGAATGGAGTGGATCTGTTCAGTGTTACTAATCCCATGAAACTTTAAACAATCCAAACTCTCCTTGCTCAAAAAACTGTTTCAAATATTTTCCAAACTGTACTTTGTGTAGACAGAAGAATGCACACGCAATAATATGGGGTTTAATATTGCCAAAACCCACACTCCCCCAACATTAATGTACAATGCTTACTGATCCCTGTATCGCAGCTATCCCTGTGTTGCGAGCTTAGTACCATTAAAACATTGCCCTAATTCCAAATGTAGTACAAATTAAGCATTACTCTAAACACATGATAGCTGTTCACTAGGGAGGCCTGATTAAAGTTTAAACGATGCAGACACTGAAGCTTTTAAACACAAAAATTCATCATTCCTCCAATATAATCACGTTGGCACTGATACCCACACATTGCTGTACTTCACAATATCAATCTTCTGTAATCATTCTGAGAGGAATAAACCTGAATACAGATAACTCCAAGCCAACAGCAAGCACCTCTTACAAGCTCTTCTCTGATCAAATCCACAGGCAAGGTACAGGTAAGGTTACCAGATCTGAAAGCACCACCTTTGTTCTCTCCTGACTGTCTGATAGCTCTAATTCCTACTAGTAACTCTTCCTGTCCCTTCAGGCTCAAGGCAACTCGAGGCAACTCAAGGCCAGTCTTAAGCCTTCAGGCTCCAGGCTTGACTGGCCGAAAGTTGCACTTCACTATTCAGAGTAGAAGAAAGCAACAGTTTACACAAAGGTATCAAACTGCAAATGCATAATAGCTTTGTTCTTTTATTTATCACATGTCTTTCAGTGGCACTGCTGAGGAGGTGTTCAGAGACAGACACTTGAGAGACTACTATGTTTAACTTTTTCTAAAGCAAACCACATTACCAATTACTGATCTTATTTCTAAGCACATTGCAATTTATTCTATAGTTGCTGTCATTTGCAAAACCCCCACAACCTTGACAACAGATTTCAGGCACTTTATTTCCTGAAAGCATTTAACATTAAATCATTAAATTAATACTGATGTCACTACAGAGAACTTGATCAGCTTCTCTTCTCAAAATCTGTTCATTACACTCTGCTTGCTTACTGTTTGGAGCTGAAAGTTGGAACTGTTCCACTATTCTAGGCAGTGCTGCAATACCTGCTACACTCAATGGCTCTCATGCACTTGCAGTGTTTCCTGTCATAGCCAATACTGAAATCCAACCCACAGAAGACCATTCCATGTATCAGACCATATAGGGAGATGCAAGACTACACGGAGTATGCTTGCATGCAAGAACCTTATTGCTTGACTCCACAGGTACCTATGAAGAACACAATTGAGGCTCTTTAAACTGCTGTTTCAGTTCTCTTAAGAGTATCTCATTTTCCTAGTAAAAAGCAATTAAAAAGCCAAACCTTTCAAAGCATCTCAATTTGCTAACAAGAACTTCATGTTAGAAATTACAGTGCAAATCAGACTTTAGAGTCCCAGTGTGAGCACTTAATACTTTTGTGTAAGTAGGGCTGTGTACAGGAAAACCTGTTTAGCTTTGTAATCTATGATGGCATCAAAAGATGCCTAGCGTATTGTGTAAAAACATAAAGGCAAGTATGCAGTGATAATTCTTCAGAATAATCTGTGAGCATCCAACAGTCTACAGCTCAGGACAAAGAATTCAAGAGGATTGTCTGCTGTGCCTTCACCTTTTTGCTTGTGCTCCTTCAGAATCTAGGAGCCCTAACGACACACTTGGACCTATATCTATGTCTAGTTTTATTATTATTTGCCATGTCATCTAGGACTGTTAGAGGGAGCCAGGCTCTTCTCAATGTCATCTAGTGACAGGACAGGCAATGGGTGTAAGCTGGAACATTGGAGGTTCCATATAAATAGCAGAAGGAACTTCTTCAGAGTGACGGTGACAGAGCACTGGAACAGGCTGCTCAGGGGGGTTGTGGAGTCTCCTTCACTGGAGACATCTAAAACCCTGCCTGGATATGTTCCTGTGCAACTTGGTGTAGGTGATCCTACTGTGGCACTAGATGACCTTTCATGGTCTCTCCTGATCCCTAATGATCTGTGATTCTGTGAAACCACTTAGATTTGAAGGTGAATTTAACATTTTTCAGTGGGAGAGGATCTTCCTGAAGGTGGTGGTGGTTGTTCCAGCCATGCTGCTAAGACTTGATGGAATATAGGAGGTTCCACATCAGTATGAGAAGGAACTTCTTCAGAGCGACGGTGACAGATCACTGAAAGGGGCTGCCCAGGAGGGCTGTGGAGTCTCCTTCTCTGGAGACGTTTTAAGACCCACCTGGATAAGGCATTTGACACAGTCTCACATAGCATCCTCATAGCCAAACTAAGGCAGTGTGGACTGAATGATTGGATAATGAGGTGGATCGTGAACTGGCTGCAGGACAGAAGCCAGAGAGTAGTGGTCAATCAGACAGAGTCTAGTTGGAGGCCTGTATCTAGTGGAGTCCCCCAAGGGTCAGT
>JAOXOE010000765.1:10680703-10726008 GCA_028565055.1 Phoeniculus purpureus | reverse complement strand
GCCTTGAGCTCTGTGGTAGGGGTTGGACTTGATGATCTATTAGGTCCCTTCCAACCCTGGTAATACTGTGATACTGTAACTTTGTCTATGTGATCCTGCTCTGGCAGAGGGATTGGACTGGATGATCTTCCAAAGTTCCTTCCAATCCCTGATGCTCTGTGATTCTGTGATATGACAGAGAGACAAAACTGAAGTTTCTCACTAAACCCTATCATAATAATTACTCAAGAAAACTAAAAAAGAGCACAAGGAAAGCAAGTATCACTCTTCCCAGAACACAGGGAAAAAACCCATACTTGCACAGAACTTGTATCAATTCCAACACAGTTCCTGGGAATGGTACAGATATTCTGTTTTCAGCTTATTAGACTGCCACCAGTAAATTAACCAAGAAGAGTTTAAAAATTCTAATCTTTTCCTACATCAGATTGTTTACTTTTTTGTAGACCTCAATTATTGTTTCCTTCCTGTTACAAGTATATCTAACAATAAAAAGCCATTACCGTAATTGTAAATGGACTAAATTAGCTAACTACCTATTTTTTTCGTCAGTCAATTGTCTAAGGTGGCAAGTTACAACCTAGAAATCCTAGTATCATATGAAGTAGCTGGACATGGTAACTTTGGCTAATAGTTAATGGTAGTGTCCTTCTACAGCTCCTCACATCCAAGAATGGGCACAAGCAGTAATACTTACTGAATTGTATGTTCTTAAGATATTAACATGATATTATTAAAATGTTCAGACCAGTAACTCACATTAAACAAAACTGTAGCTTGGCAAACTAAAACCCCACAAGTTCACAAATGTGCATTTTTACTGGAAGCAAATGTTCTTTTGTGGAATGAACCCAGCAAATTACATACAAATTAACTTTCAAAATGCCAAGCCACGTTTATTTGTGGAAGAGAATTATGTTTCCTCTCTTCCTTTCATACATATCATTTGTTAAACTGGTTCTTCCAGGAGACCAAGTAACTTATGTCCTAAAAAGGTAACAAGAGCTGTTTCATTTGCCTTAGAGCCCTAGTTTCTAGTTCCTGTCCACATACAGATGATTTCAAATTACACTGTGTATTCACAACAAAGCAATTTGACTATGAGTGCAGACAGGAGCTCTTTACTTATTTACTCACTAATGGTAAAACCACTGGATTTTTATCATCTAATGTCTGTAGCTACAGAAGTTGCAGTTACATGTAATTAACGAAGATATGACCCTGCCCTTTTAAAGGCAGAGACTCCACTCTTTCCTTAGAAGTGTGTTAGCACTATGCTTTCAAGCTGCCTCAAGGAAATGCAATCACCTGTTTGGCAGCTTGATTGGATAAAACACTGCTGAAGAAGTTTGCTCATCTAAACAATAAAAACCTTTCAAAGAAGGGGTTTTTCTTCCCCCACCTCTCTTTGCATAATCAAGTGGAAGAACAGCTACAATAATTTAATTGCCAAAACATGGAATAATTAAAAGTGACAGCAATCATTGTGGTATCATCTGTATTTTCAGAAGTTACCAAGAATGTACATCTTTTTCAGATGATACATCCACTGGAACTCCAATAAAATTATCTATGCCTTTTTCTTTTTACATTGAAAATGGACTTATGTAAAACTTTTAGCTGAGTAGCCTCAAAGAATACAAGCAAGACACCGCCCAAAAAAAAAAAATCACATGGGGAGGTATCTGTTTACTAAAGTTATAGCTTGACAGGAAACACTGAACAGTCTGTAACATACATTAAAACGCTTCTAAACAGCTTGACAGGACAAGGAAAGCAACCAACAAGAGAAACATTTATTGTTATGACTCAGAATGGAGTAGCGAAAAAACCCAACAGAAGTCCTTAACTCCCAACATGTTTTATTATTAGAACAGATTAGAAAAATGCAGGTCAGCCTCATTAAACATGTTGAATATACACTAGTATTTCTAATTGTATCCCAAATGAGCCAGATAATATCTATTAAGCATGCAGTCAATATTTCACTGGTTAGGATAGGACACACTATTCAGATGTGGGGAAGAAAATAATACAACTGCTTTGAAGTAGCTGCCTTGAAACACATAAATACACACTAGCTTCATTTCTAGTGGCAAACTAAACACATACAAAAAGATTTAATCTATCTACGATAACAGTCTACATATAATGCCACTCTCACCACTCTGTAGTAACTGGAATATATACCATCAGTATTTCTAATGTAATTGAATTGAAAGCATCTTCTATGAAGGTCTGTGGGGTCCTTATTCCAGACCAAATACTTAAGGTTACTACCATGCAAGATACAAACCAGTACTTCAGTCTGTATCATGTACCCCACATTTGGGACCTGAGAGTGGAAGCAGAAATATGGATGTCTATCACCCAACACTACAGTGACACAAACACAGAGAAGTTAGCTCAGGAGCATTAAGACATTTGAAGTTAGAGCTTGCGATCTTTCAGAGCAGTTTTGCTACTAACGAACTACAAATACTGCAGTTTCAAATAATGAAGTCCCAGCATGTCTTCCAGTTCTTTCCACTATCAACACAAGTGCTTGTGGTGCCATAAATAGCTGCTTGTGCAGCACACTGCCAATCAGTTATAAGCCCTAAAAGCTTGGGACCTTGTTCAGCTATAACAGCCAGACAGCACAAGCAAATACAAAACTATGCAATAGCAGTATGAGGAAGCCATAGACAGTGAATAACAGACATAGAAGCGGGACATACTCTTTAGCTCAACCTGCCTGTGAAACCACATGATAGGAGTGCACTCAAGCACTGTACCTTGCGTCTCTTTTTGCCCCCAGCCACTTTTCTTACACAAACATTATTCCTTCCTTTACGGCAGTACAAATATTTGTGTGACCGTGGAGTTAACTATATCAGGGAACTGGTCCAGTAGAGACTTAAATTGGCAAAAACAACTGGTTAGTCTGGGAGATATTCTCTCACCAAGCAGAAATTCTGCTAGTGCCAGCAAAAGGAAAGGAGAAGTGTGCAGTTAGTGGCAGACAGAAGGCTGTGAAACCTCTTTTACCATCAGCCTACGCTTATCCTGACTGTGAAACCACAACCTAAGATTTCATGGCTTAGGCTATGTTGTCATATCTGTGATAGTGTTGATGGCATTTGAGACTTTAGGGCAACTGCAAGGGGCCATTCAGCCATGTGCCACACGTCCTTCACTCACACTAACTTTAACTGCTCCTTTCCCCTCCCAACACTGCTTCCTCAGATGCGTGACACAAACACTTGTGCAGTTGTATGGCAACAAAACTAAGGAACTAATCTAGCTTAAAAACAAATAACCTGCAAATACCTTTTCAGAGAGAGACAAAGAGAAAAACTTCCAACTGAGTTAATTCCTCTGCCCAATCCACTGCACAGCCACCATGCTTACACAGCTCACAATACAAGAGTAAATAAGTAATGAACACTTTCTCTAACAGTTATTGAAAAAACACTGAGAACCACAGCCTACACAGCTTTCCAGAAAGAAGTGAACTACTGACTTGTAACAGACACTTGTAGGTTAAAAAATGAAGTGCACCCCAGTTAGAATCCAATTTTTCAGAGAGGCAAAACAGAAGGACTGTTTTGTCATAAAAGAGTTTGCTCTCCTACACAATTGCTCTTTCTAAAGAGACTGTGGAGCATCATTAAAAGAAAGTTTTAGCTATACTACAGCTTTTTACTTCAAACAGAATGGGTAAGCAAAGCTCATGCTCCAAACTGAAAGAACAGCAACTGTCAATCTTTGTCTATAACTGGGCCTATATTTGACCTATAACAATGAGATCCAGCATGCTATAAGCTGGAAAAAGACCCATCACCAAACTCACTTGGTACATCTGCTAGTAATTAAGTTCTCATTTTCTTGTCCTACATTAGTTTTGCCACATGAATAAAAAGCTTCACTCACTCTCCAACATTTCATCCTTGCTAATACACAAGCTGATGGCTTTCACATAAATACAGATTCTTATTTAGAATTTGAAATTAATGGAGTCAGAGATAAAAGAATCAGATCAGAATTTCAAAACTGCACTTCAGGACCACTGTAATGGTTAGAGTTGTACCTTGATGCAAGCAGGCCTGAGGAGAGAAAGCAGTGGTGTGTCTCACATTTGCACAATGCTTTGGAAATAATTATACCTTGTTTAAGAAATAATTATGCAAATCAACTGATGTTTTCTGATACACTAGCTGGCAACACAACCAAGAGGAATTAGCACAGAACTGAGTTAAGCGCCTTGATCCTTTTGAACAAGTCACACACAGCGATGGAGGTAAGGCTCTTATCTTGGACCAGCTTCATTTACTTTCCAGACAGAAGCCTGGTCTTATTTCTGGCTAGGAGATGCAAAGCTGTGTATTTAAAAATACTTCAAGGCTGTAGAAGTTGTCACACATGTAGAGTCCCCAAAAATACATTAGACAAACACCTCAGCTAGGTAGCCTTATACTAGGTAATGTGAACCTTCATTACCTTCCCTGAGGTATAAAACAGCAATAATACACTTGAAAAAGCACTAACAAAACACCACTTGAAGGAGCATGTTGATGAAAGTTGTGTGTGTGGTGACAATTCCCTTATGCTAATGCTCAATATATGCTTCAGCTTGTAATGTTTGCCTACTTCTGTTTACTCCAACAGTTGAATATTCAACAGGACATGACACATCTATGTACATGAGATAACAGTGCAATACTTTCAAAGATGTTTATCACCAATACTAAATTACGTGGCCAAAGACTACAACCTTTTTTATTCCTTATTAAAAGCAACATTTCAGGATTTTTTTAAAGGAAGTAGGAAAGCCCTAAGAAGCAGGTGCTGTGACAAGGGTTTGGCTGACACAGCCATGCACTGCTGCAGAGCCAGAACAGTCCTCCTTTACATTCCCAGGACTTTCTTCTCTTTCTGGTAACTAGGCAGAGGACAAATCCTTACAGGACTGGAGATAATCATCACTTTGCTTGTAATAATGATACAGAATGCTGTTCATAAAGTAGTTATCAGCAGGACATCTCTTAAGCAGCAATAGAGGATAACTCATGCAGTGAGGGTTAACCATCCTTTACATAAAACAATGGAAGTGTTCCCTGCTCTGAAGACCTTGCTTATGCAATCCAAAATAAGTCTTAAATATAAAGAAAACTAAATGATCCTGGAGTTGGAAGAAAGGAGCTTACAGGAAGGTCAGACAGCATTGGAATAGCATTAGACCGTTATTTACCCTTTCACTGGATATATCATATACTGGATCATTTACTGTAATACCAGCTATTACTAAACCAGCAAACAGCACCTCATTATACAAGAGCTCAATAGACTGGGTGGTCAAATCCATGAAACACAAGAAAACTGCCAATAAACAAGAACAATTACAGGTACATTAAGAAAAAGGCACTTAGTCAAGAGGATTTAAACCCCCCAAGCTGAGTGTATTTAGGCTCCTGCTTATGTGTTGGTCACACACGAACATACCACAGGCAATAAGCAAACTGAAAGCTAACTGTATGCCATGTAATTGTAGGGTACATTACCGGTATGTATTTACCATATTAGTTAAATATAATGCAGACACAGCATGAACCAGCAGACAACAACATGAGACTGGAAGTCGAACCCAGAGTTCTTCACTGTTATCAACTCAGTGGAATTCGTTTACTTGACAATACATTTTTATTTTTTCCTCATCTAGGGGTAGTCCAGAAGCCTCTACTCCTTGCACTAAGAAGTGCAAGGTCTAATTTACACGCCACACTACAACAGCTAGGGTTTGCAAGGACAATCAAAGCATTAATTCATTTGATTTTACCAATAATTTACCCTTCTCTTTACAGCTTGTACAATGGGAAACACTAAAGAAAAACATGCTGTTTATTAACTACTTCTGTGTCTAGTTATACTGGAGTGAATGACAACAGCTCCTTTAATCCTTTCATTTCCACTAACATGAAAAATCCTTCCTCCTTTTCACAGGTGCTACATCAAAAAACAGAACCCCCAGTGCCTAAGAGCAAATAAATTCTCAAGTGTTATAAAAGCCTCCAGCATTTACTGTCTGTACAAGCATGACAACTGGTTCTAAACAAGTTCTAAATAAGACAATTTGGTCTCCATTTAAAAACAGCTTAGAACATTACACACTTGGGCAATTCATCAAGCTTGCCAAATGTATGAAAACAGCTCAGTAACACTTCAACTCCCACTCTACAACATGAAGGGGTGCAAATACATTCCTGATCGGTGAGGCTAAGACTGGTAGTAGAACAGCAGTTAGGACTCAACTAGATGGACAAACAACTGAACTGGATGGGGCATGGAAAGCCAGGAGGATGGCAGCTGTCACTTTGCCATACACTGGCAAAAAAAAAAAAATCACAAGCTCTCCCTTCTTTTATGTATACAAGCCAAGAAGCTCAAAAACTCAGTGACAGCTATCTTGCCCACCTTAACTATTCAAATGAACATCTGGATCATACCATCCTTATTGGGTACAGACTTGTTGCCATCACCACCAAATCTTTAATTACTGTTTCTTACCCTTTGGTGTACGAAAGGTGCTTAAAATGAGCTCTCTCATATTCTGGCTATGCATGTATTAAGTCACAAAAGCCAAGAACGGCACTGAAATTTTTAAAAAGGTGACTTTAAAGTCTCACCACATTGTGACACAGGCAGCAATCTAATCTCAATGGGTCCAAATGTCTTCCATCCTGTTTATTCCATGTCCTACACTTCTGTAATGGAAACTAGTTATCAAAACCATTGTTACAAATGTCATCTTGCGTGTAGATGGATTATTGTTGTAAGGAGTCCAGCTAACCTTGCCAACTATACATACAGAAAAGCTGTGCTTTGCTTAAGGCAGAAGAACCTTGTGATAGGTTAACAACATAGAGTAACATTTTGGGAAGAATCAGTGAATTCCACTTCAAGAAAAGAGAATTCAACAAAACTAGGGATGAGGTCTGGCTTTTGAACCTGATCATGAATCCAAGCTATTACCTAACTGCTTCTATCAAGCTAAAAATTGTTTCAATGGGGCTTCTAAACAGGTTTTTTTCCCCCCCGCAAAAGCTATAGTTGTTGGGGTTGTTATTGTGTCAGCTCCCTAGAAATTTCACAGGGAACACAGACCAAATGGGTACTTGTCTAGTAAAATTTTAAAAAGAAGTTACCACATGTTGCACAGTTTCTGTGCAACTACAATGCCTTTTGTTTGTGGTATTATCACAAAGCAGGGAGACACCTGGCTGGGGCCTTTGGTTACTTTAAATACTGAAGTACAGATGCAGTTACAGCAATACCAAAATGATGTTTCTTCCACAAGCTGGCTTCATGGAATACTGGCCAGCCTGCAGATCCTTAGTCTTAAGCAGCTCACAAGCAGTTCAAATGCAGCATTTAGTCCTGAATTTCATCACAACTACAGGGCTGTTTTGGAACAATTATGGAGTAACCTGAATCCCCTACTATGGGATCCACAGAACACCTAGAACTATTATCACCAGGTCAAACAAGCAAAAGCCATTATGCAGCAGAGCAAGCGTATAGCTGGTGACCAGCATAATTTCCACCTGCCAAATGTTCTTACATGCTTCCACCAGCCACGTTGAGTATGCAACATATTCCTCTGCTCTCTGTCATGTTAAGATGTTGGTATGCAGCTTGTTAAACTGGAAAAATTAACCACCTCTTGCACATAATGCTCAGGCTACATCCTTCTACCACAGACCTAGGTCTGTGACAAAACAGAATCTAACAGTCTATGACATTACTTCAGGAGTGACTCATAACTGCACCTAACTCACTAACTTTGTGTCAAGCACCACCCTGGACTTGAGCCATCAGAAACCTCTGTCATTTAAACTGAGTTTACTGTTTTCGAGTAAACAAATTAAGCACAGAAGGTTGCATTTATTTTCCAATTCTTTTGTTTATTTTCCATTCAGTTTTGACCTACCAGGAAAGGGGGAGCCCATACAAGTGGGCTCTATTTAATCTGACAGATTAAATAAGAAAATGTAGACCTGCATCTTTCTAAACTAGGAGCTAAGCAGAAACTCAACAGAAACTGTAAGTTCACACAGTTGAAGAACTCTGGCATATGTTACAATACCCAGGAAGAAATAGGTGGGTGGAAAAAGTTTAACATTTATTTAGAAACTAAAAGAATAACTCTTAATAAGAGCAAATTTTACTAGGCACAGAGAGCCTTTGTTATTTGGTTTAAGCCCCACACTTATCCACAATGCCCAGTTAGAAACACAGTATTACTGCTCAACCATACCTTATAAAGGGAGAACAAGACATAACGTCTTGTCACATCTGCAAATGTTCTGAATCTCTACCAGTCTTCCTAAATCTCAAATATGATAGGACCAGCATCCTGTATGAAAAAAATCTTATGCACAAGAGTATGCAAATCTGTACTTCTGAGTTACTAGAAAATGCTGCAATACAAATAATAGAAGTGATCGCAGAGTGAAGAGAAATACAAAGCAGAACAGACCTAATGAACTTGATTGCTCAATTTCTATCACACTGAAAACATACCAGCCACTTCAGCAATACTAAATACAAACTTGGATTTTTCTTGTGTCCCTTACAGTTGCTTATTTTTAGGTTCCAAAACTTTGAAGAATTGAACAGGTTAACATTTCTACTTTATTTTCTACTGCTAAATCAGCCCAAAGACATTGAAAAACATAATAGTAGCAAATAATAGAAGCTTAACTATGTATCATCACTTAATGAACTTCCACACATCAAAAAACCTGAAAATTGCTTAATAGAAGTCCTCCACCTTGAAATTCCTGACCTAACCAAGCTCTCACCCACCTGAAGCCCAAGTAAGGATAAAAAAACCCCCTGAAACAATTGAGTAAGTTGAAATCCTAAGATAAGGATCAGCTGAATATTGAGCCAAGATGCACAACTGACAACCACTACAAAGCTATTTAAGTTCAAACTAGCAAAATCTCAAGCTATTTGCACATTTTCCAAATCCTCATATAATCACATTCCTTTTTTAAGGAAAGGGAGTTTCTTGCTCAATTTCAGCATGTTCCTGCCACAGCATCAGCTGTTATTTTTGAGGCAGATAATAATACTTTGCCTCTTCTGCAGAGAATTTTCTAAGTCATGGCCATAGGACAGAAGACATTATGACAAATCTGCACCACACACAATGGGACTATTGATTTTAATGCTCTAAATGCTATTTATTCTGGAAGCTTCACTTTCCCCCACCCTTCTATATTTAAACACACAGTCTGCTTTATTTGGATAATGTTATTCCCAAACACTAAAGTTAATTAAAAAAAATTTTAAAATTTTTTTTCTATTTTCAATGTGCATTTCTCATTCCTGTTTTGGAACTCACATGTCTTTTCTCAACTAGACTTTTCTGTACTGTTTGGATTATTATTAAATATCCTTAGAAGCACACATTTTTAAAAAAGTGACAGGGTTAGGATACTGTGGTTATCCTTAACCCTACACAGAGTACACAAGGAAAGTTTAGAAAAATCTGATTTCCTCAAGATTTTAAGTCCTGAAACTCCAGATGGGCCTATCTGAGTTGTTCCACTGTATACCTCCTTTGTCACATTATTAAAACTACCTCAGCAAAGGCCAACTCTGCATGCAAGAAGTTGCGAAAAGTAAACAACCTCCTCGGGAGAAGCCTGATTCACAATGGTTTTCAAATGCCATCTGCTTCTTAACCTAGAAAAGTCTGAGTCTGGTATACAGCACCATAAGCAAAATAATTGATTAGCTTTAATAACCTGCTATTTCTCTTTGGTTTACTTTCTTGAAGCCTATATATATATATATATGAGTATGCTAGTTTCAGAAACAAACTTAAAAAAAGTCAAAACGGAACTTAGTTTTTAGAGAGTTGGAGACTTGTCCTTCGAGTTCTAAGGCTAAATACAACTATTAGCTCACACACTCTAATTTGATGTATACTAACATACAGACCTTAAGCCAGTTATTCCTCTAAAAAGTCCACAACTAATGTATAAATGCTCTAAGTTTGCCCCCAAAGATTTATTATTTAAGGACACAAAACATAACCATTAAGTTCTCCACCATATCAATTTTTTTTAGGACAAAAATAAAAGGGCAGCTGAGAAACACAACGATGTCGTGTTCTCAAGCTGCATCACAGTGAACAGGACAGCCAAGACGGCAATCAAGTTTGCAGTAGTGGGAGGAGGCTCTAGTCAAGGAAATAAACTTGTAAATACCTACACTATTTGAATGTTTAAGGGGTGGGACAGCACAGTGCACTCGTCTCTATCATACTCCACCTCTAAAAGGCCCGGGGGTGGTGAGTCAATGGCAAGCGCACTCCCTGTCCTTCACGAGGAGGAAAACACTGAAAGAGCACTGGGCAACTTTCGAAGTGCTCTGAAAATTTACTGCTGTACAGGTGGTTCTTTACCCCACCTCGTTCTTGAAATGACTCGTCTGTTTGTTGCTGAGGAGCTGTGGACCATGGCAGGAGTCAGTCCAGCAGAGACCGATTTAAGGGCTCAGGTCCCAAACCGGGCACACGCCTCCGGGTCCCTGGCAGAGAAGGGGGAAACCCAAAAAGGACATGGAACTCGCCAAGCGCTGGAAAGGCCCAGATGAGCCCAGGACGGATGGGAAGGCAGCCAACCATAATGGAAAGGCCACAGACTACCTAAAGCACAGCCCCTGCCCCGGAAGGGCCAAAACGACGCCGGGAAGACGAGCAGGGCCCGCCCAGGGTGGTCTCCCGGGAACGGGCCAGGGAGGGTCGCAGGGAAGGGACAGTTAGGCACGGAAGAAGGTGAGGCACCACCTCAGCACAGGGAAGAGCAGCGGCCATGTTGGGGGGTGGGGGGGGCGACGGGAACGCGGGCTCGACTTGGGGACCACGACCGAGCGCCCCCCGGCTCCCACCCTCCCGCACCCCGCCGTACTCACGCCTTGTCCACCAGCTCCCGCACTTTCCACATGTTCAACATGGCGCCGACCGCCTAGAGACCTCCCTGGCCCCGTTCCCTCCGCCGCCGCCGGACTCAGGAGGCCCCGCTCACCGCTGCCGCCTCCGAGCCAGGCCCGCTCCGGGCCACACCGCCTCCGCCGAACCAGGGGACGCGGCGCCGCTAGCGGAAATGGCGCGTGTGGTGCCGCGCGGGCCGCTGGGAAATTGAGTCCGCGGGAAACGGCCAGCCCCGGCGCGCAAAGCCTGACGGGAGTTGAAGTACTGCTACGCTAAGGGTTGGGTGTGTCCGGTCTCTCTCCTAGTAGCGAGGGTGCCGAGAGAAGGGCCTTGTCGGTGTGAAGAGCGGGAACAGCCCCTCTGCTCTTTCACACCACTGCGGCATCCAGCCGGTGGGGAACTTCCTGACCCGCAGCTGAGTGAGGCCTAGGAGGGAGAAAGGTCCATGTAAATGGCCGGTTAAAGCACAACCACAGGTGTGAGGCCTAGGAGGGAGAAAGGTCCATGTAAATGGCCGGTTAAAGCACTAACACAGTTGTGAGGCCTAGGAGGGAGAAAGGTCCATGTAAATGGCCGGTTAAAGCACAAACACAGGTGTAAAACTCATGCCTGACCAGAATGTGATTTTATACCCCACTTTTGCTGTGAGGAGCTCATTTAAGAGCAGCTTTCTGCGCTTACAACTCCTGTTGGCTGATTATAGTGCATGGAGCACAGTTTTGGATGGACTTTCCAGATGCCTTGTATGGACTGAGATGGGGATTTCTACTAGAAATGTCACACCCAAAGGCAGATTAAAGGGTTGAGTTGTGCAGAGTCCATTGGGACAGAGCACATGGAGGAATCTTGTCTCTGCTGATCAAGAAAGACCAAGTCAATTGACAAAAAGCCAAGAAACTATAACGTCCTATAAAGCTGCCTCAGGAGAGTATTAACTGTTTTAATGTACTTGTCAACAAGCACTGCAAGACCATCTTCAAATATTGAAGAGGAATCACAGCTCCCTGGATACACTGAAGTCAGCGGTGTTGTATTCAGGACTGCCGGTTTCATTACAAACATTTACTTTTGTTTGCTATCAACTTGTTTTCAATGTGAGTTTTGAATGATCGTGGGGAGATTTCCTTCTCAGGAGAAGTAGAACTCTCTTGCCTATTTCTTTGCAAGGCACAGGACATGAACCGAGTGCCAAGTCAGTAAGATACTCACAGAATCACAGAACATTAGGGATTGGAAGGGACTTTGAAAGATCATCTAGTCCAATCCCCCTGCCAGAACACGATCACCTAGACCAAGTCACACAGGAACATATCTAGGTGGGTTTTAAAGGCAACGTGTAGCTGTAAACCTGTTTGCCGTTTAATAGCTTAGTCAGAGCAAGCAAAAAAAGGTGTGAGAAAGACCAGTAGCAACTGCATTTACTGATCCAATAATAGTCACCTATTTTAAAAGCTGCTAGTTCTTTGAACTATTCAGGAAAGTGAAAGGGCTGATCACCTCCTCAGTTTCTGACATCTATTACATCATGGCTTTCACAGTTTCCATCTCCTGAATATCGCGGTGAAATCTATTTTAATATAGAGGAACATCCTGAAAGGATCATCAAATCCAGAACCCTCTCAGTAACCGCAGTAAGTATTAGATGTTCATGTAAAGAATATAAGCACTGGTGATTGGGGATGGATCAATTCCCAGATACATCTTTACCATTTTCAGTTTTCTGTGTCTTAGGGACTTGGTTCTGATTATTGGCGCTAAATCTTTCTGGTTAGCGGCACTGGATGGACATTTGTTTATGAATTTAACTGATTATTTTTTGAATCCTTTTTTATTAGCTTATCCAGCAGTGTGTGGCAATGAGATGTTACAACTGTTGTGTGAAAAAAATTAGTTCCTTTTGTATGTTTAAAACCTTCTGCAGAATAGAAATTGCTAGTTCAAGTGCTGTGAGAACTCCTGTGTAACAAGAAGTTACTCCTTTCCTTGTCAGTTGTGAATTTAGAAATTTGTCAATGTCCTACCACATTGTTTTCTCTACTGAACCCAGAACCTGCAGCACACTTAGTTTCCCCTCCGTACTTTTTCAATTCTACTGTATCATTTTTGAAACTGCAGGGCAAGAATGAGCACTACGTGCAGTAGCAAAACCACTGAATAGCATAGTGATGATTTCTGTCTGGGTTTTTTTCTCACTTCCCTTCATAAGCATTCTTAACATGGTTTGCCTTTTGACTGATGCTGAACAGTGAGATGATATTTTAATCTGGAGGGCAGTATCTGTGGTGGCTGGTTTTGGATGGGGCTTAACTCAGCACTGGTTTTGCTGCCCCCACAAATGTGGGATATATGTTGGCTTGTACCCTTCCATTATGGACTAGGAGGACGGAAATCCTTTGTTTCATATTGTGACACATGTCAAAGCAAGCTGGGTGAGAACTCTTGCTCTATGATATCTGTCTTTTTTATTTTCCTTTAAATAAACCGAGCACATTGCCTTCAGGAGTAGAAGATGAAGTTTATAGTACCTATTTAAAGAAAAAAAATAATATAAAGTATTATAACTGGAGCTTGCAGAAACACAGCTTTTCTAATTTGGTAGAAATGTTGTTTTTAAATTTGGCTTCAATCCACATTAGGTCAAAAATCAAATTCCTAAATCCATTTCTGATGAACTGCAAGTTGCCTGGATTCTGCTGTGGTGCAATTAAAGTGTTGTTTTTGTTAGTGCTGGTTTCCTTGAGCAGCTGCAAACAGCTCCCGTATTTCTGAGTGCTGGAACAGATCTGTCAACTAATGATGGGCTGCATGAGGCAGCTTGCAGAGCCTAGACTATTGCCAGACTGGAGGGGCACATACACCCATAGTCCAAACCACCCATGCATCCCTATTTTCCCACCAGGGATGACATTTGAACTGCAACAGTTAGGGGTCAATAAGCCACCAGGATCTGGTTCGTTCGTTTGTTTGTTTACAAATCTTTGTTTCCATGTGAAAAATATTAGGAGCCACTAGACATACACTTCCAAAAAAGAGAATAGTAAAGAGAGAGTATTTTAGATGCAGGCATAGGAGAATAACATTATATGCAGAAGAAAGGGAATGCAGATGGAATTTAAAAGCAGTTAAGATGAAGTTGCATACCTTTTTAAGCATTACTAGCTATGTCTGGATGTAGTAATGGGGCAAGGAGAGACAACTGGCATTTATTGTCAATTTTAAGGTATAGTAAAAAGCAGGTCTTTATGTGAGAGTGAATGCAACATGACTGACAGTAATTTTGCCATCCCCATTCTGTCAGGTGCTGATAAAGTGCATGAGCATATGTATAATTTCTGAATGATGTGAAGACACTTTCTGGTTCATAAGTAGTTCCTTTAAAAGAAAGATCTGATCAGTGTAGGTAGAGGGTAACACAGTTTCAAAGCCATGCAATATTCAGCATAACAGGCAGTAGTTGTAATATATATCATGTGGAGGAACTGTACTTTATTATAATTTGAGCCATCAATTACAGGAGAAGCAGTTAGAGAAATAGAACTAATTTGAACACTGCAATAGAGTTTGCACCTGGCTGTTCCAGAAGTTGATATGGGCCATTTGGTGTACAAAAAGTCTTGCACATTCTAAATGCCTGGAGAGCAATATTGTTGTTAATATTAACTGTATTAATGCACAGTAGAGAGACATCCAAGCCAGTGATTAATGTACAATTAAAATCTAGGGGGTAAAAGAGGAGTGTTAAGGCAAATGATGATGTGGCAGGAGAGGGAGGCCATGGCACCAACTACTGAGATAAACCTTTCATTTAAAGCAGTATTTGTTTTCATGATTTCATAAAGCTCCACTTTTTACCCACTTGCACAGCTGGAGCCTGAATTTCGTAAAGTCTGTTTGTTCTAAAAATTAATCAATAGGGCAGAAGTAACATTGAAATAATGTTCTCAGCTTGTAGGTTGGTTTAGCATCCCAAGCTGCCCTGAACAATTGCAGTTTCTCTAAATCCAAATCTGGTTTTCTGTAACACCCCCCCCCCCCAAACCATGCTACAAACAGAGGTCACTTAGTGGGCTCTTTCAGAAATATCCTGCTCTGCCATGGACTGGTTCTGCCTCTGGCAAAAACGACAAAATCTTCCCGTCGTTTCTATGGTTGTAAATCTGCCTATAAACCTTCCAGCACCCAGCACCTGAGTCTGTATCACACTCATACCACAAGGAGAGAAACTTGAGGGGCAGGCAGTAATTGTCAGTGAATACGCCCTGAAGTGTGGGGTGTGGGGAGAAAGAAAAGGAGACCTATGCTGTCTCTCCTAACACAGCCCTCTTTCAATCTACACTGAAGTCTTACACCTAACTACTAAAAGCATTTGCATGGCCAGGATCTGTCTGTCTCACTATAAAGGAAAGTAGGTAGCAAATGTCTTCGAAGTTCGATAAGAAATGGAAATGATCATGTTTTAAGCATTAGTGCCAAGGTAGTAACTGCCCGTGTTGCTCTTGTGGAAGACTAGGAGTGCCCAGGATGACTTTTCTTTGAAGCTGGGAGAACAGTTCTGCTACTCAGAGCTGCTTCTGCTAGAGTACCACCAGCAGTTTTCTGCAGGAAGTCCCTGCAGGGAGGCTGTACTGAATGTTCACACCAGTCTATATCCAGCCTTGGTGCTGCTTTATTTTCTAGCCTGCAGAAATGATGGTTGATTCCGTACTGTGGGCATACTGTGGATTTCGTCTTCCCAAAATCTTTACAAATGGTTGAACCATTTCACTTTGATGAGGCAGAGGTGATGAGTACTCAAAGTGAATTACAGGTTTATGCAAAATTCTTACAAGTTTCCTGCGAATAAATGACAGAATTGGAAAGACCTTATTGTTACTGCTCCTGAAAAAGTAATGCAGGCTGAGCTCAGCCTTTAAATGGAAAACATTTAAGGTCAAGATCTTCTTCTCAGGAGTCTCCATTGTCCAGTAAGCAGTAAATTCTGCTTTTCCTGTGCCTAGGGCATTCATAATGTTGGTCTTTGTAGTGGATTCCCTGATGTCTAGAAAAGGGTAAATTCCCCACTGCCGAAATATTGCCATTTAATTATCAAACCAATCAACTGTGAGACAAATGTCCCCAGGGAAACAGTCTTCATTAGTTCCACTTTTTGCAGAGTTACAGGGGGGTTTTTTTGGTTTCTCATTTTCTCCCACATTAGCAATTGTCAGTGTGTGAATGGTTCCAACTTAGCATGAAAATGTGGCTTTTGGGGATTGGGAACTAATGACTAATATTAGGTGATCTGAACTTTCTTTCATTGTGATGATGTGGCATTATCTGACACTTCCTGGGGAAGTTTAGCAACCATATTTTTTGAAATGCTCCTGCTGTTATAAATGTAAAATTTTGGGGAAACCTCTTTGAATTACATCCTGATGTCACAGCTATCTCGGTCGTGCCCTCAGACTTCGTTTAAGTGGCTGTGGTATTTTCTGAGGGAAATTTAGGAGATTATATTTGAGAAGTGATCCTCAGAGTAGAATTCTCTTCCTGCAGATGAATCACACATGATCTTTATTATTCTCACAAAAACTCATCTCCAGATTCCTCATGCTTTTGTTTTAGCTCCTATGTATTCTAAGAATATACAGCCTGAACTATAATATTATTTACTATTCTGCAGCTGGTTCAGTGAGTTCTTTTGTCCACTGACAACCATCCATCTCTCTCTAGCATTTAAATTCTACAGGAGGAGGAGGAGGATGAGAAAAGGACAGGCCACTGTCTGCTTTTTGTTACAGTCAGCTCTTGACAGGTTTGTCCTGTTTAGCAGTCTGGGTTTCAAGTTCCAAAATTCCTGTGACAGTGGCCAGAGTTAGAAAACTGGTAGCAGAACAGGGCTGAACCAGCAACACATGCCGGACCAGTGAGGTCAGAATTCTTGGGTATGGTTGCAGCTTGTAAGTGCTGCCTTTGGTTACGCTGTCAGCTTGACTGTAGTCCAAGTTACTTAGCTTTGTGCCAGATCCCAAGCAAGAAAAGTCTTGTTTGTCCCATTTCCTAAGGATACTAAGCTTGTGAGATCTTGCTGTGTGTATTTGTGTCTTCAGTCTCCTTGCAATTATTCCTGGGCTGATTTCAAACAAATGACATACAGGGGTGTCAGGCTTAAGGATATGAAGTTACACTTGGTGAAAATGCACAGCTGTATGGAGAGAGATACCATGAATGCCCCTGTAAGCACCTAGTGGGAGCGGAAAGGCTGTAGTAGATGTTCAGCTGGATGGCTAGCAATCCGCCCATGGAGAGCACTGTTACAGCATTCCTGCTTTGTTCTCACACAGGAGAATCCAAACACAAGACACAAAACTACAAGAAAAACAGATTTCCTTTACCACTCATTCAAGACCTTTTTTTCTCTCTGGTCTGGCTATTCTTATATACTTTAACTAGTATCATAAAATGTCTACATGTCCCACCAGATAAAGCCCTACTATAGCCTTCCATCAGCTATGATTAGTGTGAGGATAGTACTGTTGTCATGCTTCCTTCTTGGCACTGTAGATCACCCCCTAAGCAGGTGATAGAAATGGCTAATCAAAGTCATCTTCAAGTTGTTGTCCAGTGCAACTGCTGTTTGGCAAAACAGGAAAACATGGTCAGTGGAATCACTGCACGTTTTCATCTTAAAGATCATCCATACATGATTTAATGGATGGAAGCTAGCAAACAAAAATAAGAAGATGTGAAAACAGTATTTGAACAGCCAAAAATTTGTCTCATTTTTATTTGGCTGAAAATTAAAACTGCCATGGTAACACTTCACAGGATGGTCTTCAAACTGTTTTTTCAGAATGTTTAGTTGGACTTGGATTGAAACACAGAAGGAGACATTTTCACAGACTGACAGGCTGGGCCTCTCCACCCTGGAATTTTCCAGCCAGTTTTAGTCAGAGAAACTCTCTTTCTATCTCAAAGCAGAAGACAAAACTTTAAAATGTTGCATTTTTGGTTTTTTCCCCAACCACAGTTTTTAATTAGATCATATTCCAAAGAAAAGAAGAAAGTGCTGCTGGTTTTTCTACATTCAGATATTAAAAAACCCTATTTAATGAGTTTTGTTTCTCGTTATCTATTCACATAATAATTTTTGTGCATCAACAGGAAAACAGTGTGAATGCAAGTCCTTAATGAACAGACCCCACCTGAATAACTTCTGTTAGTGGGAGTAAATTGTGCTTTGGGGACTTTACTCCATGCTTCCCTTATCCTTCTTTTGTATTTTAGTTGCTTGCATCAAAGTGGTTGTTTTGGTTCATGATGTTTTACAAAAATGAGGTTTTAAAAAGCGGCTATTGACTGTTAGTAGTTTACAAAAACAAACAGACCATCCCCAGAGTAAAAGCTACTGAAGTTTTAAAGAATAGCAAAACTGATCTCTCAATAAACTTATGACATTTATTGTCAGGTTAAGAGGAATGTCAGATGAAAAAAAAAAATCAACTGCAAGTATTTCTTGTGCTGTTTAAAAGAACCAGATCTGATTGACTGGGAACTTAGTGGATGTATTGCGGCATTGAGTAACTTTATCCAAAGTTATTTATTGCAGCTTCATTCTCAGGATTATTTGGTACTGGTCACTATCAGGTAAAAGAGTGAATTAAGTAGATTGATCATCTCCAGTTCCAAATTTCTTCTGTGTGGCTCTCAACAGTTGATTCGGCATTGAGTTTACAGTGCCTGGGATCTTCAATTCTTAGATCTCAACAAAGAAGGTGAGAACTCCCATCCACTCTTTCTCTGATCTTGAGGCTTTGGAAATAAGATGATTCTCATTTCCAACTGCTTGTCTCTTCCTTGGGGAGTAATTGCCAGACAGATGTAAAATTTTGCCTTGCATGCAGTACCACCTAGTAAAGCAACTGTTACACAAGACAATAATGCAGTGGCCTGGTTAATTTTGTGCCAGTAGTTGTAGTCTTTCTTCATCTGCAAGAGTTTCAGTTCCTCTTTTTCTTCCCATTGGTTTGACTTTTACTGTCTCCTCTTGTGTTGTGAACTTCTTGCTCACCTTTGGATGAAGGCTGAGATGAAAGAGACAATATTATCAGCCCTTAAGCTTTGAGGTGCTTGTTCATTAGAGTCCATCAGTTTGGGAGCTGCCTGTTGGTTTGGAAGATGGGAACAGGAAAAGAGAGTATAAATGCTGCGAGCCTTGAAAAAAAAGCTTCTGCTGTTGGGCAGAGGAAAAAAAAAGCCACAACAAAAACAAAGATGTAAGAGCTCTGGAGAGGCAGGAGTTGTCAAAAAGCCTTGCCCATCAAACAGACTTCAGAGAACCATAGCAGATGAATTTTCAGTAGCAGCCAAATGTAAGAGTGTAGGAAGTTGACATGCTGTCCCTTGGAGAGCCAAGGTATTGACAAAAGACATGCAAACTTGAAAACTGTACATTTCTGGAAAAATCCATCCTGACAAGTGACTGCACTTAAGTTGCCAAATGGACTTCACCCATGGGATGAAACTCAATTATTGTTGCACATCCAATGAATCCATCCATGGAGAAAGCACATGGCCAATAGAAGGGAACCATTCAGTAATCAGATCTTTCAAAAACTATTTAGCTCTTTGCCGCTGAGTACCTGCTATAAGTGACATGTACTTCCCTGCAAACCTGCTTGGCTCCTTGACTTGCTGGTTAGAAGTGCTGAGCCATTCCAAGCTGATCTGGAGCACAAACACATCCTGCACAAGACATTGAAAAGTATTTTAAACAATCCTTTTGAGCAGACATCACACACTTCAGCTTTTTTAACTGCAGTTTGTATTTAGTACATATGAAGGAAGCTTTTGTGCTTGGTGGTATTTTTATGGTACTGGCAGTAGGAGCTATGTAATGCTAAAAGGATTGTGTTAAATGGTTTAGCCCAGAGTTCCAGTAAAGGGTCTGTTAAGTAAGAAGGCTGCAAGCTCTAAGTCATTAGGACGCTCTTACATTTTGAGTGAGGAAATGCCTAGTGTGCAGCTGCTGCTCATTTTATCTTTCCATACCAATATTTACTAGGTACCATCTCTCTTCCTTTGAGATTGCACTATCCTTTGCACAATCTGCACACTCTTGATATCAGCATGGACACAGTTGTGATCTTGAATAAAACCTTCTTAGTAAAGTATGTCTTTTGGGTAATTTTTATTTTCTGCTTCACAAATGAAAGCCAGCCCTGCTAATAGCATCTAAGCCATTTGCTTTAGGATGCACCTGCACATGTGTTTGTTTTGTAACAAAAACATCCTTGTGAAACTGAAATACTGGAACTGTTTGCAAAAGGCAACAGTGTCTGGCAACAGATGCTTTTAAGAACACAAACGGTAGGTACAAATGTTTCACAAGTTCACTGAGTTGCTACGGCCAAATTTCAAACCTTTGCTTGTACTCTTAGCCATCTAGTTCTCTGCTGTGTTTTCTCTAGAATATATTTAATTTCCATTTTTTCTTGACAATTCAGAATGCAGTTTCCCTGAAATATGTGAAATTTCAGTTCCAGCAGTGTGTACACACACATGTGTGGAGATGCTCACAGACATCTGCCCTCCACCCATCAATAAAAGGAAAAATGTCCTGGGGACTAAGCTGTATTTTTTAATTCTTGACTTCTTTTTTACTCCTATTGTTTCAACTAAGCTTTTTTCACAGTCTGTCTGCCTCTTTCTTTCTGTTCACAAGCTAGCAGTTTGGTCTTGGAACATTCTCTGGGCTGCCAAGCAACAAGCTTCTCCTTATTCAGATTTTCTGGGAAAAATGTAGCACGTGTGTTTACACTGTCACCCTGACATAAGTCTGAGCCCACTCTCAAGACCAGAGTTATCAGGCACTATCAAGTCAGGCAATAGTGATGAAGGATCAAACATCAACCATCAGGTTTGTGCTATCCCAGCTGCAAAGCTGAGAGCTGGAGAAAAGAGTTTTATTCATACGGTGCAAGTGGATATGAACAGGGTACTGGATTTAACTGCTTTCAGCAGTAGGTGCCCAGGATGTGTCTTCATTTATTGATATATTCAGAGCCAAAGGCTGTTTAACATTTCTAGCAATTACAGTAGCAATTTTATCTCAGCAAACTAAAAATTCCACATTCTTTGACAAATCTCTTTGGGGAACTGAAAACTCTGCCTTCAAACCCAGTATCACATTTTCATAAAAACATTCCGTATTTGCTTCTTATTTGTGACAGATCTTCACCATATTCAAAGCTTATCTGGCAAAGTTGTTTATCTAACATTCTTTTCAGCGTTTGTCTTCACAGACACAGTGACTCAGCACAACAAGAACATAGTATGCAAGTCTACCATTAAGCAAATATTTTTCATTGTTTGCAGAATCCCTAGAATTCAGCAGAGGAACTGACTGGTATTTGAGTCGAGAAACATCTGAATGTCATGTAAAGTTCAGTTAATTATTTTCTAAATAGTCACCAGCACTGGTCTAGCTTAGAGAAGGGTTCAACTGGTATTGTTGTGATCACATTGGAGCCCTTCAGAGGAAGAGAATGTTTGCTTTCACTTCAGCCTGCTTAGTTTCATGTTGGGCAAAGCCATTTCAGCAAAGGGTGCATTCTCAAAGACTTAGAAAAACTATGTGGTCTTTAAAAAATTGCACCATTGTGCTTCCACAGAATCAGCTTAGTCTGATTAGTACTTGCTGCATATTCCATGTGCCCTTCTGCCAGAGGTGCCAAACCAGCTCTGGCCACAGAAAAATGCAAGTGACCTGCTTCATTGTAATCTCCCATATCTCTGTTTGTGGCAGCATAAAATAAAAATGAAACACTTTAGAGTTCAAAGCCATAAGGCCTGAGCTTTCTGGCTCTGCTCCCTGACCTGTTCTAGCAGTGCTGCAGAGCTGGGCAGCTGATTATAAAAGAGTTGTTCTAGCAGCAATGAGTCAACACTAGTGAGCAGTCTCAGAACACACCCCAGCAGGTCAACTGCTCTGACGTCAGAGGTTCCAAAGGTAGCAAAGAATCAATTGATTTGCAGATCATAGTCCAAAGGTGCAAGGTAAGCTTGAAGGTCTGACTTTGTTCTATTACCAAAACCCTAAAAAGCAACCTAAGAAGCATGGGAGCACACACCTTTGCTCAGGTTTACAAAGGTATTTAAGAATACAAAGATGCACAGGCACCTAATAGGATTTATGTAAGTGCCTAAGGGAGTTTGGGTCCCAATTCCCATTGGCTGTCAATGGGAATTAGATGTGTAATCTACTTAAGCAATTTCAAAATCCCACTGGCTGCATCTTTCCATAGCTAAGTACCATTACAAGCCTTGGCCCTAATGAATAGAATTATTATTATACTTGGTTTCATTTCCTAAAATTCTGATTGTGGTATGAAGTTTCAGGGAATAACTGCTTGACTCCAAGCACAGACCAGTGCTGTGGAAATTATGTGTCAGCTAGCCCAAAGAGTTACCAGGGGGTTTGTGTACTGGTCATTTTGGCTTTGATGTGTGTCATGTAAAAAAAGGCAAGTAACTTGGTGAAGAGAAATTCTGCTCACTCACAGCAAAGTAATAAGAAAATCAAAAGTGTCCAGAGGCTGTGAGTAGTCAGTTGAAAGGGTTCCATGTTTCCTGCAAAGAGCAGTATTGGAATCTTTTCACCACTCCATGGACAGAATTAGGTCCTGTCTGCTGCTGCAGAGAACTCACTGCTTTGGGCAGTACAAAGACTCTTTGGTTCCCCTCTTTTGGTCAGGAAACCCAGACACAAGCTAAAGAGCAGAGTTTAACTAAACAACAGCCCAGTCCTTTCCCTTATTCTTGTTAGGCTTTAGGCTCGGGCTCAAACAATAGCAATCATTTTTCTATCTGTACAGCTTTGCAAAAGCTGTGAAAAGCTTGATTTCTCTATATTTCTACATGATGTAGTTTTCATTAAACCCAACTTGAACCCCTTGCAATTGTTTATCCATTTAGCTTTGTACGTTCAGAGTTGTCTTATGAGAGTCAGTTCAGCATATGAAAGGGGCTGAATGAGAATGGGGAGAGGAAGTATCTGGGATAGGTTTCTACATTGTCTGAAGCTGCAAGAAGGTACTAATTACTTAAAGGGTTTCTGCAAGTTTGTATGAACAAAGCAAGGTGCTCGAAATGCTTCTTGAGCTGGGTGGAATTTGGAAGTTATAACAATCAAAAATTCTTCTAAAATGTCACATGTGTCTGAGCAGGCTGAGTGAGATCCTTGCTCAGAGGCCCCTGCCCAGCAGCACACTATGTGTGTATAGCTAGTGGCTCTTGCATAGTGATTTAAATTGGCTGAAAAATTGGCCAAAGTCTTTAACTACATGGTTATGAATTTTTTGTCCTGTCTTACCATGTAGAGTGGGTAAAGAGGACAGCTAAGGACTGCTAAAAAGGGCAGTAAGTTCTTGTATGGGAAAGTGAGTCAGCACTTCAGAACATTTGACAATATTCTTACAAATGCAGCTTTTTCCTATGTCACTGTTGGCGTTTCATAGAGAGAGTGGTTATAACCAGCTGGTAAATCATTGTAGGCCAGCCTGACACTTGGAACACAAATTGCTGTTCTCCAGTGTCTCACGCCAGAGAGCATTTCCCAGAGCAGGATTTCTTGATCTCGTGGTCAGAACTCCTACCACTGCAGCATCCACACAAGCTCAGAGCCGAGTAACCAGTCTGCTGTGCAGGATGGTCTCACTTGAGGGTCAGTACAGTGTTTTGAATCAGAAAGAAAAGCGTATGTGCTGAATGTGTCTGTAATTCCCACTGACAGACTTCTAAGCAAAGAAAGAGCTATAGCAAACCAAATTCAGTTTTACTGTAGATTGTAAATGCCTGCTGAAATATTGCCTCAGTCAGAGCTTCTTCCCAGCACACCCATCACTGAGCAACAATGTGTGTCCTTTTGCAGAGAATGGAATTGCCCTGTCTCGCTCTTGAGAAACACACCAGCTGCACTTGAGAGGGTGGTGGGGTGAATGAACAGAACCCAGCTGGGTTTCCACTGGCTGTGGAGGAGTCACCCTTGCCAGAGGCAATAGCATTGAGGTGCAAGGGGGACACACCATTACAGGGAGGAGAGGAGATATGTTTATACAGAAGTCAACTGTTCTGCAAGACTGACAGACAGCTGCTGCTGCTTCTTTTTTTTAATTATCTTTTTTCATATGTCTATTTGATGCTAATGAACTAAGGGGTATTAGGACTAACTGCTTCCTGCCACAGAGTACACACATATTGTGCAAGAATCCTTTCAGCTCAGCCTTGCTGACACGCTTGGTTCTGACCTCAGACATCTCAAGCTTTTCCAGTCCTAAGTGTCCCTGTTAGTGAAAAGGCTTGTGCCAGTGAAACTGTGCCAAAATACCTGAGGAGCTGGGGCAGACTGGAAAGACTGGGTTCCTCTTCCTGTGATCTCAGGCAGGGGGTTGAGTCGCACCACAACTCTGGGATGTTTGTCTCCAGTAGAGGGAAAAGAGGCATCAGGTGGGATATAAGGGTTTATTTTGAGTGGAACGAGTGAACACACTAACTGCCAGCAGGCAAATGGCTCGGTTTCTTTATTTCCAGTGGAAAATATTTCAATTACAATTTGGGTTTTTTTTCTTTTCATCAACATTTTTCTTAGATCCTTTTTAATTTTCTAAATAAAAGAAAATAATCCTTGGCATAATAGTGGGTGAATAGTGCCATGAAAAAGCCAGTTCCCACTAAATACCCTCTGCTCCTTCCGTAGACATTTTCCAACAAAAGGCTCTGGAATTTCAGCTGTCCCTGTGTGTGCTCCAGATGAGTTTTACTTAGGGTGGCTCAGGTTCCTTCCAGTTTCTTCATGGTTTTTTATTACTGTTACTCAGATTCGGCATCCCTTGAAGAGAACAGACGTCTTCCGGGTAATTCCACCAAGACTGAGCTGTAATTGCACCATGGAGGAGGCCCAGGTTCTAGTTTCTCCTCATCTCTTCCCCTCCTGATAATAATCACAGATAATAATTTTCATTGTATCTGGCTTTTGCCTGTCTTGACTGGCAATCTACACAGCTAATCCTCCTGCCTCACTAGGGGTTTATAACCTTCTCTCTGAATATATCTCTCAAGCTTCAGATGGGATATTTCCTAAATTATTTTGCTTTTTTTCTTTTCACCACTTCCTCCCTCTCTTAATTAGTAAGAAAATGTTAGCTGACAGTTGGGAAAACCTGTCCATACAGTATTATTTCTCTGTGGTTTATCTGTTCTGAGTTTCTCTTAATAATTTTATTTGGCAAATGTCCTTGAAAAAACATTTTATTTGTCTATCTAGTCCAAGGGCAGCACCTGTGTCTGTGAATGTGGGCTCATACATTGTGTGTAGTTAGGAGTATCGTGGTGAAACTGCCCATCACAACTGCAAATACATTAGTTACTGTATATGGGGGGAAAATCTGACATTCAGTTGACACAGTCATTATTTTATAAAACTGTTTACCTGTAGCTGTAAAGAGGAGTTATCCAGATATCTGAAAGGAACCACTGCTGGAGAGGCTGAGAGAGAGTTTAATACCATTCCTTGTTTATGCTGTTTGAGGGTTCTGCTTTGGCTTTGATCTGTGTGTGGGCATCTGTATTTATCAGCTTTCCTCACCATCTCTTGATCATGTTAGCTCTCTTAAATCACTTCAATAACTTTAATGCTTTTTACACAAATTGCTCTGAGAGAGCTGTTAGTTCTGTTGGGAGAAGAGAGCACTGAGACTGGAAGTTGTACCAGGCCTGATGCCCGCTCCCCACCCCTTGTTGCATGTTCAGTAGTTCTTAACTTCTGGAGCAATTCCCAGCAGCTGAAGGGCTGTGTGACATGAGGGAGACTTCCCTAAACTTGAGCTGAAGGGGCCTGGGATTGATTTGAAATTCTATTTTGGACTAGCTGGATTTAGCTAGTCAAAGTTTACACAGCTGTGGACAAATCCAGCTGTGCTGGGAGATGATGTTGCTGTTCCCAGGAGATCATCATCATTATCTAGCTTGCCAAAGGTTACTGCCCTAGCCATTCTGCCAATGAAACATCCACCCCATGGGTGATCCTGAATTCAGGCAATACCAGGTGGATGAACTGATCCAAGTGATCCACGTGCCGAGTACAGGGGCACAATCACCTTCCTACTCCTACTGGTCACGTCGTTTCTGATACAGGCCAGGATGCCATTGGCCTTCTTGGCCACCTGGGCACACTGCTGGCTCATGTTCAGCAGACTGTCGATCAACATTTTTCTAAAACTTCCCCTGTAATTTTTAAGGCTACTGGGACTTCCAAAATAAAAGAACTTTAACCTTTTAGAAATCTGAGCTTTGACTCTCTGAACAATGGAATTTTCAGGAAATTACAGAGCAATGGTACTGACACCAATTATTTTCACAAAAACCAGTGTAAACTTTGGGAAATAAAAGGGGAGAAAATAGTATGAGGAAAGATTTTTCCAGTTATGGCTGATCACCAATACATTAATTGTTTATGATTTATACATTTGTTCCAATGTCCAAACAGTGTCCAAAGCATCCAAAAATCACGTAATTACAGAATGTGTTTGGTTGGAAGAAACCTTCAAATTCGTCTAGTCCAACCTTCAATCCAACACACCAAGCTCACAAATACATCATGTCCCTAAGTACCAGGTCCACACACCGTTTAAACACCTCCAAAGATGGTGGCTCAGAATCATAGAATTATCGAGGATGGAAAAGATCATCAAGCCCAGCCTGTGACTAGTATCACCACAATCATGGAATCATAGAATCATTATGGCTGGAAAGGACCACCAGGATCATCAAGTCCAGCCCTTATCCCAACATCTCCATAATCCCTAGATCATGGCCTCAAGTGCTCTAGCTACTCATTTTTTAAAAGCCTCCAGGGATGGCAACTCCACCACCTCCCTGGGCAGCCTGTTTCAGTGCCCAACCACTTTCTCGGCAAAGAACTTCTTCATAAGATCGAATCTAAACCTCCACTGATGCAACTTGAGACCATTGCTGCACCCTCAGCAAGTCTGCAGATGATACCAAGCTAAGCGGAGCAGTTGATAAGCCTGAGGGATGGGATGCCGTCTAGGAGGACCTGGATATACTGGAGAGATGGGCCCAAATGAACCATTTAAGGTTCAACAAGGCCAAGTGCAGAGTCCTGTACCTGGGCCGGGGTAACTGGCATCATCAGTACTGACTGGGAGGGGATCTACTGGAGAGCAGTCACGTGGAAAGGGACTTGGGGGTGCTGGTGGGTGAAAAACTGGCCATGAACCACCAGTGTGCAATTGTAGCCCAGAAGGCCAATCACATTCTGGGCTGCATCAAAAGAACTGTGGCCAGCAGATCGAGAGAGGTGATTCTGTCCCTCTGCTCTGCCCTGGTGAGACCTCACTTGGACTATTGTGTTCCACTTCTGGAGCCTCCAGCATAAGAAGGATGCAAACATACTGGAGCATATCCAGAGGAGGGCCACTAAAATGACAAGAGGAATGGAGCATCCCTCATATGAAGACAGGCTGAGAGAGTTGGGGCTGTTCAGCCTGGAGAAGAGAAGGCTATGAGGCAAACTTCTTTTCACCTTCCATTACCTGAAGGGGCCCTACATGAAGGCAGGGGAAGGTCTTTTCAAAAGATTTGTATGGATAGGGCAAGGAACAATGGGCTCAAGCTGGGAAAGGAGAGATTTAGTCTGGATATTAGAAAAAAAGGTCTTCAATGTGATTGCTGGAATGGGCTGCTTGGGGACATGGTGAGAGCCCCATCTCTGGAGCAATTTATCGTCAGGCTTGATGAGGCTTTGAGCAACCTGACCTAGGTAGAGCTGTCCCTGTGTAGGGAGGTTGGTCTAGATGACCACTAGGGTCCCTTCCAGCCTAGAACATTCTATGTTTTGTGATTCTGTGATTTCCCCTCATCCTATCATTAGTAATTTGGGAGAAGAGACCAGCACCAGCATCACTACAATCTCATTTTAAGTACTTGCAGAGAGCAATAAGGCCTCCTCTCAGCCTCTTCTTCTCTAGACTAAATAACCCCAGTACCCTCAGATGCTCTTCATAAGGCCTGTTTTCCAGCCCTCTCGCTAGCCTCATTGCCCTTCTCTGGTCCCACTTCAGCATCTTAATGTCCTTCTAACACTGTAGTGCCCAAAACTGGACCCAATACTTAAGATGTGGTCTCACGAGTGCAGAGTACAGGGGCACAGTTACCTCCATACTCCTGCAGGTTCCCCTGTTCCTGATCCAGGTCCAGGATGCTGCTGGCCTTCTTGGCTACCTGGGCACACTGGATAAGACTGTTTAATTACCTAGATTATACACTGTTATACTTTCTTGAACAGAGAATTTATTGCTTGTATTGAATAGAGGAATATTGGTTGTTTTCTTATTGTAAATTACTTTTGGACCTAATTTTTTCAAGTTTAGGATGAAAAGTTATTTAAAAACTGAGATTAAGAATTCATTGTGAAATAACCATCATGAGAAAAAGCCAGTGTGTTGTGTCACATACTCACTTTTCTTCAGTTGCAGTTTCTAAGGAAGCACTGGGACCTCTAGGCAGCACATTCGATTTATCAATGTTACAAGCTGGATTTCAGTGATTTTGTACAGCAAGACATAAAACATAGTTAACTTCTCTTCATGCCATCATTCCACTACAAGTAATTCCAGTAAGAAGTGAAGTTTCCTGCGTATCTTTTTATGAGATTAAGCTCCTGATTGTAAGGCATGTCATTATGGAAGGATCTGCTCTCTGTTCTCAAGCAACCAAATCCGCCAGCACTGGAAACTCAATTATATCATGTATTAATATTTCATAAATTAAATGTAATAAGATATACTTGAGTGAACAGTCACTAAATTAAAATTTGATTTATAATTAAAAACTTCAATCATTTCAAGAATGTTAACACAACCCACATTTTATATTTGCTACTCTAGTCTCTCCAGAAATTGTAGCACAACTTCTCAGGCAGTAGTAGTATATAGATCTACGTGGAAGACAATGTCTGTGGCCATGCAGAGCATTCAGGGTGCATCAGCAATGGCATTATTATCTATTACTTTAATGTTATAAACACTGCACTAAAAAACTACAAATATACACAGCTTGACTTTTCAAATTTGAAGAAATCTCAAATTTTAGATAGGTCTGTCTTCTGGTGGCTGTGCATTGTCATCGAGGAGAGAGGCAGGGCAAACATGGGAGGAAAAACACATAAATTTAGAGAAAAAGATAAACATCTTGTAATAGCCTCTCTGTAATTATTCTTTATGTCACAGTGGGACTGACTGAAGGCATTATGATTACATTAGACGACTTTCCACAGACATAAAGAGTAGAAAAGTGGGATTATTTTGAAGTATTAACCATTATTTCTGTTACACAGCTGATAATATCAATACATTGGTCTGATGTATTTATATAGTCTTCATTTGCTATGGTTATGCTGTTGAAATTCAGAGGAGATTGTAACATTTATGAACAGATTATCCATAGTACTGCAAAGAAGTACTCTCCCTCTCTATCAGTACTGCTTTAAGAGCCAGGCATTTATAGGAGGAGTCTGATATGTTTGATTAAGCATTAAGATTTCCAGAGAAAAGTTGAAGAGTAGCCATTTATCAAAGTGATTGATTGGATCAAAGCTCACAACGCCTTGTCTACATGCTTTCACACAGATTAATATAAATTTTATCAAGAAGCAATCATCTACAATCTTAGATCCAGCACTTCTTCACCAACAAGATGCCTAAACAGAAGGTGCTTCTGTAAGATGCAATTCATTGCATTCTGCCTGAGGGACTGGTGATAGTAAATACTAGCACAATGTAAAAACTGGAAGATTTTTCTATTAGCATTAACAAACTCAAGTAGTTTACAAAATATTAATAAACTTTTAATCCAACAACTGCTTACAGAGTACAATAGCTGTGAGGACTGAAGTCCTAAGTTTTTTTCCTATTTGCTTATGGCTTTGAGGTCACTGAGAGAAAGAAATCACATATACTCTCCATTCAAAAATATCCATGTCAGCACCTTCTTAAGCCAGAGTTCTGCCTCTTAGTTCTGTGAGAATCAGACAGGTTCCTGTTGAATGGTTTTACTACCTAGCTCCTTGAAAAAGTGTCTCCTAACAACTATTCAGTTGCTCATCCATAATAATTTAATCTTCTTTGTGACATAATTGGAGAGCTGTGGGCTGTAGTAGCAGTAGAGGACCCCAAGCCTTCAAGTGTATGACAGAGGTGCAAGTCCCAAATGCTTATTTATATAAAAGCACTGAAGTCTGATGAAGCAAGTTGTGTTTCAGAATATGCACTACCCCAGTAAAGCATTACCATAGTAATGCAGATCCTGAAGTAGCAGCTGTTTGGGTGGCTTAAGTGCAGAAGGGCAGTAGAAACATGTGAGAGCTGTCTGGTAGATATGGTTGTCTGAGTCCTCAACGTGCTACACATCAGCCACAGATGGCATATCACATACACCGTTGTTTCTAAACTAGGACAACAGCACTATTTCTCCATTATATTACAATCAAAGTTCAAGATAAACTTCTTGGGTAAAAATGGAGTCAAGGTAATCCCATGCACTAATACCAATTGAGAGGAGAAAGGCTTGAGGATAGCCCTGAGGAGAAGGGCTTGGGGATGGTGGTGGACCAGAAGTTGAACAGGAGCCATCATTGTGCGCTTGCAGCCCAGAAAGCCAGTCGTGTCCTGGGCTGGATCAAAAGAAGCAGTGATAGTCAGTCAAGGGAGGTGATTCTTTCCCTCTACTCGGAATACAGAAAATAAAGGGAAATCTTTAAATAAGACGATGTTCTTCAGTGAAGAATCTTTAATTAGTTTGGTGTTGTAGGAAATGAAATATTTCTAACCTTTGAGAGCTGGAAAGCACAAGGGAAAACGTTGGTATTTAAATTAATACTATTAGGCTCATTTAAAAAATACTAGTAGGCCAATTAAAGTGAAATTCAACCTAGTGAACCAGAGCACATGTTTCTAAAATCCAAATGCCTACAAACACGGCATTTTTTATGTTAAAAGTATATATATATTTATTTCAAAAGGGCGTACCTGTTTAATTTTTTTTATTTCTAGACTATTCGTTCGAGTTCAAACCACTGGCAATGAAATTATAAACAACCTATCCTTTTATCATCTTTATCATATATTTTTGCATTACAAAATAGTGATCTTTCCAAATACAAAGGCTTAGTCTGCACTTAGGAATCAATTGGTTTCTTCCTGCCATGCATTCATTAGTCAAATATTCCGCAAGTCATGTCAGTCCCAACAAAAATGCAACACATTTAATACTTAACATTTCAAAGCAGTGCATCCATTTGTCTCCCCACATCTCAAGTTTTTCAAACTACCACACTGCGAAATTTATTCATTTTCTTTCAGCTTCTCATACCATTACCTTTTGGGTAGTTGAATGTTATCAGAAATTTAAACATGACACAGTTTTGTGTTTCTTATCTGGCAGTCCTATTGCAGCTGACAAAATGTGAATTTGAAGACATTTCCCCCATAGCTCACGAAGTAAAACCGAAGTGAGCCTGAAATGACTAAATTCTTCCACTGATATTGCTCAAAGGGAGCTGATTTGTGTTGCAGTTATTGTGGTATCCAGACCAAAAAAAGAAAAAGTAAAAGCAATTTCAGAAGCGAATTCTCTAATGATGCACTCGAAGTATGTACAGAGCAACAAACTTTGGACAATGGTGAATTGCACTTTTATCTATCCTTTCTGAAATTCTCTGAAGAAAAAAACCTCTGAGATACTATTAGGGCATCTTTTTATTATGAGTTTTATTCTCTGAAGTTTTATGTGTGAATCTAAGGTCAGTGAAACAACTGATTCTCTTTGAAGAAGAAAGGCCTCAAGACATTTGAACTTTTTAAACCTAAACTTCAAATATCTCTGCAGAAAACACACCAGTTAAACCTACGGAGTCTACTCAGCTTTTAAAGCATAATATCATATTATCAAGTGCCATATGATTCACGACACATCAGTTACCTTTTCACAATTCCTAAGTATGGAAAAATACGACCAAGGATATAAAACATCACTGCAAAATACTCCCATTGTTTTTAACCAGTTACCATTACCACCAAGCAACAAAAGACAGTCAAAGTGTAGCCCTGTACCTAATTACTGGCGAGGTCCTTCCTTGTCAGCAGCTGTATATCCACGGTCATTCACCTGAGCCCAGAGCCAGGAATGGGGTATGTAATATTCATCTTCCTGCTGTTTGCAGACAACCATACTGTTGAGTGTGGTAAAGAGGAGGCAGCAGTTACACCTGACTGAGCTAAACAAAGAGGTCAAAGAGCACACCATGCAGTAGAATTTAGATTAAAAAAGCCACATTGAAACACGCATGTGCTTTCCCCACAGTCTTCCAATTGCAACCTCTATTTTCAGTCCAGTTTTCATACTTTTAATAGCTTCTTTTTTCACTGGAGGCTGTTTTGGTTTCCAGAATGACACATGCCATCCCCCAGGCCTAAATCACACTAGTTTGGCTGACGCGCCTATCACCACTCTTTCCTATAACCACCTTTTCCTGTAACCGACCATTTTTGAGTCAGGAACATGGAGTAAGGCTCATAAAAAGGGCAAGTTTTCATGAAAGCCAGGCGTCTTTAAAGGATGCAGGAAAAAGGCACAAGAACAATTTTTGAGAGAAAGAATGGGATCTTCCTAAACTTCAAAAGGGGAGTAAGTCTTTAATCTTAAGATCTCAAAAAATTATATAGAGCTCTCAATTGTTGGTGAACTAGCAAAGCATCGTTTTGATAACACGTAGTAACAGTTTGTTAACGTGCACAACTAAGAAAGTTCAAGTTATTTATCCAATAGCTCCTAGAGAGCCAAGAATCAGGGCACAGAAACTCTGATTTCTAGTCTCCTGATCTAACTCTGAGACGCGGCATTACACATGCCTGATACCTGCTTGTCCTGAGCCACCAAGTACTCTATTAAATGTTATTTCTTCTAGTTTATCCAGATAAACAAGACCAATACAACAAACATCTACAACAAATTATGTTTCTTGTAGTTATTCCTTTCTAAAATGCTATGAGCTCTCCTCCCATAAAAATAATGAGATGAAAAAGAAAATATAAACAAAAATAGCTATATAAATAGCAGCAATGCAAATGTATGAGGTAAAAAACCAAAAGCAACCACAAAAATGAAAAAAACCCAACCCAATATACAGGATTCATCAATGCACATATCTGTTACTCACCATAGAATCAACCTTCTGTAGGTTCTTTTGAAACTACTGCCAGTTAAGATGGCTTTTTCATGGTAGTTATAGTTCACTGTTTCACCTACCTCTACTACTGACAACTGTCAAACTGAGAAGGTAAGACCCAGGTTTTTACTGCCTCTACTGCTCCTTAAAAACAGTTTAGAATAAGGAAGGCAAACTGAGGTTAGTTTAAGTACACAGGGAAGAAGGCAGCAAAGTTTTTGCTGTTTTTCCTGTGTGTCCTTAATTCTAGCTCTTCTGATCCAGCTTGTGATAACAGGGTACTTTAATGCCCATGCCTGACCTTGCCCTGTTCCCCAATAATCTTCTGCTTCTCTGAAATACAGAGCAGCTCAAAGCAAAAAAACCCTAGCTAGCGCACAGAGCTGAAAAGTGCACGTTTTCAACCAGCTAGTAATCATTTCTGCCAGCGTGTGCAGCTTCCTATTTTCCTGAGAGTATATTAAAAAAAAAAATCCTTGCACTTTGTTCCTTGCTTTTCAAAAATATCTCTGTGAGGGTGTAGCTGAACAATGAGGAAAATAAACGTGATAGAAACATAAAGTTTCTACCTACCCAAAGTCAAGCTGTCACCTCGGCTCAGGATACTGACATTCAGTGTCACATTCAGCTAAAGGCAGAATGAGTGAGACTGTTACCTAATTATCAGTGGAACTCTTTCATCCCAGACCTGGGGACTACTTCTATTCTTCTCCTGAAAATTACGTTTTCACTCTTTCCAGACTTTTGCCTAAACAAATCTTTCTTAGTCACTTACTGATTTTTTTTAATCTACTATACTTCAGGTATTTGCAGCTTCTTCATTCTTTTCTGCATTAATTCCCAACTTACTAAGTAAGATTTTAAATCCTAACACTGTAACTTTTATTAATAAAATCAAGGACTAGAAGTGGCCCTGTTTGAGGTTCAGAATATCTGGTGATTCCATTTCAAAATGATTACTGGCAACGAAGTCTACTTGAGTGAAGTTAGCTAAACTAACAGGTTGGCTTCTCTACAGAGAGCTAGACCTGGAACAAGATACGTTCAGGAAACTCCTTGGACTGGGCAAATCTTCCTCAGCTTTAATGAGTTCTTCAGAGAAAAAAATACTGAATTCACAGCGAAAATTATTGGACTCCTTGTCACTGATTTCTAATAGAAATTTTATCAAATCTCAGTAGATTATTAAAACCTAAAATTTATTCTTTTTCTTGTTAGCATGCTGTAGGAGCTTGCTGAATGCCAAAGATAAAATGCAAGATCAGAGCTGTAAGAAATCTACCAGCTCTGGAAGGTCGTCAAAAGGGGGACCTGTTGGAGTGCTTTCATCTAGACAGCTAAGACCTGACATTCTTGTCAGTGCAATATCTAATATTATAAACAGAAGGAAATCCTGGGCTATAAAATCTATTTGCAGTGCTTTATTTGTTACACATGTTACCAGCTCTCACAAATGGAACAACCTGAACTCTGGTCTTGGCATGAAAACTAATGTTGGAACTCATTAAATCAGCCTGAAAAATGTAGCAGGTGAGTTTGCCTGCTAGACTATCTGAATTTGGTGCCATCATCTTTCTCAGAATAAAGTGTTAATGGTTCCTCTTATGAACTTCTAGCATATGACACTTGGACAATCTGTTTCCTCAAGAATTCAAGACAATAATTTCAGATACGTAAAAAGGAATAAAACTTAAACAGCAATGTTAACATGTTTCCTATTCCGTCACTTGCTCACTGATTTTTACACAGTTTTAAGGAGTCTTAAGTAAGTAAAATAACAGTCTAAACATATATGACAATCTTTGGAGGAAAGCCTCAGTGAGACTTCACTTAGTAAAAATCTGGCTCAGTGGGGGACTGATGACACACCCCACTACAAATAACAAAGCATCTCCATGCTAAGAATGAAAACTATGTTATACATGTATGTGCGTATGTACATATAGACACACAGAACCAAAACAAGCTACTGTATTGCATACAGGTGTATATAAACAGATATATGCACACACATACAAGTTTAAAGCAGAATAAAATAGCAACATGTTAATATATTACTGTTTTAGGTCAATAGAAAGTCACTGCTTGGTTAGTGAAAGACTTGCGTAAGCGCATTACTGTCCCAGACGTTTGCTTAAAACACAGTGTATAATAGAATCATAGAAAAAATCATCAGATGGTTTGGGGTGGAAGGGAACTTAAAGATCATCCAGTTCCAATCTCTTTGCCATGGGATCTTTGCACATGGGACAGCTTCCACAAGATCAGGTTGCTCCAAGTCCCATCCAGTCTGATCCTTGAGCCCTTCCAAGGGAGCATCCACCACATTTCTGGGTTACATGTTGCAGTGTGTCACCGTAAAGGATTTGTTCCTAAAATTGAATCTAAATCTACACTCTCAGTTTAAAGGCATTACCCCTCATCCTGTCAATACACTCCCCAATAAACAGTCCTTCCCCATCATTGTGGAAGGCCACAATAAGGTATACCAGTAGCTTCTGTTCTCCAGGCTGAACAACCCAAACTTTATCAGGCTATCATCACAGAGAAGGTGATCCTCAAGGAATGGAAACAAAATACTTGTGTAATACAATTAGCCTCTATGACATTTTAGAGTCTAGAACATGACTATAAAAGTAAAGATAAAAAATTAACAGAAAGTCCTTCCTGTTGGAGTTTAGATCTCATATAGTGTGCAGAAACTACACTGGTTACTACAAGGTTTTTTCTTCCTGAAACCGAGCAATTGTAAATCACCCATATTAACACCCTGAAATGAATTCAATTTTTGAACATATTTATTTACCTACTTAAAGTGGATAGTCTTGAAGATTAGAACAGATCAGGACACTTATAAAGAGACAATTTGAAACATATCTTTGGACATTTACTTATAGAATAATTTCTTAAAAAAGTGTTTATATATTTAAACTTCTTCACTCTATTTACATACCACACTCACAGACTGGAAATTCTGCAAAACCTTTTAGATGTAATAAATCACGCTTTCCTTTCCAGCATTTATTTCTTTCTCTCTTTGGCATAATGTGAAAACCATTGTATACAGCAATTTAGTAAGAACAACCACCATATTAAAAAACCTGCTATCTGAGCTTCCATTTATGAGCTGGCTCCACATTATAGATTGAACTCACCCCTGAGCCATGGCTGAAAGACCAGGATTGTTGAAACTGCCTGCCCCAGACACTTCTCCAATGGTAAATACACACCAAATGTGCTTTAATCATGACTTACTGATGATCATTATGTAACACTCGACTTCTGTGAACTTAAGAACAGAACTTTTACCTTGGCATGCTTGCGTTCACTATGCTGCTGTTGAAAACCACACTAAAATTCAAGACAGCATACACTAATATACAGGAAAGGAAGAACATAAAAGATCTTTCCTTAGGCTGAATTGCATCTGTTTGAACCTGCAGAGAACTAGCCTACTTCCTACCCGTTCTCTATTCCGTTACGTATGTGTGCGTGTGTATATGTACGTATGTGTGTAAGTAGGTATGTATATGTGCTATGGTTTGGCTCCATTGATGATAAATTGCATGGATGCAAACGTTAACTCACTAGGTTCTGTAGATAACTCCAGCAGAAAGACAGAAATTTTTTTAAAGCACAGCAATAATTTTATGCTTACAGAAAGTTTTTTTGCACTGTAGGAATAACTAAAAGTATAAATTACAGTTTTGTTTTATGTCAGTTACTCAACAGTTGCTCAGTTTATGAGTTTTCTGGGTAAACAGCTTTATGAGTATGTCATCCTTGGATTATCTGGAGAGGAAGACAAGATTTCACTATTCTTCAGAAACTAGCTATGAAGAGTCATACTATAATGAGTACTTACCTATTCCCATTTGAATCTGTTCTTTCTAACAATTCCTAAATCTCCTATTATACCACCTTTTCTATATGAACACAAACCAAACCTGAAACTATCTGTTCATATTCTCATTATCTGGTTTCTTTTATAACACAGTCAGTCTCCTGACAGCCTAGATGAAAGAAATGACAGGCTACAGTCCCCTCAATTATTGCCCACATGCCTGTTATCAACTCTGAGGTGTCTCACAGGAAAACAAGTTGTGGAAACATCCAGAAAACCCCTTAGATATTACTCCAGGCTAAAAAGGGAATTCTTTAAGTAAAATGCCTTTTACATACAAGGAAGGTCTTGAGATTTTAGCAAAAAATAAAAGTAGGCAATCGTACATTTATTCTGTATAATTTTTCTGTATAATTGATGGTGTTAAAGAAAGAACATAACTTTTGACAGAAAAGCAGAAAACATAAATGCAAGGAACAGAAAAAATGTTTTGCTCCCATGTTTGATCATGAGGAAGTATTTGTCACAGCAGCACTTCCTATTTGGTCATGGAGAACACAATCGTTTTTATTCCCATTTGTCTTTGAAGTCCAGATGAGAAAACACCTAAGAACACGAAAAACTATTTTGGGGATTTGTATGAGTTAAAACAAGGTAATTTTCCCAAAAAAATAGAACCAGAAATGAAACTTCCTGTTGAAGGAACCAAGGGTCAGAGTTGCTATGGTGTCTTGACAAATTAAAGCTATGAGGAAGGAGTGGAAAATGGAAACATCGCCCAGGACTGTCAGTCAAAGTTCTGGTAACAGGGAGGCACAGTCAGGCTGCCTTTGCCCAACCACATGCAGGGTCTAAAATCTCACCATTCTGCATCTGCCCAGCTGCAAAAGCTATGCTCCTAACCCATGTGAGGAAAGTTACGTCGCGTTATTCATGCATTTCCTCCCCAAGCAAGCAATTTCTAAGTGCCGTAACATACTATTCTTTTTATTTTGTTTTAGTTGTCTATCCAGATGGGTTTACAGTGAAGACTTTGATTCTCTAATGCATTCACACACAATTAAAACTAAAGCCAAAACAGCAGTATTCTTGGGTGTATGAATTGTGTGACTTCAGATGTTTGAGCAGGATGTACATTTTCAAGGCACCGATAGGACTTTAGAGGATGTAGCACAAAGATTAAGCAAACAACTTGTCAGAACTCATACAGAATGTCTCTGGCAGAGCCAAACCCAAGCCAATCAGGTTACCAGCCAGTACCTTAAATATAATATGAAAGGGAACTTTCAAAAGTCTTATGATTGGCATTTATAGTTGCATTTTAAAAAAATTCCAATTATTATTTATAAATGGAGATCACCAGTGCCAGCTTTCTTGATACTCAAATTCAAATAGAACTTTTCAGGGAAAAGAAAGACAGAAAATCAAAGCAGTCATCTGCTTATAGATGCAATCTATCTACTTGTTAAAACAACAAAAAAAAGTGTTCTAAATATAACACTGTTTTGAAAATAGCCCCAAATGTTGCAAACTTTGTAACATGACACACACAACACAACACTATTTTTAAGGTTAAAATCTAAAAATAACACTTAACAACTACACAGTATTTTCTGTTTACTGATATCAAAAGGGAAGTAATTATATCTCTAATTCAGAATAATGAAATTACTAGTCCAAAACCCACCAGAAGGTCAGTGGAAGACAATACAATGTACTGTGCAATAAACCAGAGACATCTCCATATAAAAATAGGGGGAAATATTGTTCTGATGGACAAGCCCCAATTATCTGAATGGGAAAAATCTACTTTTATGTCAAATCTCTACTGGTTTTTTCCTTCTTTCTTGAAATGCCCTAAGACTTACTGCAAATTGAAATAACTTTTGATTTGCTTCTGTCAGAAGACAAAAGTGCAGAAATTGTTAGAGTAAAAATAAAAAGAAGCTAATATATTAGCTAATACATGTTAATACACTGACTACTAAAAAAGATTATTAAACTCTAAGGAAGAAACTTGTCAACACTTGAAGACTACTTGATTGTTATATCACAGTACTTACCTGAGTACTCAGACTCCTTAGTCTGCTTTCTATATAGCTTCACTTGCGCTTTTCCAAAAGCAATAGTCATGATAGACTATTTGAGGTTCCCTGCATTCTGGCATACAACAGAACAGTTAGAATATCTTATTTCAGGCTTATTCTGCATACGTGAACAACTTTACAAATGTCTCAGATTGGCAGAAATCCACATTAGACAGAGACATTAGTATGTCAAGTTTTGTTTCTATTGACCAAGGTTCTGCAAAGTTGTTTGTTAGACTTTCTTTAAAAAATGAAATCTCACTGGTATCTGTTTCATGTCAATTGGTCAATATTGAGCGAAGGAGAAGCATGGCTGGGTTGCTATGAAAAATCTGTAGCCAATGCACTTAAATTCACCCTGCATACCATAAAAAGACAAAGTACATACACAGAACACAGTAGCACAGCTGAATTTTTCATGAATGGCAATTCATGAGAACACACCTTCTTTTTTTCCAAAACACTGCAAACTTCTCATAGACTTCAGACAGCTTGAGAGCAAACAAGGTCGCTTGCCAATTTATAGCCAGTTTTATATCATTAAAGGCCCCGTGAGGCTCTAAGACTCAAATGACTGTCCATTTCCTTTATGCTGCACTTGGGCTTTTGAGACTCATGTCCTCCAGGTGCATTAACATTGTCTGAGACTCATTAACATTGCAAGGCAGAAATTGTAAGTGATGGGCTGTGAGATGTTACTTTCGTTTTGGGATTCCAAAAGGTAGTTTCACTAAAGGTCTCTGTGTCATTAATTCTGTGGTACTCTTAATACAAAACAGTCCACTACAAGCAGACTAATTCTGAGCCATGAAGGCAATTCCAAGCATTGGAGGAAAGAAGAGTCTAACTAAGGCAAAAACAAGTATAGTGTTAACATTTACGGGTGGCTTTCCAGCTACTCACATTTATTTAGAACTCTTATTGTCTTGTGCCTGAATCTTACAGTTACATTTTAAATGTTTCTTCTTGAAATATTTTTAAAATCAAATACGGTTACTGTTCTTTTTCCTTCTTAAATACAGGTAATTTTGAATCTCATTGGTTAGTACATCTCTTACTATGTTCCATGAGGTAGGTGTCTTACTGTGGTGCTATCATCTAGAAAGAGCACGATTCATCTGTGCAATGGAAGCAATCAACTAAACACCTTCCATAAGATTCCAGGTTTCTTTGTCCTTTCCAAACAGGTGAGAACAGCAGAAGCAGTAGCAACCGTATGATTGATGAAGGAGTTAGACAACATTTTGAAATTCCAGCAAAACCTTTACTGACAGAATGGTCCAAATTAGCTGAATGACTGCCACCAGCTTCACTGTGGTCATCTGACTTCAAGACTGAAAATCCTCATAAATCTTCTAAGTTCAGAATTCTTAGAGCCTCTCCAGTTGAAAATAGATAAATCAGCTCCAACAGTGCTGGTCCCTGAACACTATTTATTGAGGTTTCTGGATGATCTGAGGACTCCCTGAATGGGAAATCTCAGGGGAGCCGCTGAGGGTCATAATCTCTTGCAGGAAAACCTGGAAAGCAATGCAGTGTGGGCAAAGCCGGGAGCCTTAAAAGGAGGCAAAACCTGAGGTCGCGTCCAGACCACAGCAAGATCTAGCAGCCTTCTGTAGCCACCAGGGGGCAAAAAAACATTTAAAAAATGGTCACAACACAGCAGCAGACGAAGACCAAGCTACAGTCACTACTGCATATGGATGTGGGAACCCAAACAGAGGTTCACCAACAAGATGAGGCTGTGCATGTGACAGGCTGCCAGGAATGTAACACTCTCTTATGTTTTCCTGCCTATATATAGTGTGAGCAGGTAGATTATCTGCTTTACCAAGCAGCACAACTGCAAGATAAGGTTGAAAAGCTGCAAGAAATAAAGAGGCCAAAATAGAGGCAGACTGGTGGCACCAGGCTCTGCAGTCTGGACAACAGCCAAGTAAGAGCCAGAATCAAGGGGCCTCTATATCCTGCACCTCTCAAATGGAGGACAGAAGCCCAAGTAGAAGGAGTGAGTGGAGCCAAGAGCACAGCCATGGCAGATGGCGAGCACCAGCCTTGCCTGCCTCACCTCCCAGGTTGCCACTGAGTAATAGATATGAGCCCCTGCTGGAAGGCAGCCAGTCTAATAAGGATATAGAAGACAGATAACCCATACTGGAGTTCTTAGCAAGGTTGCATAAATCTGGGAGATCTTCCAGTAATATAACAACCTCTTCCACAAAGAAGAGGAGAAGGGTCCTAGTTATTGGAAACTTGCTCCTGAAAGGGACTGAGGGCCCAATATGCAGAGCTGACCCTCATCATAGGGAAGTCTACATGGGGTCTGAATCAGGGACCATCTACCATATCTCTGGGTAATCTGTGCCAGTGTTTCACCCCTCTCATTGTAAAAAATATCTTCCTTGTATCTAGTCTAAATGTATGCTCTTTTAGTTTAAAGTCATTATCCTTTGCCCTATTCTTACATACCCTTGTGGAAAGTCACCCCCCCAACAGTCTGGTATACACTGTTTAGATATTGCAAGCTGTCCTCAGAGCCTTCTCTTCTCCAGGCTGAACTACTTCAACTCTCTCAGTCTTTCTTTACAACAGAGGTGTTTCATCTGTCTGCCCATTTTTGTGGCCCTTCTCTGGATCTGTTTTAATACACCCACATCTTTCCTGTCCTGGGTACCCTATCAGAGACTTCTACCACTTGCTGAGGAAAATTAATTTTATTTTTGTTCACAGACTATTATGCAATGTGCATCATAAATACTGCTCAGGAACACTGACAAATTGTTACAGAACAACATTACTGTATTAAAAAAACTGAACTCCTTGTTTAAAGTTTGCTATCGATGTAGCAACTATGCCATTTGCAAACAGCAAAATCAATCTAATGCATCAGGTAATTACAAACCACTTAGGTTAATAAATAATACACTTGAGAAATGAGTACCACATCATTATGCAAGAAACATAGATGTAGCAGGCAGAAGCTTCCACACATAAAACAGACTTTATTTTAGTGATGGATATCTCAGGAACTTTCTCCAGAAAATAGAATACTAAGTAGTTGTCTCTTCCTTTAAAATTAAAAGATCAACCAATGGACTTTTCTCCTAAAGCTTCTACATGAATCTGAGTATTCCTCTGAATATAGACAGCTTCTTTTGTGTTTTAATACTCCTCACAAGAAAACATTTTACCTTTGGAATTTCTAGGTATCACCACCACCAATTTCTCTTTAGTTTCTGCCGTTTTCTGTCCTGATATGTGTTCAACTGCAGAACAAATCAACCACTTCCAGGACAAGCTGTTTTCTTCACTTTGAATGTGCTATCACAAAGGTAGGACAGGGAGCATGACCTGAATAGGAGGGAGAACCAGGAGGCAACTGGCAGTGATGAAAGGAAATGTTTGAAAACCCAGGACTGCAGGGAAGCACAAAGCCCTGGCAGCTAGTCACTAAATACAGTAAAGAGTAGGAAGTGACCAAGTTCAGCGCTAGTGTTGATATTTTCAAATCTAATTTGCTTTTTTTAAATATATGTTTGAAGAAGTAAAAACTTAGAAACACAGGCTACTGTTAGAACAATTATTAGGATTGCTTTAAAAAATGTACTCATTCTATATTATAGATGCACAAAACACAAAAAAAGAAGCATAAGCATAAAACTTTACATCTGTCCTTGGGAATAGGCTGAAATAGCAAAAATATTCCTTGGAGACTCTTCTAATCTTTATAATTTTATTCCATTATAAAGAAGACTGAAGAGCTTGTTCTACAACAGATCTGAGAGCAAAGGAATCTTTGAAGCTGTTTGAGTAAGTTGATACATGACATCATACACTTGACCGAGAAAATAAACAAAAGGAGATGAATGTTCAATGCAGAACCTTTTTTTAGGAATAAATCTGGCTACTTTGTCATTTGGAAAGCCTTGATATAGCTCAGAAACAATCAGAGAGACATTTCATTGTGCTGGAATCAATAGACATTAATGCAGTGCATTTCTGGCACCTATGCAAGCATGTTGGCTGGAGTAACTTCCATTCAGAACTTTCCCCTCCCCTTCCCTTCAAGTATCTTCAACCTTGTTTGTTTGCATTCAAGTAAAGAATTTCTCCTATGTTCATCAATAGTGTTTGATCAAAATGACCAGAACCAACATACAGTCCTCATGCACTCAGAAGGTCTCACTTGCTTGTTGATTTTCCTCAGCATATCTGAAAGAAGGTTTAATTACTATGCAAACAGAAACAGCTTCTTTGTTCAGACAGATCGGTATTTAGTGTTCTATGAATTATATTATACAGCAATTAAACTCAGCAAATGAAATTCTTATATGTACAGACTAGTTATTATCGCCACAAAGGATAAGGAGAAAAAATATTGTTTGCCGTAGTCTGTAATCTGTCACTGTTTTCAGTATAATTTGCCTTCAAAGCTCAAATTCAGGCCACCCGATAAAAAGACAGCACAAAGCTATCAATTTGGAATCACTTGTTCGCATGCATTTCTTTCTCAGAAATGATTAATTTCACATACTGCTCACAGTAGAATCATAGAATCATTAGGGAACCTCAAAAGATCATGTACTCCAATCCCCCTGCCAGAGTAGGATCACCCAGATCAATGCTAAGAAAGAATTTGCAGAATTCAGATCAAAGTATAGGGAATATAAACGCACAAACCTCCCACATCAGCTTCCATAGACACCTGATAAAATAACATGCTGCTTAATATGGGTTGATCCCCTGAGTCTATCACACAGAACACAGAACACCAGGGACTGGAAGTAACCTCAAAAGATCATCCAGTCCAACCCCCCGCCACAGCAGAATCACCCAGACCAAGTCCAGGAGGGTTTTAAACATCCCCAGAGAAGGAGACTCCACAACCCACCTGGGCAGCTTCTTCCGGGGCTCCGTCACCCTCACTGTGAGGAAGTTCCCTCTGATTTATACGGAACCTCCTGTTTTCCAGCTCACACCTATAACTCACAGAACCACAGAACATCAGGGATTGGACAGGACCACAAAAGATCATCCAGTCCAATCCCCCGCCACAGCAGGACACCCCAGATCAAGTCTCACAGGAACACGTCCAGGAAGGCTCCAAACCTCTCCAGAGAAGGAAACTCCACAAACCCCCTGGGCAGCCCCCTCCAGTGCTCCATCACCCTCACTGGGAAGAACTTATTGAACCATAGAATCAATCAGGGCTGGAAGGGACCACAGGATCATCCAGTTCCAACCCCCCTGCCATGGGAAGGGACACCCCACCCTAAATCAGGCTGGCCAGAGCCTCATCCACCCTGGCCTCAAACACCTCCCTGGGCAACACATTCCAGGCTCTCACCACTATCACGGTGAAGAACTTCCTCATTACAGTAAGACAAGACATTTCCTGTTGATGTTTCTAGAAGACTGGACTGCATTTCATTTTGGGCCTTGAGGAATAATGCCATCCAGAGGGACCTGGACAGGCTGGAGAGGTGGGCACAAGCCAGCTTTGTGGGGTTCAACAACACCAAGTGTAAGGTCCTGCGTCTGGGTCAAGGCAATCCTAAGTACAAATACAGGCTGGGCAGTGACTGGCTGGAGAGTAGCCCTGAGGAGAGGGACTTAGGGGTGCTTGTGGACGAGAAGCTCAGTATGAGCCAGCAGTGTGCACTTGCGGCTCAGAGGGCAAAGTGGATGCTGGGCTGCATCAGGAGAAATGTGGCCAGCAGGTGGAGAGAGGTGATTGTCTCCCTCTACTCTGCTCTGGTGAGACCCCACCTGAAGTACTGTGTCCAGTTCTGGAGCCCTTATTCCAAGAAGGATGTGGTCATGCTGGAGCATGTCCAGAGGAGGATGATCAGAGGGCTGGAGCACCTCTCCTATGAGGACAGACTGAGGGAGCTTGGGCTGTTCAGTCTGGAGAAGAGGAGGCTCCCAGGTGACCTTCTTGTGGCCTTCCAGTATCTGAGAGTGGCCTACAAGAAAGCTGGGAGGGACTTTTTAGGATCTCAGGTAGCAACAGGACTAGGGGGAATGTAGCAAAGCTGGAGCTGGGTAGATTTAGACTGGATGTGAGGAGGAAGTTCTTCAGCATGAGAGTGGTGAGAGCCTGGA
>JAOXOE010000765.1:10633179-10680603 GCA_028565055.1 Phoeniculus purpureus | reverse complement strand
AAATTTACTGAGGGTGCATTCGATCCCCTCATCCAGATCATTGATAAAGATATTAAACAAGACAGGTCCCAAAACTGTGCCCTGAGGGACTGTACAAACAAAATGTTTACTGTTCATCCCACCAAACAGAGTACTATCACTACTGGGGAAGTACAAATCCTAGAGAGAAGAAAAATTTATGTCCTTTGAGCTATAAACGAGAATGAGTGAAAGTGGCAGAGCCTGACCAAAGCTCAGAGAATAACATTGGAATCCAGGCTGAATTAAAACTGATTCTTTTTAGCAGGCAACTCCATTCTCAAACACTCTAAGTGCTCTATCTGGCTTGCAGTAGTCTTGGAGGCACTCCTCCTAAATACATACAGTAAAGTTTGCTCTTTGAAGAATGGGAATGGAAAAGGATTAATTAGTGCTTCCAGCAAATGTAACATGGTACAGAAGAGAGAAAAGATTTTTCAGGCTTTTAAGTTGCCAAAAGTTGGCAGCAGTAACAAAAAAAGTCTTAAATGGATGGGCAAATATGGAAAGCAAACACATTTGCTCTGCTGAGCAGGGACAAAGATATCTAGATAAACTAAGAGAAAGATTTCATTTTTGCCTAATCCTCATGGCATTTCCAGCCCACAGATTTCTGGGAATCTGGTGGAGGCCAAATTGCATGACGTTTCTAGCCAGATTTGCTGACCAAGGACTTTAGGATCAGCACTGAACTTTGGACGATTAGTCAAAATGAAATGCTTAGAGCTTAGCTATTAACAGAGTGACTGGAGCTTTGTGCTGTGAGAGTTGAGCACCAGTCCCAGTCAGTTTAGTGCAAAGCCAGGAAGCCTGGCTGCCTTGCCTTTGTCTCTAGTAGACTAAGCCTAGACTAGATGGCTGTTTTACTTGCTCTTCTAGGGTAAAGATGGTCAGTGAAAGAAGCCACCAAATATATGGTATCCTGAAACAGTGTCTCAGATTATGTATTGTCATCTGGTCCTCACCTTCTGATTTACCACCTTCTGCCTTCTCTTTTCTTGCTCCAAACTCTCAAGGTTGTTCCTGCTTCTTTTCTTCCTGTATTCCTAACCCAGAGAACTGAAGGCTGTGGGTTCACAGAATCACAGAATGTTAGGGGCTGGAAGGGACCTCTGGGAATCAGCCAAATCCCACTGCTAAAGCAGGTTCAACCAGAACAGGTTGCACAGGATTGCATCCAGGCAGGTTTTAAGTATCTCCAGAGAAGGAGACTCCGCAACTGTTCTGGACTGTTCCAGTGCTCCGTCACCCTCAAAGTGAAAAAGTTTTTCCCCATATTCAAATAGAATCTCCTGTGTTCTAGTTTGTGCCCATTGCCCCTTCTGTCACTGGGCACTTCTGAAGATTCTGGACCCACCCTCTTTACACTTGTCCTTTAGATATTGGTAAGCATTGATCAGAACTCCTCTCAGTCTTCTCTTCTCCAGGCTAAACAGACCCAGGTGTCTTTTTGCCTTCTTCCAACTTTAGGACTGCAGCTGTTGCTTCCAGTTCCAGGGCCACCACTGAGCCTGGGCATGGCCCCCAGCCATTGCTTTCCAGAGATGCATCATTGTTTCTGTGTTAGGCTTTCCAGCCCTACGGGCTGACATGCAGCATAGAGCTGCCCTGCTCCAACTTGGAGGGGCTGGCTCGTGTCTGGAAGGACTTCTGCATTCATGTCCCATGTTGGACACATGCAGTGGCAGCACTGAAGCCCAACTGTCCTTGGAAATGCTGTAGCCACATATAAACTGAGCTGCACTTGAGCAAATACCTATGGCACAGGTAATGTGCAGTAATCTTCCTCTGGACATCTTGGAGTCAACAGTCTGGCCACCTGTCACAGGTACACAGAAGGGATCTCGATGGGAGTTGTCAGAGCAAGCATGATTCAGGCATGAGACCTTCAACAGGCTTGAGCATACTTGGCATGGGGTCAAGGCTCTCACAACAGCTGTGCCCCTTTGCTAATGATTTGACAAATATGAGCATTTTCGCATTTGTCACAAAATCCCCAGGCCTGTTGCTTTCATGTTTCCCAGGGCTTTAATTCCATGCCAGTACATTGGGCTGGGGGGAGAGAGGCAGAAGCAATGCTCCACAGATGGCCATGGCTGGAATATCCTGGGAAGCATTAATCCTCTGAAGAAAAATATTACTTGAAGAGAGATATTTTTTAATACGTGCTGCATTTCTACAAGCACTTTAAGTTGGCAAAAGCCAGTCCTGCGACAACATCTTCCACAGGGAGGTCCACCATTCCGATTCTGCCTCCTCCTTCCTGGCCCATGGCTGCTCTTTTCCCCGTGCTGGCACCAGCACACATATGGTTGTGCAGTGAACCAGTCCAGGGAACTCTGCCAGGCTGAAATTAAACAATTTCCGTTTCCCCAGGTTAGTTTTAACCTGGATGAGTTCCTTGACCTGGTTCATTGCGGGGCCACATGAACACTTGTGTTGGCGCAAGGCAGGCAGTAGCAAAGGGAATGAAGAGGAATGTGGGTTGGGGGTGAGGGAAGGAAGGGCCATTTCCTTTAGCAGTGGTACTGGTTTATGCTGGCTTGGAGACTTAACAAATCTGTGGTGTTAATTGCTGAAACTTATGTGCTCCAAACTGTGTCACAGCTGAGAGATTTTCAGGAATATGAGCCTCTCTCCCTTTTATAAATGGACCCTTATTTCTTAGGGTCTTTCTAGGTCTTTAAAGCTTGGTGAGTCAGGGTCAAACTGAGTCTCTAATGTTATTATGTCAGATAACTGACTGTCAACCTAGGCATGATAAAGGGGCAAATAGAGACATGGAGAAGGGAAACATTGCTTCTAAAATTAAAGAGCACATTAGGAACAGAACGTTAATGATCCAGCATGTCTCCTTGCAGCTTGGTGCCCACCAGTGGCTTCCTTTCAGTTGTCTACCACACTGTGCTCACTTCCCATGTACATTTATGGTGCAAACTTATTATGTAATTATTTAAATATCAAGGAGAATAAGTCTGCTGAGTGGCAGCTTGATGAATGAGTTGTTGGAAGTTGGCTCATTTACCCAATAAAATGTGATCTGATCCCTTTTATCATAGTATAACTTTCTCTGGATTCACAGTGCTGTAACTGAAAGCAAGATCAGCCCCACAGACTCTAGAGCAGCATTAGCCAGTGTTCTGCTGTTCAAATCATCCTACTGGAGCTCTGCTAAGTTCATCTGAGGCATCCACTGAATTCTGCGGCAGAAACACTGCCTTTTGTTTATAGCTGTAGCCAACAGAACGATATCAGAATCTATCCTGTTAATGGAAAAATGGACATCAGCAAAAGTTTCCAGTATTTGTTTTTCTGCAGTAAATGAGAGATTATTTCAGTGGTGCTGGGCAGTCCCCAGGTCAGTGCGGCCGTTCTGCCTTGTGCATTTTCTCTAACGTGAAGATGTGATGTGTTCATTATTATTGGGGTGTGTGTAATTCACACCGAGTCAGTCCCAGGCTGTGCATGTTGAAGGTAAGGTTTCTTGTGCACAGACTGTGACCAAAGGCATAAGAAATTCCCCTTTTAATGAAAAAAGTTATATTAGTTACTTTCTTCACCTTTTGTTTGGTTCCTTGGAGTGCTATTGTTTTCCACTCAGAAGACAATTTAAAGTGATACCTGACTATATTCCCATAAATTTTCCCACCTGAGAAGAGATGTACTTGAACAGATTTGCATATTTATTGAATATATGTTCCTAGGATGGCCACACTGTGAAGTTGTGTCTCATTTACAGCATGTTCCTGCTGGCTCTGTAGCTGCTAAATGAAAGACACTGTAAAAAGAAAAAAAAAAAAATGCCATGTGCTATATGTGGGCTACAAAAATAAGTATGGACTGAAGTATGGAGGGAAAGTGGGAGACCGGCAGCCTGGAGATGTAAAAACTCATTAAGTCACTTAAGGGAGGCCTCCTAAGTTTGTTGTTCAATTACTGTTACTGATGAAGAATGTCAATAATTAGAATTTTCAACCTCGTGCGACATTTACATTAGTAGAAGTTTCAGACCTTGGCTTTACTAAATCCTAGAGAGGCTACAGTCAAGGAGCTTAGATGAGGATCACAGCATATCTCACACAAAGGATGTGTTGCGCATATGTGCTTAGTTTATTTGAAGCCTACAGCCTTTAGTCAACTCTGGCAAGCCTGAGCCAGTGGAAGCAAATGGATGGTCTGATCTCACATACACATCAGTGTGAGTTAAACAGAAGAAACAGGAATGTTTACTCTTCACTGAGCCAAATGCATGGAGAAGTACTTGTGTGTCATACATAAAACTTTGCCTAGGAATATTAGAAAATTGCTGATTTCATTCATCATCATCATAATGACCATAGCTTGAATCCTTTGAAGAGAATTTGAGGCATCTTTTGTATTTTATGGAACTGTCTATTAGCTGATGTGACTAGTTTCAACACTTTGACAGCAGACAGGAGTGCTAGGTTTACTTGTAAATTAATTTTGCCAGTGGTTGAATTTCAGCCTCAGAGAGGCAGATCAAGTTATTTCTGGTTTTGCCAATGCCAGCAATACAGCAGCCCACACGCTTATTTATTTAATTTTTTCCTAGATTTAGAACATTGGTTTATTAAACAAAAATATTAGCCCTTCAAATAGTAGTTAAATGGATTTGCCATTAGCAGTTCTTGTTTTGCAGGTGTATCACTAACGAGAATCAAAGTGGCCATAGATGTCTGCAGTGATAGAGTTGCTGTGATAAGAAAGGTTAAGAATTAATAAACCTAGGATTTTTAGAGATTCTCTGAGACAAGTTCATGTAATCCCACAGACCAACTTGTCTTTAGACTTTTTTACCCAATGGAGATGACAAAGCATTTAAGATGATCCAGAAGAGAGAAATGAAGGTAATTTCAAAATGCCAGGTGGTAATTTATTTGAAGGGTCTCATCGTTCCATATTAATTTTCTATGCACTGTAATAGCATTGGTCCTTATAACTCTGTGGTATTCAGACGGATATTACAACTGAAATCTGTAACTACTGTGTTAAATTTTAGCATAAGTTATTGGAAACTATAAATAAGATCTCACTCTGATGAACATTCTTCAGTGATACATAAAGAAATAATCTGAATAAAAAATCACAGCTTAACTATAATATCAAATAAGATTAATTAGTAACAACAGTGCCACACTGCTTTGGTTTAGTATGAGATAAAATGTCTGTCCTTAATGAAAATCTTATGGCCAGGTGTTTTTTTTTTTTATACATATCAGTGTAACTTAAATATTATTCGTTATTTATGCAGGTACAGGTGAGAGTAGAACCTGACCTCACATTCTGAAAATCTTATCTCATAAAAATATTTTCATGAAAAAATATAACATTTAAACACCTTTACTTTAAAGAGTTTGAAGAGATTAGTTTTGTTTTTTATACATCTCCACAAATATTATTTCTCAAATTTGTAGCCAGAATGCTGATGAAGATATTATCCTTAATTTGTTTCCCTCAGCTCCCACATTCTAGGTACTGTCATAGAGACAATTATTTATTTTTTCAAATACATTTTTAAAAGGCATAAAATATTTTAACATTGCCCATGCTGAAAGATGCTGAAGGTTTCATTTGAATGGTTTGGTGCAAGGTTCCCTCTTTCAATAAGTCTGTGTTTCAAACCATGTTGTGTAATAACTTTAGCTGCCAACTATTTTGAAAAATAACTGCCTAAGTTGGATTCCTGTTAAGCAATCAGCTTTAATCTTCTGGAGACAGGGTGAGCAGCTTTGTTCTTCTTTGTTGAAGTCTGGTTTAACCTCCTTCATTTCTTTGTCTGTAATAAGTGTGGTTTGTAGAGAAAGCCTTGCTTGTGCTAGAACCTCTGCTTGGACACAGGGCACTTCCAAGCTCCCAATGCAGTCAGTCTGTGTGTTCTCACAAGGCTTTAACCAACTGACACTGATAGTTATGAAGGATTCTGAATACCACATAAAAGGAGTTATGCTTGGAGAGCAGTTCCATGGTTACCTTGAACCAATGCAAATGAGCACAATGACAATGAGAACTGGTCTTACTCTCCTCATCTCTGTCTAGAAAGATAAGGATCAGCTGGGGCATGGTTTCACAATGGCCACTCTGTGCTGGGACTGGCACAGCTGCTAGTTGTGCAGTCCCTCTACATTTGTTGTTTGTTCAGAGTTCAACTTGGCAGAAACTGATGACTCTCTTCTTTTTGTAGTGTTAGCTTTTGCCACCTTTGTGAGCTGAACTGGGTCATGCAGGAAGGAGCCAAAAGAGCACCTTTTTCTGTGCCAAGAAATAGGTGAAATGTGCAAATGACTTCAGTATAGTCTTCAGTATAGACTTCAGTACAGTAGACCTTGACAAAGTGAGTATGAGTCCATCAGCACAAGAAATGTGTGAGCTTAGTCAGTTAACAAAGGACATTGCTGTTTTTGTTAGCCATTACATTTGCAAACATGTTTGTATTTGCTTTTTTGTTTAAACACCTATTTCTTGTCTGGGACACTTGTGCTCCCTGGTCTGGCAGCTGACAATCCGTTTCCTTCTGCTGAGAGTCATCACACACTCCCCAGGGTTGCCAGTACACAGAGAAGAGCATTGCTAGAGGCGCTTTTGCACTTACTAATGGAAGAATCATCAAAACTCTCGCTGGGGAAAACTTTTCTTTTGGAATTGAAAAGAGTTAAATGATGGCGGGTGCTTCTTGACATGAAATGCAGCCCATGAGAAGTGACTGCTGCAGGAGAGAGGGGTTATCTTCTGAGGAATATATCCACCTTCTAAACACTGCATCTCTGCTGGCTTTCTGTCTTACAAGAGTCTGCAAAAAGAAAACAGTTTTTTACAAGAACTGTAGCTGTTTACTATGGGATTTGGAGATGACAGTAACGCAGCCTCCCTGCTCTCCTTCCAAAACCAGGACTGTGAGACTATTGCCGCAAAAAAAGAAGGCTCTTGCTGAAAGAGAAAAACTCACTCCCTTGCATAGGAGTCCCTTGCATAGGACTTGGGTAAAAGGCTAATACACATCAACACATTTTTGATGTCACTGTGCTGTTCCCCTCGATTTGAGCTGACAGCTGATGCCGGGACTTGGCTATATCTCCTCTGCATTGAGAGGAGTTTGGATGTCAGCTTCAGGGAGATGGAGCAAGCTTGGGCAGCCAGCCGTGAGCTGAGTGAAACACTGAGGAATGACTCTTTGCTCCAGGGCGTAAGGTGCCAGTGCTAGTCTGACCTTTTAAATACAAAGCATTTGTCAGAAATCCAGAGAAAAGCAGCCTAACCAGTCAGAGTGGCTCTGCCTTGCTTTTATAGGGAAGTTCATGTATTCAAGTAGACACACCTACCTCTGGGCCTGATCCAGGCATTGTGGGCAAGTATCTCTGATGAAACTGGGGGCCCTTTGTTCTCTCCTGTTAGCAGGAGAAAGAAACCTTGCACCTTTGTGTGGGTTCTTCACTCATTTCAGCTGAGAGACCAGTAACTCCCAGTCCAGCCGAGGGAAGTTTTAAAAGGCTAACATGATGTTAAAAGCACCATGAGATGGGTGCAGGCAGCTCTAGTGAAACTTTCTTGTGGTTCATTCTTTAGATATCCTGTCCTTGGGACTTCAGTGCCCAAGGTCTGACATAGTCACCTCTGACTCCCTAAGCTACCACTTTCCAATGCAGATCTCCCAAAGTCTCACATTTTGAACTCTGGACTCATATAACCGAACCCTGGCAGGCTACTGCACCACTGTCTCATTATGTAGTTTCTCAGCCTCACACCTTGGGGATCAATGGCAGGAAGCAGAGGATGCGAATGGCAAGGCAGGGTCAGGAGAGGAGCTGAAGTTTGTGCACCCTAATAAGTCCATCGAAGTACTTTTCTGCACCACAGCTGAGCTCCATCTGGTTCTCAGCTGGACATCTAACACATAATGCATATCTTCCCATCCATGACAGGTCCCAGGCTGCTCTGTATGGCAGTCAGTAAGATGAACCATCATTATGCTCCACCATGCCAAATACGCCTTTTCCAGGAGCATTTCTTCCCTCCTCCTTTAGATCTGATTTAAGCTGCTGCAGAGCTGTACCCTCAGTAGCCTCCTCGGGCCCTTGGAAACATTCACAGGTTGCACACCATGGAGTAATACATCAACACATTCCAGTCTCACTTTTAACTCTGCTTTTCTCTGCTAAGCCACTCAAGCATGCAAATCTCTGCAGATTAAGGAGGGCAGGACACCAGCTGTGAAGACCCCCCTCCTGTTCCCTGCATCTCACCTCAGCATCATGCAGAACAATTCAGCTTCCGAGCTGGTCCCCAAGGTCGGAGAGGGTCAGCAGCCCCTCAGTGGTTTGTTGATGGAGAGTAGCAGTTGTTCAGGACCTGCTCAACACGGTCTGCTCTGGTCGCTCCATGCTCGGCCCTGACATCTAGTGGAACAATTGCACTAAAGCATTTAAGGAACCGAGTGGGAAAGAGCAGTTTGCTTCACTGCAAGGCTCGGTGGAGCAATAATTTCCAGTGTAGGCTGGTTTCTTTTATTGCACTTAATACTGCCAAAAGATTTGCTCTGCGAGGATGGAGGAGGCCCCAACATGAACAAAGGGCAAACAAACCCTTCTGGCCGTTGTTTTTTCCCTTTTCCACCAAACAGTAATTTTTGGCTGCAAGGTGAATGGTCTAGCTGCAGTGGTGACAAACATCAGATTCACAGTTACTTCTTGATTAACACCGTTAAATGAAAAACAACTGTGACACGATCCCAGGAGACCATAGGGTAAAACTGTCAGAGAGCTCATAATAAACCCTGTGAAAAATGCAAAATTGCTATAGGCTAAATTTTCCACCCGGCTTCTCAGAACACAGCTGTGCTACTTGTAACTACAACTGCTTGCACATGCGACCCACGCTCTGTCTTCACAGGTGAGAAGGGAGCTCTTGGTACATGGAAACATAAGTATAAAACAAATATAAAGCAGATTTTTCAACTTCTCAGCTGGAATTGATGTGATTGTCCTTCGTAAGGAAATGCTGAAATACCTCATCTTGGCTGAGAGGACAAACCTGCTGTTTTGTGCTCTTGGGAGATTGCTGAATGTTTGCAGTGTCCTTTCTGTAGGCACTGGAAGCCTTATGATGACAATGATGACAAAGATCACTAACTGCTGTTGAGGTGCCACAGGAATCTTTATTTGTAATATTTGAAGCCTCTGCATTTGTGGTTCTGGTCGCTGGCACAGACAAGTTGATTTTCCCATGGCAAGGAGTTGGTTTGAGGGGTTCCTGCCAGCTCAGACACAGACCGGCAGTGACCCTCCCACGTGCAAGTCAGAATTTCACTAAGAGCAAAACTCAATGGTTCTGCTCCTGCTTAAACGGGGACACAGAGCAAGGGGCAGGGATGCCTTGAATGGCCCCTGGAACTTCCATCCAGGGCTGGAGTCCTCCATGGGGACACATTTCAAAGTGCTTGGTCAAGCAACTGTCTTGCTATGGTAACTGGTTCCTGCCTATCAGTTGACTCTGCATGTGAGGCACATCTTACTTCAACGCTGATGCCAACAGAGATGATTACTGTGGCTGTGCTGTCATTGGCAACTTTCTAAACTGCTTTCGGCTGCATGTCTAGACTGTGCGAGTCTGATCTGAGGCAGCTTAAGCAGAACTGGGGCCAAAGCTTTTGTGGTCTTTGAGGCTGCTACTTGATTCTTCCATCAAATGGGGCAGTGGCGTTCAGTGCCAGGAGACACACCAAGTGCTTATTGTGCAGGGGCAGAGGCAGTGTCAGAGAACTGCCCAACAGTGGCATTTCTGCTGCTAATATGTGGGGCAGTGCTGCTGTCTCAGGGCTGTGGCTTCTTCTGGTGGGTTTATTTAGGTTTTGCACAGTTTGATCACTGCACAAGTCTTAAACAAGGAATTAATTGAGATTTTAATAAATGGTCACTGCATGCTAATTGAATACCCACTTGATTATTTAAAAATATTATGTGAAGTTTGTGTAATCGGTTACATTGGTACTAAATCAGCATATAAAATCTCCTGCAACTCTCATATATTTAATGAGGCTGTTATCGTGCATGAATAAAATGGTGATTGATGAGTGAAAACCTCTTTTCCGAGCGCGGAGGTTCTTTAATAAGGTCAGGAATATTTCTGACACGTACTGAGTTACTTGTGTTATGCAGGTCACTTTTTGATGGCAGAGTGACCCATGTGTATAATGAGGACTTTGGGATTAAAATGGATTCCTAAGTAACCCAGCATGTGACTAGATTTGGACCTGCAGTTGCCCAGCAGCTCATGAAAAAAGAGAGGTCACTACTCTGTCCTGGCTGAACTCTTCTTTTAATTGTCAAGCACTGAAATGGACTGTAGTTCAGGGTGCAAAAGAATAGGAAGTATAAAAGGCAAATCAGTAATCTGGAATAGAAGGATTTGAAGCTCCTCCACACAGTAATCTTGTGATGCTACATCCCATCTGGCAGGTTAGAGCTGTCTTATGTGTGGTCTGTCTTGGGTATGCTGAAAACCCAACATCAGCCTGGAGACAGCCCACCCAAACCTGCTTTCCTCCAGCTATAATTCCCATCTCTTACTGTTCTGACAGGAGAAAGATGGAATGTCTTATGAGACTCTTTGATGGCCACTACAGGAATTGGTCTCGTGGTGTGTTGAACTGATTTGGGGCCAGAGTGTGTGGATGAAATAGAGCAAGTAGATGCGTAAGATCACAGGCACTCTAGTAGTGTGTGTGGAGTGAAGGCACAGAACCCTGCAATGAACCCCCTTTTGGCACGTACTAAGATTCACTGGTGGTTGCTTTAAAGAACTGAAGCATGGATAGGAACTGAGGGCTGCTTTGCAGCAGGTGGGAAGTCACTTACCCTCCAGTCTTCCTTCTATGCTGTGCTGATGGCAGTGTAGTCAGCCACATAAGATTAAAATATGGATAGTGGGATCTAATGTAACTGAGCCCTGCTCTCCTCATGTGGAAAGCAGATGTTCTCAAGTTTCCAGGTGCTAAGAAATGCTGTGTCAAGCTCATGGAAAAGCTTGCCAGGTAGTTTGAAGATAGCCAGGTTTCTCATCTCCTGGGCACACTCCCAAGCCAGTGTTCAAATGCCTGATACAAGGCTGACAAACATCTGTCAAGACTGATGTAGACAGAGCTGCTCCTGCCTTGGGGCAGGCAGGTAGTCTAGGTGATCTCTTGAGGTCCTTTCCAGCCCTCATTCAGACAGATTTCCTGGGGAAATGGTGCTTGTACAGCCATTCTGCTTGTCTGTCCTCCCCTCCCCAACAGTTTTGGAGTCAGTTGCCCAATTTCAAGTGCGTTTGAACTTAGAGGAACTAAACTCTGAGAGCTTCATCAAAATCAGCAGCTAGGTGGAGAAGAAAGACCCAAATTAGTGCTCCTACTGAGAAATGCAGTTATAGCTCATCTTATTCATTCAAAGAGGCAGCAGTCCTCTGACTAATTATCATATGTAATGGCCAACCTCTAGGCACAAATGGAGCCATGAAACACCCACAGCTTGTGCTGCCTTGAGGAGGCAACTGTAGAAGACAGGAAGGAGAGGGTCACATCCCCCAAGAGCTTCGTTAGCTTCTTTGCTCCCTTATTAAGTTGCTTATGATTGTATGGTTGTCCTGACCACCCTCCATGCTACCTGTTAACAACCCTGTTCTTTAGTTGCTTGGCAGAAGATCTAACTTAAGGGGGATCAAGTGGCAGCAACACGTTATCCAAAGTTGTCTGACTTCCTCCATCTGGTGATATCTGGTCTAACCCCTCACTCCCTGTGAACTGAAAAATGTGAAGGTGTCCAGGAGTGTGTGAGTATGTAGCAGGGATAGTTGTTATATGGGAGGGTAAGAGTGGAGGAGAATATATAGCTAAGGTTGTGTGACGGTGTGTGTCGGTGACTCCTGAGAATCATACTACCTACAGCAGTCACATGCATGTGCTCAGCATGGGAAGGATGCAGCAAATGTACCTAGGGTGGTATCTTTTGTAGCCACATGTCTCGGTTCCCCAGGTCTGGGCTTGGCTGTAGAGTTTGCAGGTGCCTGGTATCTGTGTGTGAACAGCCTGCCCAGGCGTTCCACTGGCCCATAGATACAAGGACCAATACTGAAAACACAGTTTCACTGCATTCCTTCTAGAGGTTTGATTCCTTATCTCTTTCCCTCCTGCCCACTGGCTTGATTTTGTGTGCTTATCTGTGACATCCTTTTCCTGCCCTATAAAATCCCATTTTTGGAGCCGGATGTGCATGTGTGCCTGACTGTTGACCTCCATAAAGCTTCTGAAAGAATCCTGGCTGTAAGCAAAGTTAACTGGCTGTTGTTTGAGTTAGTTTTCTTATTTATTTACATTTAGGGCAGAACCCTGCCACTTGGCAGACCTAATGAAGTTGGATATCACAAGGAATGGGGTTGCTAGTTTACTTCAGATTGTGGTGAGGGTGTGGGGTGCAGCCAGATCAAACTTCTCTGCATCATGCCCCTTCAGAGTTCTGATCTGTGACTTGTACCCATGTTTCCTCAAATATGAAAGGACCAAAGCAGAAGCTGTGCTTTTCATTGTGGCAGAGCCCATCACGGAGAGGAGCAAAATCATTTGAGTGTTTAATTCTTCCACAAAACCTCTCCCTCAGTTTGCCACCACAGCTCTCATGACAGCATCAGAAGTAATCCCAAAGCATCTTTGCCCAGAGAACCACAGGGAATACCAGGCACCAGTGGTTCCAGGAGTGAGGACTCAGAGCACTGTGAGAGATAATCAAATTTCCCTGGGTGCACACGCAGAACCTGCAAACAGGGCAGCCAGCACCTGTCCCTGAGGCAAAAAGTACCCATTCACTGAGCACCTCCACAGTCTGTCTGCTAGGTCACTGCATACTGGGGCCATGGACAATCAACCTGGAAATAATTTCTTAGCAGGGAAAGCTGAGAGTGGAGCTGAACACCAAGATCAAAGTCTAACTAAGCAGTGAAAACCTGCGCTAGGCTGGGGGTGGTTCTCGTTGCAAAGAGAAAATAAACAAGAAGAAATAAGGTAGAAAGTCTCAAAGTGATGAAGTGGTTTGTTTAGGGTCATGCAACAGAGTGGTGACAGAAGTTGAACTGAGCTCTCTTGATGCCTAGTTTAATGTTATTTCAGCTCAGCTTCTTGGCTTCCGGGTTGTTATGACTGCAGAGCCTACAGTCACGCCTATTATTATTTGTACTACTGTTGAAGTAGGTTTCTGGATTTCACCCATGCTGGTCTATCCTCCTGGGAAGTCAAATGGAAATGCTAGTCTATAACGATCTCATTCCCCTGCCAAGGCACTGGAATCACAAGCGTTTACGTTATCTAAATATAGCAAAGAGGGACCTGTGGTTGATCAGTATTTCTCCCATTAGTGCTGTAGGTGGAACTGCACTTAATAGGAATTACACTAAATGGATATAGGAGACATGGGGATAATTGACCAAACTTGTCTTAAATGTGTTTGCGGAGAGAAAGAAGCCACAAAATGACAGGCATTTTCCCCATTAGCCTCTATAGAGAAGTTAGCAGCACTGGAGGCCAGATTCTCAGCTTGAGGGATTTGCCATTGCCTTTTTGTCTTCTCTGCAATCGAGCTGATTTACCCCAGATGCAAACAGTGTATTAATGTCGCCTGAAATGTTAAATGTCTTAGGCTCATGGAAAAGTGAGGAAAAGACATAACTACTGCAACCACAGGTTTATTGTCATGAATTGGAGCATTTTACATAGGAATAAGCAAGCCTGCTGAATAATAGAATTAAGACCAATGTGCCCACTGCTGTAAATCAGCATCCAGCTGTATGGCCAGCAATAGAATCCCACATATTATGCCAGGAAGTAATTTAACTCTGAATATATCATTTCCTTAATATACCATGTATGCAAGCTGACAGGCTTATTTCCCAAAAGGTATTTTTTAGTACCAGTATACCTGAAACTGCAAAATAGATGTGTCTTTTCAGCCTTTCCTCTTTACAAACATGAAGCTCTTCATTTAAATGAAAGGGAACTTAATGCACCGTTTATAACTGTGCATTTTGCACTGGTATTTGCATTCAACATTGATTCCCTTTTCTTTCAAAGGAGGCAGTGACAGCATTTGTAAATTATTCCCAGACACTATTCACATAAGTCTAAACATGAGAGGTTGTGAGTTTTTCACTATCACCATTGGGGATTGTGCTAAACAGTAACCTCCATGTAATGGTTCTGGTCTCTGACCCCACCTCCAATGAAGTCTTCCACAAATGTCTCTTTAAACCACCCTATTCATCTTCTGATGACATGTATATTCCTCAGGTCTTGAAAAGATCCTCCTTTGAAGGGAGATTATACTGCAGTGCATTGACATAGTGCTTCGTATCTCTAATTCAGAAAAAAAAATCTTGAGCCTGCTGATAAGCCTGGAAGGAGCTTTATTTTAAAAATACTTTCTAGCCATCATAGTCACAGGGAAAAATAACATCTAGAAATAATATCTAAATAACATCTAGGCATGTTGTCCCCTGTCCGTGTCCCGTTCCTTCCCCCCCCCACCTCGGTGTCATGCCAGTCTAATGATCCTGGGACCTGAGTCATGATTTTGGAATGCTCCATTGACTATTGGAAATTAAGCACTTCAGGTTGAAGTGCTTGTATAAGTCTTGTCTTGAGTAAGATTAGATTTATACTTGAGCTTAAGTGCTTTACTGAACAAGGGCCCAATTAGGTTAAATATTACTATTTGGTTTCCAGAGACAATCCCCTTTCACAAGTCTGCAGCTACCAGCTCCTGCAAATGCACTCAACCTTAGGAATGAATACAAATGCCTTTACCAAGACAAATAAAAATAGAGCAATTTATTTTAAAGAGAACCTGGACTTTCATCTTTTCTAATAAAAAAGAAAACCTGATTAAACTCTTTACACTTGTAAGTGCCCTACTTTCAAATCAGACCTGACACTAAGTAGGTTAGTGGGAGGGGAGCTTTAACAAATTTCCTTTAACAGAACTTGATGTGATCCTCTGACCTGGATTTTCAAACTTAATCTGCTTTAAAGAACATGCTTAAACCTAAACTGACAGTAAAATTCACAAAAGAGCTAAGTTGTTAATTTAAAACAACAAGAACACAACAATAACCTTCCCTCTCTAAATAAACACAAAATCCCCAACCCACAACCATACCCAGTCAGCCTATTCCCGTACTGCCTGTGTGTATGTGTGTATGAGTGTTCTTGGGTGCATGCTTTTTTCCTCATTATTTTTAAAGGAAGTAAAGTTGCTATTGAAAGTGTTAAAGAATCAAACCTGGGGCTAAGCCCAATGCTACTGAAAGGGGCTTTTGATGATCCATCCCCTGAAAAACTACAGTCCTCCCATAAGTCATCAGATATGGTATTGCAAAGGCATTTAAATGTGAGGTCCTGTCAAGTTATGCGAAAGCCCTGTGATATATGGGCCAAAGGAGTTTATCTTGCTCTGGGAAAAAAAGACCTTGGAACTGACACTTTATATTCTGAAGCCAATAAAAACATCTTAAAATAACGCCCCTTCCCTTCCTCAAAGAGTAACTGACAGTGAGAGAGAGAGCAGATCTGGGAGAGCAGTGATCAGCAATGATTCAGTTTCTGGGTCTGAGAACTTTGTTGTGGGCAGTGCAACTCTGATGATTTATAATTAACTCCAACATGAAGAAGAAAATGCCAGGCTTTCATAACAGCACTACAAAAATAACCACATTCTCAGTGTTTGCAAAATTGGAAACAAATGTCCCAAGGAAAACAAGAGCTTTTTACAGCCCTATCCATGCTTTGGAGCAAGGAAAATACTGGAATTCAGTCATGACCACAGACGATGAGCCAATATCATTTGTCATGGGAAATTCATCTGGGTAAAACAGGATTGCTCCATTACCCTTCCATCACTCCAACAAATATCTGGACTGAAATCTCCTAAATTAAAAGCAGTTAAGAGCCTTTCTTCTTTTTAGCAGGGAAATGTCGTCATCTTTTGTACCCCAAGGATCTGAAAGTGAAAAGTGAGAAACTTAAATAGATACATGTCTTGCATCCAACTGGTGATCCAGGGTTTGTGAGTCCTGGCTGATAAATGAATGATCTTAGATAGTAGTTATGTAAAGATACCTGATGGTTTTGGAGTCTGGGCCCAGAAGATTCTAGTTGATGTGATTTTAAGTAGGGCATATTATTTCAATTTGGCAAGATATTACTTTTAAACATGGGAGTAATCCCAGTACAGCTAGTGGGGCTACTAGGCAGAGATGTGAGTATCTTGCTGACTCAGGACCTGAATTAGACAAGTAACAGTGGCGTAAAGACCCCCAGAGGATAACAGTGAAAATCCTGAACTGGGTCATGAGGAAGTAGTAAAGATGAAAAGTTTCTCTAAGGAGGTTTCATAAGGGAAGCCCCAAACAGATAACTTCTGGCTTCCATTACGTTAGTAGCAGTCTTGTACTAATAGATCTCTATTCTTAAAAATTAATCTCAGGGGTCTTGGATTTTAGAGAGCTCTCTAATCCCGCATCTGTCTCCATGTTTTAAAAAAACTTCCAATTCTTTAGAGTTGAAGATTTAAAAAAAACCAGCTGATACAATCATGTAAGGCCCGGCTTCTTTTTCCCAAATGCTGATGCCTGTCCATGGTGCACAGAGGAGCAGAGACTTTCAGAAAGGAACATGCAGCAAAATGTTCCTTTTTAATTCCTTTGTGAATCCTTATTTTATGCATCCCGAGGTGAGATGTGCCAGGGACAGCTGTATCCTTGAAGGGCTTTACTATTTTTATTGATATATTTAATGTTAAGTGCTACACAGAATGTAGTCATGCTAAGCAGTGATGACAGCCCCTGACCAGTAGCATTTACAGTATAAAACACCTGAATCAATAAAAGTCACGGCAGAGCAAATGCAACACTAACCTGACAAAGGAAGACAAAAGGAAGTGTATAATGAAAAACATCCTCTCAATCTGTTTTTTATACTCCAGTGACCCTATAGCTAGCATTTATAACTGCAACCACCTATATAGCTGTCACTCTGTTCCTGATAAGATGTATCCCTGTTTAAGATGACAGTTTCTTTGGCGATACTTGAAAGGAAAGTGCTGTGATTCTCAGTCATTATTATTTTGATCCAGACCTAAGATTTTTCTCTTTTTCTTTTCCTTCTCTGCTCCAGTTGAACTCCTGTCAAATGCACCCATTGGAAACAATAAGATAAACCACCTCTGTCATTTACTTCCAATGCAGGAAGTCTTAACCATGCTCTCTGTTCATTAGCACCCCTGGCTTTTAGAGCAGCCATCCGCAGAGCTACTGAAGGATTCAGTGACTACAAGCCTGTGAAACCTAATTTTGATTCATGAGCTGAAATCTCTCTAGCACAGCCCTTGTTGAGCTTGAAATCTAGCTGTTTTTCACCTGGGCTTGTGTGTGCAGAGTCAATATTTGGCCACATTTGGAAGATTTTGCAACAGATGTCATGAAGTATCTTGAAGGGTACCCTCTTTAAAGTGGCTTTGCAGTGATGGAGTTAGACAAGATAATTTTTGCATGGCTGAAGGTTGGTCATAGACTGCTGCAAAAACATCACTACTTTTCTCTTTTGTCTAGTATGATTTTGTTATTTTGCTGAATATCACAGAAACACAGAATGATTTGGGTTGGAAAGGGCCTTAAAGATCATCTAGTTCAAACATCCTTGCCATGGGCAGGAACACCTTGCATTGGAACAGATTGCTCAGCACCCTGTAAAGAGTTCTCCAGCTTTCCTGTAGCCTTCCTTTAGCTACTTTTTACTTTAACAAAAGCAGAACAACTTTATGTCTGTTTTACTTTCTTTGCAAGATATTTGTTTGTGGAAAGTGCAGCAGAATTAGTTCTCTGAAAATGGCCATTAAACAAAACTGAAGTATTTTCACAAATGTAATGGCTTCATCAACACTTTTATGGGAAGCTATTTCAAAATTCACTTAGATAAAAATGAAGTGCTTCACTTTGCTAAGAAAAGGACCTTTACTTTCAAGAAGGTCAGTATGTTCATTTCAACATTATTCCTTATTATGGATTAAATTAAATTAATAGGAAATACAGTGTGAAAACATTTTTGACCTTTATGATAGAAAACTTTTTTTGCAGAATAAATGAAGAATATTTCAACAGAAAGTCACAGCATGTCTCTGAGGCAGGTAGCTATTGTTGTATTTGTTTAATGGAGAGATCATCTGTTGTACAAAAAGGTCTTGTGTCAATCCAGTATTGGTGCTAGTCCTGACTAGGTGAAATTGGAGTTGATGCATCACAGTGAAGGAACCAATGTTGGAATCTCTGTAGACAGCCAGCAGCCTTTACTTCACCATTTCCTTCAAATTTAGACATCAATACTTGGCAAATTCTTGTATCTTGCCCAAATTTTTCTCAAGTACAGTTTTGTGCAACACACTGGCAGCTTCCAGTCCTTCCGTAATAACACATTGATGGGAGAGTTTTTCATTGGGAGGAATTTGCTAGCCTGAAGGATATATTCAGAGGACTCAATATCCTCTTCCTTTAGGAAGGAAGATCCTTTAGGATCTCATAGTGCCTGGCATAATTCTGGCTGTGGGATACATGACAGCCCATAGACCTGCAAAGTCCTCTCATGCACATGACTCTCAGTCCTGCTCCTGGTGGTGTCACTAGTTTATCTCAGTGCTTTTCTAATCTGGTTTCAGCAGCTCCCTCCTGCTGCTCCTCTCTCTACTGAGCATTCCTTAGGATGTCAGCCCTGAATTGGGACTTCATGATGGAGAAACATGCCTCTAGCCACTTGTGGGATTTAACAGGTCTTGACTAGTTGTATTTGGCTGTATAATGCTAACGTAAGCTCTGCTACAAACAAGAGTAACTTCCTGTATGTGTTGTCCATGCATTTAAACCTGTTTTTCTTAGATGAGAATGGTTCAATTTTAATTTCCCTATGCAAAATGAGTTATTCAATTTTAGACCTTAGAGATACTTGTATTGAAGCAACTAAGGAGTAGCTTGGCAGTGAAAGACTATCTCAAGTATGCCAAATAAAACTGGCCTTTGTTTTGTGCCATTTCCGGACTCTGCAACGTTATAATAACAAATCCCAGAACCATATGACAGTAATGCAGAGCATATTTTTATGATAAACATAAGTAATGATCCCTGTCAAAGAGACACAGGAATGAGTAATACATAGCAATCTCCATTCAAAGGAAAAGAAAGAACAACTGCTGCAAAAAAAAGAAGTGACATTTTCCTAAATCTCTGCGTATCAGTGGCCATAAAGCAATAAAATTCCAGGACAGTGTGAGCTTAGGCACACAGAGTAGTAAATGGGAAAAAATGTTTGGGAAGACAATGTAACATTGTCTCATAATTTACAAACCCCTAATGATTTCCAAAGCTGGTATGTGAGATTTACCCTCCTTTTTTGGCATTCGAATCGATGCAGGGGCTTTTTCTTGCCAACTAGAACATTCTTTAGGTGTTTTTTTTCTTCCCTTTGCATGAAGTTTGTTGTGATCCCATGCTTGCTATTATTCATAAATTAATTTTTGGCATTGCAGTTAGTTCTAGGAAAACCAATAAACCACAAACATACAGCTAATTCTTTGTCATTTTCTTGCTTTTTATTTTTTTTATTAAAAAAACCCATTCTGTGGGGGGAAAAAAAAAGCAGTAAATGTTTGCCGAGGTGCTGGATCCGCAGCATGAATTTATGTTTTCAATTGTTCTTCCTAACTTGTCAAAGAAGTTTCATTGCAGTTGACAATCTTTATTGGGTCTGTTGGGCAGGGCCGGCTTCGGAACGTCTCACAGAGCGAGCCTGTGGAGTATGTGGAAACACATTTCCAATGATTGGTAAAACTGAGGCAGATCCCAAAACTGTGGCTCAGTTTTTGCTTGGTCCTCCCTATAAGATCAAGACATGTTCACTATAAAAAAATTTACCTCTGAGAAAGTCACGGGGTCCTTAACTATTGAGTAAAGCAAATGCTCATGTTTGCATTTAATTGATGTTTCAGCCCACCAGACACTTTCACTCCTGAAGCAGGAGGGGCTGGTCACCAAGGTGTGTGTTTGTGCTGACATCCTGCCCAATCTCCATGCCAACGTGTGCACAGACTGCTTGGGGAGATATGGTGGTACTTCTTATAGGTACTGCACCTAGCAGGCTGTCATGGGCTGGGTGATAGAAGAAAGCATCATTAACAACCAGGGGAGAGCCTGTCACTTACAGCTCATTCCCCAAGACAAAGGAAAATGTGTGTCTAGTCCATTAGGCAACTGAGATGTGAAAATAGCTCCATTTTTCTTGGTGCGATAATACAGATTTAGAGCCTCATTTCCATTAAAATTACTGGGTTGAAATGTCCACACCAGATCTTTATTATGATTAATCTATATACAGGCAGGTATGTACATATAGGAGCTCCTGCTTATCTATCTGTCTTTTTTGGCAGAGCTGGGTGTGGATTCAAATTTGCTTTGGGAAACAACAAGCAGGGAATGCAAAGTCCTCTGCTTGGAGATTTTGGTCCAGAACGCAACGGTATTTAGGCACCAAATTCCCACTGTAATATTAGATCAAGAGTATCTCAGTGTGCTTCCATTCTAATAAAGCTTCAAGTAGTTTAGCTGCTTAAGGAGTATTACTTGACTAGGGATCACAGGGGCTTTCCTGGCCATAAGGAAGCTGAGCTCATGCTCCTGCAAGTTTTTCTCTTTGAGGCTTTCATGCCACAGCTTGAGAGAGCCTGCATGAGCTGCCATGCCCTGCCCTTGAAAACATGGAGGCTCCTTCAGGCTCGATGAGTGCTTGGCAGAAAAAACAGATTTACTGACAGAAGGGATGAATGAACTTTCAGTATCTTTCTTTGTGAGGAATAACCCTGCCCAAAGTTTTCTTATGCGAGCTGACTAGTTTCAGTTCAAGTCATTCAGCAATTAGGAAAATCCTAATTTTTTAATGTTCTTCTTTCTGACTGAGTCCTGTCAAGACTCAGCCAGGCCTGCCATAGCACTTGGAATTACCGGTGTGCCAGGCGGTAACACTAATCTAGAGGTAAAATTCCTGCAGAGTGTTTTCTTGGAATTCCTCTGCTTGCTCACAAGAGTCAATTGCATTTTGGCTTAGTGGGTTATCCTCAGGCAAGATGTTTGCCAGGTCTGTGGATTCCTTTCTGCTGCTGACAAGGATAGTAAATCCTGTGTGCTATATGTACATATGTGTCATCTGCAGTCCTCTGGGGTGATATGGGGAGGGGAACTGATGGGAGGAACTACAGCACAGGTCATGTTGAAGCTGCAGTTTTTTTCCAGCCTTCCAGCAATTTGTTGCTTGTGGGCGTGCTTGGGCTTTGCTCTGGTCTTATTAGCTTTGTGATAGCTACTGCCTTAAGCTGAAGAATCTGTGGATTCAGTGCTGTGCCAGAGTCACAGTTACTTAACAAGGTCTAACCATCAGCGGAGCTCTAGTAACATCCACACACACGCTTCTAGCACGCTTCAGCAGCAAATAGTACAGTTTAGTGTCAGTGCCTTCCCCTAAGGTCAAGTGAGATCAAACTGTGTCACAGATGGTGATGGCTGTGAGCTTGTAGTTTAGCAGAATGCAGTGATTTGTGGTGTGGATGTGTATCTGAGCCTCTTGTCTGTCTTGAGTTTTGGGGATAACTGTGAAAGCTTTCAGGAGACTCCATTTATTAATGACCCCTGGAGTAGCATGGAAGAAATGGATATGAATGTGATACTAGGAAAACCACGATAAAAATTTAGTTGTGGATGAGGATCACTAGGATGACATGGACATACACACCTTTGTCTGGAAAAGATTCTTTCCTTTTCCCCACTTCCTTCAGCCCATTTAATGTGCTTCTCAGTCTAAGCGGAACAAAATGTGATGGTACCCGGTTCACTACAGGGCTGACAGCAGTGGACAGTCAGCTGTGGGTTAGCCCAAAATGATTAATTTTTCCAGAACACTGCACCGCTCTTTTATAAAACATATTAGTGTTGTTATAAATCAATGAACATGGTTTATAATAGCAATGATGCCCTTGAAATCTGTTAATACTGCAGTCAGTGGTGGTTTGCCAGAGCATTTATTGCCCTTGGTTTCACCTTGGGCTATTAACTAACAAATCGGTTATTAGCCAGTGGTAATGACCAATTTTCTAGGGATGATTGCTTAAATATTGCCCACCTTGAAAAGAGAATTATTGCTCAACTGAAAACTGAACCCTTATTTTCAACTCGACAGAGCTAATGATCTTCTCTTATTTCTTTATCTTCCTCCACCTACTCGAAGGTGGTCCCAGATCTTAGTCCTAGAGAACGGCTTCGCCTTCTGCCTCCTGTGACTTGAATCCAGGAAAAGTTCCATATTTAATATTTATTCTCTAAGCATCAGTGGATGAAGACAGATGGTAATGAAAGCAGCGTTGCTGAAAGTGACCACAATGATAATAGATTCTTTATGATGTCCAGGAATTCTGGACTCTCAGTCTCGGCTTAAATGTAGCATGGCGCCAAGCCCGTCACCTTAAGCTTAGTATTCCTGTCATCTCCCTGACCTGCCTTTAGACCTGATGAGTGCAGGCTGCACTAAAGGCATCAATCTGTCTTTCTCCCTCTATAAATGTTTTAAATACCCAAAGCTGGTCACAAATGACACATTCTGCAAGAAAACCTTTGTGGGATGGGGGCTGGGAGGCAAAATATCTAGGATAAAAAATCCCAGAATATTTACTCTGGAGCTTATTGTATGTGTGTGTTTGTTACCATGTTATACATTGGAGGTATATGCTTGTGGTTTGGGATTTCTTCTTGCTGTCTACTCCAAAAAACAGCGGGTTTTAAATGTTTTTGGAATGATTCAATTTTTTTTCAGGAGAAGTGAAAAAACCTATTTTGAATTTACTATATGAACAGTGGAATTTTGGTTGAAACTTCTGAAGACACTTTAGGACCTGCCCAGAGACCATAGGGTAAATGAAAGGGTTTTGACTAAAAACTGAATTTCCCTCTCTTCCCTGTAAACTCTGCTACTAAATGAAATCTGCATTTCAGAAATGAAAAACTCTATGTGGTTGTAAACCATCAGTAGTTTGGACCTTATGTTGATAAGGTAGACTTGGAACAAGAAGTCAGAGGAAGGATTTGGGCAACACATTTGAACTCCTGCAGTCAGCGATACTCTCTTGCAGCTGACATGTGCTGTACTGCATGGGGCATTTTCTGCACTATGGCTTCCTTCCCAGCTGCAGGGCTGGGCCCATCCATATTAAGGTTAAAAAAGATGTCCATGATATCCACAGGCAAGGAGGGTATTGTATGCCTGCAGAGAAGGTAGTCTCTTAGGAAAAAAAAAAATCCAGAAAACTAATAACAATGTTCAGTGGACAAACACCTTCTTTTTTCATACCATTTTCTACTTTTATTTAATTTCTTTTATCCTTTCCTTGGAGTCTGTGCAACTGTGCTCTGGCAATGCAACTTCTATATGCACCTGAACTCCCAAAAATGAACGGCAAAAGTCCCCGTGAGGCCCAGCAGATCAAGATGTATATGTCAAATATTTGAGAAGTGGAGATTACTTCTTAGCTAAAGGTGGAAAAGCTCATCAGTTTCCATGCAGGAATCTGATGTCTTTGTCCTGTGTGAATATTACATAGCTCCATTTTTATGCTTGGACTCAATGATTTTAAGGGTCTTTTCCAGCCTAAGTGATTTCTGTGATTCTGTGAATCTGTGCTTCATTTTTTATGGTTGCACTCAATGATTTTAAAGGTCTTTTCCAACTGAAATATCTCTATGATTCTATTTTATAAAATAACAGTGCTTAAATCACTATAGAAGGAGCAACATGGATGTAAGAAACTACATCTTACAGGGTAGCAATAGAAAATCAGGCTCACTGAGCAGGGAACGAATCTTCTAAGATGCTGCTGGATAAATAAATAAACAGACTTCCTTTTTTCTTACTGTCCAAACAAGAGCAACATGCAGCGCTCTTCATCTGTCTGAGACAGCAGGAACAGTCTGCTGGGGACATTGGGAAGCATCTTTCTTGCCTGCACTCTCTACGCTGCCAGTGTCAGGTCACTGGTGCTGGGTCTTGTTGAGATTCCCAGTCCAACAGGAGTAAATAATGGATGTTGCACCAGCTGGCTTGTTGGCCTGTTAAATTCTGTTTCTAAACACAGGATAAAAGGAGAGAGACAAAAAATTCATGCTCTCCTGTCCGTATTCCTAATATGACTTTACTCTATATAACATAACTTTCACCTAGCAATGTATTTAAAAGACTTAGTGCATAAGGCCAAATTATACTTGTTTGTTCTGTGTGGTAGGACCATGCAATTATAACTTTTCTGTGATTAAATCAGGTATGCCAGTCTTTTATTTAAGCTAAACCACTTGCAGCCTGGTAACCACCTGTAGTCCTCTAAAAATCCAGTACTTACAACCCAGAGGACTTTGCTGGGCTGGGTGCAGCCAAAATAGGAAGGAGAAGGAGTTGCACAATTGTGTTGCCACAAGAGCCAAGTGTACGTTCAGTGCATGTACCTTTTAAAAATCAAAACATCCAAATCAATCTGCCGTCACCCTGCCCTTACTGAAAGCTGAAAACGATTCCTGCAGAGAGTAGCCTTGTGCCAATACCAGTGGAATTGGAACCACTTCTCCTTGGGGACAAAGACTTTCGGAGAGACATCCAGAGTGACTTCCTCATCCAGATGGAAGTACTTGAAAAACACCTACATTTCAGCAAGTGGATATTGAACCCTGCTTGAAAACTCACTAAATGGTCTGAGCCCTCAGAAGTCCTCATAATTGCTGGGCAGTTTGGAGAGCCTGGTGATAGTTCCACTGTCAAACTTCTGAGTAACTATATAAAGCAGACAAAGCTCAACAGTAATTAGGCCCTTGCTCTCAAGGCAGAACACGAAGTCTCAGGAGAGGCACTAAGATTTGGCATGACAAAGTGCAAATGAAATTAAACCATGGTAATGCATCTGAAGTTCCCTCCTTTTCAGTAATCTGCAGTCCATACAAATGCACTTTAACTTGCAAAATTTATTGCTACCAGAAGCAGAGCCTCAAGAAACAGTCATTTTCTTCCTGCTTTTAGCTGAGTTCTTGCAAGTCTTTATGGCACTTTCTGTGTGCCCCAATCCCAAAAGAATAAATTAGCTCAATAGATCAGTAGAGAAAATGTTAATGCTATTGCTTTGAGTGGACAGTATGCTCACAGTGGAGAGGAGGAATGGGACACTGGTAGGGCTTTACCTGCCTAATGCAGATGAGACCCTCCGTGACAGAAACAGTTTAAAAAAGAAGGAAGGAGGTCAGGGGCTTTGTCAAAATCCCTTTATCATGGTGAGTGTTTTCTTTCTGCTTTTAGTTGCCTTTCTTTAAGGTGTTTCCAAGATGCTTTTAACAGGTAGGATATTTCATTTCAGAAGCATCAGGGCTATGATGACAACAGACCCTGTGCCTCTGCTGTCCAGAAGATCCTCTGCAGAGCACAGAAAGTAAATTTATCTTAATTCTTTTTGAACGGAGGGTTGTCTGAGTTTGTCTAGAGTTTCTAGGTAGGTGTAAGCTCTTGTCCAAAGGCTGGTTGCCCTCTTAAGAGGAATGGGCTGCACAAACTGCTACACAGCAGCAGAAGGCTTCTAGCCTTCTGAAAATTTCTGACCTTCTGTCACACATGCAGTTAGGTTGCCTGAGAAACCCTGTATGTATGGTTTTCTGTGATGGCGTATGCTCTCCATTTCTGAAAACCTCTGTATTGTAACTGGATGTCTGCTGAAAATACACTTGATTCAGTTGCAGCTATTGGACTTGATGTTGAATTTAATTTATAGGAGCCCTACAGCCTGTGCTGTGCAGGAGACCAGATCGGATGATCAGTAGTACCGTCTGGTCTGAAATCACAACTGCTTGAATCTATAACTTATCTAGTTAAAAGCTGATTTTGGCATTTACACTGGTCAGGTTGCCCCCAGCAGCGTGATTTTTCTAAACTTTACCCTAGAAGAGACTGCCAAAACCTTCTGCTACAAGGAGCACAGGCTATACGCAGCATGCTATATGTCTGCTCTGTATATTTGTGGTGAGCAAAATATAAATCTTTCCAGTAAAAGAACTCAGATGAAGTCTGTTTGCCAAGCTACTTTCTTCCTTGGCTGGGAATTTAAGAGAACTTTTTTTTTGGTAGTTTTAAGTGAGAAAACAATTGAATAGTTTCTCTAGTTCTGATCCCTGTTCTCCAAGGCAAATGCTCCCAACCCCTGGGTTTCACATGGTTTCACAGGGAAAAGAGTTCACCTCCTATGGCTTATCTGAGCACAAAGTTAGTACAAAATAAATTTGGGGGGATGTTTTAGGCACCATAACTGTGCTGTGTTAACTCCCAGACTGGATTTGCTTCTATACTAAAGTGCCTTTGTGCAACTTGCGTTGATCTGCTTTAGAAGTGGATTCATTTGAACTATAGAAAAGGTTCCTGTGTTCAGGGGATAGTGAAATGGCTACTGTGGTTTAAATTCTCATTCTCCTTTGTTTTGTACTCCTTCCCTATATAGCCAACTCCTTAACAGAGCCCCACTGACACTTGTTTAGAGCAGTTGCAGAGAACCACGGTGCAATTCTTGCTCTTTTAACAGGCTGGAATAAAGTAAATACATTATTATGTTTTAGTAAAACAGGCAGTGAGACATTTCAGGGTTTTTAGGGCAGTCTTCTATGATTCAAAAAGCCCTGCCTTGTAGGCAATGTCTACAGCAAATCTGTTGCTAACATAGCTTGGCAATACCTTGAAAACATGATGGGTGAAGGCAGCAAATGGCTGCTGATCAATGCCAACCAGGTTGTTAAGGTCTTGGAGGGTATGTGCACCTGAAGGAAACTTGCAGAAAATATTCGTAATTTGGAGGAAAGAAATCTGAAACTGCTGTTTTTAGACCCAGTAAGTGCTAGTTCTACACACATGAGGGCTATCATTTGTCTTTGATAAGCTTTGGCTTAAGCACTGCAAGTGCAAACTCAGGTAAGGTCTCTATAAGACCATTACATGAAATAACTTGCTGATTACAGCAAGGAATTTGTAGGTCCAAGTGACCTATTAGATGAGATTTTCTCCGACATAATAAGGTTATTCTTTCTGGTGTCTCATGTGTTGATTTATCTATATTTATTGGAAAACTGTTTCAAGCAGTGATCATCCTAGTAACAATAATTGAAAGTTGACCAGTTTTAAAGGCTTTTGGGAAATGGAGTGATACACCATAGATACCATAACACTTCTGTGTCTGTCTAGTAAGATGCTTCTACTTGTGTGAACAGCAGTAATGAAGGCTCGGTTATCCCCACCTGCAGCATGATTTCTCTACATAAGATTCTGGTGCTTTCTGCTGTGCAGTGTGAAGCTTTGATGCCCGTATAATGCCATGAGAGAGACACAGAAGATCACAGCTGAAAGAGCAGATTCAGAATGACACAAACACCAGAATGACACGAACATCTGGAAACTCCTTTAGAAGTGTGGATTCCCAGATGGTGTTGATAGAGTGGGGAAAAACTGGGCTACAGACACCAGACGGTCTCACCTTGCCTTGGTGACTTGGAGAGAAAGGAGGTAGAGAGGTCAGTAGCAACAGAGAAACAATGAGGAAGGAAGATCTACTGAAGCTTGTCTCCATTCTCTCATCTCTTTCCACTGCCTTCTGCTGCCTTGGCCAAGTTGCCTAATGAATTTTCCTTCTCTCAGCTTTTGGCTATTTTGTTTGAAATCATGCCGTGCTCTGTTCCCAGATGGCTTGTCCTGTGCTCCTGTGCTTCTCCTCTGTCAAGCACATCATTAAAACCCATTCCTTGTAAAAGGTAATTTATAACACTCCACATTAAATATCTGGGAATTTTCAACAGGAAACAGTAGAAATCATTTCCAAACATGCTAACTTTGCTATCATTTCTAGTTCTACTATTCTCTTTCCCCTTCCCCCATGTTTCTATTGGTTTTATTCAGATTCAAGGATACCAGCCCTAAGGTTACACTTATTTCTTAAGAGCCTGGAAGACTGAAAAAGATTATCTTCAGGTAAATATGATACATTGCTCATTTACCACAGCTTATGAACAGATGAAACTGCCAGGTAGAGTTTTGTCTTAACAACCTGACTTGAGAGCAGATTTTGATCTCCTAGTTCAGTGCTGAAGGCTATTATTTTCTCTTAGTAACCACATCAGTACATTCTGTAAAAGGCAGCCCATTCTGCCCTCTGTGTTAATGGGGAACCCACTGTTTCTGTAAAGAACCTCCCAAAATGCCATGAAGAGGTAAACAGTGAACTCATCTTCCTCTGGCATTGCTTTCTTCTCCACTTGCCTGTACAGAATCCAACATGCTACTCGTATTATGTAGGTCAAGAATAATAAAGCAGTCTGACTGGAACTGAACAAATGCAACAGGTAGGAGGGTTCAGTCAGATATTTCCTTTGCAGGCCAGAGAGACACTTGCAGCTTTTTTGCAGAAGAGATGTCCAACAGAAATATTCTTGCATAGCTCGTGGTGCACCAAAGGTCTTGTGGTTGCTACATGGCTGGGTAGTTAAGATAACATTTTCCGTGATGTGAGATTAAAAGAACACTTCATGCTGATGGTGGTGGTTATTTTTTATCATAAACTTGATGGTGGTCTGCATCTTGGCCCATTGCTTGAACTGACAGGAGGCCTTCTTCTTCCCACAGCCTAGAAAAGTTCTGCAAGTTTACTCAATAATTTTCCTTTTAGTGTCCTTGAAGGTGAAGGTGAAACACATCAAATAAAATACTGTTGCAGTAGTGCTGGTTTCACCAGGGAGAGAGCAGTAATGAAAATAGCAGGAAAACACCTGATTATGTTTCCAGCTCTGTTTGGCAGGTCAAAAGGCTTTGGAGGAAACACAAAGGGATGCCAAATGCTGTCATGAAATTTGAGCTAAATAATAATAGAGTATTAATTAGTCATTAAAAGTAATTAATACTTTTAATAATAGCTTGAAATGATGAATAGTTTCAAAGTGTGCAGCCATGGAGCAGTTGCTCTATCCCCTTAAAAGCAGAGGACAAAACAACAAACACAATCTGTAACCAAGGAATATTATTTCATTTTATAGTCTCTGGCAATAAGTTAATAATGGCTCTGTGGTGTTAAAAGCTCAGGACAATTTTAAAGGAATTTGGTATTTTGGTCATCCAGGGAACCATTTTTAAGGCTGGTCGTGTTCACGTGATGGAGCCCTGAAATCATAGAAGCTGACCTGCACCAAAAGCAAACAAAAAGAGAGTGTTTTGACTCTATCCATAAACATTTGACTGTAAATTACCACTAGCCTCAGAACCTACTAAAAAAAAAATGATGTTATTTGACATTTTCATAGCAGTCAACTAGAAAGCTCCAGCTCCCAGATCATACAGATTTAGCTTAATATAAAAGTACAGTAAGTTACCCAGTGCCTTTCATGATTATATCAACAGCACTTTCTGTTGGCTGACACATCAGGCTGGTTTAAAATCACCAGACCAAAGCAGTCATGCTTTGCCTTTTTGTTCTTTTTCATAATATCCGAATTGATGAATTATAGGAGAGTTGAAAAAGTAGTAATAAAAACATTTAAAATAACCAGAAGATGAGCAGTTTAAGTGCTAACTGTTAAATCATCATTATTAACAACAAACCAGTGTTTTATCACTTTGGAAAGAAACAGATTTGCTAATGTGAAAACTGTCTCTCTTGCTCTTTGCTGTTTTCTTCCCAAGTGCAATTTCTAGGAAGAAGCTGTCCGGCTGCATTTCAGGGATACAAGAGAAAGCAGCTTCTGTGTGAAAATTAGAAATAGATTTCAATTTTCTTGCTGCTGTTGTAACTAAACAGCCTGTTAACCTATTTAAATAGGAGAATGTACTGTGTACTCCTGGTCTAGAATACATCAAAAGTAATGTGGTTATGTCTGGTTTGATACAACCCTATCCTGCTGCTACCTAGATGCTCTTACATGAATGATACATGGAATTAGTTCCACGTTTCTTCTCTTACAATTAACATATTAATGCACCAGACAGATAATGCTAAAATCCTGGATGCTTGAGCACACACAGTGCCTTCTTCGTTGCTCTGCAGCACTCAGCCCCTGTGACTCTTCAGGAATGTATCTCAACATGCTGTCTGCCTCTCACTCATCCTGAGCACAGCCCTGACCTGTGCACCACAGCTGAGATCCTTTAGGCACTTATCTACTTTGTTGGCCTCAGAAATTCCACTTTAAAAAAACAGACCCAGTGTCAGGCTGTCCACAACGGGGCCTTTGCTTTTCCTATGGGCACGTGCTGGTGTGTGTGTGCAAGCACGTCACGGGTGGGCGCATTCATCCACATGCGCAGGGACAGGCTAAAGGATTTTTAACCGCCCACGTCTCACACACACGTTTTTGATATGTGCTTGTGTGTGTGTATGTGTAGACCTACGCATACAGTGTGCATGTACATGTGTAACAGGCCAGGTAGTTTTGTGTTTCCATATGTAATGTGGACATTGAGACAGTCTCCCATGACTTTCTATGAATAGGGTGGCTGGTGAAAGTTTCTAATCTTTAGTCTATCTTGGTGAAACACTAATGAACTTGTAAAAACAGGAAGCAGTGGAAAACAAATGAATTTCAGCTGGAGTTTGAAGAGCTGTCAGATCCCCTTGCTGAAATATTTCAGAGGAACATCTTTCTGATAAAAACTCTGAGAAAAGTGGAGGAGTTTCAGAAGAGTGATTGGAAAAACAGGATGCCGACTGGCAGGCTTTGCTAATGCATTGCATCTGTAAAGACTCCAGCAACTGAACACAGCATTAGCTGTGTGAGAGCCACGAAACTAGGGAAAGTTATTACATTTGAGCGTGATGGGAAGAAGGGGGAAGGGGAGAAGCAGGCTGCTCCCTTTATGCATCTTGAAGTTGGCAGGTTTTTTTGGGGCCTCTGATATTTTTCATTCCACCTACTTTGCTGTCAGCACGGAGACTTGATTCTAGCACTAATGAACAATGCTACTTTGCTGGCCAATATCATCTTTCATCTAAAGCTCTCCAAACATTTCACAAATGTCAAGGAGCTTTGCAATAGCAGTGTGAGGTAAAGCTGGGACTTCATCTTGGCTTCACACAGGATGCTGTAGTGTCTGCACCTAATCGGCAGATGTTATCCTCATTTAACAGTGGTTTAAGTTATGGAATTGCCAGATCCTTGAGTTTCTAGTAATTTCCCCTTTTCTCCATTCCAGAGTTTCTATGACTGTTAAACTGACCTGCTTATACTGGTCACTGCTTTTGGAGCACTGCTGCTTCTGCTGTCAGGGTCGGAAGTCTGTTGCTTTGTGTCTTAACTTCTGCTTGACTCTTGGTCTTGAAAATCAAGATGAGACTGGAGCAGGGCGCATACAGATGAAGGAGATAAAGGATATTCTTGGTTCCTCTAGGCAGTTATACTTTAGAAAACTGGGAACAGGGTCCTTAAAAACAGAGACGTGTTACAAATGTAGAGTGAAGTCACTTGGCAGCAACTGTGGAGTAAATTGTAGCAGAACTATTGATTACACAGAACCAGTCCTGGTTTACCCACATCCTTTTAGTTCTTCTTGTGCTGGAGTTGTCCTGCTAAGTTGAACTACTATCCAAGGGACATATGTGAGAGCAGAAGCCCTTCTGTAGGTTCTCAGTCATGGAAGGCTCTAATACAATGTGTCAGCCTTATGACATATAACTTTGTGTATCTTCCCTCCTGCAGTTATTTCCTTCTTGTTTCTATTTGTTCAATCAATCTGCAGTTCAGCAAAATGCTTTATACGGGAGCATTCTCCACTCAGCAAAGTCTGTCTGCAAGAAACCTCACATGCATTCAGAGAATAAATTCAAGGATACACACATGCCCTGTTAGAAGTTGGTGCACCCAAAGCATCATGGTGGATCTGAAAACCGCCTTTGGATGTCTCTGTGGGGCTGTGACAGCCTCTTTGGGGAAGTTCCTCCAGTTCCTCCCAAGCTTCTGTGCTTTGTTTATGTCTAAGTACTTTCTAACATCTGAGTCACAGCAGCACAACTGCAATTCCAAACATCCTGATCTCCACAAGAGGATCTAACAGTGGGCCCAGGAAAGCCAAGGACGAAGCAGCCACTGAAATAATGTAAACAGGAATACATCTTTAAAACAACAAGATGCAGAAAAATATCTAACAAAGCTGGTTTTCATTAAGCCAGTTCTCAGCTGCCTCTTCTAGCCGTTCCCACTGCTGGTGCAGTGCTTTCCAGTTCCTTCTGCTCCAGCAGCTCTTCCCTGGAAGGCAGATGAGTTTGTGGGTAAAGCACCAGGCTGGGACTTGGAAGACTTAGTTTTGCTACTGAGTTGGGCAAAAACAGTGTCACGTTTTCCTTTTCAGCGCCTGTCCTGTGATTCTTTACACCCCTAATGCCCTAAGGCCTGTGCTCATGCTTAGTTTTCTGTTCACCAGGCGCAGCAGCTGTGGTTGGTGGGATTTTCTGTGTGTGGAAGGTGTTGGGAAGGTCACGTGGGCAGGCTGAGAGAGGCTTCTCCAGGCAGAAGCTCTCTTTAATGAAGCTATTAAGAACATAGCTCAGAAAGATGCTGCTCTCACTTCAGAGTGTCAGGCAGTGTTTACATAGATGTAAAAATATTTTTCAATCACATAAAAATAAGTACTTCTTAATTTCTGTTTGCTGTGCCCCTTCTGTAACTAATTAATCATCACAATGTCCTATGAAAAAATGTAGTTATCTCCATTGTCGTTGTCCCATTTCAGAGGCGAGAAAAGCCCTGAGGACCCTTTACTGTGTTGTGCCCAGTTTGTGGCTCTCAGTAAGGCTGTGCACCTCTCCAACATAAGACAGGATGTACAAATCCCACCTTGGTTCTGGAAGGAAATCTATGATGAAATATATAACGTGCTTTTACCTGCACAGAGAAAGAATTATTTTCATCTTTCTAATGTAACACTCGTCTATTTGTTGCTTTGATCTACTTAATCTTTTTAGGGCAACTGGCTTCCCAGGGTAAGCTCTGCCTTCTGTTAGCTGATTACATACTGCATCTTAACACCCACCCTAACCCTGGCAGGACCTTCATGTTCTGCAGTCATTATTTTTTACTGGGTAAATGGCCTCGTTTATTTTTTGTTGTATTTGTATGATCACTGGGCTGTTTGAAAGAGCCATAATAATGATGAGCTGCATTTTATAATTCAGATATCTGATAAGTTGATAGCAAAGAATTTATTGCTATAAGACATACTTTGCTAATCTGTGAAAAATAAGATGGAGTTCTAGGCCATGTTGTAGAAAGGTGATGGAGGAGTCCACTCACAGCTCTAGATACATGTGTGCTCTAACAGCAGTTGGTCCAAAATGGAAATTTGGAGCAATGTGAGATCTTATTTTTCTTTGTCTAAGACTCTAGAAATTTGACTTTAGAAAATATGGTGATTTTGGAACCCAGTTATTCAGTCACACACATCCAGCTGCACACTGTCATATTCATTAATGTTGTTTAATGCTGACCAGTGATCAGATTTTGGATGAGGAGGAGTTTGTTCTCAGGGGGTTGTAAGCTTGTGTCCTTTGATGTTGGCTTCAACCCGATCTCAACTGCTGGACCCCAGAGGACTTGGACTCTAAGAAATGGCCATGGGTTATGTGACATTTATGCTGCAAGTCTGTTTTGCTGTGAAGTCCTCTATTGTTCTAGGGTTATGGCCTTGAGAATTCTCTCCATCAGAAAAAATAATTTTCCAGATGTCTTAATAAGCTGGGTGCATTGATGGTTCCATATAAGGCGGATTTTTTTAAAGCGGAGGATGTTCATTTTTGGCAGCTTCTGTCATTTAACGATTTTCCTGCTCCAACTACCCTCCAGAAAACTGGTAATTGTATCCTCTTCCTATCTTTTTAGTTGGAGATGAACCCCAGTGCTGGGTCCAGCCTATATATCTGGCCTAAGCCCAAACACTGTCTGGCCATGGCAGATCTGGGGAAGGTCCCCAGTCATGTGTAAAACATGCAGGTAGCAGATTCTCTAGATTTGCTATTTTGCCTTTGTTCATAATGTATTTAAAGGTTTAGCCCAGGTTTCTATTATCTAAAAAAGCAAGTATGTGTGTATATAACAGGAAAGAGAAAGAGAACATTGACTTGAAAACCCTCCAGTTCTAATAAGGGAAACAGCTTTCTCATAGGTTCCCACATCATCAGTCAGCTCATCACATGCACTCTGCTGCAAGACATTTCTCTTGCAACAAACTGAATAATCACATCTGTTCCTCGAGCTTGAGAAAAGTTTAAAAAGTCATTAACATTCTCCCATTTCCATCATTGGCAGAATCGCCTTTTTTTGTTTAATTTTTAAAAAGATTGTAATCAGCATCTCAGCAGCGTGTGCATTTGAAGAGCGGTGTGTGCATGCACGGGCCTGCGGCTCAGTGTACACGCAGGGACCCAGAGGTGGCCTCCGAGTACACCAATGCACCCACACTCCTGCCCTGCTCCAGGAATTCCCACTTTTCCCACCAGCATCACGCGCGGAGCTGTGCGTGGGGCCGTGGATCCTAGCACATGCAGGCAGAGGACACGAGAGGGCAGGCGATCCCTCCCTCTGCCCGAGATCTCGCCCATTGTTATGTTTATGCAAACAGCCTTTGACATAATAGCTTTGAAACAGTTGAAAATTGGATTGTGCCTTTAGGCCAAACATTCAGACCACCACCTTGGCTATATTCATCTGCCACAGCAAATTGGGTTCAGCGCTGGCTCCACGCGCTGGATTTCAGGGAAAGATTACAGCTTGGCAATAACTTTTGCACAGGGAAGACAAATGCAAACTCCTGGTGGAAACACTGGGGCTGTTTAGTTGTGCAACCCCCTATCGGGAGGAATACAGATTGGGCTGAGAATTTCTTCAGACATCTGAGAGGCAAATAAAACAAATTCCCAGGCTGGAATCTCCATCCCTTTCTTTTTAGGCTTCTGAATGCAATCTAATTATGGTTTAACCTTCTGAAATAAATACCTAATAAAGGATGAGCCTATTAGAAGAGTAAATTTACTGCCCACCAGTTAGCAGAAATTCTTGCCGTGCTCTCTTTAAGCGATAATGTTACTGGGATTGAACATTGTTTGTAATCCCTCGACTGCAAGTCCGATTATATGGAAAATAAAACGCAAAGCAAAACCAGTCACAGTATTAAAGTCCATGGTCAGAAACACTTTCAGGATAAAAAAATGGTTGAAAAGAAGTGAGATGGTAACAGCTCCTCCAAGAATCTAAGCCATGTTCAGAGACGGAGATGACATTCCCTGGATTCACTACAGTCAGTGACACAATTAATTTTCTACAGGCTGTGTTTCAATTTTATTGAACATTTAAGAAAGTGAAGGTTTATTTGGGCCTGATCCCAGAGGCAATGTGCTAATTTCAACATTTTCCCATCCAATCTAGCAGATGTGATGCATCCATGGAATCAGGGGCCATGGAATCAGGGGCTGTATTCTTCCTTCTATCTCCAAGAAGGGTGGGGATCCATGTGGAAAGGAAGAACTGGTGGCAAGAGCTGTGAGGGCTGGTAGGAGGAATCTGAAGGTAAGGTTAGGGTGGGAGCAAGGTGAAGACTTGGGAGAGAAGAAAAGCAGCAATTCCTCTGGCACTTCTCCCTGCTGAATCTCTAGGTTCCATTGTGGTGCTGGCCCATCTGTGGATTAATGAGGCCATTGACTTTGCCAGGGGTGGAGAATATAAATAAAAGCAATTTCCTGGACTAGCTCCCACTGAAATCTAATCCAGTGGGAAGAGAAAGAGTCTCATCTTAAGACTGAGGCTTTCTTAGCTCAGGTGGTAGCTGAACCGCTGATAACTTTATTGTGAAAGCAAGGTTTCTTTTGCAAAAGATATGTATGGCTTTCAGAATTCAGGCAGGCTTGCACACCAGCTACTTCTGGTGTGCAAATGAGGCGACACTTGTATTGTTATCAGGAATGAATAACAGTGGCTGCTGTAGAAACACATTTCTTGCATGAGTACCTAAATGTTTCCTGTGCTGGAATTTATCCAGACCTCTTACGCTGTACCTGCGGAGGTCTCACAGTCAGACAATCTTAATGCTGCTTTATTCACTGCATATACCAATATCTCATCCCCTGCTTTCAGGCTACAAAATGCAGCAAGAGTTTCACCTGCCTAACATATTGTTCATGCATCTGAACGAAACAGGTCTTTCATGTCAGCATCAGAAGCAGTACTTACACTTAATCAGAAAGTCAAGCAAGTGTGAGAAACTGCTCTGCTGCATCCTCCACTGGTTGTGATGGACCAGATTCTGAAGAAACCCCTAGATGTTCACGTTTTAGACCCAAACTCTGACCACCTACCCTATGATAAGCAGCCCAAAGCACTTTCAACAGTCAAGAGAGAGCAGCTTAGTTGAAGTGAGCCTGCAGAGACATAATATATGCCCCATTCTGAGAAGAAAAAAAGTCAGACTAATTAGCCCACCTGACTTTTAGTTTCCATTTTTCTGGTCTGATCAGTCACACTTTGCTGTTGTCAGCATCTTCATTTTGCCTGTGGGTAAAATATTTGGTGCTGGACTCTGCCAGAGAACAGAAGTCACTAGCTGGGAATAGATAGGAAGTTACACAGAATAGGGGAATTCTATATTTCTGTAGTACTATGAAGAAGTTTTGTTTGCTGCTTGAAAAAAATGCTTGTTTCACAAAAAAAATCATTTTTTTCTCCAGCTGTTTCCCCCAGATAGAAAAAAAAAAACACTCAACTTGCTAAATGTCTTTCGTATGGTGTGTCCCCCCCATTTATCAGGCCTCTCACACTGAACAAAGCAATATTTTTATGGACAAAACTCAGTGAGCTGGCTGAATTTTGCTGTAACAGACTCTGATGTGGTAAGGCTTTTTGTCATATATCACAGCCAGAAGTCATTTATTATCCTGCTTTCCTTTGGGAAGAGACTGGGGCAAAAGATCCAAATTCTACCTTTCCTTTTCCTCAAGTATGTGTTTTATAATCATCACTTATTAGCAGGATTATGGTAGCATCTAGGTAATCTTGCCAGGATCGGGGCATTATTATGATGAACAATGACAGAAGTCTATTCATTAGAGTCCAGAGAAATTGTTTTGCTTGACTGTAAAAGCACTTGGGCCAAGGAGGTCAGACAGCTTTATTCAAAGTCTTCTGCCTGTGTTACCAACTCTCGTGATATTATCAAAGTCTCCCACCATTCTGGGCTTTTCAGCCAGCAGCACCTCCTGCTGTCATGTGAGTCCACAAGAAGCTCAGCCTTCGTTAAATGAGAGAGGTGATTCAAGCCCTGTTGATTTCAAGTGAAAAGACTGAAAAATATGGGAAGCAGAACGCAAAGAATCACTCTCTTGAGACAGATATAAAACACATACACATATATCTATATTAATTGAAAACATTTTTTGGGGGTCAACTTCTGGGGGCCTAACTCATTTGAGACAGGACAGGAAATGACCTTGGAAGTCCTTGGCCTCACTATTTTCAATCTTCAAGCCTGTGTTCCCTGGTGCTAGTGCAGAGCAGAAAGGCAGGTGTGAAACACCTCTTTGTATGACTTCGGGCCCTGCCAAGGCACGAAGGATTCTTCATCATTTGAAGGAGGCAGAAAGAGTGTGGGCTAAATACTCCATCGATATTTACTTCATAAACCAAGTATCTATTTCAGTTGAGCCTGCCCATCCCAAAAGGATGGCTATTCCATTTTTCATTCAGGAGGTGAAAAGTCATGAATGAAGAATAAGGGGAGGGAGAGGGTCTGTAATAACATACTTCTTTCGTCTTTCTCAAGATTGCCTTTACCACAGCCAAACACACACAAATGCCACTAGCTGTATCTCATTTATCCTTGCTTTCTTCTTTCCCCTGTCTAGCCTCTTTGTCTCCTGTCTCTAAGGCTTGTCAGATATATTTACCCATCCAGGCTCCCAGGCTTTTGCCCAGCTCTAGCAAAGCTTAAAATGCTGATTTTCAGGAAGGTGCTGCTTAGAGAAGACAGAAGAAGGATCTGAATTAGAATTAACCCAAAGAAAACAATTCCATTAGTGGCCATTTTTTGATAGCCCAAATTTAAATTTTATTCCATGTTGGGAAGCTCCAGGTAGAACTTTTTCTGCCAGTGTGATCCACGAAGTAGAGGAAACTCTGACTTCTCTTTTTTTTTTGTCCAGTTGAGCCACAAATGCTAGGAGCCTTAAGGCCCTAACTGATGGGCAGAACTTGCTGAAACACAGATTGCCCCACTCATGGGAAACCAAAATTGTTGGAACAAATTCTCCAACAAAACTTAGGGATAAGAAGGTTTCCAGTGGATTGGAAATACCAGTTTTCCGTCTGTTTTGTTCTCAGAAGACTTTGAAGCATTTGGGTTGATGACTTTGGTTTTTAGAAATAAACCAGCTGCCTGGCCTCCTGAGGCTGTACCAAGAGTCCCCCAATCTCAGGAACCCTTTAATGCTGTCTTCACAGGAACCTTTTTTGCAGGAGATTTTCCATCCTGTTCCACTGGGAACCTCTTCTCAATCCTAACAAGTTGGGTACTACCAGGGGAATCTCAGATCCAATTTTGGACTCTGCTTATCTGTTACTACTTTTTGCATCTTTGCCTTGCCATCGCAAGCTATTTGTGTAGAAGGGTCTTGCTGTTTGAGTAAAATAGGTTCAGGGTCTTCATTCCTTTCTGAGAGCCTTTAAAAAGAACTTTCACTCCTGTCCTTTCAGGAAAAGACTTTTTTTTCCTCTTTCTCTCCCTTCCCTTTACAATTAATTAGCTAATAATTTTGCTACTGATCCATTCTTCATTAAAAAGCTGAATCCCTTTTGTTAGATCTGGTCTGAACAAAGGTAGGAGAATTTATGTCTTAATTTTAGTTCATTATGGCAAAGAGCATCCCACCCCATCACTCTCTCTCTCCCCCTCCCCTTCCAAGCCCTCCCTCTTCCTTTAGAGGATCAGTTATCACTTTGCCCCTAAACTCCTCACAATCTGCAGAGGCATTGGAGGAGCCTTCACTGCCCTTTATCTTCCACTGCCTCATTAAGAGAAATGAACCTGAGTCTGAGAGAAATGACACAAGGGAAATAAAAATGTAATCCCTTGGTGCCACCTATAATGAATTGTTATGAAAACCATGAAAATATCTGTCTGCAGATATTGTTCTTTGATTTGAAGTCAGTGTTGTAAGCGGTAATTTTTGTCATTAAAGCTGTTAATCTGCGCAGCATTCCTCATAAGTTTTTATGAAGAAAAACAGCCCTGCTGCCTACACGCTCATGCAGGGAGCTTCTGAGCAGTGCTACATGAACAGGGTGCCTTTGAATAATTAGCTTTAATTATAGCCAAGATGGTTGTCTGTCTCAGAGGTGGGACTGTTTCATGGCAGCTTGCTGTCCACCGTTGCGATGGGAATGAATGAACTATTTCATCTGAACCTCACTGAGGTGTTGTTCTCCCACCTGGCTGGTGGTTGCCGAATATGGACCCATGACAACATGCCCCAAAATATATGTGTGCATGTCCCAAAGCACTGAGCCATGTATGTGTGTCTGCAGTTAGTCACAGCAATTGTGCCAACCACAGACTTTTGCATTGAGATGGAACTGTAAGGGGTTGGTGCATCCCAAGCAAAGATGAGCTGTGGTGAACCAGTGTTACTCTTTTTTTGTCCTTTTCTAGCTGGCACAGAGCTGATCTTCTTGCGATGCATTTTCAGTTTTTCTTGAGTGGGAGTCCTCTTTCACCACATCTGGGGGCTTCCCTGAGATCCCAGGTAGCTGCTTGTCATGCTACACATGCCAAGACAAGGCTGCAGTCAAGACATGGTGATGGAATGGGTGTGTGTGTTCCCTTCATCAATGCGCTAGGACTCTTGCATGCATTTCGACTGCCTGTGGGGTGGCCTCACTTTGCCCCAGGGCTAAGGGCAATGGTTATATGAGCAGTGGCCACATGTGCATCTCCTTGCCTGCTATATGTAGAAGCCAGTTTTGCTGGAGACCTTGTTCTGTTGTGGTTAAATAACGGAAATCCCACTCAGATCATGAAGGTGTTAAGCCTGAAACCATACAATTCAAAGCAGTCTCAAACCATTAAATATTTCAGAGGAGAACTAGTATAAGAGGAAAATGAGACTTAGGAAGGTTTTGTACAACTCCCTCAAAGAATTAGCTCTCTGCTGAAAATAGACTCTATTAACCTACAGTCTAATCTTTTAAGGATTTCCTCATTCCTGTCAGAAATTAAGTAAACTCTCAGTGCTGATTTACACAACATTGGCCCAATGGCTTGACTTCCTGGATCTTAGCACAGCCACAGACACCCTTGTACTCTGCAAACATTTAGGTTCCCCTTTGTGGAAAAGATGAAGGCTGAAACTGATCTCCACTGACTCTGCAGAAAGGCCATTGTGAAGTGGTTGAAAACAGAGGCAACATTAGAGACTTAAAAATAGAAATAGAAGACCAATAAAGAGAATAAGTTAATAAATCTTTCAAGACACCAAGTTGGTGGAATAATGAAAACAGCTAGCAGGATTTGCCATGGCCCCTGCCCCTTAAAGGAAGTCTCTTCCCCAACTGATGTCTGTTTTAAAACCAAAAGGGATGTAAATAGCTTATGTACGATTCAAGGCATGAGACATTCATTGTCTTTTCTATTCTTACTCAGCTGTCGACTTTGAAGTTCTGGTATTTTATCGTTAAGGATCTGGAACTAAACAGAGTCCAGTATAGGTTCCTGTGTAAGAGACAGCAGGCAAGATTCCTGTTATTTAATGTACATAATCTCTGTAGAAAACGTCAATTATGTTTTCTGAAATTCTCACAAGTACCGCAGGCACCATATAGACATTGTGGGTCTTTGCAAGTTCCTGAGAAGCAGTCATTTATCTGCTCTGTTTTAAGGTATAAGATTCCAAATTTGGGAAATTACCCATCATACTCCAGGCAGAGCAGCAGTGCAGGACAGGCAATTTTTCCCCTGCTTCTGACATCCTACAGCTCAGCAAGTACTTTCCAGCATTTTTTTGGGATGTAAGAGTAAGATGATCAGAGAAGAAGACTGCAGACATCATTAACATGGTAGGCTGAATCTGCTGACAGTAAGTCAATGATTCTTTCTGACATGACACTAAGAGTAGCAGAAGGACATCTGTAGGATGACTCATGCTAATGGAAGAATGGTATGTATGACTTGAGATTCAGGACAGATGTCAGGTTCAAAAAGTGTGGTGTAAGGAAGATAATTTTTATCAGCATAGTAGCAGGAGACAACTTGTCAGAGTGATGTTGACTCCTTTTTTTTTGCATTGTTTTGGAAAGTCTCTTGGGAAGATGGAAATGGAAAGGTAAGAGGAAGACCTGGCAACATCCCCAAGCAAACAGAAAAGGTTTCTTTCCTACAGGCAAATAGTAATGGTGGATTTGCAAAGGAGCAGCCTTGGAAGAATTGGGAAGAGGGTCTTTATCATCTCCAGTGCAGTCAGGGTGGTTCTTCCCATTCAGCCCTGCCTAGGTGTTGACTTTGCACAGTTCCCATGTATTGACTTAGGTAAGAGGCTTATTTAAAACCTGACAAACCTCTATGCACAAATTGCTTCAAGGGTTAAGCAATTATCTTTCTGCCCTGCACAAGCATGTTCACCAACAAAAGTTAAATATTTGTATGTCTAGATTTAAAATATCAGCAATCCATCCACGAAGTTAAATCAAGATTCTAGTGAGACCAGCATATAGGCATCTTCTTCTGCTAGGACTGATTCCAAGCTTCTGGGCTTACTTTTCCTGCTTTTTTAGAAAGCTAAGTATTTCAGCTTTATATTCCAAGTGAAGACATCAAGCAAAACTGTGATACTTCCTTTATTCAAGAAGGGCATGTGGGTTGCATTGGTAACTTCATTCTGCTAACTAGAACAGAAACTATTAAAACCCTTTGAATGAATTTCAGTTCTTCCATTCACCACCTAAAAGCTGGGGTTCCATCCAGTTGTCACTGGGAACAAGAAATTCATCCAGACACCTTCAGCAGTATAAGTCTTCTTTATGGAATCATAGAATCATCGAATCATCAAGGCTGGAAAAGACCTTCAAGATCTTCAAGTTCAACTAATTGAACTTGACACAATTCCTAAATAATATTGATGTCTGTAAGGCAAGGATAGGGTCTGCATGCTCACATGTGCAATGTCCTCCCTGTCCCAGACATTGTTCTTTACTAGTTCCCTCTTTGGCCACATGACATCTGCTGCAATCTCTGCCGCATTTTGCCCTCCTGTTCACAGAAATGATTGCAGCTGGAATTTGAGTGGAATTTCCTGCTCTCCCTGGTTTCTGTGTTCTGTCTTGCCATGGGATCAGGACAGGAAGTGGGATTTTGCAGAATATTTTGAATGCAGTGTGGAAGACTTCAGAAAACAGTGAGGTTAAAATGGTATCCACTGCAGCATCTGCAGATGTGCCGGTGTTTGTTCCATTGTACTGCTGTTTATAGGGTCTTATGTTTTCTGTACACAATGGGATCCTGACTGATGATAAGGCCTCCAGACAGTTCTGTCTTATACAGATAACATTAGGAATGCCCAGAATAATTTGCAAGTTATTAGCTAAGTAATAAATTTCACAAGGCTCCACTGAACAGGCAGAATTCTAATTTGTAAGTAGAGAACTAAACCTGAGCATGAGCTGCTGGCTTACAAAGAGAAGTAAAAGCCATATCTCAACTCTTGACAGATAGGCACCCAAGCATCTCTGTGCCTTCAGGTATGCCTGTGAGAGCCCTAAAAAGATATGCTTCATCCATGAGGCTATAGCAGATTCCAGACATCGTGTGAGCTGAATAAACAGGTAACCGGGTACGTTGTGTATTACCTCTGGTTGCCATAGCAGAATGACTCCCACAGACATCCAGCCTTTGAGTTGCATTGTCTTTTTGTGGAGGAAGTGCAAGATGATGTACAGAAGAGGGAGCTGGATAGTCTGGGACTTGAAAGCCACAGGGTTATATTCCCTTTTTTGCCTATTCCATTGCAACCTTGTGTTTGTTCTCATCTGGACTGTGAAGTTTCTTCTGTCCTCACACAGGCATTACAGGGATGAATGTGTTACAGGTTGCCAATTGGCCAACATGCCAGGAAAGATCAGAGACCTTACAGTTTCAGCTATTATGGAGGGCTGTTCTGCATCTTGTCTCTGTCCTCTCATGTCCACTCCAACCCATGCAGCTCAAACACCCAGGGTCTGTAAGCTGTAAGGAGGAACGAGCTTCCCGTACTTTCACAGCAAGAGTCAGGCTCTGAGCCGTGGCCAGCAGAATCTGGCTGAGAAGCGTGGGAAACTTAACAGTAAGAGAGAAAATCTGCTATATCAAGGGCTGTTTTCCTGGGGCTGCAATTTCTGATGCATCCAGCACATTTTTTGGGTAATCTGTACTCCTGGAGCAACAGTTGAAACAGTGGAAAGAAAAGTATTTTATCTTCAAAAAAACAATTCATCCAGCAAATTAAGAGGGTCATGTCAGTCACTAACAAAGTAAACGAAGTTCCTCAGGACTCAGACTGCCACCTTTAGCTGAACCCATTAACTGTTTCCTCAATGGCAGGAGAGTGAAGTGGATTTTCCTCTTCATTACTTTTAGAGTAGGATATAGGTTTTCTTAAGTGGAGGTTTCGGAAGGAAGGAATAAATTAATACCTTGGAGTTTTTTCCAGGTTAATCTTTATGTCAGTGCAGGAGATCCATTTCACCTTATTTTATCTTCAACTCTCTATTTATTTATGTTCAAAGTACATATATTTTCCTTCAATATCCCTTTTTAACCACCTCATTTACTAGGACAGTATAGGGATATTGATGCGATTTGTAGACATGCTTTGCTCAGCTGTTTCTCCCCTGTAAGTTGTTGCAGTTTTCTAACAATTATCATTTTGACATGCTTAGACAGTAAGTCAGACAGGACTGAACTTGGGGGAGAAGGATTCTTTTATGGTTGGTGCTTGTGCAAGACCTAGGAATGGCTCTGAAGGAGCAAATGACTGACCCAGTGGAAGCAGTTGGGATCTGCCTCTTGCAATCACTAATTCCAAAACTATGATTTGCTTATTTAATCAATCAACATATCTTTGGTCCTACATTAAGAGTTGGGACCCACTGGCAACTTACCCCAAAGAACAGATGAACTTATTTGCTACTTATTGCTTTCCAGTTTCCTGGGAACTACCAAACTACTGCCTCTTGTTCCTTCCATTTTATCTCATGGTCTGGGACATGTCAAAGTGTTCTGGGTAATGGCAGGCATCCCGTAAAGGCATGCCCAGCAGATCATAAGCCTATTTCTAAAAGAGCTTTGCTTTGTAGGCAAGAAGCAGTATGTGAATGGTTTTGACAAAGGCTGTGATCTATCCCATAGACTAGGAATATGATCAAAGTGCACAAGGCTGGTGCAAAATGACCTCAAAGTCATTTCCACTACAATATATATACAAACATTGACAACTTTTCTTTAGCATTTAGATTTTTTTTCCGTCGGGATTTTGGACACTATTTGAGAGGGTTGACATGTGGGGCAAAGTTTGCAGCTAGGTCTTTAAATAAACTTTGCAAGAAGAAATATTGAAATATTGAATTTCTGACCAGTTGTGGATTTTACCTGGGGTGAAGCATCCTTTGGTCCTTGACTTGCTGTAGGCATGGCTGATACAATGCCATGGGAAAGCCAAACACTGCCAAGTGCATCACTCTTGATGAGCTGGGTCTTCCCTGTGAATTACCCTGCTGTAGGCACAATTGTTACATCTGCCCCATTCTCACATTGACCTGAACTAGATCTTCCTCCAATGCTTCTGCAAAAGAGACACTACTGTCTTGCTGATATCTACAGTACTACATAATTACCTTTAAATCCTTATTTTCACCCCATTCTAGAGAGATAACCTCTAGTATTCTTACTTAAGACATAGGGGATTAAGGTCACAGAAATAGGAAGGGCTACACTCATACAGGCATCAAGACACCTGATTTCTGTTTGCTTCCTAAAAAGAATTGACATGTTAAAGGCACTTTATGGACTGGAGTCTGAAAAACTGGTCACAGAGCCTAATTGTCAGGTGGAGATGAGTATTGCCTTGCAAAACACCCCTGGGAAATGTGTGTCCTGTATGAGTTTGCCAAAATCCTTGCAGAACCTGTAACTGAGCAAGGCACCAGGTTCACATCTCCCGACACTGAGCTGCACTACCTAATTGAGCCATTTCTTACTTGCAGGAATGTAGCCAATTTTTAATCTTTGATCTTGGTGTGAACTTACTTGATGTTATAAATGTTGAATTTTTAGTGTATTTTTGTCCTATTACAATTATGAGATCGACTTCTCATATTTATCTTCCTTCAGGAAACTGAGTAACATGATTATTGGAATCAGTTCTTTGAAGCCTGCAGTTCTGCAGTATTTTTTTTCCTTCATGCTGTCTCCAAGTAGTGACACCATGTCTAGGTCTCATCATAAGCACTCTAATGAAAAAGCAAACCGAACAACCCATCATTAGGTTCATATGTCCTTTAGGATTCACTAATATCACAGTGAGTCAAGCTGCAGCGCTATCGTTCTGGCTGCTGTATTTTATGGCCTCCCTGACCGAGTGAAGTCACACGGTCATCTGGGCTGAGGTGTGGGGTGAGCAGCATGCGGTTGCCGTGGAAACGGAAAAGTTGTGCGGAAGGCAGGAGTGCGTGTCCCAGAAACAGCAGAGAGAAGAGAATCTGATAGTTGATGTTCAGCCGGAATTTCACTAGAGGAAAGTGTGTCTGAGCATTTGGTCTGCCAAGCCTTTCATCTGACCTGTTGCTGTCCCAGTCTCTCACCCTTCTAACCTCCCGTTAAAAATACCAACATGTTTCTTCACTGGCCAGACAACCTGACATCCTGCCAGGGAGTTTCAGTATCTCAGGGAGCCAAAACCCACGGAGTGCCCTGCTGCTGCAGCGTGTGCTCTCACCCTGAAGCATCATCAGGTGTACATGGACAATGGGCAGTTCAGCTCCACTTCAGAAGCTCATGTCAAAGGGGTCATCTTCCCAACAGGAGATATGATTAAAGACACTGAGCTTACAGCTAATGGCTTCCCAGTTACAGCAGTGTGTCAGTCCATGCCTGCCAACAGTTAACTGCCAACGCTGAATATTTTCCCTTCCACTGTAGAAAATTGAATTTGAAAATCAAAATATGAATTGTCTCTGGTTCCTCTGCTGAAGCTCTGCATTGTCACAGTCCCCCCATTTAGCTGGCAGTTATTGGTTTGATCGGTTTTTTTACTGGCATTACAAGACCATCTGGGAATCCCAGTTAAGACCTGCAGTCTTGTGGAGACTGGATCTCTCTGGTGCTGTGGAGGTCAGGTCCAGCCCCATAGAGCCACAGGGCAGTGATGGATGAATTGGACAAACTGTGCAGATGTGGTTTGGAAAAAACGTACTGCAAGGAGATACACAGAGTTTAGCAGGAAGGTCAGCTGGCTGACTGTCTGATAGAAACCAATGGGAACAATCTGTAAGCCCTAAGCATGAGTAACTGATAAGATTTGGGTTACCAGAGGACAGGTAACTGGATGGGTTTTGGCACAAGTGGATGGAGCAGTATGGGACAACACAAGGCAGGGCTTAGGCAAGAAGATGGCTTGCAGCTTCTCAGACTTGTCTGGGACAGAGTAGAGCCCAGGAAGCTGCTACATTTTTTCCTGCACAGGGAAAATAATTAGCTAAAACCACTGAGATTTAGTTGTACCAATTCCTTTTCAATGGCACTCAGAGAAATCTCCTTTGTTTTTATTGGTGGTTTATTTCCTATGAAATTTACACTGAATCACAGAATCACTCTGGTTGGAAAAGACCCCTGGGATCATAGAGTCCAACAATCTACCCTACCTTACAAGTTCACTCCTAAACCAGATCACTTAATACCTCATCCAAATCATCTTTAAACACATCCAGGGATGGTAACTCAACCACCTCCCTGGGAAGCCCATTCCAGTGCCTGACCACTCTTTCTGTGAAAAAATTCTTCCTAATATTTAATCTAAACCTACCCTGTTGTAACTTGAACCCATTCCCTCTTGTTCTATCACTAATTGATTGTGAGAAGAGCCCAGCACCAACCTCTTCACAATGTCCTTTCAGGTAGTTGTAGAGTGATGAGGTCTCCTCTCAGCCTCCTATTCTTCAAACTAAAGAGCCTCAGCTCTTTCAGTCTTT
>JAOXOE010000765.1:10566250-10625945 GCA_028565055.1 Phoeniculus purpureus | reverse complement strand
CAGCAGCACAGTGGCCCTTAATTCATCCTGTTTGTTGCCCAAGCTCTGAGCATTTGCATAGAGGCACTTCAGCTGGGCTAGCCCTGTCCTCCTCTTGTGCCAGTTGCTCTTGATTTCCTCAGCCCCCTACTCATTGTCACCTTTCCCACTCAGCATATTTGTTTGTCATCTGTACAGCCAGGGACTGGGCTGCCCTGCCAGAAATGTTATGAACATTAAATCTGGCGCAGGTAGGAAGGTACCTCCATGCTTTGTTGAATGGAGTTTAACAATATTGTGGTGACTAACCGAAAATGGTTTTTTATTTGAGAAATACTCATGCATATGAATTCCATTAGCTAATCAGGTTTCCAAAAGGTTTTAGAGCTTTGAAGCCCAAAGGCTCCTACAGTTGACAGTACACAGCTCAGGCACCTCACAGACGAAGCTAAAAGGGCTGTCAGTGCTGACATGTTCACCTTAAACTGGAAAATTTTAACTGTTCCCAGTGGCCCAACTATTTGTCCTTCCACCTGACTACTGTTCAATGCATTGGCAGCAAATATGGTAAGAGGAAGAAAAGATGCATTATTATTAATAAATGAATGAAGCTATTTGCTATTTATTATTTAAGCCCTCAATACTGGCAGGCTTTAGTGATACATGAAATATAGGTAAGTAATTTATTTATTAGGGAAAATAATGATTTTTTCCCTCCCATTCTAGAGCCCTTTCTGACCCAAAGCAGCAGGGGGTTTATCAAATACAAATACGATGACTTGTAATTTTAGAGTCTTTCAGTGTACTGTAACTGACAACCTTTTTAACATAAGTACATTGAACAAATAATTTATAGAAGTATTCTGGGAATATTTTAGGGTTTTTTATTACCACTTCTGAAAGCTATGGCATGTTATTGATTTTGGTGTATTAATATAACCTAAAAGTGAGGGCACATGCTTGCCTCCTAATCCAAATCAGCTTTGATGGCAACCCATATATTTTACTGAAAGAAGCCTTGAACTAACGGCAGAGGTTAACAATTACACATCATAGCCAAAAGTTTAAGATAATGAATTTTGCTCATTACCTACTGTCCAGCACCAGCCACAGGAAGTTCCCCACTGCACCCTCCTCCACGTCTCATCCCAAATTCTCCGGTCAGAATTTTGAAGCCTTAGTTTTGCATTTGTGTCATGAAGGCTTCTGCCTAGGAAGTGTAATCCTCATTACTGTTTTCTGAATGCCATAAAAATAGTGTATTTCTCTTAAAATGGGCTTGCTTGCTTTATATTTTTTCATGTATATATGTGTGCATGCACAGGCATCAGTATGTTCCATATAGCTGTGATATATATGTTACTGCACGGGGATATTTCTCTATTTTGTTCTTTATTGTTCCCTGAGTTCTGTTTCTGTTCAGTTCCTCCATCCAGAGCAGCTTCAGTGCACCATGGCAGGAAGACTGGCACCTCTATCCCTTGCTTCCAGTGGCCTGGGTATGTGTCTGTTTAATGATGTAGTGAAAACAGACAAATTCACCTGGCTGCTGAAAACTGTCCAGTTGTACCAATGGCTAATGATTGCCATCAGGATGTGTATTGCAGCCAGATCACTCATTAGAGAACTCTTCAAATCACAAAACAAAATGTATGCTCCTTTTCTTAATCTTCTCTGGTGACAATTAGTTTTACCACAGTTAACTCAGTCCTGGAGGAACTTAAGTATTGAGGTACAGCTGTTCTCAAAACCAGAAAGACCCTTGCTTACCTTAATGTCGTGATTTCTGTTTAAAGAGCCTATGTACAGGGAAGTGTGTGAGGTGAACTGAAAAGTATGCATTTAAATACGGACTTTTCTTTTACTTGGGCTAAGGAATTCAGCCAAAATAACTCCAGAGGGGGAAAAAACCATCCAGATCTTGAGGAACAGGGAGCAGGCCATCTGGCTGAACATGCTGCCCATTAAAGTATACCTTAATCCCCACTTCCTGATTTTGTGCCACATGCTTTGCTGTGTGAAAAGTCATGTACCGAGTGGTGCCCTTAAAAGAGAAATTTAATTCCTAGTTGCCTAAAAAGGGGGTTCCTAATTAAATCCAAAATAGACATTTTATATTCATCGTAGTAGATTTACTCACATCTTTATTTTCCAGTAAAATGTATTCGCTCCTCCTGTCCTTGTGGCATGACTGATGTCACTTCCCACCCAAGAAGTCTTTGGAGGACGGACTTTTTCTTCCTCTTTTTTAACACAATTTAATATTTGCTTTAGTGTTCTTGATGGTTCAACTGCAGCACTGTTTGTGTCCTGGAGTAGTTAATGACCTCATTCTCAAAGGAGGAACACCAGGGGCCTTGAACTGAAGTCATATCCCGTGTGCTGGCTTCCTTTGCAGTCAACACAGAGTGATTTGTCGGTAGTGTGAATATACTGCCAAAGACAGTGCTCAGATGCAGTGCTAAGCAATTGCAAATGTAAATTGGCTCTTGAGCCTGTCACAGGCAGGATTTTATAGGTATGGGTGTCAGAACATACTAGCAGGACTTGATGCTGAGGAGTACTTGCACTTTGTGATTTTCAAGCTTCATAAATGTTTTAAGCTTTCAAAGCAAATCTTCAAGCCCTGGCTAATACACTGGTCTTGAGCATTGCTCCAGACTTTTAATAGGGCTTTGGTGACGAAACTTGTTTCTCACATTGTCACGAGGTTAGACCAAGACAGGGGCTATTTGGAAAGGGCTGTCAAACCCTCTAAAAGCTAATGGGAACATTGCAACTTGAAAATCTGCTAATAAGATCAACCATTCATACACTGCATCCCTTGTGTAGGACAGTCCAGAGCTGTGTTGGGACAAGCAGACAGGTTGCCCCAGGTTCCTTGTTTAGTGGGATGTTGACAGGGCCATTCCAGTCCTGTATTTCCTAATGTGCAGTGGGCTGCACAAGCTACAGCACTGCATTCCTCCAGGTGCACACAAGACAGAGAGCTCCTGTTGTTGTTTTCGGTTCTTTATTTTTAGGTTCAGTAGATTTTATTGGGTTATTTTCCTACCCTGTGAATGCAGGCACCAGGTAGTCAATAACAATTGCTCCATTAAAAAGGAAAAATAAGATCTTCAGTGTTAGCAGCACACACTAGAAATAAAAAAAAAAGGAAGGGGGAAAGATGAAGGGAAAAACAGATGCCAAACATTGTTTTACATGTCACAGAGGCTGCTGTGCCACATACTCATGTCTTCAAATGAGCGCACATAAAATGTAACAGAAAAAGTGCATTGTGTCGCATTCTTCTTCTGTTCCTTGATATTAACACCTCTGGAAATAGCAATGCTTATTAACGGCTGCATTACCTTAAATTAACCTTTGGCATCTAATCTGAGAATGGTTGGGCCCAGATAGGAGTGTTCTGGGGTTACAAACAAATCAATAGGAGGGCCAAGAATGGAAGGTGCACTCTTTTTAGCTACCAGGCTTCTTCACCTCAAAATCACGTTGCACCTGAACCCGTAGCCAAGTGAATACTGGGGTTGTAGACTCAGAAAGGATAAACTCCAATTCCTCCTCTCTCTTTGCCTGCAAGTGCTTGATTGGCATTTGGCACCTCCCTGGGCTACACCATCCCTTAGTGCTGCTGCTTCCATTGTCTCCACAAAAAGTAACAAAAACCCCCTCCATGTCTTCTGCTCCTAAGCATTCGGCTCTGAGCACCAGTCACAACTGGTTTGTGTTCCTTGCTTGCTTCTGCCATTGAAGCTTTATTTAGGCTTGATAGTGAGTGAAACAGTCAGGTGTAAGATTTTAGGTCTCCGCTCAGACAAATCATGCATGGTATGCGTCGAGCAGCCCGAGTGTTTACAACAGCCTGTGACAGAACACGTTACTCCTTGCGACTTGAGGCACTGCCATAGAAATATGGCACACTGCACAGAAATTGCTTTTGCAGCAAGTGAAAGTCGTGTTATTAGGGGCTGCTATTGGATTAACCCGCCGACATGCAATCCAACCCGATCCCAGGAGCGAGAGTTTATTACCAGCCGTGACTTTCAGTCACGTCAGAGCTCACGATGAAATGGTGGGCTGTGCGGGTGTGGGTGGTTCTGTACGGACGTGTGTGTCTGGGTGTGGGTGTGTGTGATTACTGTGAGGGACAGAGTGACTGACCTATATGGGAGCGGGGAGAGGTGCAGCACCACATCTAAAGCCCTTTGCAGGATGTCATGATGTCCTGTGCTTGGGGTTAAAATCTCCTACTATTTGTGTCACTGCCAGGCACTTGGGGATGAAGGAGATCAAGGATGGGATCAGTTACATAGATGGGGCCTGTTGAGGTTATGGAGTAATTGGGAAATAGTGGTAACTCTCAAAGTCTTTGCTGTTTAGTTCACCAGTCCTATGAATAATGCTGCCAGACAGAGTGAAAATTTGTTTCAAAACTGTTGGTGTTTTGGGGCAGATATGAACCTGTCTGTAGGGACCTGGATGAAGATACCACCCATGAAGTTTTCACATAGCCTGGCAAACTGCTGACAGATGACACTGTTACCGACTTCTTTGCCAAGTGTTACTGATTTCTTACCTGCTCTGAAAGCATCAAAAAGCACCGTCCTTCACTGCCAACTAGGATAAGCAGTAATTCATCACTTACAGCCAGGCAAATAGTTTAGAAAAAACCAAAATATTCCTACTTTTCCTTGCAGTTGTTCGACCAATGTCCTGTCCCTGCTTCTTTCAAACTCTGTGAAATACAAGTAGTAATTTTGTCAAGAAAAGTCAGTTTTTCTCAATTGCCAGCCCGTGGGTCACCAGATCACCATTGTACTTGGCTATAATGAACAAGTTTTAACATTAAAAAAAGCCAACAAATGACGTAATTAACCAGTTATTATATGATAATAACTATGCACTTGCATACTTGATGGCTTCAATGTAATTAAAAACTTTAAATATGTGCCTGTTTCTGACCTGTAAAACAAGTAAGAGATTCTGAGGGTTTGGGCTTTTCTTTCTTTGTTTTTTACAAACAGACCCTTTTTGTCTTTGAGCCCTCTGATCTGAAAACAGTGACATGACATATAAGACTTCTATGAGAAGTATGTTTGACTATGCAAATCCTTTGGAGGAGATAGAGGATAGCAGCCGACACACCGGTGACCACAGTGACCTGAGAGTTTTTCAACAGGGCAAAGAGTATTTGTTTTGGATTAAATCACAGAGAGTTTAGGGACAATGTGATTTCTATCTTTGATTTAGCAGAAGGTTTAGGCTGCTACCAGAACAGCACTCCAATACTTTAAATCTGAACATGAAAGTAAGAGGAACTGATCATGGGTTCAATCTAAGCATGTGCTTAAAATATTGCTGAATCAGCTGTAAAAGGCTTAAACTTTAAATCCACAAAAGAAATAATCTTCATTTGAGTAACACGAACCTTGTTGAGATTCTATCCTGAGTGCCTCTATCTAACAGCGTTGAGGGATCAATAATTTCTTATTTCTTCAGAATATTTTTTCCCTGTATTTAAGAATGTGCTTGTTCCTACAGGAGCCTTTTTTCTCCTCCTTTACATATCCCTCCCCAGTTGGTAATTTATTACTATTTTAAGTCAGTACACACATAAACATTGCTATTTTAATTAGGGAGAAGCAAACAGAAGTCACAGGCTATAAGGCACTGTGAGTATGTTTGCTGCTCTCACATTTTAATTATTTATTGGAGTAAATAAAATTAAATATTTTCATAGCGATCCAGAACAGGATTTGAAGTAATTACTCTGTCAAATTCATCAAAAATTCTCTCATCAAAATAAAAACCTTGATGTCATTGAATAATTTATAGTACAAATACACAGAAATTGTAAAGTATTATAAATAGAAAACTGGAGGGTAAGTGAACATGAATTAGTTAAGGGTTATGTTTCTGAAAGAGCCTGTCATAAGCTGTATAAATTTTTAATAAGTGTTTTTGAGGCCTAATTTCCAGTGCACAGCATATACCAACAACTACAGGAAATAACCCGAAAATGGGGATTCAGAAGCAGCTGTTTCTGATAGAGGCCAGATTGTGGCTCCTCTTCCTGGGCCTTTCTCTCATACAATTTGAACTAATGATGTTTGCCACTGAATGCCGATGGCTTAACATGAATCATCTGCCTAAATAGCAAATACATTAAGTAAACCTAATCTCTATTATTATCTATGAATACCAAATGCTGGGACAATATCTAGCCTATTAAAACCCCAACTGTTCAGTGAGGCAGCCGTGCACTGATGACTTAACACCAGCTTTACTCTGTTTGGTCTTTGCCAGGTTTTCTGGTGTGACTGAGGATCTCTCCTCCTTGTGCAGGAGCTGGAAGGGGCTTTTGGTCTTCTCTGGCAGCAGCCACCAGGCCTGATCCTGCCAGCTGCCATGTCTTCACCAAGCATAAAAGGAATGGGAAATGCTCAACACCTTGCTGGTTGCATTTGATTTTGATCTCTTCAGCAGGATGCTGAAGTTGATTCTTTATGCTCCTGGTAACCAAGGATGTGCCAGAGACAAAACCTCAGATCTCAAGTCCCCTGACTTCTCTTGTTCTTCTCTTTCTAATTCTATTGAGTTCTGCATCAAAACTCTCTGCTAAAAGGCCTCCCATAAAACAAATTAGCAACAGATCTGGACCTTCCCACACTAAAGCCATTGTTTTCAGAAGATCTAAGATGGATGAAAATATCAACAGCCTTTTTAAAAAACTACCACTGCCATTCATGGTAGACTTGAAAAAATAAAACTTCCTCCTTCCAGCCAAATGAAACCCGAGATTTATAGTGGGATCTGGATCTAAGGCAGCAAAGGAAACCTGCTGTAGCTCTGCTGATGTTGAGGGAGTTCTGGATGCAGTGGTGTGAGGCTGAGGTAATGCCACTGGAGTCAATGTATTTGTTCTGACTTAATCCCATCATAACAAACCCTGGAAGTCTTTTTTTCACTTCTTTCTTATAAAGGCCATTAAGCAAATTCTATTTCTATTCCTAAAAGTTGTTCTAGGAGTTAAAGAAAATAGATGTTGTGCCATTTGCTGTTTACTCTATTTTGAGAGGGACCATATAAGGGAGGTTTTTTCTTTGGCTTTTTTTGTATTATATCACTGTTTTGGTAGCAATGTCAGTTCAGATCATATCTGGCTAAAACTTTGGTTTTTTGAGAGCCAGTAAGAAGCATGCACTTTTTTGATCAATACACGTAACAGAAATAGACACAGGGAATGATTTTCCGACAGTTAAGCCAAGGAAGCTATATCAGATGTAGAATATGCTATCTCGTTTCATGGGTGCATCTACCTCTGGCGAGGTCCTTTCTATTTCTGGGACCTAAGGGGCCTCAGCAAGGTAGTTCTGCTTGTAAATCTCTGCTACATCAGAAAGGTCAAGATGCACAGGAGGCAGAGAATGACAGGAAGCCAGAGCAAGATTAAAACAAGTTTAAAATTTCAATCTTTCTCTGCTAGAAAACAGAAAGCCATGATGGAAACTCCTGGGAACAGTTAAGAAGTACTCAGGAATCTTTGGAAAGCTTTGGCTTGTGCAAAGTAAGTGCGGCCTGAATTTTGCATTGATTCTCTGTACAAGGTGAAAAACACCCAGTTTGAATATAGTACAAGGCAAAGCAACTGACTGCAGAGTAGACATAGGAATCTATTGCTCCACTGTTCTTCCCATTTATCAGCCAGGATGTCCCTACCTGGCTGCATTAGCAGTGTCACCAAGCACTTTGTGAAGGTTCTCAGTGACGCGGAGATTTAGTCCTCAATGTAATTAGTGGATTACTATGTTTCCACTCTGGATGATGTGGACAACAGTTGCCCAGCACCCCAAAGATGACATTGCTTTACAGCAAACTGACAGCAAACAAGTTTCTGTTGTCTATTTAACTAAAAAAACCCACAAAATTTGATCATTTTATGCTTAAATTTTATCTATATTAAGTCTTCCTCTAAGAATCTAGGCTACCAAAATCTGCATGGAGGCTTCCTTGTATTAGTTATTGACTAGGTCCTTCCTTTCTCTCTGTTTAATAATTAATAGGCACAATCGTTCCTCCTACTTCTACACTGTAGTCAATAGTGTGTCATCCTCTGCTGTCATATCAGGTCACTTTCCTGAACTACTTAGGTTTAGGAGTCAAGTCTGGTATAGACAAGTTATAAGTTTTGATACTAGAAAGAGATATTCGTGTAATATGTTGGTTGCTAATCATTATCAACCCATTTTAAAATGAGAAAGTAGCTCGTAGAGGGATTCGCTTAATTTCCCTAAGCACATTTGGATCTCACTTGCTTTAAAGACATGCTCTTAGCTTGATTTTTCTCTTTGGGTTTGGGGTCTTTAACATTTCCTCTTCTGTTGCTTGTGGTTTCATTGTAACGTTATTCTTACCGCTTTTCCTCTTCCATCTATTTCACTTTCTACTCCACAAGGATTTTGCAGTTTTTTTGGACGTCAAATGGAACGACAAAGGGAAAAAATCCCCGCAATTCTTTTTTCAAACCATGAATAGTTTTCCTTTAAAAAAAAAGTTCTGGTTCATCTGCAGCCAAGTTTATTGGAAATGACAGCTCAAAAGTTCAGTGAGTGAGTGAAGTTCCTAGGGATCAGAAGCCCTCTGCTGTTTCTACTGTTTCCAGGCCTCAATTCAAGGGCACCTTTTGGAAGTTTCAAGGTCAGCTGTAGGTCTATTATTATGTTGAATGGAAAGGATATAATTTTGCACTTGTATCCAACATCTTGTCATCTTTCTCCTTACCCTACTTGGCTTCTTTGTAGTACTTGAAGGCCTGAGCTCCATCTCTTTTGGCCATTGTAAATGGTTTGATTGGTGTTGGCCATGTTATCCCTTCTTTCCTCTTTATAAAACGCAAATGAATGTGTTGCATTGAAGAACCCATTATTTCTATCAAACAATCTGCCTTAATTTTCACTTTCTCTGAAAGTTTCAACTCCTCATCAACATTTCAGAAGGAAGTAACTGTGTTGGTTTTCAGTAACTCTGAGGAATCCTACCAGTTCTAATCCACACTTTGGATAAGTCATAGCACAGAAACCACTGTGGACAAAGGATGCACTGGTCTTTTATTTTTTCCCACTTTGCTGCTTCTGGCTTTTTTTTTTTTGAAGCATTTGTTCAAGCCCCCTGAAGCGAAGACAGGGACATGAATCTGCACAAAGTCCCATTAACCAACTATCTCTCTTAAATAGCAACATGGAGCACTCTAGGATCAAAATTGTGTATGTTATGTCCAGAATGGTAGCTTTGTCTGCCTTATGAAGGACTCAGGCAATCAAGCAGCTGCAGGAAGCCCACCTACAGATACTTTTTCTCAAACATCTCTTGGCGGCTTTTCCTTCTTGTGTGCCCAGGAGAATATTTCTATAGTTGGTACATTAGTCTGGCTCAGCCCTGTCTGACTGTCTGAAACATAACACTAATGCAGCAATGTGCTCCTTGCCCTACCTCTCTTTGTCTGATTCACAGCAAAGATAAACGGGGCACCAGGACATGTCCCTCTGAGTTACTATTTCTGCCAGTGACTGGTTTTAAATGAGGGCTCAGGATTTAAAAAGTGAGTGCTGTTATGTCCTAAAGCACCTCCTGTGTTTTCCTTGGCACACAGAGTTAGCAGCAGTTTCTTAACCACTTGGTTTTGCATACAGTCACTGGGGCTGAACAGGGGACCACCGAGCACCTTCAGCTCTTAGCTCTAATAATTTCCTTCGCTTTTATGGAATTACACCTAACTGAAATCAGTGTAACATGGATAAAGACTGGAGCCTTCTCATACAAAAAACATTCGAATGATTCTCCCTTTAGAGCTTTCATTGGGCCTTTCATGCATTATACCTAGCGTGCATTATAGATTTGTCTGCAAACTAAAGTTGGAGTGTTTTAATTACCAGAGAAAAGTAGCAACAAAGGAAAGAATAAATATGGAGAGAAAGAACCGTGTGAGGGACTTGCCTGGCTATAGCGATTGTCTTAAGTAAAGTGGTGGGAAGCGCCTTCAAGCAGCTGTGTCTGTACATGCTTATGACTATCTACTACTTTCATGCTGCAGAAGCAGTGGCAGCACTCAACTCAGGGATGTTACTATTCAGAAGGATATGAGAAGGCTCTGTAATTTTCCTAGGAGAAAAGAAATAGTAGCACAAGCTCAGACTGGTGCACAAGCTTACTGCCTACTTCTGACCTGCTCAGCATCATTTGGCAGGTGTGAGGAAGTCACACAAACTCCCAGCTACGTATCAAGGGGATTTTCAAAGAGATTTGATGACTTATAAACAGAACATGGTTTGGGGTTTGAGTATTTATCTGAGCAGCTCTGTCCCTCTGTATGGGCCTAAGCACTGTTTGACATCATCAAAAGCTGTTTTATTGGCCATTCCAAAACAAACAATGTGCAAATAGGCTTAACACCTTTGGAAGGCAAATGCTTAGTTATTGTGTAGAATTCATTTTGGACTGGGGATCTGTGAAGCTGAGTCAATACACTGATTTCAATCTAAGCTGCAAGCTTACCTTTTAACCTGCATTTGTTCTTTCCGCTAACAGAGCTTTTTTTTCAAACCACGTATTAATGTGCCTTTATTGTCAACTGCCCTGCATACGTTTGCACAAGATACACTATGGGGCCTTGCTTTCAGTTGACACTGTCTAGGAAAGAGATGGAAATGAAGGCTGTGCTTCTGTCTCCACTCTTGCTGCTTCACAGAGCAAAACTCTGGGGCTTCTAAGTTGAAGTTCTGGAGCTCTTTCACATCCACAGCCTTTTTGGAAGGACTGACCATTGCACAGTTCTGCCATTTTCCCTTGACAAATCCAGAAAGGTTGACTGAGCAGTTGCTGCTGTCCAAGTCCTCCTTGTTTCTTGTGCAGTGCTGTTAGATGCTTTACTGATTACACCAGAGGCTCTGATGTCTTCAGTTTATCAGAAACCTACATGAAGATGCCATTGCTTTGTGCAATGACTATGATGATTGACTCGAGAATGAAGATTATCTGGCTGAAGGTCTGCTCAGGAAATGTCTGGTGAACTGTAAGCAAAGGGCAGCAAGGGGAGCTGAATCCTTCCTGCCTACTTGCTACTTTCGTGATGTTAAATCTGGTGACATGAAGTACCCCAGTTTCATTTCCTAGGATTTTCCTGAGAAGCTTCTATCTGATTCTATAGACAAATTGTTAAGATGTTGTGTTCTTATGCAATATGGTCACCGCTTCTGTTTTGGAGTAGTTATGCACCTTGAAGGATTTCAACCTATCCTACAGAAAGTCAGACTTCTCAGACCTAAAACTTCATCTAGAAAGTTAGGTTCATAGTTTGAAGGTCCTTGTTCCCTTGTAAGATCATAAGTACCTTTGTGTAGCAGCAATACACTAGTGTAATTTCGTCAGAAAAGAAAAGACCTGCTTGGGCTCCCTGGGCCAAGATTCAAGTAAGGAAATAAAAAATTTTTGGCAGTTACCTTGAAATACCTTTAGTATCTGGAAACCTGGGTCAAAAGTACATGACTGTCCACAAAACCCAGCCAGCTGAGAAACTGGGCTTTGCAAAAAGTGTGCTCCATAAAAGGGAAACATCTCCAGTCTTTCTGAAAGTCTGTCAGTGTCCCATTATAACAGGGATCTGTCAGTTTGTCTGCTGGCTAGGTAAGTTCCTGATAAGACCTCCATTCCTGCATCATCTCACAGTCTTAAGATCTTTTGTAGTATTTGTGTTTATGGGTCCAGATTTACACAACAGAATATGTCTGGTAAAAATCAAGAGACTATAAGTGATGCCCTGACTAAAATGATCTCCATGCAAGATCTTTGCTTGCATTTCTTCTAAGGACTTTTTTGCTGTAGATTTGCAAAGGACAACCAGAATCCACCAAAACAGAGCACTAACACATGTACCAGAAGAGATATGTGACCCCTTCACCTTGTGTTCCCACATAGCAGCACTTACAGTTGCCACAGTGCCACTGTGTTGGCTCTTATAAATGATTCTGCCACCCCACACCATGATTAAGTATTGCTGTTATAAACCAGGTACCTCTCATGTTAATAACAACATCTGTTAACTAACAAATTGCTCATTAACCAGGAGTAGGAGTAGATTTCACCAGGCTACAGCTCTGCAGGTCTTCCACAGAAGAGCTATCAACAAAATGTGGTGCTTTTTTTATTCTGTAAAGATTCAGAGTAGTTTTCTTTTTAGTATTGAGTTTCTTAAAGCAGTGGTTATCCCATACGCCTCAGTATTATGTAAAAGCACTGTAAGGTGATATTTTAAAAGATCAGGTACTTTCCCTTGCCATTTTACAGAATAAAATGTCTTTTCTACATGCCATCTCTGAATGGATTCCTGAACAATGCACCAAAACTTAGCTATAAACACACTACTGTCATATAATAGACCCTATACTTTACAATACCTACAGGGAATCACTTTTTAAAGTCTATAACATACAGTAGACTTTTTATATGAGTGACTGAATCATATAAAAATAAAAATTGATAAAAAATAGTAATAAATCTGGGTTTTATATCATGCAGTGAGCAAAGTCTAAATTAAACTACTGTATTAAACCTTCTATGAAGTAGACCTAATTAATTAAAAACACCAGGGTTAAGCAATTTAGCCATCAATCTCTTAGCTTAAGTGGGGGATGAGGTGCATATGGTAGCTTACTGAGGAAGAAAAATGAAAGACCTGTTCTCTCCAGACTCACATTGACATGATCTAGGGGAGGTTAAATATGAGCTGCTATTCCCAGGGAGATTTCTCCTACAGTTCCCCCAGCAAGATGACTTTCCCAAAGCCCTCAGCAAGTTGGTGTGTGTCACTTATCTTCTGCTTCCAGAACAGTGAGTGGAACAAAGCTGGCTCAAAATGCCTTTCTGAAGGAGTCAGACATTGATTGTGATGGCAGTGCTGCGGCAGCAGAGGTTTCCTCTGGAAGTTCAGACTATCTAGTCACATTGCTGAGGCGATTGAGTTCACTGACACTCCCTGTAAAGAAAAGATGACAAAGTTTCCTTCCTCTCCAGAGAAGGGTCCTGGCCCTGAAAGCATCACTCTTGCATGCTGAACACTGGGCCTGAGGGAAATACTCAAACTGAGACAGGAGCAGAATTGGAGGGTGGCCAGCAGTACCCTGTTTTAGAAGGGAACTTCGGCAGAAATGCAGCCCAGTGACTTGATGGATGTTTCAGTTTCCATATTGTCAACTGAGGGGGCAGCTCAGGAAACTTTGCTGAAAAATTTCGATGCAACTCTCCCTCACCGCGTCCTCTCCAGTGGTTGACTTCTTGGTCAAAGCAGAAAGTTCAGTGAAAAAAAGGAGATTATTTTTGCTGCAACTTTTGTTTTTCATGGAATGACTGAATGCCTAAGAGATGAAACTTCTAGGAGCAAGTTCATTTCTAAATTGAGATATGACGTGCCTTTTCACATGGTTCCCTCCAACACAGCAGTGATGGAAGAAACAAAATATGTTGCTGCACATTGATGAATGAAAAAAACTTCAACACTGGTTCAATCTATTTTTTCAGCCTTTGGCTCTTCACCATCCCATATGCTACGAATAAGAGATTTCCTGTGTTCTTCCTCAGCAAGGGCAGAGGCATCCAGCTGCATTGCTGGTGGGTGAAGCTGTGACGAGTGACTTGGCTGAGCCTGGCAGGGTTGAGTTTAGATCCTAGGTCATCTCTTACTTTCTTAGGTTGCACAGTGTGAACTGTTGTTTTAGTAAAATAATAACATTCTATGTGGGGATAACAGTATGGTTAGAACAGTGTTTTCATAATTTTCCACTCTCTTAATTTGATCCCATTTCCTCAAAACTTGCAGCTCTCCAAAGTGACTACAAATAAAGTGAATGTAGCTGTATCAACCTCCCAGGATGTTTCAATTGCCAAGAGAACTCTTAGCCACGGACTTTTCATGGAAGTAGAATTCAATAGTATTTGGACTTGGATGTCAAAAAGTGATGCAAAATTCTAAGCAAGCAATACATTGCTGAGTGTTTTGCCCAGAGCTTCTCAAATACCACACAGATGGACTTTCTGAATGCTTCAACAGTGGAATGGAAGAGAGTTAAGCATCCATGTGTAACACCTCCTCAATTCGTGGTACCATTCTCTTAATTCACTATTTCTTCATCCACTCGTATCTCCCATGAAACTCTCAATGTGATGATTAATATTGCTTGCACATGTAGATCATCTCCCCTTTTGACCTCCTTGCTACCCTTTTTTTGCCCCAGACCTCACCTAAGGGTCAGCTTTCATGTTGCACTGAGCAGCTCTGATGAAGACCCAAAAAGCAGACTGACTGCTGCATAGGCAAAAATTCCCCTTGGGATCAGCATTGGGAATTGTGTCCTTAGGGGATGACAATACAAGTGACTGATCCAGCAGGTAAAATATTAATTTATTTTGCAAGTCAAACAGATGCCTGAAATGCCCAGTGACCACATGATGAATACATCCATCAAGAGGCAGAAGCATGTGGCTGTAGTTAGAGGCTGAAGTGGGATCTCTCTTTTGGCAGGAACTTTCCATTTGACCACACTGGCTGTAAAACAAAGATGTATGCTTAGCAGTAGCAAAGATCCTCCACATCAAGCCCAGGAGTTAAGCTTGTTTGTAGGCTGTTGTGATGGCAGAGGTATTTATGGTTGGAGATGCACTTCAGAGTTCAAGTGGCATTGGGAACACTCTACATAATGTGCAGCCCACTTGAGCTGAGCTAGTGAATACAGGCAGCTTCTGAGAATCACTGTTAGTAGGCTCAAACCTTGAAGATCTTGCTCATTATTTCTTATTCATCCTGTATCCAAGCAAACCCTTCATTCTGTAGAGGAGAGTAAAACTAAAGAAGGACCTTGAGACTTGGCCTCCTTTAAAATAGAAGTGTACAGGCACTTGCCTCTCAGAGATCCTTTAAAAGACATTATTCAGTTATATGTGCTCTTACAGACATGGCCTTTTACCCTAGTATTGTTACAGATCTAGTGTCCTAGAATCAATACTTCATAAAGGGGATTCTAAGTACATCAGCTAGGTCCCTAAGATAAGATGAGATGAATTTCTCATCTCAATAAAGAGAAATAAGACCCCTTTGAGATTCACTCAATCCACCTAAATTCTTAATTGTCTCCCGGTGGTGCTTCTCTCTCTTTGCTTGTGTGGGAAGCCAAGAATGACTGTTCCCAATTTTGGGGAGGATTGTGAGTATTAAAGCTGACAGACCAATGTGATAAGGACTCAAGTTGCCATATTTGCAAATATCATAAACTTTTGAAGTGAATTCAGCACAGTGAATGTGTTTATCTGGAAACAGGGCATGTAAGTCTCCTTTTAGTGTTACATAACTTCACTGCTGGTAAATCCTGGTGAATAAAAAATAAAAGCGTTACCAGTGCAGCACTGGTCGTTTGCATTTATAAACAATGAAGCCAGAACAGAGAGACGAACAGAACAAGCTAAAAATGTATCTTAATGTGCCTGCAGGGACCTTTTACAAAAAGTCACTAAGATAAGGGAGTTTTGACATAACACAGTGAGCCATGAAGGAGCTACTTTAAAAAGAGACAATACATTTGAATATTCAGCCCAAGCACTGAGCAGTAAGTCAAAACTAAAGTAGTACACTCAAATCTTCTGCAGCTTAATACTAATTAGACCTATGCTTCCAAATGGCCCAAGCACCTTGCAATGTGGCAATGGTTATGATAATTATATTTTCATTCTGTGTTGGGCTGTGAGTTATATGCATATTGCCTATAAATGCTAATGGAAGCTATGTATGTAAATCCCCTCCTCAATGAACTGAGATTATACCCTGATGTATTTTAAGTAGCATGTAAATGCTGCAATTGGGGTGGCAGATACTCAAAACTGGAACATGCAGGGCTTTGCAAATCTTTAAAGGCAAGTGATAGCTGTGTGGACAGGCTGTTAACTGCGGAAGCTGGGAAGGGATGACCTGAAACCTGGAATTACCAGTGATCACACTGATCTTACCACACATCAAATGTAACCAGTGGTAATGATACAAAACCAGTCTTGATTTCCTATATCTAGTAAGAACTTTATCGGCACACATACACATTTCTGTTATCTGAGGTATGTCAAGACTGCAGCAAGTTTGACCCATTGTATATGATCTATTGATGCTAATCATGTCACCTGGACTGCAAAGTGTCAGCATTTCTAATTGCATGACCATTCTTCCCTCTCAGCAACTTATTTGCTACCTGAAGACTAATTAAAGTGGTCTGTCAGTGACTAACTAGCCACCTGCCCATAAGTAAATAATGTAAATAATACATACAAATGAGATAATGATGTGCAAAGGGACATTTCTTCCTCTGTCACATAAGCTGCTGACTGTAGGACCAGTCACACATTGTATTATGTCTGTTATGCTCTGACTTGTGCCTCAAGGTACAGTGTCTGTAGATCCTCGCATACATTTCATCTCGAGACCTTGGGCATAGCTCTGTTGCAGTCACTGCCCAGGGTCTGGAAGCAGTCTTATGAGAAACATGCAGAAAATTATATTTTCCACTTTCCCATGTTTCACCAGCTTTCCCCAGCATGCACACTCCCACGCTTCTCTGAACAAACAGAGACCTGACCTGCAGTAGGGCAGATCCAAACTCATATGAGCCTGAGCAGCTTTTCAGTAGAAGCCTGTCCCAAAGTGACCGATACAACACAGTTCCCCTGGGAGTCAGAGGAAAATTCCCTTTGTGTGCAGGTCCCCGCATCAAGGACCTAAATCAGAGTCATGTCAACTTCTGACACCGCCATCTGCAGCACTTGAAGATTCATAAAGTTTCCAAGTGGTTTCCTGGTATCTGGCCTCAAATGACAGAGGCAGAGCAGGGAAGAGAAGGTTAGAGTCACATTGCCTCATCTCTGTGATTGTTGCTGAGCTGATGGCAGGCAGCTCAGGCTCCTCTCCTGCTATCTGCTTTCCATTAGAAGGAATCCACTAAACTCAGCAAAGCAAAAAACCCAAATTTGCTGTAGTCTAAGTTTGAGGGGTGCCAGGCTCAGAGCCTCTTTAACCATGAATAACAACAAAATGCATATTGAGCTTGGACCCCTAACTCCATGAATTCTGGACTGGAAAATGAGAAGAGGCCAGAGGCTAGGATTTCTTTTGGAAACTGTTCCTTCGTACAAACACATGAGCATCAGCTGAATGTAACAAATGGCAAAGGAGACTGGTCCCAAGCAACACTTGCACAGTAACGTCTCCCATTCTGCCCCTTTCTTTGTGTGACTCTGTTCTTATTCTAAGTATTTATTTACTGATTATGAGAAAAAACACATGACCTCACAGGACCCCCAGCAGGTGCTCACAGCCTCCATGGGCTCCTTGAACAACCATGGTATTCTCTCCCTGCCTTATTATGATCCTTTCTCGAATGTGGGAATGTAGAGTTCAGACCTGCTGGAGTATTTGGGGGGATTGCAAGATATAAATAAGCCAGCTGGGGCTTCAACCCACCAGCTCAGCAACATTATATCGTGCTAGTCTTTGTTTTCACTGTATCACCTATTTTTCAGACCAGCGGTATAACCAAGTTGTAAACTGCACACCTTACAAATCAGTCTATCCTGACATTGCTGGAGCGTTCATTACAAGCTATAAAAAAACACTAGCAAGGAAGGTTTCAGTTCTGCAGCCCAATTTTCCATTGCAATAACCCAATTAACTGGTGTGTGTTTGTTTTACAAAGCTCTAAGCTACAATAAACCATGCCGATACACAGGCTGCAGAAAGCTTCGTAATTAGGACAAGGTGTACAAATTAAACCACTCTTTTTAAACTTCAAACCAGCTAACTTCTGACATACTGTACTGCTGGGGCTTCTGGGACTAAACCCAATTAACATCTTAGTATTTTATAAGCATTGTTTTAATTGCATTTGTATGCAATCTTCTCTCCAAGAGCCTTTCAAGGTGCTAGCCCTCGTTCAGATTTTATTACTTCAGTGATTTAAATCTCCTCTATCTGTGCTTCCCGTTAATAATGACTAGTGCTACTTCAAATGCCGGCCCAACATAAAACTGAGCTCTCCAAAGAATTATACTTTAAAACAGTTATATTTAACTTTATTATTACATTTTTAATTTTTTTTCCTCCCTCTGTTTGAACATTATACCTTGAACCATTTTATCAAGCTGTCAGTGCAGCAAGTGCTGGGAGAGTGAGTGTTTTACTTCTCAGTGCTTTGCTCTGGCACAGCCTCTTGGCCTACACACAACTCTGTTTGTGCTGTGCAGCATTGTCTTAGCAAAAGAGCTTTTCTAGGAGCAGCTTAATGACTTGCAGGTCCATGGATTTTCAAGATGAAGGGAAGCTTGGGGGGGGCTTTAACTCTAGGAGAGACAGCAAAGCCAATCCCTCAGGCCAAATCGCTTTCATCTTTTTTAGGACAAGACCTGCTCTCCTTCCTTGCCCATCGGAAATGGGCCCTATGAAGCTCTACTCATGTGAGTTGTTTTACAGACTCTAATGGGATTGCTCAAGTTCGAACAAACTGGGCCTTGATGGGAGCAGTGGAACATTCCATGGAAAATCTGATGCGTTCTAAGGAATGTCAATTCCCATCACTATCATTTCGCTCTGTATAAAATTCTATCGAGTGCTCTGTTTTTCTTTACACATCTCCTTTGGAAAATGACCTGCATTTCAAAGATCAGGTAGGATCGGAAGAGAGCTGTAGAGACACTAAATAGTATAATGGAATGCCTTCAGCCCAATTAATAAATTAATATAGAAAAAGTGTTCTGAGATCCTTTTTCCAACGCATTACTATCCTTTTTCTCATTCTTCCAAGGAAGGAAAAAAAGAAACAGGAATGTGTTGGATCTTACTGAAATGATGAAATGAATAAACTGTTTATTTTAAAATGCTGGCAGTCAAGCTCAAAATATTTTCCTCTTGGCAAAATGTAACTTAGGTTGAATATAGACTAATGTTACTCTCATTTAGGATTTCTGTAATGTGGATACAAATATTGGGTCTTAAAAATGCAAAAGGTTCCTCCTGAAATATTTTGAACCTTTTCACTTGATTGAGTGTCTTGTCAAACAAAACTGGCAGCAGATCTCTTGGAACTGCCTGAATCTATGCAGATACGATTTCTATCATGCCCTTATTATGTGTAGTCCATAATAAGGATGAGCATGTATAAATCATTTCTGGCTGGCACTTAGGATGCAATACTCAAAGGAGAAAGACATTTCTGTCTTCAAATGTCTAGCAATTTCTGATATTATACAGTAAGTCTCCCCAGAAGCATACAATCCTCAATTCCACGCAGGTCTCTTATGAAAGAATGAGACTTTCATATCTTCCTTGCAAGAGCCACCAGTGAGATAAGAATTGTGCAGTGCAGACGTGTGCTGTGCCTCAGTCAGGGTGGCTGTATCCAACTTCCATTTGCAAAGCTTTTGCTAAAAAAATTGCACAGATATGAAGGTTTTTGCCTCGTTCCTATATACAATTACCTATGAGTAAACGCTGTATATAGTAGATTCTATAGTTATATATTTATAGGAGCCCATTTCCCACGGAATGTTCTTCTGTGTGCACACCTTTAATGTGCACTAAAATAAACACATATATTGTATGAATGTGTTTGTGTTTTCTCGGCAGTGATAATCTAGCTAAGCTTTGGTATTGTAAAATGTAATAGCATATGAAATGATAGATAATCCCAAAAGTTCTAACAAATCATGCCTTCCCCAGATACAGAAATGCAGAGAGCTAGTCAAAACTAAAGAAGCCATTTTAAGAAAACAGTAGAAAGGGATGTATGTCATCTCTTTTCCACTGCTGGATTCATCATTGTTTTACACTTTGACTCTTTAAAAAACACTTTTTCCACAGCATATTCCAAAAAAATTCCCCTTTTTCCTTTATTATAGGACTTTGCAGGAGGAAAATATGGGGTTTGAAAAACAAATTTTAAAATAATTTGAAACATCAGTCTGATCAAATCTTTAATAACAGTATCAGCAGAAGCAGACACAGGGAATGCCAAGGAAAATGGATTATGTTAATTAACTTAACAGTTTTTACTGACAAATTTTGTTTCAGGAAGAAAAAGGTGATTTTTTTTTTTTTAAATTAAGAGCACTTTTTGCAAAGTGTTTCAACCACTCTGTAAAAACATGGAAGACTAGTTACATTCTGTGAAGCAGTTCTTCGCTGTAAGACAATGAATGATATCCTTAGCATTATAGTTTTACATAATAAAATGCTTATTTGTCAGGCTTTGTACATTTTATATCTGAATCATTCATAGACAGATACATATACTACAGAGGAAAGAAATCTATACTGTTATTTTACTTGACAGACTCTGATTGTTTCCTAATACATGAACAACTAGAATTTCTCAATGAAGAGTTTAGTTGTCGGCAATGTGCAAAGCAGAGGGCATTTTAGACCAGAAGTTCAGTGTGTGGAGCTGTCAGACTTGATATCCCTGAATTTTAGGTGAATTGGAGCACCTTGTTCCTGTGGAGGTTGTTCTAAAGGGGACTAATGTCTTTTGGGAGCCAAGCTCTAGGGAGTAAGGGGCAGAGAGCAGGAGAATATTTTATGCAAAAGAACCGTCTGTCGAGAATGGAATAGAAAATTACACTTCTTTAATGACAAGCTTTTTGCAAAATACAGGGAGCCACGGGGAAGTGCATTATTCTGTTTTCTTTCTCTCTATACAGTAGAAAATAAGAGGTGCCACAGTGAGTTATCATGTGCAGTGACCACTAATGCTCCTGTTTAGTGTACAATTGCCTGCCACGTTACACACAATCGCACATGTCATTATTATATTAACTGAGTTTATATACTGTTCACCTAACTTCACCTAGCAGTGCTCGCATAATTAGAGTAAAAGGGAGAAACTCATTTGGCTAAGGGACGTTGCTTGTAATTCTGTTTTCTGTCCATTTAAAATGATGGGACCACAACAACAAAAAATCATTATAGAAACTGACTCTTAAAAATCTGTCAGAGGGCAGATCCAACACTCATTCATGGCAGTCCAGTGTGTGCTAGGTTAGTCCTGACCTCCTTTGCCTTCCATGGAGGTGCAGCAGATAGAGTATTTCTTGAGCAACCCAGAACACAGCATCAAGTTTCCAATGGCAAAGGCTGAGCACAGTTTTGATAGCGCAATGATAAACAAACACAAGCAAATTAATTTGCAGTAATTGACAGAACAATTAGCAAAGCTGCAGTTTCAGAGTAATTTTTTTCCTGGTGACAACCAAAAGAACCCAAAGTTGCTTTCAGATTCCAGGTTTAATTTTCAGCCAGAAAGACAATCCTTTGCGTGTAAGCAAAGACAATTTTCTGGCAAACCACTAAGACACAGTAAACGTGGAACCCAGCAATACCATTTCCAGAGCTCCTTCTCAGAACATACCTGCACTTTTCACTGCAGTAAGAACTGCTGATGAGGGCATCTGGGGGTTTCAGCTGCACTTTAGGCTTCGTGGAACAACAGGAAAAGCAAAAATGAGTCTGGTGGTGCAATACCTGCTGGGAATCAATATTCAGCTGCTGGTGTGCACACTGTGAATGTCTGTGCTGATGGCAGCTCACTGACCCAGCCACCACTGCCCTGCTGTGGGTGATCCACAAAGCTCTGGACCAACCCAGGAGAGCAAGAACACTCCAGGCTGCCGATCATGAACAAGCACTCGCTGTACAAAGTGCAAAGGAATGTCTTCCCCTTGAACACATGGCTTTATCATACTTTTAAACATTAGGAACCCAGCATGTGAAGTAACCTTAAAAAATGCTGGGAAGAAGAAATCCAGAGCAATTTATGTTTTCACTGCTGTTACCCACAGAATTAAATGTGGATGGCAACTTCTATGCGGCAAAAGAATCTGTCACGGCACAACCAAGTCTATGACAATGGTGGTTTGACCACAGCCAGCTAAGCCGGAGCTCAGCCTTATTTCTCCTGTGAGCAAGTACTGTGTGTGAGGACACTTAGTTTCCAAGATCTTGTCCAGTTACGCTTGCTGTGCTCAGAAAACATAGCTCTAACAGTGGTGTTACTGAACTATTTTGGACTTCTCCTGAGAAGGCTGATGAGAGAGGCAGGCAAAATGTTGGACAGAAATCAGAGGCACAAAGAAGGTGAAAAGCCTGACTACAGTGATCTAGAAGATATCTAGGAGAAGAAGAAATGGCCAGTGTCACTGATCTGTGGATTGTCTTGCCCAGCAAGAAGCCCTTATCTGAATTTGTTCTGAGTCTCCATTGCCTGGTCATCTGGTTTTCTGTTGTGGAGTTCTGCTTAACAGCAGTTCGATGCCTCTGCCAAGTGCCCTGACTCCCTGAGGTATTGACTGGGTTGTGTTTCCAAGTGTTACTTTAAGAAACCCAGAGAAGCTGAAGTGTAAAAGTTTTATGTTACGTGAGAGAAGAGGTCAGCAGGCATCTCAGTTAGGAGAGAAACAGTGAGCGTGCTTTATTTCTGAAGCTGATGGTGAGAGCTTCAGAGACATTCTTTCAGCAGAGAACTTTGGTCCTGCAGACACTGATGCTCAAGAAGGGAAGTGGGGGAGCAAGCATGAATTTTGAGTCTGCTACAAAAGCTTTAGTTTCCAAGATGTGCTTTGGAAAGTTCTCATTCAGTGCTATTGACTTTGTGCACACAAGGTTTAGTACAAATTTCAGCTGTCTTCACTGAGGGGTAAGAGATGGGGTTCCTCTCTTGTGTTACAGGCAATAATAAAATGTCCTGTTTCACTCTTCAGGCTGTGAAGTCTACTGGTTGGGTTACTGGCTTACAGTGAGGTCAGGCAGAGCAGATACATAGTCACTAGGTGACTATTCACAAGGAAGACCTATGACTTCTGCCTTGATGTTAACGTTCTTGGAAATGAGTATTTGCTACATCAGTTTTGCCCTGGACTCCTTCATTCAGGGTGAAGAACAGTGCAAGGAAACAGCTTACATTCAGCTGTCTTTGGTGTCTAATGTGTAGTTCGGAAACAGTGCTCCTGGTAAATGCTCCCTGGAGCAGGGAAGCTCAGGCCAGTTAACTTGCTCTATCACTATTTTATGAACTTGCAGTCATGCAGTAAGAAAGGCAGTGGGCAAACGTACACATCTGTCAAAGGCCCTTCCCCAGCCGTCTTGCAGGAATGCTTAGGTACTATCTGAGTACCTCTCACGTTGACACAGGGAACAGAGGAAAGGGACGGCACTACCTGCACATTTGTTTCATGGTTGTCTTTTCTTTTAAATGTAGCTCTAATTTCTGAGTCAAGTCTTTATGAACTAGTAGTTCAGCAGCTGAAACAGACACCTAACATAGCTTTCGTGGCTCTTCTCCAAGCTTAGCGTGTTCTGCTGCCTGGAGAGGCCTGAACTTTCTTTCTTCCACATCATCCTTTTCAATATGTTTGCAACAGGATTATAAAACATGCAATTGGATCGACACTGGGCCCAAGACTCAGAGTGAGAGGACAGCAAGTCCTCCACAAGGGATGGCTTAGTCCTTGTTAGAAGTGATTTGCAAGTCATTTCATTGCCACACTCTCGCAGAGGTGCAGCTGGTCTGCTGGATGACGGCAGTGGAGCAGAACGTTGTACAAAGATGAGGGAATTTTATTCCTTTTCTGAGATTTCTCGCCCTGCACCAGGCCCTGGGCATTTGCCACAAGAAGCCACCGAACCACACTGCCCCACAGCTCTGACCCATCTGAGGCTGCCACTCATCTATAACCACTTGGGAAGGCTACCACAACCCCAGCAATGAAAAAGAAAGGCAAACACAAACCGTGTCCCTGCACTGGGGCGAAAAGGGATGGGGACCGCAGGGCTGCAGCCAGGCCATGTGGGGGTTCTCCTGCAGTCCCCGGGGAGCCCCGGGCCGGTTCTCTGCTGGCCCTGGGGCAAGCAGAGAGGTCAAGCCGCAGCTGGTTTGGGCTCCAGGGGCCGCGCCCGGCTAGATGGCGCTGGCAGCCCGGGAAAGGCATCGGGAACAGCCCCGGCCCCCCCATCCCCCAAAAGTGCCCGTGAATAATGTATGGGTTTTAATAGATCGAGTCACACATCTGAAGTTATAGGGATTTGACACAAACCCACCGTGCAGTAATTATGAGTGTAAAAGACATTTTGGGGAAACATTTTGCGGAGTTGCCAAGACTAACAGCTTACAAAGAAAACCCTGGCCCTGCGCTGGCCCCGAGCTGCGCCCTGGAGAATTTGCACATGGGTTTGAAATGAAACAATCCCCTATCAATGTGTTTACTAGGGGGAACCTCCCCAAAAGCCTTCCTTCCACAGGTCCTTCTAGAAATACGTTCTTAGCACCGGGCAGTTTGCAGCCGGCCAGACACTGCTGGTCTTTAATGTGAAACAACACGAGGGATTTCAGTAGGAAGTTGGCAGCTCGGATTCGTTGGTGTCTTACTTTCTGTCTGGAGTTGCTGTTTGCAACCGAGGGCCACAGGAGCGGTCCTGCTGTCTGCAACGCAAATTCGGATTTGAATGGCAGCTTCCACCGGTGTACACCGGCAAAGAGGAGAGAGGACAGGAAAGAGCCAGGAGACAGTCAGAAGGAGAGAAACAGGACTACAGAGAAAGATGTAAAAGGAAGAGAAACCTAATGGGAGGGGAAAAAACAAAAGGATAGAAGCTGAATAGTGAAGAGGTGAGCGGGTTAGGACAGAAAGGATTAGAGGAGTAAAAAGAGAAATGAGCTCAGGGGAGGTGAGGCTGAGCTGGAAGCGGAAGAAAGGCCAGGGAGGATGGGCTGCAGGGAGGAGAGGAGGGGAGAACAGAGGCGGCTGCTAGCGGAGTGGGAGATGCAGCTGGAGGGAGACGGAATATCCCTGAGAGATGAAAGAAGCGGTGTTTGAGGATAACACCACTCTTTTGTGCTCAAGTGCCCTGGCAGATATCTCTTTTCCTCACACATACCGTTTTTGTTTTGTGTACAGCAACATTCCAGCTCTTAGTTTTCCTTCCTTGGGGCTTCCTTCTTGAAGCTTCCTGGCATGGGTTCATGGTTACTTGGAGCTCAGGGATGCTTGTCCAGAGAACAGAAATACTATGAGAACACGGAGCAATCTGAAATGTGCCTGTGTCTTATTTCTGAGGTTCAAACTGAACTTCAGTAGCACCCAGGCATGAATTCCCATGAGATGTCCCTTGTTCCTAGTGCTGCAGCTCCTGCTGCTGGATTGTGGCCATTTTGAGTAGAAACATGAGCACAAGCATCAACACAATTCTTACAAAATGAACATACCTTTACATTGAAAACTACCTGTTTGTTGCAGTGTTGTTCAGTGACCAGTTTCTGGACTATTAAAACCTTGCTTCCCAATATATTAAACTGCTTTCCTTCCCAATAGGAAATTATTTCTACAGGGACGCCAGATCCTCCCTGACACAGTTCCAATTCTTCCCCACAGCCTTTACTGCTGGAGGAGGAGGGCAGGAAAAAAAAAAGGAAAGAAAAAGAAGGACAAGGGAGTCTGATGGGCTAAGCATAGAGCAGGAGCTGAGATTGTTTTTTCTGGCCAACACACTTGGTGTTGCTGGTGCGTTTGCCACTTCCTTGAAAGGCCAGGGAGGGGGGAAAAAGAGATTAAGGTCATCAAGATAATGCAAAGAGTATTCAAACTGGAAGTGGAGGGGAAATACAGAAGGTCTGTTTTTCCAATAGTAAGTAATCAGAGTACAGGAGGATGTAATTTGCAGATTAGGAAAATGAACAAAGACTATAAAATTAACTTTATGACAGAGAGGAGAACAGTCCATTTGAAGGGGGGAATAAACCAACCCCCATAAAGCTTTATGGCTGATACAATCAGTATGTTGGTTTAAACTAAATAGGAAATATCAGCAAATCATCAGCTACGGGGCAGTCTTCAAGCCCTGGTTGTGTTGTAGTCTGGATTGCATGTGACCCATCACCCAAGCCTGGGATTTTGGGGCACGAAACCTCCACAGTTTCCAAGTCCTGTCTCTGTAGGTGTGCTTGGGAAGGGGGAGCAGGAGGGGAGGGTTAATGAGCACCAAACCTGTCACTGGCAGCTGTCAGTCATCCATCCTCACTTCGTCTGGTGACTTTTCTCCAAGCAAACAAAGCCCAATGCTGTACATGTGCTTCCTCCACAATGAAATCAAATTGTGTCTTGCACTCATGCCAGTCTGGGAGCAGCTAAATAGGTGGATCGGAAACAAAAGCTTTTAATTAGCAAGGGGACTGCAAGTTAGTTACAGAACAGGTTGCTATAACAGGGACCCCCATATCTCAGAGTGATAGAAACTGTGCTCAGCTTCATGCAGGAGAAACCATTGATATCTCCAAGGAAAAGGCCTTGTTTTCCTCATGAGAGGAACTGCCCTCTTCTCTTGAGTTGGAAGGTGCTCAGCTCCTGGCCTAGTCTGAATGAATGAGATTGTCAAACTGGAAGAAAGATATTTTTCTTGCGTGATTTTCTATTTGATCCCAATTTTTATTCCCTTTGCTGTCAGTCTTGTTTCTCCTTCAATTATTTTTTAAGGTGAAAAGAGAGGAAGAGAGGAGTAACACTTGGTGGAGTCTGTTGTTTTTGTTATTCATGCCTGTAAATAACAATTCCAGTAGCCTGTGAGCCTACGACAAGTTTTATAGGACTCCAATACAAGCCCTCAGAGGAGCTGTAACTCCAGAGCCATGTTCTCTGAAGGACAATTCTCTTATGTCTCTTTGCTAGACCATGTTCTAGCAGAGGGGAAAAAATACAAGGCAACTAAAGAAATACATCCAAAAAAGGCAAGTGAGGGGCTGATTGTCCTCTCGTGAAATTAGAGGTAAATAATTAGGAGTAACTCCAAAGGTTTTAATGAAGTAGCCTGGATGTAAAACTGCTGTAAGCTCAGGAACAAATCTCCCAGGCTGCTTAAAAAGGAGGAAAAAGAAGTTTGCTCAGGAAGCAGTTTGCTTGAGAATGGATTTCTCCTCATTTGTGTGCCACAGATCCCACCACAAAATGCTCAAATTGGAACAATTTTTTCTTTTAATTTTTAATAAAGTGCCTGATTGTAAGTCTCTGTGACACTGCCATTCCTACATAGATCCCTTATATACTCTCCTCAGAAATAGAGAACATAACTCTATAGGCTTGGGAAAGATCAATAAAATACAAATAAACTCAAACAGTTGTTCAAAAATACCAGACAAAAGTATAAAAATCCTGAAGACTTAAATAGCTCTTTTGGTAAGAATGGGAAAGTTCTCTTACCCACAACATTCTTTCAATTTGCTTTACGTTTTATTACCCTCAGAGTTTTTCCTCAGGTGTTAAAAAGCACAAGGTGTGAGAAGCTTGGTGTGGACTTCTATTTTCTTGAAATGTTGGGGTTGGTCTTTGCAAAGCACTTGAACTGGAGCAACTGAAATTCAGGAAAAATGTTTCCATAACAAATTTTGCACTTCCTCATTAAGGAAGAAAATCCAGCAACCTCTGTGAAACCCTGTTCAGTTCTGAGGGGAAAAAAAAAGGTATAAAAAAGTAATGTGCCTTTGAAAACATACAACTTGCTTTCATTGTGCAAAACTTTCAACTTTAGAATGAAGAATGTGATTTCTGTCCCATTGAAGTCTCAGCTGAAAAATTCAGAGCAACTTTTATGGTAGAGATTTTGAAGCTTTGCTAGTTGTGTTTCATTAGACAACCGCGCTTGTCACATGGATGCACACCTTCCTCCTTTAATGGGTTCTCCTGCCCCTTGTGATTAGCAGGCGGAAGCAGTTTGGTATGTTTTTATTTGGCTTTGTGAGCCAAAATAAAATTAAATCTCTGATATGCAAGAAGTTAAATACTTTTAGACCGGCTTGGCTTGGGATCTGACGTCTTTTACTAATACTTATTTTTAGGTGTAATCAGTAGTCAAAGACCTTAAAAGCAAGGGCAAGATTTCAAACCAGATTTATGCTCTTAAAGACTTTTAAGAAGTGTGTGTTTGTGTATATACAGACATATATCATTGCCTTTATAGTACCCTGCTGGAACTATCTGTGATACTCCAGCTGCAAAGCATTGGAATGCCACGTGGTCCTCAGTGCTTTTCACCTTCATAGATACCCAGGGAGTTAAGAAAGTGCTATTTTTCCTATTCTACAGATGAGAAATTGAGAGATTCATGGGCAAGTAGGAAGATCGTGGCAGTGTGAGGCATTAAGCACAACTTTTCCATAACAAAAAATGCAGATATTTGTCTACTGATCCCAACCTTTGGTCTTCCCCAGTCTGAGTTGCAAAGGAAAATTTAAGAGGCAAAAGAAGTCCTAGGAAAGCTCAAAGTTTACCTGCAAGGAGCAAACCCCTCAAAATGAAAAGCAGTCAGATCCCTTGAAACCCAGCACTCCTTTACTATGAACGATCTTTCCAAGGGATATGAAGGGTGGTTGGTGTGCAGTTGTAGAGGAGGGAAAGGAAGATCTCCTCTGATGTTGCAGCAGTTAGATTATGAAACACCTGCTGACCTCAAGAGGTGCTGATGCTCATATGGAAGAGAAAATTTGCAAAAATGACAGTTACAAAAAGAAGAAAAAAAAGAGCAATTGCAGTGCTTTTTGCTGGTGTGTGTTTGCAGCCTTCCTTCCCTAGGCGATTCAAGGAGCCATTTCCTTGCCTACATAACTGGCGCTTCCTAGCCAGAGCACCTATTAATACTGCCTACACCGTAGGTCTGGTTGTCTCATTGAGAGCAAGTGCTCAAATCGGGGATGTGAGGAGCCAGCAGTGTGTTTGCATAGTATTGGGCGGAAGGATTTTGCACCAACTGCAGTGCAGCAGAACGAACCATACTGATACTCAGTGCCTGGTCATGCAGGACGGTGAGCAATGGGTTGGGGAACTGTGGGAACACAGAACAACAAATGGCTTCCACAAGTGTCTGCAGGTTGAATTGCTTCATTCTGGCTTTAAGCATTGCTGATTTTTCAAACCTTCCCCAAACTACTATTCCACTTCAACTGTAACACATCTGAATTGCTTTTGTGGCATGTACAGCAGCCCACGCTTTCTACCCTGATAAGATTTTTACCCTATTTGATAGCAAGGTGATGCTTGCCTGTTTGGAATGGACCTTACAAACCCCTCTTTGCTCCTTGATTTAGCCTCTGCTCATAGTGTGTTTGTAGCTTTGACTTAACTGAGTTAGACACTGACTTACATGATGAGTTTTTCAACTGAAGAAGCCTCTAAAAAGATGAAGAAGGTGGATTCTCACCAATCCTTCCTGCTAATGTTGCTATGCCTTCCCCAGTGGCTTGATGTTGCATATGGATGTTACACACATGATGGAGCAGTGCCTGAGTCAGCAGTTAATTGCCTCCAGTCAATCTCAATTTACTGTAACTGGAGTGGCATTTCAGTCCTTTGTGACTGGCAGAGGTGACTGACTAAGAGTACAGTGGTTTTGAGGACCAAGGTGGATCCCATCTTGGGCTTGATGCTTACACCAGGTCCTGCTGTGGGTAGGGGCTCACAGCCCCCTTACGGGTTCCAAGTTTCATGCCACCATGGCCAGGGTTGCTGCTTCCTCTGCCCAGACCAATGTTATCCTCATTAGGTGTCCTGGCAAGCTAAACTGTGACAGTTCAACCCCTCTGTTTTCTTGCATTATATTCACACTATTTCTGAACCTTAAGCTGATGAGTTTGCAGAGAAGTAGATGATGCTGTTTCTGCACTTATTTGCTACTTTTGGAAGATGCAGGGGGTGAGCTGAGGCTGTAAATGGGGAGAGATGGGTTGTTAGTGCTGCCTGAAGCCCATGCTTACTGCAGCATGCAATAGGGCAATTCATAAAATGTGACATTCATGTTGGCGGGACTCTGCTTTGAGCCTATTTTACTCCATGACAAAGACTACATCTGTCAGGGCTCATCTCCTCGTTGCTGGGCCCATTGGACAGTCACACAGGGCAAACTTGTTATGTGCAGGGGACAGGATTGGCTCTGCAGCATGTGTACCCTGAGCCCGTGTTAGCAGATTTTCTCCTGGAGGAATAACTGCTGCAGAGAGCCCGGGTTACACCGAGCATTATCCTGCAGGGTGCTGGGTGGGATAGCATCATCTAAACCTAGTTGGGAGCCAGTCAGCATTGCACTTCCTCATTGAAAGGAAAGGAAAAAGCCTTTGTGCTTTTCAAAGCCAAGGTTTTAGGAACAAAAATGAACCTTTTAATTGCATTTTTCACTTAGGAATGTGAAGGAATCACTGTGAACCTTGAAAGTTTGATATGTACCAGACCAGTAAATAGATTTGGCTTTGTTTTTTTAATGTTTTGCATACTTTGTTTTTCAAACTTTCACTAGCTCTGCTTTGTTTCAGTTAATGAAATTCTTCTATTGCAGCGCTGGGACTTTTAAAGCATTTTCGTAACCTCCTGTCATGGTCTCCAAGGTATAAACATTATTTTATAATTAGCCTTCACAACTATGTTATACATTTGAAAAGGAGGAAAAAAATGTTTTTCCCCCATTTTTATATAGAGGAATTACAGTTTCTGTCTGGGGACTGAAAGAATGTGTGCGTGTGCACGCGCAGAGGAGAGAGAGATTCAATCTGTCGAAATTTTATCTCCTGCCAGTTACACATGAAATCATCGTTTAGGAGAGAGAGTGGGAAATTACTGGATGCATTAGAAAAATCCTCACTCCATTCTTAATGAAACCACTTTAAAATATGATGGGAGAGGGAAGACTTAGGGACATTCCTGTTCTACCAAAAAAGCACCAGGATAAAACATTGACTTTTTGCCCCTTGTTATATAACTTGGCATCAGGCTCTCACTTGCTGATACTGATGGGAATTAATTTTTCTCTTGGCCTTGTTCCTGCCAATCCGCTGTGGTGTTTTCTTATGGCAACTTCATATCAGAATAAAGCTGTCACCAAGGTAACCACATGTGCATATGCACAATTGAGTACACACACTATGTAATTAAGTCCAAGTGTAAATAATAGCATTCACCAGAGTGTACAGTGCTCCAGCAATGCTACTTAAGGAGCCCTCACAACATGTCTTTGGTAGATGGTTTGCCTCATAGTTTGACAAGATGGAGAAACTGAGTTACAGAGTTGGGAGGGAGGAGCATCTCAGGTACAGAGAGAAGCAGTGAATGAGTCACGTCAGGGGAACTCAGTTTCCTGTGGTGTGAGGAGAGCACCCAGCTTTCTCCATAGGCACCACTTGTTAATGCAGTCACTGATCTTTAAGCTGAGGTCCTTTGAAATGTTTCTGCCAAGTTCACTCTCACCCAAGCAGAATTTGTTGTGTATGTAATTAGTTGTAGACAGAAAGGCTTCTCCTCCTCCCAGCTTGGGACAGATGCACAGGGACTCATGAAAGGATTCTTCCCTTGACTTTGTGAAAATTTGGATCCAGTTCCAGTGATCACTCCAGCCTTTGCAGCAGGGAAAAAAAAGGAAGCTGCCTTGAACCATTCTTGAAGTGGTAGCTTTCCTTGCTCTAATAGTTTTTCAGGATGTTTTCAACAAATATAGTAAATCTGTAGGAGAGAGATGGCTTAATGGCTTCCAAAGGGAATGCACCCTTGAATCTTTCATTCAGGTGTGGGACACATGCTTGGGTTATGGTACATTTCCAAATGTTTGTGGTTGGATTTTTTCCTGTGGAGAAAGATGCTCAGCCAAAGCCTAACCTAGAGGGAAGCTTTTACAGATAAAAGAGCAATCCAAGGAAGGGAAATATCTGGGACTCAAGTGGTTAATTTCTGTTTTCACAATCTCATGGAAAAACCCCCACACATGTAAGCACTGAAAAATATTAATCTGTCTCCTCTGAAAGGCTCTAAAGGATTTGTCTGAAGTCTGCATGTAAATGGGAAGGATACAGGTGTTTTCAGAGCTCTTCTAGCCTACAAGCAGGCCTGGGGCAAACCTGAGCCTCCAGTATAATGTAAAGAGAAACATTCTTCCTTTCAGTAGGAAAATGCAAATAGGCTCATTTCCTCTTTTGAGAGGGACTTTAGATAAGGCAATCCTGGAGCAAAGTAACTTGTTTGGTGTCTTCCCTACCAGGAATATTATGGTGAGAAGAGAGTGAGCAGTACATCACAAGGATGAACCTGCCCATGTGGCTGCAGTGAGGAAAGATGCTATGGCCAATTCCCCTTATCCTCTGCACCACTTACAAGATTAGTTGGGTGCCAGTTTTGCACTGCTCCCCCTGCCCCTATCCCTTTTCTGCCAATACCTCGGTGTGCATGTGTTGAGCTGCTGATATTTGGTAAATACTGAATACTTGAAAGTGGGTTGCCCAAGTGAGAAATGCAGCAGACACCTACACTCCCAGAGTGCTGCCTGTTGTGGAATGAAGCATCTACCTGTCTCCTCCTGTCCCATCCTTTTCAAGGAAAGGCTCTGAAGTATGTTTTGATTTCATTTTGCAAGTCATCTGCTAAAAACATTTATTTCCAGCCTTTTCTCTTAAGTTTGTTTTCTTTGCTAGATGAGCCTTGAGAAGAAACAGCAACTTCCTTTTTTCCCCTCCCGCCCGTTAAGAATAAGATTTTTTCAAAAGTTTAGGCAGAACCCAATAGCATATATTTCTTCGCAAGAGCTAAAATAGGAAGGGAGCGCTTCTGAAAAACCTAGTCCCAGCTGTGACTGTTAAGCTCCACAGGTAATCAGCAAAATAACAAGACTAGCACAGAAACTGGGTATCAGTTGGGTGAAAAAATTCTCTTTCCACCAAAGAAAATCCCAAGTGAAAATAAGATTATAGTAATTGCAGTGTTTTTTTCAAAAGGTTTACAAAGCACTCTCCCTTCACCTCTCACTGAATAATATTAATAACTCTTGGAAAATGCAATTGCCATCCATTCTTGGCTCTGCATTTTATTTATTTAGTTAGTTATTAGTTTTGTATAATCCATGACAGTGGAAGTCAAAGTAGTTAATAAGTTTCTTAAGGCTCCTGCTCCAGGCATCATGTAAATACCTACTTTTGTGGCAAAGGAGAAAACATGCTGTCAGGGGCAAGAAGTCTGGTTAATCCTTGTGCAGTGTTAAATGAAAGCAGGAAAGGGTTCAAAATATTTTAAATTATATTTTCTTAAGCAGAGCTTGTCAGATTTGAGGTCCTGATTCTTGGTGCCTCAAGACTTGATCTTAACAATGCTGCTTGATTGTGTTTTGAATTTTGTCTAATAGAGCAGAAAAAAATCTAGACTTGCCTGACTAGATGTTTATGTCTTTCTTAGAAACAAAAAACAGTGACTTGTTATTTAGGGTTGCTCAGTTCAGTTTGCAGAGCAGCCCTTCTATTTTTAAAAGTGAAAATATTTTTCATATTGCTTTAAATATAAACTGACCAGTAGCCAACCAACAAGGCAGTAGATATTTCAAAGAACTAAAAGAAAATGGTAAGATGAGCATTTATATAAAATAAATCTTTCCTATGAAAGTTTCCAGCTGGTTCTGAAGTAAAGGAAAATCAAAATTATCTCTGGCATTCACAAGCCCATTACTGAACTCAACAGCACAATTCTGAATTTCCACTGATTTAATTAAGAGCAACATTTGGCCCTGGCTAGAAGCAATAATAAGTGCTTCTTCATTAGGTGTTTTCAGGGTAATTTGTTAAGGGAAAAGATAGATGCTTCTAAATCTGTCATTTGGTGAACTGTTCCGTGTAATGTATTAGAGCCATTGATTAGTGTAATATGGCAAAAAGCAAAGCCTGATCGATCATCCATTGCAGTCAATGGGTGTCTTTGATTAAGTCCAAAAAGAGCAATATAACATCATGGTAATTCCAAGCAATGTAGAGACACACTCTTGGCTTGCATCCCTAATTCCTCTTTGGGGGCTGTTGGTACCTAGGCTGGACTTCCAAAGGAGCAGCAATTCTGCCTCACTTTGGCTTTCAAGGTTGCAACATTTTCCTTTTGTTCTACAGAGAAGTGAAAAACCAGACCTGTTAAAGTCACATATCCACATCTGTATTTTGATGCACTCATTGCCAGCTGTTAAAAATTTGGGGAGTTCATTTTACAGGAATGTGGAGGAAGAAGAACCCTCCCATGTCAGTGAGTCAAATTTCTATGTATCGTGAGCAACCAAGTCTTGAAGATCTGGTCTTCATCACTCTGAAGGTGACTTGTAGCTCAGAACCGCCCCCCAGGAGACTTTGGCTTCTGTGCCAGTGTTGACATCCATACACCTCATTTTGCACTGGTGATGTCATGACAGGTTCTTCCTTGAGCCCTGCTGAGTGCTGTGGTCCTCACTGAGGCTGTGTGTAATTGCAGTGTATGGTGGAACATCCTAAAGCAGGATGGAATGTGACTGCTGCGAGCTATCACCTCTCCACTCAGAGCCGTGATGAGGCTCATTATTGTTACCTAATTAGTTTATTCAACAAAACTTCAAAAATGTTTAACCTATGTTTCCTGGGCTCAGACTGCTTTGTTTTGTATGAGCATTTGTGTTAACATCGTTATCCTTTCATCCAGTGATGAAGTCATTCTTATGTGTTGTGTTCCAGTGGACCTACTTTTTCATAGAGATCATGGACACTTATCAACAAGCACTTAGAGGTATTTACAAGAGTCAAGTGAATTAGATACCTAATTTCCTTTGCTGTTCATTTAAGGTTAAGCACTTACTTGCCAAGTTTTTTTTGTACATCCTGCTGCATCCTTGACTACCTAAAGACCTTTATAAGCTGGCTCCAGAAGCTTTTGATTTGGCCTCTGTGTTTCTGTCTAAAGGACAGAATGTTCCTGTCTACTAAGGCATTTATATGTGCTAACTGTGTAGATATTGTGTGATGAGGAGGGGAGGGAAATGGCCAGTGACAATAATTTCTCTTGCTGATTGGTTTTTTTCCCCCACATAATTTAAATCAAAATATCTAAACCTCAGACTGAAACCAACTTCACAGTCTTACTTTGTATGTAAAAATATTCCATTTAAATCAGCAGTAAAGCTAACATGAAAGTGCCAATAAATAATATATGCAAAGAGTTTTTTTATCAATATATAAAGAAATGTGGAGTTGTGAAGCTGCTGAAAACAAGCATTAGGAAATGTAATGAAGCAAGAATTAGAACAGCATAGTTCCTCTGGCCATTATAAATGAGAACACCAGGTACCTGGAGAACAGGAAAACTGATGAGTACAGTCTGTTCAGGAGAGAAGGAGGAAAATTTCCCCCAGGAACACATTTCAAATTACTTATTTATGAACTGATGAACTGGGAGGCCACCTATAGAGAGACAGGAGCAAGCAGTCTGCTGCAGACAGCTACAGAACTCCAGCTAATTGTGCTGCTGTTTTCTGTTATAACTCCTGCTCTCCAGCTGGGCTTCGGAGGCAGGAAATTTAGGCATCAACTAGAAGTTGCACTTTCCCTCCTTCTTGTCGGCATAAATATATACATGTATATTTTAATCTGCTGGAATAATTCAGTGAAGGCCTGGGAAAACAGCTGCTGCCTTTGTCATGACAGAGGTTGTGGGGTAGAGCTTTCAGGGAAAAGTTCCTAAGCATGGGCTCATCCCTTGGCAAGGGCTACTCCAGACTTTGGCTGTGTATGGCTTCAAACTGAAAATGTGGAGCATGCCCTTTATCTTCTGCATGTCAGTGTCAGGATATTTAATTGTACGTAAACAGAAAGAGAAAAATGCGTATCTATGTAACAGCTAAATACGACATATTAAACATATAAATGCACGGGTGTGTGTACCACCCAGATGTCCTTCATAAAGATTTCCTACATAAATCCCTGCTGAAAAATACTCTTTTCTCTGTCCATGCTCTGTCCATATAAACACAAGCATCAAATGTTACTTTATTTATGCAGGTATCAGCATAGAATGGCTTCAGTTTGTTCTGTAGTGCAGAAAACAGAATGTATCGGAAGACAAAAACCTAACTTTAGGTACTTGTTAACATAAGAAGGTAGAAAAAAGATAGTTAATTTACTGTAAATATTCAGTGGTTACAAATTAATTTCAGTAGAGCTCATATGAGTTTATCAGCTTAGAAAACAGAATTTAGACGTCTGGCTTGTAGGAATTAGAGACAATGGAACCTTTATCAGAGGACTGTGAGGCTCCAAGAGCATTTATGTTGTTCGGCAGCCTCAGCCTGTGTTGTAATTTGGCGCTTGGGCTCTACATGGTGGTTTTCAGAAATTTCACTGGTGGCTCTCTGAAACTCTCCCAATTGATGTCTCATGAGACATGATATGTCTAGCCAGACATCAGGTCAAATGTATAATATCAACAGATTGGGGAACATTAAGCATGAGATCATATTTGCCTTCTAGGAGGAAAGCGAAGTTGGCTGATCTCAAGAAAAATCAGATTGACCATCTTGCTGCTTTATCATTGAGGATGTTGTGCTTCCTCAAGCAGTCAAGGACCACAGGAATGAAGAGTTGTTGGGTATTCTGGGACCTTAGACTGTTCCTGGCATCCATGTGATGGTCAGCACAGGTCACAGGCCGCTGGTACAATGCCCTCCCTATGTGATCTTTCTTCTGAGAAGATACTTGCTGAATTCAGCAGTGGCTGCAACTTTCAAATGCAGCTGGTTCAGAGTACACTGCCTTTGGTCCTCTACACAAATGGTGAAGGTAAAGAGTGAAGAGATGAGAGATGCAGTTGTTTGCCATGTATTGGATAATAAGGTGTGCTTGGTGAGAGCTGAAACCTGGTACCTTAAAGACGTTTGAAAAATGTTGAAGGTTCAGACCTGCTGAATGCCAATAGAGGTTTCTGTGGGAGCTGAGAGTGCTCTGGTACAGCACAGAACTATATTCCTTTCTTTCCTTTCAGTACGATTGCTAAGCCAGTATAGAGAAAACATGTGATGCTGGTGCTGGTGCTGCATGTGTTCCGTGAATAGACAACACAGTTTCCCGTGCTGTCATTTATTTTAAAATAGTAACAAGAGTGGGACTGGATTGTCACAGTGGATCTATCCCTGCTCTTCATTAAGTTAGACACCAAGAATATTTAACAGTTTACTGCAATAGGACCTAGAAAAACTATTAACTCAAATAAAACCCCTGTAAGGATGTACAGAGATAAACGGGAACTTCAGCAAAGTGGTAATTTTTACAGCAATGAGACAGAGAAAGAGAGAAGGGAGTGCATCAAGATTTATTATAAATTACTGTAGTAGCAAGAGGTTCAAGTTTTTGTTTGCTTCTTGTATCATAAAAGCATCTGAATTTTAAATAATGAAAGAATCAGTGATGATATTAACACATCTTCAATGAGGAAACTTAAATACTTTCATTTTCTCCAAAAAAGTCTTTCTTCTGCTGAAATGAATATGTAACGTTGTAACACCTCAGTGAAACTTTTTTCTTAAAGTATTCAGAACATTTTGTGAGGCTGATCAATTGGGATTTTTTTTTTAACACCCGACTTGGTTACACTGGCAGGTATTCACAAGTGACAATTATTTCAACATTAATTTGATAGCTCCCGACAGCCTCGGAGATGGGCTCGAATCACCTGGAACTGGCATTTTGCATTGTACTGCTCTGTCTATATAGTAACTGTCATCTTCCATTCAATATGGGAAATGCTATCTGCATACAGGCTTCTAAAAAGTTATAATTTCTTCTAAGTGATTGAAACTCATAGATCTCTCTCTCTTTTTCTCTTCCTTTTCAAGCTACACCTGAGAGGTAGCGATGATGACAGGCTGGTTTAACGCAGCTCTTGCCGAGATTAAGTAGTTGTCAGACAGATATCATTGGAGACTAAGGGATTGCTTTTGGAAGTCATTCTGAATTGCTAACTAACAGGGAGCTTGTTCCTAGACGGGTGTCGATTCTTTTGTTTCCAGGGATTGACACATCTGCAATAACAATGGAGCTTGCACTCCTTGCCTGAGACGTGCTTCAGTGCTGGTCATCATTCTATCTGGAGAATCTAATGAATGGCCCCCTCACCACTCATTTGCAAAAGCAGAAAATGCCGAAAGCGGCTATTTTTGGACCACTGGCTTAAGAAATTTGATTATTTATAGGTAGGCGAAAATGTTTGCAGCAATACTCTTAGTCTGTTAGAAGAGACTTATGTATTGGATGAATCTGTGTGAAAGTTCAACACTAATCTGTCCGCTGTCAGCTTTGCCAGTTTTTAAGCAGGCTGTTGGGGAGGAATGTGTGTAAGTGCCTGTTTTATTCGGCTCACCTCCCGTTTCATACACATCCAGTGACAGACAGCCCCCAATAAACAGGGAGTAGTTGAGGCTGACAGGTCAGCTGTAACACAACAAGTTGTCACTGTCATGGGAACATGGCAAGTGAAAAGTAGATGAAGTTGCCTAGAGGATGTTTTCATCAATTTAGTGTTATATACAAGCTAATAAATCTGCAGACACTGTTGTTCCACTATACACAGTGTGTGTGAGGGAGAAAATGACTGAGCTTTGGCTGGGCTGGCATTTACTGGACAAGCTGCAGTAGCCACTTGAGCTAATAGTGTGAATGATTTAACTCCTTTCACTCCTCATCTTTTCTAACAAAGTATTTCCCATGGGGCTTCAGACTGAAAAGTTTATTTTTAAGCATGGGGGAGAGATTGGCTCTCTAGAGCTTCGGAAGTTGCAGGGAGTTGCTTCCCCAGAAAATGATGGGTTTGGTGGGAGGTAAGGGGATGCCTCCACCACTGGAATCACAAGAGGCAGTTCATGGGTCAGTGAAATGCTCATTTGTCAGAAACACCAGAAAACACCCTAGACTCCCAGAGCTGCCCATGTTGGCTGGTTGGACATTCTTAAACTGATCAAAATTTCCAGACGTTGGCATGAGATGTTGGTAGGCATAACTAGCTTTCATTGTCCCAGCCCCTGGGTATTAAAAATATGACCACCAGCATAGCAGAAAGTAACAAACTGGGGGAATACAGATATTAAAGTCATCACCTAAGGAGCCCTGCTGGATGTTCTGCCATCGTTCTGGATTATCTGCAACATGTATGCTAGTTTATTTAACATGCTCTTTATAGAACAGGAGAGATTGTTTACGTTACATGGTGCTTAACCTTTATGAACAGCTCATGAAGAATTTTTGTCAAATTCTGAAACTTTACAGTTGTGCTATGTTGTGTTAGTTAATAATTGGTATGGTGTTTGCTTTCCTGCATGGCTGCCTATTTATTCAGTTGGTATAGTGAAAAAATGGAGCAATACAATCAAACAGACAATTTGCAGTAGGCTGTCAGTGACTTTGGAGTGTTTATGCTTGTGGATGAACACAGGAAAACATATTGCTCTAGGTCAGATTTCTGTGCTGTTTGGTTCAGCCACCCCCAACTGATTCATAGCAGGATTACCGAGTAGTATAACTTTTTATCTATTAGCACTTCTAATCTTCTGAAATCCCCATGATCTTTTCACTGGTAATAAAACACGCTCTCAGCTATACGAGAGTTTGACTGAACCTTGTGCTGGCATCATGTAAATGGTTTCACTGATTTCAAATAGAAATTAATACATTTACTATGGCATTCTAACTTTGTTCAAAAGAAACCTAAAATACGCCATGATTTAAAACTCTGTTTTAAATCTGTAGCTCTCACCTAGGTGTGTTCTTGGTACAGAACTTATGCAAGTCATTAACTCTCAGTTCAAAGTAACATATATTGAAGAACTTAGTGAGCAAGGCTGAGATACAGTTACATATGTAAATTCAACCTCAGTATTCTCAAAAAGCTATAGTAAATCTGTGTTAAAGATAGTAGTTTCCTATACAACAGGTTTCATTCTTCCTTTTCAAAGCATTTTACAAAGAAAACTGCATTTTGCAGTAAGCACACAGAAATACAAAGCACAGGAAACAGCGGGAAAAGGAAATTGGTAGTCTGGAAAAAAATGGTTTAGAAATGAAAATGTTCTCATAAATGAAAAGTTGAAATGTTGAGATTTTCAGAATTGTGACTATCTCTTGTAAACAAAAGGGAAAACCATAAAACAATTTGGAAGACTTTAACAATTTCTATCTTAATTTTGAAACATAGTGAAAAGGTGAGAGTGCAGGTATTTCAGGAAGAACTATGGGTTCAAGCAGGCATGGCAACTGGACACTCCAAGGGCCTGGAAACAAGCATTTGCTTTCTGCAATGCCACGGTTTCAAAAAATGAAAGGGAGAAAACACCCCACACCTTAAAGACACCTGAAAATAGAAGAAGCCCCATCTGCTCTTCTACACTTACTCACCTTGTATTTCCTGTACCCGCCCTGCAATGATGAAACCTCTTCAAGATTGCAAAATAATGTGTGAATGTGAAGCTGAGAAGCTACTCAGAGACTGTTAAACACTGCAGCCTGCCAAAGACTGGCTCTACAAAAATATTACTGCTCTGTATATTACTGCACACTATATACTCATCTGCGTATGCCAGTTGACACAAGACAATAAGTATGGTTACTAAAACAAACATGCAAATTATGTCTAGTTAAATAGCCTTAAATAAACCTGCACTACCACTGGATTTTGTGACACTGAAAATTGTTCAATCCATCTGCTTCCATTGCAAATTGTTCCTTTAGATCTCAATTCCGAGGCAAGAAATGGCATTACAGGGTAATTTAATCTATCATGTGATTATGTTCTCCTAACCGTTCCCTTAACACACCAGACTAAATTGTCTTGTGAGGAAGTCCATTGCCACAAAACAGTTATGCCAGGGCAGACTTTGTCCCCCAAAATACATCAAATCAAGGGCATGTAAACCCCAGCAGATTTCCATTATAACACACACAAGGAAGAGCATTTAAAGCCAGCTGAGCTTATGTATTTTAGGATTCCCTATCAGACAGTGTATATCAGAAAAGATACAAGGCCCTGCTAACTTTCGCATGGGTCACTTTTTCTCCCCACTGGCCTGCAGGGTGAACAAAAGTGGTTACAGCACTGACTTAAAGCCATTTATTCTGCTTGCCCCTTTTCCTGCTCACAAACCCTATATTTAAACTTTCTCTTCTGATTTTTTTTTTTTCACTGATCTTTCCAAAAAATCATGTTATGGCAAATGAAGTTTTCTAGGGAATTGTTTTTTGCAAGGAGAGGGTTTAAAATAGGTCAGTGACAGCTGAAAAATTGCATTCACTTCATATTCATTTGCTGAAGGAGACTGAGCACTGCTGCAATTCCACTTTCTTATTCCTGCCTCAACTTTCCTGTGTTAGGACTTTTTTTGTGATAAGAAATGACTCAAAAAACAATCAGTGTGGGTCTTCGATAGCTAAAAACCAGTTTGCAACAACAATAAAAAGTGACTTGTTTTGTCCCTCACTGATAAATGGATGTTTATTGTTCTTCTACTTTGGAACTTAATAATAACTGGACCAGTTGCCTTAGAGACAGCCGGGCAGCCATTAGCAATGAGTAAAAATTAATGTACTGCAGGGAATTTAGCAAGGAGATGTATTTAAGTATGTAGGGGCACCTTAACCACCCATCCTCCACGGGTGAGTGCCGGCAGTCTCCCAGCCATTAATGCTGCCTTGATGTACAGATCCCTCAGATACAGACAGGATGTTCTTCAGTGAAGTGAGCCCCTACTAGAGGGCAGTAACTTGGTGAGCGGCACTATGTTTGCTGGGCTCCCCTTGCTGCTGTTGGCAGTGTGGAATACCATTTTCAAAAGCCCAACATGACAGCAGAATCCTTGTTTTGCTGCAGTGATCTGGCTCTTCCTGCCTGCCCGGCTGTAGCTCCTACCCTGTGAAAGGTTCTCTTAGACAGGTTAGCCGTGTTTTAAAAGGTCCCTGAGCACTTTTAAAACTGTCAGCACAATTATCATTCATGATGCAACTGATTACCAAACCTGGCTTCTGTTTTTCCAGTGGGCAGCTAAAGTCCCCCTAGATAATTACCTTGGTTGAGCAGTAGCTGGACTGGTTAGACCAAGCCAATTACTGGAGGTTTCTTTGTACCGCACATGCAGGGTGGCTGTGAGTGCTACCAGCACGGCTGCTCTGCAGCAGGGACTGTGCCTGCTACTCTCTGCCCAGACCCAGAATGGTCTGGAGGGTGCCCTGGACCCTCCAGCCCACTCTCCAGTATGGGACTGGATTTGCAGTACAAGAAGTTCGCTTCCTGGAAGGGCAGCAGCTAAGCCTCCTGTAGGGTTTGTGTTTTACTCTTGCTTCGTCCTGTTTCTCCATCCCTGATGTGAGTGATAGCAGATGGGTTCTCACTGTCTGGAATGGTGCAGCTGAGCCTGAATCTTTGGTTGTGTGATGATAGCTATCCTGTCCTTCAGTAGGTCATTAACTGGTTACAAACAAATTCAAATGTCTGTTTTACAGGGGTTCAGATGGACCCAGAGAGAGCATAGCCACTGCATGTGCACAAGGCTTGCACCGGCTGCCTTCCTCCTCTGTTCCTTGTGTCTTTGTGAGTGGAGGTGATCTTCTTCTGCCTCCTCTTCACTTGCAGGGGAATTTCTCCTTGATGCTGGCCACGTGTGGTTCAGGAATATAAAAAAATCTGCTGGGAAGTGCCCTTCTGGGTAGCTCATGTAGCACAGGAACCACCACTTTTGTACAGACACTGAGGTCAGTGCTAGACTGATCCATGTGTAATACTTGTGTAAGTCCTGTTAACATCAGTGGAAATAGTGAATCATTAAATGAAAACTGAATCTGGCATCTTGCTGTCCAGCAGCATGGTTGCTTTAAGGAATGGATGAGGTAGGTGGGTGAATAAGGGAAATGGAGCTGTGAGAAATAAGGAAGCAAAGAACAAGAAAGTTTGCAAATGCAAAACATTGAGGAGTTGCTGGCAGTCATTTCATGCTGTGAGTGCTGGCAAATGGGCAGACTGGCTGAATTGTCTTCTGACTTTGGTGGGGGAGTTCAAATATTCACAGTAGAGTGTCACCCACAGTTGTCTTCCAGCACAGCTAGAGAAAGCAGTAGCCAGAAATCACCAGCCTTGAAAGTTGGTATGTTAGGAAAGGATATGTGCAAAAGTGGTGGTTTTCTGTCAGGTATCATCAATGGACCAGTCACTTGGGCACCAAAAAGAGCTAGACTCACAAAAGGGAACTGTACCACATCCTACTGGCAAATATACTGGTCTGAGTGGAGATATTCCCCCCATCAACCACAACTTTTTTTTAGACTTTCTTGGAAAACTTCTTGTACTGTTGGTGTCAGACAAACCAGATGGGAGTTCTGAATTGATGATCACATTTTGAGGCTGGAATGCAACATCTGGAGATGATCAGCATTCCTCACAAACTGATCAATCATTAGGTGGAACTGATTACTACCATCTCCTTCTTTTACTCTTGAATCATTTAGAACTGGGTTGCTTTTTTCTTGTTATGAAAAAAAAAAGAGAACAGAAAGCATGAAACAGAGCTGCTTTATAGAGACTGAGGTTATGTGAGTCACAGTGACTAACTCATTACACATATCTCTTGTTGCAGTATCAAATGGAGCAGGGATGAGATAGGTCTGCTCTAGTAAATATAAAATATCATGGGTCATGTTACTCCTCAACAGTGATTTTGCAGCAGCAGCAGTTTTGAAGTAAGACCCTTTCAATAAGTCACTATATATAGAAAGATCAGGACTAATGCTACAAGCGTCAGTGTCTGAGCTCAGGGTTATTTAGGAGTACACTACATTTGATGCAAACACCTGCACCATGCCATGCTGTGCCAGCCTCACCACAAGCTAAAACACAATTGCAAAACTCCCAAATAATTTCACAACCACTGAAAAGTCTGATGTCTTCCTTGTGCTTGTCTTCAGGGAACGAGAAATGGCAATGTGCAAACCAGGCCACATGTGCACTCCACTGTCCTCACATGCGTTTCTTATATCAGCACTATTGTCAGACACTGCAACCATTTCCAAGTGGTGATAAGACCAGCTCCACTACTGCTCTCCAGAAGAACCACTGTCTTTCCTCTCCCCATGCATTGCAGAGGTGTGCTGGAGGACACAGCTTTTGTTTGTGTTACCCATATGCCATATAGCACAACAAATACACATTTCAGATCTTTTCTCTGTGTGTTGCCAGGGCCAGTATGTGGGTCTAGAAAAACTTAAAGAACGCACTCAAGTCAAGCCCGATATTCAAATCCCCTGAGTTTGGATCTCAGTGTCTTGGTGGATATTCCTGTGCCCAGTGTTTTTTGTGGCGATGTGAATGAATTGGTCAAGGGAAAATGGACTGTGACTGGAAATGTGCAGAATGTCCATTGTGAAAGCTGAAAGCCGCCCCATTTTAGGACTGTCTTGATCCGATTCAGGTACTTTCACTTCTCATTTTTGTTATCAAGAAGACGGCCAGGCCAGGTTCACTACAGAGTTCCTGGGCACTGTCATTATGAATTTGCTTTGCTTACTCTGGCATAAATCAGGAATTCCCCACTGAACTCATGGGAGGGTTTGATTAGGATCTTTCCTTAAGCCAACCAATGGTTTTTCTTAGAAAGTGTGAGCATTTTGTGGATTTTCCTAGATTTAAAACAAAGACCAAAGAAATGTGGTGGTTTCAAATGAGTTTCACTTTGAGGTTCTTGGTCTGTTCATCATTTCATGCCCAAAGTGAAACGTGAGAAGTGAGAAAACAGAACTTGTGTCATGAAACTGAACAAAACATTCCCACGAACTTTATGTGAAAGAAACCACAGAGTAACCTGCAAACTTTAGAGACGTGACCATGCAACTCGCTTCCCACTGCTGAGTCAGGGTTCCCACGCAGTACAGCAGCCCTAGAAATGGACTGAACCTCTGTGACCCCATCTCCTTACATCTTTTCTTTGTGCTCATTTCATTAGCAGTGAGTTCTACAAACTCTGAAGCCAGATCTGAGTTCCCATGTGGCAGTGACTGAATGTAGAGAAAAGCACTCCACAGACATCAAAGATCTAATGATTTTCCCATCAGTACTCAGTTATCTGAATAAGTTTCCTGATAATGACCCAGGCATTTGTTTTGAAAATGGCCAAATTCAGATGGAGACAAGAGGTTATTTCTTCTGGTTCTAAAAAGACAATAATTACTTTGGACATATTCAATGACTCACCTAAAGTAAGTTGAGGAGCATCTGGCAAAACCAAAAGCCAAAGTCTATTCCTTGGACTCCCTGCCCTGTCACAGAAATATCTTTCTGGACATTTTAACTCTGAATCCGAGGCTCTGCATTTTCAGTTCTAGCACTTTTTAACAGCTCAACTTTTCAAACTGTATAGTATCATAAGAAAACAATAACCCTGCAGCAGTGAAGGCAGCTGTAAGCAAAGAAATGCAGAGCTGTTCCTGTGAATTCCTGTAACCCATGCTGTCAGGATCTCCACATGCTTGCTCTCCAAGAGAGAGAGGAATTAAAGCATTTAAACTGAAGTTAGGATTTTCCCAGGGAAAGGAAAAGGGCTTTCTCCCTTTAAAGTGACTTTGTTTGTTTACTATTATGAAATGATTGCAAATGCTTTCAAAAAAGGGATAATGAAGTAGCAAGGAAGATGTCAAACAGATGATTATAGATAAAGTTCCTTAACAGCAGCATCAGCTAGAGCAAAAGAGACAGAGTTGTGTTCAGAGACATGAGCTGGCACTGGCATCCTGCTCCTCTCCAGAGTGTTGATGCCATTGGTGATTTCCCTGTGAGGAGACACTGTCCTTGCAGTGCCTGACACAAACATCTGCCTTCTCTTCTAGCACCACTGTACACTCATGAATTTCCTAGCTGGGACTGCGCTTGGACAGCTCAGCCAGGACATCCCTAAAGGCTTTGCATGTCTGGCAGCCTGGGAATTAAATGAATTAGGGCCGACATGCAGAGAAGGGTGTCCTGTAAGGGCATTAAGTCTTCCACTGCCTCATCACAGGATGCAAAAAAGCACCTCTTAAACTTGGAAGAAGAAGACTTGGGTGTATTTCCTAAAGAAGCAAAAAGACACGTGGAACGTAAGCAGTAATGTGCACAATTAAGATAAGCCTAGAAAGCATAACACATGGGATTCGAGCATTCCTAGTTGAATGGTTTTACACCCCAAAGCTCCTTCAGCACTTGTATTTGTAGCCATCCTGTGTGTGAAATTCATCTGAATCTTGTTTCCTTGGCCTGTGGGGTATTTTCATGTACAAATTAGGCTGGCCAACGTTCCCTTTCTGCAAAAATTCCCAGGAGTGCAACTTAAATGTTATTAAAAAGCCCAATAAAAGAAGAGTGCACATTTAATAATGTTAGAATAATACAACCATTGCAGCACGATGTGTCTGCACTTCCAAGCAAAGCAAGAGTATGGAGGCACTAATGCACTTATTCAGAAAAAACACCTTTAATTATCAGTGACTAGGAAGGACTGCTGATGCCCTGCAGAATGCACAGAAACATTTTAAGGATCTGCAGTTTAGACCTTATCCATGAAGTGGCAGAACAGGAACTGTCCTGTGCCTATATGCAGCCCATGAAAGGCAGAAGCCACTGAGGCCAGTGCAGTACCACCTTCTCCATATGCATTTCCCCAGTCTCCCTTGTCTGAGGGAGCAGATTACTATCAGTAGATGGTGCAAAACATGCACAATCCTCAGTTGCTGTGCTGTGATACTTCTCAGTATGTTTTTCCTTCACCTTTGCCCTGTCACACTAACATCCCTTCCTGACATTTATCCTTCCTCTACAACAACTCGTGCTGTCCTCCCACTTACGTATCCTAGGATGACTTTTCTCTAGGCTCAAGGTCTATCACAAGACCTAGGTATCAGTTCGAGCCCACTAGCCAGAGGGATTAAATCACTTTCATGACATTAATTAGCTACCACTCCTTCAGTGGTAGCAATGAAACCATCAGGGATGCAGGAGGGTAGGTGGTTTTGCTGAAATGACAGGAAGAGAGGCTTCATGGCATGATCTGCTCCAACCACACTCCAGTTCTCCATAGTCTCTACTCAATGTGTCTATCCATCAGCCCACACTGCGTCCCCAGAGCTGAAAGCAATATCCTTGGAAAAGTAAAGTCTCACGAACCATAAAAGAATCCATTGCAAATAAATACCCTATATAAGAAACAAACCTTTCAAAAACAAAACAAAACCTGGAACAGCAGGGCAGTATCTGAGCTTTGAATAGAAATGGATTTAGTTTGGCTGCGGCACAAGGACAGCGAGAGTGTTCAAAGCACTATGAGGCGCACGGGGGGACTCTGGAGGGGACACTTCCTTCGAGGCAGGAATCCTCCCGCACACAACGACATTGTTATGCATTCAGCAATTTTTTTCCTCTTGAGCTGTGGGGGTGTAATGGGAGAGGGGAAGGCTGGCTCACTCAGCAATGTGGTCACATCAGCCGCGCTGTTTGCTGCTCTCCAGTTTAACACCACGCTGGTGGTTGGGATTTTTTTTTCCAGGTTAAGCAAATAACAGGGGAAGAAAACCCAACTGGCTCCCTTTACAGGGGGCAGGCCCTGCATGCTGGTGTTTCAGATCCTCAGTTTTGGGGAAGAAAAATTAACCATCAGCTCTTCATTCCTGCAAACGAGAGAGAGAAAAGGGTCTGGGATGGCAAGGAGGAGGTTGCAGTTTTTTAGTGCTTTTCTAGTTCAAAGTGAAAAAAATACAGAGCAACATGACAGGGGAAAGCCTTCTTTTAGCAAATGCTTTGCTCTAACAATCCCACAAGCTTTCGTGTTCTGACACGTGAATAGTGTGGCTCCATACAGCCTGTTTTTCTCATGTAGCTTTGTATGGCTTTTCTCTTCTTGAACGTTTTTGCCCTATCCTCCTTCTGACCTGCTAGTTATCTTTTGCAGAAAGTTAAAGAGAATTTTTGAAAAAGATAGGAAGTCGATCAAGCTGGGTTTGAGTTACAGGTCATTAAAGTTCACTGTGAGATGATTTTTTTACTACATAAACACTGTTAAAACCTAGTCTGCCAGCCAAGTGTGTCCATGAACTATGGGAAACTTAGGAGCAGTGGTGGCAGGTAAACCTCAGCAGATCTATTCTAGGTGCTTATGCAACGCTTTCCTTGCTTGTTAAGGAAAAGAGCAGTTGAAGACACTTTAATGTTAAAATTTAATAGATTTGGTTTGGTTACTTTAGGTAGACAAGATGACACTTCTTTCTGTAGTCTTTTTGTACCTAGTAAAATCCAGCCACTAAGGGATTTTTTTTTGCTGCTTTTACATTTCAGCTCTAACATTAACAAATGCAGAGGTAATGAGATTTTCTGTCTTTTTTAAAACTAATTTTGCAAGTAAACTCCCCTGAATTCTTTGAACGCATCACTCAAAATTTTACAGTCATATCCTCTGGGATTATTTAAAACACTTTTGGTTTGAAGAACATGTTTTCTTTTCAAATTATATTTGCAGAGAGTATGGGAGGGAAAGGGTTAACTTTTTTCCTGTGGCTTATATGTAAGTGAAATGACATTTTAACAATCTCTTTAGTATAGCCTTGCTGTGCTGGGACCACTGTTGCCTGCTGTCTTACTTCTTGGCCTCCAAATAGAGAGTTATTTTCAATTTCTTCAGTTCCTAATGTTTTAAATGGAACTACTGTTCCCCTTAGAGCACCCACTGGCTGGCTGGAGACCTTTATTGATATATATAAATTACTCCAGTCCCCAGGGCTGCCTACAGATCCAATCATATTGAGCTAATGCGCATATAAATAAAAACCTGGAAGTATGGTTTATGGCAATAAGTAGTGCAGTAGAAGTTTATACCATCCTGCAAAGACACCTTGATACATTGCTGATAATCTCTATAATGTATTTAAAGCATCAGTCTGTAGATTCAAGGCTGAAAATTTCACTCATCAAAGCCATAAATCTCTTTGAGTCTCTGTTGATTGGCCTGGAAAAGAAGGAAATTTCCCAATCCAGGGAAAAGCCAAGATTAATGGATGTTGGCCTTTTGATGGAAGGCACCAAGCAGGGTGATGCCAGTGTGGGAGTCGAGATCAGACCCAGCAGCTGGGCAAGGATTCCCTGACACCACTATTTGTGCCCTGTTGCCAGCTTTACAGGTCACAGGTGATCCCCCTTTTTTCACAGAATGATTTACTGCTCTCTAAACAAAGCAATGACAATTTGATGTCTAGCTGATAATGCTGACAGCAAGTGAATTATTCAGGCAAGCAATCATTTCTCTAGGCAGGTGAAAACAAATTTCAAAGGTTGTGTGGAACCTTCAGGCTAAACCCTGAATGGTGAGTGCAGTAGGTAGCTGCTTTCTGCTCAGGGCATCATTGAGACAGGTAGATGACCCAAGCAATCACACTACTGGCCTCTTGCTGCATTGGGAAGGTGAGTCACTGCAGTCTTGGAATGGCGCAGCTACATCTCAACAGCTCCCACACCTTTGCCGCATGTGGATCTCACTGGATTTAAACAGCTTGACTGTTAAAATTTATAATTAATACACCAGTGGTGCGACAGTGACATCCTGGGCAGAGCTAGTCCTTATGACTTGTCTGCGTCTCTCTTCTCTTTGGTACTGGCCTCTGGGGAAGGATTTTTCTCTGCACCATCCAGCAGAATGGCCATGGTGCTGTCAATATGGCTCTGCACAGAGACTGAGTAGCAACGCTTAAACTGCTAATGCCAATTACATTAATCCAGTAAACCCACTTGGTAACCAGGATTTTCTTGAGCAGAAAAGCTAAGAGACAGTCCCATTATCAGTTCTTGAGAAGGTCCTAGGAAATCCTGGGGGTGACTGAAAGGGATCAGGACTGGTACCAATGTGGCAGCTCAGGCCATCAACCCATGCTTACTGCCTGTTTGCTGCCTTAGAATTGCCAGAAGCAGAGCAGTAGCTTTATTAATAAGCTACTGTACCATGGCACGGCAATAAGGTCTTGAGGCAACTCTGGCAGATGTAAGACAGGGCATTATATATATAACCGATGCTCGATGAGCACTGTAAGATACTGCCAACTTTACACAACTTTATTTCTTCATTTTCAGATCCTTCAGGCACCAATTTTACTGCTTCAGAAAAATGATTGTAACTTAAAGGAAAACTCCAGTATGAATTGTCAAAGCAGCCTTTAGAAATACTTGTCACTCTTCCAGTATCATAGTCTGTGGAGCTGTCATTGCTGTCTCTGGGTGCTGCCATTTTAATGTCACCTCTTTACTTTCCCTCTCAGAAAGTCATGAAGGAACCAAAAAATAGTAAAAAAAAAAAAATAAAAATTTAGAAGTTCTTTTTAAGTCTTCTGTAGTATTGAACCCAGCAGACTCAAGTGAGTGTGAGAGCTGCAGAGATTTCCTCTAGAAAATCATTTATCAGTAGTCAAGTGAGTACTTAAATTGTACAGAACAATTATGAAAACAAATATATTGGGTTTTGGAAGTGATTCCAACTGAGTTACAGTGGACAAGGTTCAGTGTGTTTAGTGTGTTTAGCCAGGTGCCATGTCACCATCCTGTATTTAATGATCTTCCTGTATTTAAAGCTTTTTCCACGCTTACATGTAAGGTGGTTTGACTGAAATTGGGTTTAAAATTTGTTTTAGTTAATCTTGTGCATAGTACTGCATGGCTACTTGCAGAACAATTTAAAGTTAGCACAGTTTAATTTAGTAAGGAATCATGAAGCCAATTCAATTTAAAACCATTAAAACAATTTTAGAGTGTCTGCCCAAGGGTTTTGCATGTTTTCACTAAACGAGTTTTAAAAATACATTTAGTTAAACTGATGGAACTCTAAGTATCAATAAAGGCTTTATCTTATGAACACTAATGCTTGTCTTCGAGTCCTTTGCATCTGCTTAGATGTCTGTCTCCAGAATTAGAGCATTATCAGTTATTGTATTTAAGAAAAGGATTTGGTTTTGATCTCTTCCAAATTAACTCCTTTAAAGAAAAAGTCTTTCTCTCCTGCGTTGGGGGTGAGATTATCTGATCTTTGCTTCCCATGACTCTGACTGGCACGAGTGGGCATGTTGTCTTGATGGAGATGAGACTTTTTCTCTCACAGCTGCACAGATCAGAGTGCAGACAAATAACCTGGGGAGAACCTGTTCAAACCAAACCCAGTACTTATTCATCCAAAAGCTGTGAGGATCCGTGAGGCAGTTTCTCTTTAACAGAACTTTATCCTCTTTAGAATTTCATTAAGTCCATTTTACCCTGTGGTTGGAAAAGCTTTGCTACAGTTTCTGCATCTCATTTTATTTTTCTCTCATCTGCTCCTGGAGACTCACTTTGTGCAGTTTGTTTTCTAGGACATATATTTTAAGCCTGGGTCTAGATTAGGTGTGGGGTGAGTGGCTCTTGCTGGCATGGATCTCTTGACATTTTGTCTCCTCCCTGCTGCACTGCTATGAGTTCTATTGATCAGGGCGCTTGTGCTTGAGAAGGACAACATTGAGGAGGTGAAGCAAAGTGTATTTGTGAAAAATAATATTGCAGCTCACTCTTTCATGGTCCCAGTTTTTTCTCCACTTCTGAAAAAAATTAGGAAACCAAGACAAACAAATATGAGTCAGGAAATCAGTTTTTACATCTGGGATCCTTGGGCTCTCACAGAAAGCTTCTGCATGATCTCCAAGGGATTTGTGTATGATAAATGTTGAAGACAAGGGAACCAGCAGCTTTTCTTTCAATTAGCAACACGGCAGTGAAAGACTGGAAGGCACCTCCCGAGTCACTGAGTCCAGTGCTTTGTGGTTGCAAACAAACAATGGCACATAATCCCTTTAATAAAATGATCACGTTCCACTTTGAAAGCCACTAGGTTTGGGGGGCAGGACTGATCCCTACTGCTAACCCTGTGAAGCCCAGAACAAATATCAGAGCTCAAGATAATGCTACTTACAACAGGATTAAATCCCTGCTGGGTGCCCTATAGCTGCAACCACAGGGGAACTCTGGCAGTAGCAGCACAGCTTTGGCACTCAATGTCCATGTAAGGCTAAAATTTGCTCTATTCTTCCTTGTAATTAGGTGTAGTGACTACACCAGGCTTTATATTGTGTCATACTAGCTTCTATGCGGGGCAGATGCAGCATTAACTGAGGGGTTGAGCAGCTGCATGACATGGAGGTATGTGTGGTACAGAGAGCACCAGGGAGTTGCTCCGTTGCTCCATTCTCTTTAGTGCCCTCCAGCTCCCTGTTGCTCACTCTGGGTAATGACCATCAGTGGAGATTTTGTACATCATCCTCCTAGGAGCAAGGCTACCTCATGGTCCTGGGAGAAACCTATCTGGTGACTGGGATGCAGATGGAGGCAAACACTTGCTTTCTGCTAGAGGTATTACTCTTTTTGCCTTCTCATGAAGGACCTGATCCAAACTGACACTGAAATCTGCCGAACAGGCTCAGAGGCAGATTTGGATCTGTGCCTGGGGCTCTTCTGCTGCTGGAATTCCTGCCATGCCTTCTTAGACAAAGAAGGCCACCACATCCTTGCATCATGCAAGTTGTTTAATTTGGACTGAGGGAACTGATACGTCAAACAAGCGAAAGAGAGAGCCAAAGTACTGGCAGGAGAGGTGGGATGACCCAGTGGAGGAGCTATAATGGTCTCTAGAAGATTATAAAGAAAACCCATATTGTCTTATGCTATGGGGTCCATAGCAGTCATGTACCCTGTCCAGTTCCACGTGGGGAGGGCAGGATGAAAGTCTGTACTGCCATGCTTCTTCCATGGACACAGAGCAGGAACTTTACGTATGTGGGGTGCTAATGCAATGCTACAGCCCCTGTAGCTCTGTGCCAAATGCCCTCCTGCCTTATGTGCTGGGTGCTGCACAGATGCATGGTGGGGTGCCACCCCACAACAGGAGTGTAGAGAGCTGTGAAGAGGAGAGTGCAGTCTAGGTGCCTCGGGATATGGCCTCATATGAGTAGCGAGCATTGGCCTCTCTTCTTGTGGCTGCAGCCAAGCCCACTCAATAAGAGTTTAAAGTTGCAGGTACAGCAAAGGCAGCTACATGTAATGTCAAGGGCTGTAATGTCACCTCACGTGGCAGCCCACTTGGTGCCCGTGGCTGCTGGCTCTCTTCTTCTGGTTTTGATGGCCTAACCTGCTGACCTCAGTCCTGCCCTGATCTTCTTTCTGAGCTGCTGCCTGCTTAGTTGCATTGTTTTCAAAAGAAAAGGGTTTAGGACAAACAGAATTGCTGTTACTTCTCTCGCACCTTGAAAACCCATCCCGGGATGCTGGTGGTGGATGCAGCAGCAGGACCTGCTGATGGGGAACTTTGTGGAGCTTTAGGGCAGCCCTTTGCAATGGGGGGAAGACGGGGCTTGGGAAAGTGCAGGCACTGGGGTATTTGCTGTATAAAGTGAGGGAGAGCAAGGAGTAGGATATGTTACCATAACCACATGCTTGTGCTGAAGTTGAGCAATTTAGTGCAAACTTGGTCCAAAAAGAAGGAAACACAAAACCTCTCTGAGTTCAGTGGGGACAATCTCATCCTGTCTATGTTTTTGTTTGACCCATCCGTCTCACAATGGAAGGCCTCCTTCAGCTGCTAACATTCTCTACAAGCATTAAATTCATGCAAAAGAGGGTAAGAAGAAAGAAAAAGAACATTATATGTTGTCTGGATTTCGAGATCCACGCCATCTATCTGTATACTTCAAGCCATCACGAGCGATCTCCACAAGCACACGCAGACCCAACCATTAACATAATTCTCTCTTTTATTCCTCATCATTGTGATACCGTATGCTACGGTCTTAAACATTATTTGTTTTATCCACTTTTCAGCATTTTAAGCTCATATTATGCTGGCTGGAAAAAAAATCCCATTTTTATCTCATCTGATTTGATATTCATCTGTCCCTCGCTGATTTTTTTTTCTCCCCCTTTACGATAATTTTGGTTGGTATTTTTTTTTACCTCAGAGAACATTGAGAACTCTGTCTCAAGGCTTCCAGATTAGACAGAAGACTGATAGGATAATGATGATAGTATGTTAAATGCTATCTATGTAAATCAGCTCTCTCCATCAATGGATACAAGATGCAGCTACATTAGATCCCTTTTTGACATACATTTTCATTTTTTAAGGAAGAGAATATTGGATTGTTATTAAGCTACTTTAGAAAAATCTTTGCATTACCAGGCACATTACTATTGTGCATAAAGTCATATTAAATTTTGGGATGATGTACAACATCATTTTCTTTTAAAGGCTGCTTTTAACCTCGAAGTATCTTCTTTTTAGCTTCTGCTGAGGGATTTGTTTATGAGAACCAATGGCCAGGGGGAGGGGGGAAAGGGTGTTTTTTATTAAGTTTCTTGTAGTAGATAAATCTGAATTTGCACCTCTGATAGGAAGCTGGCCCTGGCTGAGGGGAAAAAACTGCTGTTGCATCTCATCTGTTTCAAATGCCTGGGAAAATATTTGAGCAGATAGCCTGAAAGTCAAATGCAGACTGCCGTAGACTCAGCTGGACGCCAGTTGCAAAATCAAGACCCATTCACTGGAAAAATCTTGCCAATTAACTCCTCCCATTTTGACATTTTAATGAAAATGTTATTTTTGTTTTCCTATTTGGACTCAGAGGTGCAAGAATGAATACATTCCCAACAACAGTAAGTGGTGAAAATCAGCTTTGCTTTATGCACGCCTGTGGATTTTCAGTGGCAGAGGAGCTAGCCAGCTAAAAAGATATAATTGAAATTCAACTTCAGACTGCCACTATCGTGGGGAATGTCACCTCAAATGTAGGGTGGGCTTTGTTTACTAATTTATAAGAGAATGTACACCAACCCTTAATTTTTGGAGTTGTCTTCATGGTGGCCTGGAACAAACTACATCCACATTATACAATTTCTCCACAACTTTTCCACAAGCAGCAGGACTAAAGAGTTCAGATTCCAGCATTACTTTTCTACATCAACTTTCTAGTGTCTCATAAAGAGTGAGTTTATTAGCATGTTCTCTGTGGGAGACATTAATAAGAGCAGTTTCCTCTATCCAGGAATCTATTTCCATAAAACCTGCATGAACTTCATATCTCTGAGACCTCAGTTGCTCTGTCAAATTTTCTCTGAAATTAGCCACTGCATCTTAAGTTATTAAATGGAGACCCACTGATGTTACACGCAGTGTGCTAGATCTCGTTTCTCCATTAGAAGAGCAATAAGAGCGCAGCAGAAAAAGAAAAGCTGGTGGTGCTGGTGGATCAGTGGCACCTTTGTCAGGGCAGTGGTGATGGGAGCAGATGCAGCCTAACACATACACACAGTGCATAGCTGTGCTATTTCCAAAACTGGCTCATAATCCCACTGGTCTCCCCGCACTTGTGACCCTGGTATCCTTAAGTGTTAAGGCTTGAGCTTGTTGAGGGGTGGTAATCCAGGCTAGTGGTTTCACCTGAAAGGATGGGAGGCTTTACTAGGACTAGAATTCACAATGCAGAGGAAGAGTGAAGCAGAGTTTGGAGGGGAGCTTAGCAGAGCTTGAGCAAGAGGCTTAGGAAGGTGACAGGCTGTAGGGAAATGACTTAGACCCTCACCTTTCCAAATTCACATACTCTCCAGGAAGTCTTGTCTGCTGAGCGGCCCCTCCCTCAAGGGCATGGTAAGGGTTTGAGTTAATGGTTTTTGGGGGGTAGAGCTGTGTCTCAAAATAATGTGGTTGACCTATCAATGAACAATGAGAACTTCATCGAAAATGTAAAGCAGTTTAACAGTCATGTAGAATGTGTGTATGCATATTTGTGTGCATCTTTTGGCATCAGGCTGTGTTTCCACTCTCATAGAGTTTCAACTTAACTTAAACTAAGGTTTAAGTTAAGTTTTTATGCAGATAGAAATCTTTAATATACCTTAGAAACACTGAACTTAATGTTGAGATTATCATAGCTGGAGAGATTAATTCATAGCTCTGTGGAGGATGGTGGAAATGTTTTGGTTTTTTTTTTTTTACTAAGAAGTCACTTCATAGCACATTACTGCCTACATCTGAACCCAGCCCTGCAGTCCTTTTCGTCCAACTGTGTGCCCAGAGTTGCTACTGCAGGCAGGGGCACTGCACTCAGACCATGGCCTGCTGGTGGTGTTGTGTCAGACGGGATCAGAGCTGGAGTCACTCTGAAGCCATAAGTATTTTTCTTAGCATGTCCTAAATGGCAAAATTCACACTGAATAATTTTGGTAATAAATGGCAACCTAAATATGTCAGGAATGATTTAGTACCCATGGACCATGTAGCTGAAATGCAGATGAGGCTAATTAGCTGATTCCTTATACCAGCTCTGCCTTTTCTTTCCCTCTCTCCCCATCAAAAATGTGTTTTCCCTGCTGTTTTCAGAACACACAGTGTTGGGTTACAGCTCTGGTTATTTTGTCCGTGTGTCCTGCGCTTAACAGAAATAAGTAGAGACAAGAGGCTTGAGAGCAAGTTAGGCAGCCAAGTTCAGAGTGAGTAATGCAGGTGTCGAGGCAAAACGAGGTCAAAAGGAGCATTTGCAGGCAGCGCTATGCAGAGGGGAGGCTTCACTGCTGCCTGGGTGCACAGCACCTGCCATTAGCCACACGGTGCTCTCACGCCTTGTCCAGTCATTATAGGCAGAGGTGGAGCAGGATCAAAAATCGATTGCTGACTAGGAGAGATTTCTAACATACCTCTGCCCAGGCCCAAACTGCACTGCGCTGTCTGTTCTTGAGAGATGTGTGAATAATTAATTTTTCAGCTTGTTCACTATTTTAAGAGAACACAAAGCAAGTTTTCTTCTGAAATAGCTCTCACCACTGTCATTTCTGCTGAAAACTATCACTTTGAATTATGTAAAACATGTTGTTTTCTTCGGTTTGAGAAAAAAACGTGTGTACATCTATATATAAAGCGCCTGATTTTGAGCAAATTTGGTCTCAAAACCTTACTAGTGAAATATGGAGCTGTAACATTTCCAAAATGTCAAACAAAATTATTTTACTTATTCCTAAAAAATACTGGATTTTTTTTTTTTTTTATCTGGAGCTGTCTGGGTAACCCTTAACTGGGTCTTCTGGGTAAGTTAATTACCTGGCCACTTGTCACTACCTCTGCACACAGAGCCAAAGCTCCCACCTGGTTTAACTGGAGGTGTGGAGATCCTCAGAAAGGTGCACAGTTGGAGCTGCAGACTTGACTTCACATTTACGATGAGTGCCAAGGTGAAGGAGGCTGCGGTTAATGCCTGTCAGCCAAAGTACGCAGGACATGGAGGTGTCTGTATCTCCTCATCCTTTACCATCTCCTCTCCTAGGGAAGGGAGGTAAACTCAGCACCCTAAAAAATACTGAAGTGAAAAACAGGAACAAACCTATTTCTCTTGTACAAGATATTCTCTTGTACAAGATATTGTACATATTTCTCTTGTACCTTCCTTGACTGGTTCCCTTTCTGGTCTGACTTGCTCACCTGAGTATGAGCAGTGGCACAGGTGCAGCTTGACACATTTGTTGTGTGTGATGGGTTCTGCCAACAGCCACTGAATTTATCTTGGAATGGTGCTGCAGCAAGCCAAAAAAAAGGGATTTTGCATGAACTTTTGCTTCATCGTTCTGAACTAAGGGTGCACCTTCAGTGAGAGCAGCATGTTCTGTTGTTCTTTGGTTTTTTAGCTGCTCTCAGGCCTGTCCCTCAGCTTCATGGAAGAAGGGAGTGTGATGAAATATCCATCACATGGTGCTAGTGGTGCTCTCTCCCAGGCATCAGAACTGGCCTGGCTAAGCCCTCACAATGAATAAGAGCAGGAAATGGCTCTTGCCAAACAGCTCCTGGTAGTTCTTTAACAGTCTGGTTAGACACAGCTATGAGGATCCATGCTGCCCCAAGAGGGTCTCTGATGCCTTTAGCTCTCAAATCCCAAGTACTAGGGATATTCTGGGCTGTGGGACAGAGCAAGTCCAGGCAGACTGATGGCTCTGAATATGAGACTTTAGCAACATGCTGCTGCTTCCGTCTCCTGTGATCTGTGTTTCTAGGACCTGGGAGCTTTGAATGTAAACACACAACTGTATCATCTGATCCTTCTCAGAGGACTGTTTGTTTGGGGTCAACTTATCTCCTTTTCAAGAACAGGATGTTTAGGAAAAAAATATATAAAGCCTATCTGTAATAGTCTTAATTGTAAAACAGCCCCTATGCTTTCAGACTGGAACCTAATTAATCACTGGCTGTACAAGGAATTGATTAATTGCCTTGCTGCTTTTTACTCATATAAATCTTTGATTTAGTGATTACTGCATTTTGATTTATCACTTACTACGCAAGTAATCAATATATATGATGGATGGATAAATTCAAGTACCACCCATTTAACAGTGTTATATATATAATGGGATATATAAAACTCACGTTGTTTTCAAAGTCTATTTCTAATTATACAAACTGGAAATTTGTATCTTTTCGCCCACAGTGATGTCTGTTTTCTAACAGTGTCTTACAGTGGTGTAAAGTAGGAGTAACTCTATTATGACCAATACTGAAGTAGCAATAAAGAAGAGTCTATACTTAGATAGAGAGGACATTCAAAATGGAAAAGAACTTCTGCAAATAAAAACACTTAAGTGAAGAAAGGGCCTCACATTTTTGCTAAAACCCCTGGTAGGGACAGATCTTTTACTAGTGTAAACTGGTATAGATCCTGGCCTAATTTTTGTTGCGTATCTTTCTTCAAAGTCCTTCAATTCAATGTGAATCTGATCTCAGGGATTATTACACAGGAGCCTGACTGTCTGCAGTCCTTCAGAATTACAAACTAATTGTGGGATAAAAGCTATATATAATTTACTAGCTATGGATTTGTTTTCCTGCTTTCAGAAGTTCCTCCTCCCAACCCCCTTCTACTTCCCACTCCAGCAGCTGAACATGGTTTGAGTGAGAATGGGACCTCAGTGGTGGGAACTCATTGCAAGCCCAGTGAACATGGTCACCCCAGACCCTGCAAAGGGAGAGGGGGTTTATGGGGAGGAAGGGGTATGACAGATTTAGAAACCCTCTGGCAAGAAGACACACTTGACAGTGCTTTTGCTCTAATCCCTTGAGTGCGGAGGAGATACTAGAGTGCATAGAACCTGCCTGGCCCACTGTTTCTTGAAGAAAGCACAAAGGGGTGTCTTCAGCACGGAGCCCAACCTGATCTGAGAACAGCAGCTTCTTTCTGTCTTTGCTGTGGAGAAGAAACCTCATTAAAGTGAGTCTGTCAACTATGAGCCCTGGGCTGGATCCAAGGTTGACTCAAGTTGATTGAAGGGTCCTTGCTGTCTTCAAAGAAGTTGTGAACTTGTTTATGTGCTTGCAAATGCTCTCAGTAAGAGATGGTCCCCTCTGTTCCTTTTGTTGCGACAGGGCTGCTCATGCCATGGAAGGTCTAACTGAAAGCTACAGCAAGGCCATGCTCTATGCCCTTTCCAGTGCTCTGTCACCCTCACTCTGAAGAAGTTCCTTCTCATGTTTATGTGGAACCTCTATGCTCCAGCTTACACCCATTGCCCCTTGTCCTATCATTAGATGACACTGAGAAGAGCCTGGCTCCATCCTCCGGGCACCCACCCTTCAAATATTTATAGACATTAATGAGGTTACTCCTCAGTCTCCTCTTCTCTGAGCTGAAGAGACCCAGCTCCCTCAACCTCTCCTCATAAGGGAGGTGCTCCACTTCCTTCATCATCCTTGTTGCTCTATGCTGGACTCCCTCCAGCAGCTCCA
>JAOXOE010000765.1:10480414-10557574 GCA_028565055.1 Phoeniculus purpureus | reverse complement strand
CCCTTCTCTCTTTGAGGCATGGGAAAGGTCAACTTTTGTCCTCTAAAATGTGTCACTGCTATAAATATGACTGCATAATTTATTGCAAATTGTTTAGCAAATTTATTGCAAACTATTAATAAACCTCCTTGTAACGGCACAATGAGCGTGTGCAATAAACAAGGAAAATATTTGCTTGATTCAAACCACATTGGATGATGTTAAATTAATGTTGAATAGATACATTTTGAAGGCCTGGAGGGATGAGAGCAGCCAGCAACCGGATGCTGCAGTGCTTGCCCAGAGCACACATGTCAGAAAATGTCGGAGAAGTGACCAAACCTTTTTGTCAATGGCTTAAAGCTGAGATAAGCCCCGAGTGTTTAAATTGGCAATTCTAATAGCTACCTGAATCCAATTCAATTCACAGCAGCTTGGCTTGTAAGGCAATTGGTGATACAGTGTTAATGCCAACTAATCTGATAAAAATTGACACAATGACAACGTTGGGCCATTAGTTACCAGCAGTTTTTATGTCCGTGTAAATCCATCGTGTTTTACAAGGTACAGAGGATTCTGGGACTCGGGGAATCTTTTTCATTCTCTCTTTTTTTTTTTTCCCAGAACCATGGAAATAAAGTGGTTTTGCTGGTGAAGCAAACTCATCCCCTTGCCGTGCCGCTTGCCTCTGAGCGTGAGAGTGTTAAATGGCAAAATTCATCACAACTAATTTCTATTTGCCATCTATTAGGCTACATTGTTTTGTCCTCAACGTCAGGTTAAATAATGAACCTCTTGGAATGGAGTAAATTAACCTCCACTTTATGTTCATGTCATTGTCAAATGGAAACATCACTTGTACAAATGAAAAAGATTCATTAGTAAAGCTAATGCATAGGCTCCACTCCAGTAACAGATAAGAGCGATTGAGGCCTTGTCATAATGCGGTGTCGAGCTGCTGCCTTGTTATTTATGATGCCTGCCATAATCTTTGGAGATTATTTTCAGCAATGGTAATTAGCACACAATGCATCAGGAACAATTATGGAACAATGTCTTAGCTTGACAGGTATGCCACCCTGCTGCAGGCGAGCTATGATCCATGAGAAATTCAATCAAATCTGCATGCTGCAGGGAGTTTATTAATATTTCTCCTTCTGAGGCAGTTTGAAAGGCAGCTCTGCTTGACCGGCCACCCAAAAATACTCAGCGCCGTGATATGAGTGTGCTCCTTGTTAGCACACACCTACCTGCACAGAGCCTGCCTGTGCGCTTAGGGCTGATTAAAAGACTATCTGTGAGTTTGCTGTTTACCACGGCAAAGAGAAAATTGCTACCTGGCCACGGGGCCTCGTTCAGGGTGAGTAGTTGCTAAAGGAGGTCTGTAATGAAGCGACAAATTCCTGTACTGACACAAATCCTGTAAGTCTGCTAGAAGCTGTGGGACTATGCTGATGTACAATTTACATCCCGGTTTAGGAATCAAAGTGTCCCTGATGAAGGCAATTCTCCACTGAATAGCCCAAACGGAACAGTGTGGCAGTTTCTTGTTTCAGGCATCCCAACAACCCGATATGAAGTCTTTCCAGAGAGATCTGCGGTAGCAGCAGTGCACAGAGGAGAGATGTGGTTGATGAGCAATGCACATGATGGCAAAGCATGGGGCACTTTGAAAGCTGGGTGTTAAAGTAAATTATCTTCCTTGGAGCAAGGTGGTTATTGGGCTCCCCAGTGTGGAGCAATGGGAGGCTCTCAGTTTTGCTGCCAGTTTGAGCTAGAAAGTGATCTCTTGCCAAAAAAGAAAAGAAAGCCATGTGGCCTGTTCCTCCCACAGGATGCAGGAATCCAGCACCACAGGGTGGGGCTGTGGGAGTTACCAACTCCAGTGGAGAGTCATGGAAGAGGATTGGGAACAGGGATGTGCTCTGGCAGTGCTGGCTTTGCAAACCTGAAGACCTGATACAGGCTTCCTTCCCAGAAGCAACTCAAATGACTTGTATCAGCATCTCATTTTGTGGGACAGGAGAAGTATCATCTCTTTTCCCAGGCTCTCTGGGTTATAAAGCAGCAGCAGGAGGCTGAGGTCATTGAAGGCATGTAGAGAATAATTTCTCCTGCTGCCAAGAAAGGTAGAACCCCAAATCCATGGAGAAGCACTGGTGTAAGTACCAAAGCCAACAGATGGCACAGAAAGTCTTGAATAAGGGTTCGGTCTTTATTGCTCCTCAGCACATTTGTTCAGACTTTCGCTCATGAAGGGAAGTCCAAAGAAGGCTGCAGCTCCTCTTTCGCTTGCTCATGGGGAGAAGTAGAGCCTGGGATCCCCAATGCCTTGCCATGAGACAGTGAGGCACTACTTACCTATCCAGTCCCCTGCCAGTGCTGTGCCTGCTTTCAGCCTCCTTCATGCCCAGCTACTGTCCTGTGCAGTCGAAGCTGATGCCTTTGCTTTGTAAAAGGGTGAGATAGGATTTCTTCATCCTCATAAATAAAGACATCCCACATGGGTGGTTAAATCTTGAGCTCAGGGGCATCAGGAGTAATCACTGGCTTCAGCAAAGCAATTCACACTCTGGTCCATTTCAGAAGGTGTAATGACTATTTTAGTTGTAGCCTCCTCTTGCGGTGTAGATGTAGCCTTTGTGGCTGTGACTGACTTCAGTACCTGATAGATAATCCTTCAGATATTTTAGAAACAACCTCATAGGCATTGTTTACAGTTCGTTTTCCAGCAGTGGTATGTGGAGCTTCGAAGCAACTTCTAGACCTGCCCAAGGGTGCCCAGCAGAACTGTACAAGATGGGACCAAGTTGAGGTACAAAGATACATAAATCATGCTGCAGTCTTTGGAAATATGGTTGTCTTCAACTTTTCCTGAAAAGTAACACTGCAAAGCCAGAGAGTGCCTTGGCCAGGTCTTAGAAGACCTTGGCTTTGTGTTTTCTAGGTATGCAGATTGAGATTACTTCCTGATAAACACTAACATCTTCTTTGGTTACCAAGAGACTCGAGGATAGTTCATCATTGTCTTTTAATAAAAATACATGAGTCTTCTCTTTCCTACATGCAGAAATGGAAGTGCTAACTGCACTTTCCTGCCCATTCTGCATCATCATTAATGATTTATCATTGTCATCCTTTAACAGGCTTATATCATGATTAGGAGTCCTTTTGTTCTTAGAAATGCTCAAAGATCATTAAGAAAGAGAATTCACGTGCACATGTCAGCGGGTGAAGAGACACCCTTACAAGAGGGGCACAGTTCTGGGTGGATAGCAGGAGTGTGGGAGGGACGGCTGGTTGCATTTAGAGGCACCAACCATATTATAAAATCATCAGTCAGAAAGGAATTGTTGCTTTTTGTTTATTTTAACATTATTTTCCATGGGGACTGCTGCTAGGGGCTGAAAAGCATGTCTAAGTTGATTTTTTTCTAATGCAAACATTGTTTGGTATTTCTGTTGCACACAAGCTTTTTCCTTCCTCTCGTTTGGTATTTAAATGTATGGATGGCTTGTGATTAGGAGCAGGTGGAGGGGGAGAACAGGACAAAGTGATTTTAAGTCACTCCTCTTTTGTGCCACCATCTGTTCCTGGGATGGAGTGAAACTGAGTGCACAAAAAACTGATCGGCACCATAACTTTTCCAAAGAAAATGAGGATGATCAGGAGAATCCCAAGGGACAGAGGCCTGATGGGAGAGGTCACACCCTCCTCCTCTATACCCCGACAGATTGCTGTGCTGCTTTTCTGCTTAGAACAGACAAGCCGCCATTTATTAATTGTGAGTTGTTCTGCTGCTGAACCTAAAAATCAGGGACCCCCCTGTGCTCGGTGCTGTATTAACAGAGAGCTCAGTGGCAGGCGTTGGTCCCCCAGACCCTACAGTTTGCACGTAAAGATAAAGAAAACAGATGGATACAACAAACTGACTGTAGTAGCATGAAGTAACCATGAGACAATTATGATCCGTTAAACTATTCAGGTCAGGAAATGCGCTGCAATCCTATCCCCAGCTGAAACACTAGAAGGATGCTAAATGGGCAGAGGGCAGAGTATAATGATTAGATTTGGGACAATGGATCGAACACTCTATTGCGGAGATTGCCACAGGATTTTTAATGACCAGTTGTGATCATGGCTTGTGTTTTACATACTGTCCAAGGAAATGGTAGCTCCAGTTCTATGCCATCTTGATGTGCACCTTGTGGAGTCCTGGGGGGATTGTATTTAATCTCACATTAATTCTGATGAAAGAATCTGCAATAACAAAGAAGCAGTCAGTGTGAATTGATCACTGCAGCTTGTCCATCCCAGAAGCTGAGTGTCTCCCATCAAAAAACAGCTTTTGATTGTCGTAGTCATCCCTGAAAAAATACCTGCCACTCCATGTGTGTCAGAGCACTAAAACTTGTTTGGGAACAGGCTCAGGATATTCTGTGGGCATTTGCTCAGTGTGTCTGTGAGCCGTATTAAGGTGAGGAACCTTTAGAAGACTGAAAAATCACCTCTCTGACCTTCTAGCTCCAGCATTGGGTGTGGAGCTAGCTGTGGATGTGGCAGCTGGCAGAAGGAAGCTTAATGCTTATTTCCACCTCAGATCCAGCTCAGTGACAGTATTTGGCTTGGACAGAGCCTAAAAGAAGTGACAGAAGCAACTATCCCATGAGCTGAAGACCAGTATGGTTCATGCAGCCCTCCTGCAGGGTGTGCAGCCCTCCTGTGCTGTCCCTGTGCTCTGCATGCTTCTTGCTTGCCTCCTGTCCAGCTACTGCTTGCTCAGTGCAGATCAACAGTAGGCATGATGCTGTGGTACCCAGCAGAAATCCCTATGGACATGCTGAAGGACTGAAGACAGTACAAACCCATGAAAGTCATGGGTGTTTTCCATCTCAAGGAAGGCTGAGGTCCTTCAACAGCTTTTAGATGACTTTTAGCATCTAAGTGTTGGCCTGAGATCTGCAGTGATGCCTGATGCAAACTGTCAATGAATAAAAAAAGGCTGATGGTGTCCCTTAAAGGCTTTGAATAGTTCACTGGTCAGAGCAAAGCACCTGCTTGTTTCTGCAGGAGCCAGTCCAGCCTGCAGGGTTCACTGTATGTGTAACTCACCTTATATGAATATTTGGGTTGGGTCCAACCTTTTGTATGTAGCTCTCCAGAGTTTTACATCTTTCAATCAGGTATTCAATGCTCTAGACTCTGTGTTGGTCCAAGCAGCCAAACCCTGACAAAAACTGTTTAATGCTTTATACAAGTATTTTCTTTTTCACAATTCCAGCCAGAGATGCTGAGCTGAAGAACCAAACTAATTTCATGTGCTTCTCCAGCACTCCATTATGACATTTATGACATATTTTTCTGTTTAGAGGGATGATTTTTTCCAGATGCCAGCACATCTAAAACTACCTAATGAGATTTCCACAGATGCAGAGCTTAAAACCGTCTTCAGTATTTTTATTTTTCTCTCTAAGTGATACTTTCCAACTGAAACATTTCCCATGCAAAACCCTACACACAGTTGATGTGTATCAGATTCATAGACAGAAGAGTTTTCTCATCAGAAGGCAACTATTGTGATTGAGCCTTGGCTTGTCTGCCTCTCAATTTGAAATTAATTGTTTTCTTCGGTGTTTGTCAAGATTTAAAGATTACATTTCAGATTTAGAGGTCAAGTTGGACTGTGAGTACATCTAAGGCCCTGTAGCTGTACTAGCACCTCCCTCCATAATGCCATGCTGGCACATTGCAAAGGAGGTTTTACTTGCCATTGTTTTACAATGGGAAGAGACAGGAACAGAAAGACGAAGTGAGCAGCAGGTGATCTCCCTCTTTTCTCCATGGGTGGGAGAAGCCTCTCTTTCCTTTAGGCCAGTCAATACTTTCCCTGTCTTGTGTTTTCATCCTTTGGGGAATTCTGATGAGGAGTGGTTTATGCAGGGTAGACTCTACCCCTCCACTCCCTGCTTTTCTTCCCTTCCCTGACTTGCCTGCTTAGGAGTGGGGAAACCAGACTGATGAGCGTTTCACCACCAGATGAGGTACTGTGCCAGGTTGTTTAGGGACCCCAGAACAACACTGGGAAGAAGTAATCTGGTGGTTATTTATCTGAGCCTCAGCAATACAGGATGTCTGTATTGCTGCTGGATGGTCATTTTCACCGCTGTTGTCCTTTGCACTCTGCTGCTGCAGCTGATGAGACTTGTAGTTTGTTCAGGATCAGGAAAAGCATCTGCCTCCTCAAGAGCCACCCCCCTAGTGAATCTGGAATAACACAAGTTGAGGATCCTGTGTTATTTTGTGTCTGGCACTGAGAATACTGGCTTGGGTGTGATACCCAGGATGTGGAGACATGAGAATCCTGTTTTTAACAGTGTATTGGGTGGGTGTAAGTCTTGCTATCTCCTGCTTCCCCACAGTTCTTCTGCTTTCACACAGAACGATTATTATATTCTTTCAGTGAAGAATGACCCCTGTTACACTCGAAACAAATTGCAGCATTGTCTGGAAATATTTAAGCTGAATTTCTTTCACTCTTGTAGGGGCAGAACACCCACAACCAAGGAAGGAAGGCTGGGCCGTTCCAGCACTGAACTCAGCCTTGCAGATGTCTGTCACCTGTTTCTAAGGAAATGTGCAAGTGTTTGGGAAAGAGCTGGGCTTCGTTGTTATTGTGGGAATCTGAAACCACTCTGAACTTTGCCCTTCTATCCCCTTTCCAAATTTCTTTTTTTACAGAAGAGAAATTGCTAGGCTTGTACTTCATTAACTGGTTTGCATTAAGGGCTCATTCTGCAAAATGCCAACTCCTGCCCAAGCCAAAGTTGCTCAGGACCTTGCCAGAATGGAACCATAAGATTAAAGTTTAGGCTGGAGGCTAGAAAGTCAATCCTCAGTTCGTGTTAACTGATCTTTTTGGACAATACCCCCACTTCTGGCTGGGTCATGGCGTCATTCAGCATGACACATGTTATTAATGCATAAGAACAGGCTGTACCTGCAGCTGCTTTTCCATTAATGGGTCCCAAACCTCTTGCCCTACAAGGCAGTGTGGTGGGCAAGTAACCAATGAGCAGTTGAGTAGTGTGTCTTCTACCTGCTGGTGAGGGCTGCTAAACAAGTTGCTATTGGGCTCTCATGGACAAAGGCAGAAATGAGATATCTGCAGAACAGGAGAGGGAATCTCATTACCTAAATGTGGCCTCCATCTTCTTTCTGAACAGCCCACAGTTAGGTTATTCCCTTTCCACCTTTCACTAGGTGCATGTGACACTTTACTGTACTCCATCACTAAAATTCCATTCCTTCACCTCACTGGCTTGGCAGGTCACTGTGCTTCTCAGGAACATTAATAAGAGAAAGCCTTAGCAAGTGGAAAGCATGGTGTGATGCTTATCATGGGGAATCTGCCCAAATTTGTGCCACTTCTATGCAAAAGTCTGTCCTTCTCAGCTCCAGAATGATCATGTCATGGAGGAGCTGCTTTCCAGTCTCCAGCTTGTGTGGGCAGAACTCAGCTGACTCCACTTCTCCATAGCGCACACACAGCAGAGCTGGATGTTGTTTTACAGGAGGGGTGCCCCACATCTGGTACAAACCTCATGGACACCAGATTTAATACATTAAGAGCAGGGTCAAAACAATCACCCAAAAGCTGTGTTGCTGTGTTGGGTGGGACTGCCAGCTGAGATCATTTTGGATCCAGAAGCAGGTTCATATCCCAGCTGACAAAAGAGGTATGGGTTTGCTTGTTGTTAAAGCCAGCTTGAATATCTGCCTACCATTAACTCAGTGGAATGTTTTTCTGTTAGAAACCATCTTGAAGAGGGTGTGAGCATTGTGCACCTTTGCATTTCATGTAATAAAATGGTTCCTGGTCAGCTACCCTGCCAGTTAGGAATTATGGATCTGCTGCTTTGCGTGATTAATCAGATGCTGGGATGTATGTGCTCTCCCAGCATATCATCTCATGGCAGGCAGAAGCACATTTACAAATGTAGAAAAAAGGAAAAAAAAAGCAATAATAGGAAAAAGAATTATTTTTATGTGTACTTGTCTTAAGACATATTTTTCCATTCAGTAATTTGAAAAAAATAACCATCTGGAAGAAATCATGTTACGGACAAGGCGTGTCATGACATTTACAGCAAATATTTTTGCTGCTAGTATCAAAACCAGCTCTTGCTCTATCAAGAGCTGAATATTTGTATATACATAAATGTTCAGTAAGTAAAAGGGCCTCTGTAGAAATTCAGTGCTGAATGATCCTGCTCTCCCAGCATTCTCGTTCTCATTTCTTTATACTTATTTCAAAACTGTATTTTTTCATCTCAGATATAAGTTCTTGTAGTTCCTTTCTCTTTGCCCTTCCGGTCTCAGGAGAATGACAATGAACAGCACTGCTGTGAAAGAAGTCCTGATGTAAGTAAAGGCATCAGGAGGTTATGAGGTTGTGAGCATAAATGAGGCAAAGTTTCCACAGAAATCACCAAGACAATTTGTAATCATGGGCAACCTAGTTCAGGCATCAGCAAATGTGTGCATCATGCCCTAGGGTTTGAGAGGGAGTAGAGAAAGAAACCAAACAGCTCCTGTCATCTTCTAGATTAGTTGGAACCTCCTAAAGCTCTTGGTCCCTGGCAGCAGTGCTTGAGGTTTAATGACAATTCCCCTTTTCTCTGGCACTCCTCCACTTGAGGTAAAAGAGCCTTTATGAAGGCTGAGCATGTTTTTTAAGCCTAGAGACTGATGTATGTGATATATGAGGTGTAAGCCTTGCACAGAGTCTCTTCATGTAGGCAAGACAAGTTGCATTTCCAGCACCCACTTTGGGATTTATGCAACTTGTGGATCTCACAGGGAGTTTCTGTATTGGGGTGCTTGGAGCACATTCCCAGGATGCTGCAATGTCCAGTATCCCTATGTGTTATCTGCAGCCAAAGTGGTGGCTTTTAGGTACTATTTTGGAACGTGTCTTGAAAAGATGAATTTCAGAATCCACATGGACATGCTCCTATGTGATCTTCTCCAGCAGGGAGGTTGGACTAGATGATCTTCAGAGGTTCCCTCCAACCCCTATCAGTGTGTGATTCTGTGAAATGAGATGTCAGCATCTGTGTGGGAGAAAGAAGGAAATCACTTTGGTTTACAGAGTAGAGACAGGAGCTGTGGGGACACTGACAGCCACATGTTTCCAGGGTGTGGGTGTTTGGATGCACAGGTTTCCCTGAGGGTGGCCTCTACCTATTGAGAGGTTATGGGCTGCTATTTGTAATGACCAATGATAATATAGACTATAAACTCATCTACATCATGGGCTTTAGATGTCCTCTAAAAACTAACTTAAAGGATTAAATAAGACTGTAGAAGTTCTCAGGTAGCACTGTTATTTCTATTTTTCTTTATCAACTGCCTTATCATGCTTTAATATCTAAAAGGTTCTAGAAATTCTTCCATTGTTTTTCCCTGATTTTGAACATGACCTACTATTTTACACAAAACAAGTACTTTGCAAATAATATGGTTCATTTAAGACATGTTTACATATAGCATCTTATGACCACTGTCTCCCAAGGTGCCTCCACAAAACATGGAGGTAGCAGACAAGCAGCTGTTCTGCTTAATATCAGCTTAAGAAATCCCAAATGTACCAAAATCTCCTTGAAATGGTAACGTGGTAATTCTTAACCACAGCATGCTACTGCTTTGACATAAAGAAGCAGTGATTCTTCCTCTGAGAGGAGGGTCAGTGGAAATGAATCTTCTTAACAAAAATCAATACCCCTAAATCTGAAATCAGTTGATGCAACTATCTGCAATTCAACTTATTAGCAGACCCAACCAATCAGTTGCGTGTGCTCCCTGTTGCTAAGTGGCCTCCACAAACAAACTGATTAATTCATTTTGTTTGTCTTCCCCAAGGCCTTTTAGCATATAAGCAGGACAAGCAGGTACGAGTTCATTCTGCTCAGCTACTCAGTGCTGGCTTTGTACATCAGTTTGGTATCTCAGTTCATCTCAAAGATCAGTGGGGTCATCTGCAGGCTCAGACAGAGAGGTAGATCTCTGGAGAAACTTCAGCTCTCTGGGAAGATGGAGGAAAGAGTAGGACTGGGTTGCAACGTGAGTCTGGAAACCGCCTGCCCTGTCCATGAATTTGCAGCACTTGAGCCAGAACTTGTCCTTAACAGCTTTAGGCCAAGGCTGAAATGGAAAATCCTAAGGAATAGAAGTACTTTTTTAATTTGAGTTTTTCTTCCTGCTGTTTCTAAGGTTTTCTTGACTGAAAACCTGTTTAAACAGGCTGATATTAAACCCCCGTTTTGTGAGGCCAGGTTCTAGTGAGACCAACATCTGAGATGTTGGAGACACCACATACAGCCTTAGGCCTCTGCTTGCTATTAAATTTATGTTTAATCTTGCCCATATAGAACGGCTGCCTGTGCAGCTGGTCCTGGAAGCCCTGCTGCTGGGCATGCTTAGACGCTGGGTCAGGTTTGCTCAGCATGTTACTGCTTGAGAATTCAGTGCTGTGTTTTTTGAAGCTGCTCCTGATGCCAGGCAGAAAAGCAGCCAGAGCAACCCTGTTGCAGTTTCAAAGTCAAAACACCACAATATTCCCACAGTACATGAAACAAAAATAATAATATTTAAAAAGCCTTAAAAACCCAGCCCCAGTCAGCAGTACGAAAACAACCACATAGGGCCAGGTCTGAAGCTGGCATAGCCACGGGGGAATAACCCCAGCTGCCTGTTGTTGCTAATGATGCAGAATGATGGAAGCTGGTTGCAGGTGACCCCTTTTATAGCTTCCTTAAACACAATTTCTCTTCCTGCCACTCCACCCAATATGATGAACTGTTTTGAGAGGTAAGAAATGCATTTCTGAGTGGCTTTTGAGGTTTGTAACTGTTGGGAGAGTGTTTAACTCCTTAGCAAAGGTTTTCTGGACTGCTATGTATTAATTTACTTAATTAGTCATAGTTCTATTGAGTAAACTCTAGTCTTAAAGCTGGATGGGAAGTAGCCGCGTGCAAGGATGGGGTATTGTAGAACCAAAGCAAGTGGTAATATGGAGATATGTGACTGCTACTGCTGTGTGTGACAGGCTGTTGGTGGGGAAAAAGGCTAACACAAATAGATAGTGGTTTAGGAGACTGTCAAGATGGGCTTGTGTTTACTGGGTATCCTCGTAAAGAGATCAAACCCAAAATGGTTTAGCCAAAATTTGTAAGGGTTTTAATTGCAAAATGGCATGAATCTGAATTTCCCGAGTCTGGCAATAGACCAAAAAAAGGGTATCCAGTGTGTATTTTGGGTTAAACCCAGCAATTTCAAAGTGTTAATACTTTATGGATTGGCACTTCAGCTGCTTCTTTGCTTTCTGTCCCCGCATACCCCACTAAGATGAAGAAGCCAGAGAATGCAACAACATCCATGTCTTTTGGGAATTGGTCCCTCTACACCTCCCTTGTTTTTACTTCTTCCTGAAGTTTATAGTTGTGGGGATTGTGGTTTTATTCTTTACATAATTCTTCAGCTGTACACAAACTGAAAAACACCAGAGGGGGGAAAAAAAAAGAGTGAAAATGGAGAGGAAAACAGTGGGGAAGTATCAGTGATTATATTACACTCAGTGGCAAAGCCAGTGAAAAAAATAAATAAGCAAAACAAAAGGTGTGGAAAAAAAAAAAAAGGCCCTAGGTATTTCATAGTGAAAAGTTTTGTAAGGAAAGCCCATGGTATTTTAACAAACTTTTTCTAATTGTTCATGCTGGTTCCCGTGCTATCAAGTTAGCTTAGAACTGCGTTCGAGTCAAGAGGTTCTGAACGTAGCCTTTTAAACATCAAATTGGATTTTCAGAAGGATATCCTTGTCTTTTGCAGAGAAAGAGTGATGGTTTTGGGGAGTGGAGTTTTAGACTAGGCTTGGGATTTAAGGCTGGAATCTTGCAAACTTTGTTTCTGTAGGTTTTGGCTGCACAGCAGTAAACATCTCGCTCCATTACCCCCATTTGCAAAAGCATCACAAAAGTAGTTGCTCTAATGAGCTGTTGGTCCTTTTCCCATTTTAGGTTAGATGCAAACCCAAAGCACCAGCCGCTAATTCAGACCTTGGGATTTAAGCCTGAATTTATCCCCAAATTTGGAAGCATTAATCTTCAAGATTTTGGCTTTTACCTATCTCCAGTCAAAATACGTTTTACGTGACTTCAAAACTTAGTTAAGTTAGTTGAAGGTAGTTAATTGTTTGTTTGTTTCTTTATTCTCAAAGTAATTAAAAGTTCTCTCAATAGCTGAAACAATACCCTGAAGCTGAAAAAAATAAGGTTTTTTTATTGGCACAAGGGGTTTGTGATTGATCTCAACAACACAATTATGCCTGTATTCAAGGTCGCTCAAGGTAATAATGCCTTTTCTCCATAGAGTTGAGGTGTTGCCAAACATTACTTGAATATCTCACCTAAGAAACAAGATAAGCTAAAGCCTGTGTGCTAGAGTGGGTTTTAGCATTACATCAGCTTTAAATGTAGGCAAACTAGGGCGGAACATTGCCAGGGGACACCTATAAGCATCACTCTCTACATCCTCCCAGAAAGGGCTGTAACAGTCCCAGGGTCAGCATTGATGCTTCTCTTGCCCTAAACAGGATCATGCTGGTGGCCTCAGAGCTCATCTGGATCCCCAGGTGGGACAGCCCTGGGCTGGGCCCCATTTCCTAGAGCAAGTAGGACCCCAGAGCAGAATGTAACTGAAGAGTGTTGGGCCCATGTATATTTGACAGTAGGAAAAGATCTTCCTATTTCTATCCTTTTCCCAGGCTGTCAGCAAGATCAGTTCTTAACCCTCCTACCATGTGAAGCAGCCATGGCCTTCCCCTGGTACCTGCTAATTTTTTGTGTGTGTTTGTTTCTCTTCTTGCCACTTTGACCTGTATATACATTTCTTCACTGTACTAGAAATTTCTTTTATGTATCAAAGAGCCTTAAAAGATCCCTTCAAATGCCAGAACCTCAGAAACAGTGAAGAAATGTAGCATGACATTCAAGTTTAGGCATGTTTTTCCTTTGAGTGCCTCTTTTTGTCTCTAGAGGAAAGAGGGACCTTTTAATAAGGGTCTTGTTGGGTGTTCATTTTATTTCCAGAGTTAGAGCACTAACTCTGCCATCTCAGGAGTGTATGACCTCTATCCCTCAAAAAAATATGACAAACAAAACCACCCGTCATCATTAATCTTAAACTTTATCACTGATTAGCACATCAACAAAACAACCTTTTCTTGTGCCACTCTTTGATGTGCTGGACATGTGTCAGAAAGACATGGGCCATCCATATCTTATCTTACATTAAGAAGAGTTATCCAGAAAGGTACCTTCATTACTGCATGTCACGTCAAAAAGAATCGATTTATTGTCAGCATATCTAACCTAACAATGGTAACGGACTCTTCAGGCATCTTCTCCTTCTCATTTGCTTCCTACGTGCCCATCAAAGAGACAAAACAAGGTAGTTACCAAGCTCCAGGGAGTGGTGTGTGTATGTGTTAAGAGAGTTTGTGACTGCTCTTTGGGCTGCCTATAATGAAGTGGGATGGGGGTGCAGGAGAAGGGAGTTAGGAAGAGGTTTCTCTAGCACTGTGACAGATCTAGAGTGGAACTTCAGCTTCCTCTGCTGCAGTATCTTATCAAACTTTAACAGTTCTTTGGGGCTTAGTTAACAATGAGGTTGGTTACTCCATTGGTTAGCAATATCTGGAAAGGATTTACCTGCGTTTCACCTCTGCGTATTTACTCGTGGCTCTGATGCAGCCAAAGGCTTGAGTGGGTGGTGCTCAGCATTGCTGTGAAGGATAGATGTCCTCTGGAGCTGTCAGTAGGTGAATGTTTGATACTGGGCAGAAGTGTTTTCTACATTGTGTCTTTGCCAAGTCAGTCACTGGGAAACCTATTCTGAGAAAGACTCTGCATTCCTGTTATGAATGAATTTGCCTTTTGCCAAAGTATGACTGGCTGTCTGGTGCTAATCAGTGGTAACAGGATGACCTTTGCAAGTGAATAGAGCAAAAGGCAATTTGTCTTACAGAACTTGTACAACTGCTTTGTTTAATGAAACAACATGATTATAATCTTCCCACAAAGGCACATAAACAATTAGAGTAAATCTCTCTCACATGTTGCTAGGTGTTTACATAACTCATCCTTCTCTCTTATCAAACGATGTGTACAATGCACTCCTGACTCTGGCAGGACTTGATTCGTGTAAGCTTAATCAAACCTGATAAAAAATGTGTTTCCTCTAATGCTGGAACAGCTTCAGCACAAGCCAGCACACATTTATTTATTCACCCAGGTTCTGTTTTAAAACAAATTCCAGTCACCAGTGTGCAGTATCTGAACAACCAGGGGGAATGCAGGAACACTTGCTGTTATGAAGGGCTTAGATACTACTCTCTTGTTGCCTGTTATATTCTTCACTTAATCGAAACTGATGATTTTGGGTTTGAGTTTGTTACGTGAAAGACAGTAGGGATGACCAGGTCGTTGGTACTTGGATTTTTTTATTTCATGTTAAAGCTATTGTGAAATTATTTGTTAATGAGCATTTGCTAAGCGTACACCAAAGAAGGCACGTGAAGATTTCTGCTGCCTACCTTAACGCCATCCTGCTGTGTCTGGTCTTGGTTCATTCAAATGTCATTTCACAGGGAATGAAACAAATACTCAAACTGCTCATATAACCCTAAGGTCTGAGTCTTAAAAGTTTTCTTTTTCTCTCTCTTATTTTTTCTTCCCACTTTATGTGGGAAAAAGACAGAACCTACTTTCAGCGCACAGGAAAAAGTGTGTTAATGTGCCAACATCAAGTGAATTCCATGAGTCTTCTATTCATTAAACTCCCAGTTCCTCTGCATATAATTTATATCAGTTCAGTTATGTTCCTCCAGGGTGTGCTACTAAAAGAAAAAAGAAACAGGTATTTAGCCAAAAAAAGGTGGTTTTGGCTCCAGAAATCAACTTGCACCTACTGACAAAGGAAAAACAGACATGTTTTGCCAAAAAAACAAATAGCCAGGCCTATTTTTTTTAAAGCCAGCAGTTAGAAGGTATAACATTTACATTGTTCTTTAGTCATTCCCTATTCCTAGCACGTAGGCAAACCGACCAAACAAAAACCCCCTATTTCTTTCCATGTACAATGCCTTGTACAACCACGACCCTGCTCATAATATCTAGTGGTGACTTCATACTTGTAGAGGACTGTTTGGTGATGAATCTGACACAGACCTTGGGCTGGAATACAGAACTGCAGCTGGGAATGATTAACTCTGCGCCCAGGTTTTCACTTGGGCTCCTGGATAGTGAAGCTGACTATTGGATAGTGTGAGATAGAGTGAGTCCAAAACTCCTAGCCAATACAGTAATGTTAAAAACAAAAGGCTAGATTGCTTTTCCATGAGCAGAAGTACTTTGTGAGGAAAACTTTGAGGTTCCTGCTCTACCCTTGTTCTGGCCCTCACCCTGGTACCAGCTGTATCCTTCTGGGTTCCCTTGAAGCCTCAGATTTGGGGGCTCGGGAGAGTCTGTAAAGCTGGTTTGCTGGGACGCATCAGATTGCACAGTGCCCTTTGTTAGATTCTCTAAGTTAATTATGCTAATTTGAGCCCTGATATTCCTCAGATCTGGCACTTCAAGTAGTTCTGCTTCGTCTTTGGCAGCACCAGGACCAGTGCTGTACCTAGGGATGCAGGAGCAGATGTGCGTGTAGGGAGAGAGACTGACAACTGGTCTGCTTGGTGAGGAGAGCAAGAAGGAGACCTACTATGATAGTATCTGAACCTGATCTGTGAGGTCCTGGCTGAATCAATATTACTTCGCTCCTTAAATTCTTGCAAGGTTCTAAAGCCTCATGTATAAAAGAAAGTGAGAGATGGAGAAACTCTGAAGACAGCCTCTGAGTGGGTGGGAGACTTGATTAATTGCAATGTCAGACAAAGAGAGAAGGACATATTTTAAAGTAACAGCAAGACCTTTCCACTGAAATAAAGTAATTCTTAAATCCGCTCTGCTACATGGACATTAATCTTGAGTCCCTCCTAGAAAGCCAATGGAGGCAATGAAGGTTGGCAGGGGGAAAGTGAGAATAGGATCTGGCCTGTAAGAACAGAGAAACAGGGAGAAGGAAAGGAACACTTTCCCTTTCTCTTAGGCACGTAATTGGCCACCATTTGGATAAACCCCTCCAGTTGCAGCAGCATGCCTTACTCCATCCTCTACAGGTTCTGCAGTTCATGTCCTGTGTGCATTCCTCTCGTGCCTGTGGTACAAATATCACTTTTAAGTAGCGTTGTAAGTAGAGGAATCATGTGAAAAATAATGACGTAGAAAAAAAATGTTCACAATTGTCTCCTCAATTAAATTGTTCCAGAGCAACTCTCAGATATAGAGTGTAAGGGAAACTATATTGTAAACAATTTAACTGTTGGGGTTGGAATGCCTCTCCCTTCCCACTTGTCCATTCAAGAAACAGATACTCAAAGGAGGAGGGAAGAAAAGCCTTCCTTCCTTTTACTAGTTGTGTCCACAAAAGTCCCATCTCTAATCTCTCATGGGAGGAACTGAGGAGTAGTTCTTTGTAATGTTTAGAGATTTATAGAGCTGGAGACAGTGAAAGCATTTACTGCTAATGGGTAGCATCATTTGCAACAATTGTCTGTACTTTGAGAAGTTATATGGGTAAATCTTGCTGAATACCAAATCCCATTGCAGTGGAAACACTGGTACAGACTGTTGAAGAGAAAAATACACTTTGGAAAGATAAATATGTTTAATTTCTGGAAACTTTATCCAAACATGTACAGATTAAGAGGTTAGAGTCCTCTACACTTTAAATGCCATTTACCTTGCTAAGGTGCCTGTTTCTGATTTAATTTCCTTCTGATGCTTTTAAGATAAAGGTGGAGATGAAAGAGCATGGTTCAGAGATCATTGGTGTCAATGGGAATTGCTTAATTCACTTCAGTAGACTTTGGTGTCAAACTTAAATGAAGAGATCTCCTGAACTGGGAAGCAATCTATAGCCCACTGAGGCCAGAGGAAAGACAGACACTAATTTTGAACCAGACCCTGAACACCACACCAAAACAAACTCCTTGTGTGGGTGGAGTTAAATGCATCAGCTCAACCCTGGGAATCAAAGCTTCAAAACATGCAGAATGAAACCCTGTATTTAATGAAAGCACAGTCATTGTCAGAAAAACAACTCATTAGATTTCAACTGAACTGATCCTAAATTGATGGAGAGTCAGCTTGGCCCAATATCTGAACAGCAGTCATTCTTTCAATAATTATTTATTAAAATACAGTCTTTGGACTGACTTTTGGGATACTAAGATATAGGTTCTCGTTGGGTTTCTCCCTATTCATGCTGATGTAGTGTACATGGTGAAGGAAGTGGAGAAAAGTGCTCTCCTTTAGCTGTTAATCAGCTTACCAGTTCTTGCACAGAAAATGCTCTAATCTGGACTGTGATCCTGGCAAATAACCAAAGGGGAAGTGGAGTTTTGAATGCTTATTTTATTAATCTTTAAATATCGCCTCACCAGGGCTCCAGGTGCTGAGTGGTTTATAACACTCTAAATTGTAATCATGGATAATTTTTAATCCTGTGCATACATTTCCCTACTGTAGCTGAATGGGGATCTCGCATACTGTAAAATGAAGATCTGCCTACCACGTCTGTTCCGAGGCTCTGGCACAGCAGCACAAAGGAAATTTCCTGCTAACCCATCAAGTCCTTGAATGATTTGTAAAATGCCATAAGAGTCTGAGAGCATTTAAAAGGAGGAGAAAGATACAGAATTGCACGTTCCTGCCCCCGGCACATCAGCCAAGTGGGACCTAATCCAACCACCCCCTGTAGTTAAATGAAGAACTTGACTAATTTTTGGATCAGACCCAGGTAGTGCACTGCTTCGCCTTAAGAGCAGTCCCACTTATCTTGGAGTTGTATTTTCCTGACTGTTTCTGTACAGGCAGTTACTTTCTTGAGAGTTGGAGAACTTGCAGACCAACAATATTTGAGTTTTTCAGCACTATCTTCTTTTTTCAGGCACGTTTTCACAAGGAACTTAGGGGTGCTGCATTAGGACATTAAGTTTACTAGGCTGGCACAAGAGAGATTTACAGAGGACTTGGGCTCACCCTCTTTTCAGTGCTTATTAACTTAGGGGTACAAGGTGCAGACCTGATTCACCTATTGACTGTGGCTTCCTTCCAGCAGAGGGAAACTGGTATAAGTGATGATGTTTTTCAATTGCAGAGAGGATTGGGTGTACTTCTGTTTGACTGAAGAGTAAGTGGTGGTGGTGGTGGAGGAATGGTGCTGGCAGCTGGCAGGGTTTGGGGAGATGGGGGAGAATTTCATTGCAAATTGCATTATAAGAGGATCTATGTGATAAAAAGAAGCCTCCTAATGGAGGTTAGTGCTCGTTCCCTGTGAAAAGCCATCAAGGTTTGGATGCCTGGCATTTCTAATTCTGTTAAGTGTCAAAATCGATGCTTGATGGGTCTGCAGGAGCCAGGCAGTGGGCACGCCTGTGCTGACATACCAATTTAGTACAAGAAAGGGACGATGAAGGGACTTCCCAGAATAAGAGTGAGATGTCTCTTGAAATTTAATTTGCTTAATAAGGTTTTAAAAGCATTTTTAAAAAAAAAAAATAATTAAATAACAAGGCCATTTCCACCCTCCCTCTAAAATAAACCTCCAGCTTCGTTTGCGGTTTTCCACTTGTAAGCGACACGTGTAAGCAAAGGGTCTGTTGTTGCAACCCTGGAAAGCTCCCAAACAAATGATACTTCTTTATTGAAAGCAAATGAAGAAAAAAGAGAATCTGTCAAGGGGAGAGAACAGTTTAATTGGATTAAAACCTATGAGCATGTACAGTAGGGGAGGAGAGAGAGCTCCTGTCTCCCAGACTCCTGTGGAGAAGGCAAGGAGATTACTGGGGGGGTGAAGTAAGAGCTTCACAGCACAAGCAGCCATCCAGTGCCTAGAGCTAACCAGTGCAGGGGTCCCAGAGGAATTGTCCATTTCTTTTGGGGTGTTCTCCGTCGAAAAGGGTGGCTGGCACTGAATGCAAATTAAGGAGCAATGTTTGTGTTTGTGGTTCATAAGCAATCAAGTGGTTTGTCCAACTTACATTTTGCTTTTCCTCTAAAGGGACAGCCTGTCAATTCTAGCCTGAGACTTTTTGTGCATGTCAAATGACTTGCTCCAGCCCTGGTCTTTCATCCCCATGCTGTTATTCAAAATTAGCCCTGAGTTTTGAGTTCTTTTTTTATTGGTTCTGAGGGAAGCAGACGCTTTGAGGGCGAAGGTACAGTTACTCTGTGCAGCTGAGGTGGCAGGAAGACACTCGGTGAGATGAGCTTGAGTTAAAATTTGGACAAGAAGGGTATTTACAAATTCAAGGTCTAATTGCAAAGCCACAGCTAGTGATGGTTCGGGGTCAAATGATTCCACAGGCTGTTATGTCAGTTCTAGACCCAGTAGGCAAAATTTCTGAAGCGTTCACTGTTGCAAGAACTTTTCTCAGCAGTGGCTCTGGTAGTGCCTTGTAAATGTGGGTTCTGAGCCATTTCTGCAATAATACTTGGGTCACACAGTGGATCTTGCCATTTTTATGCTTCTGAAGCCTAGATCTTAGTAAGCTGAAATTTGGAGGCCTCAGATGCGGTGCTGGGTTGGTTCTGAAATGCTGCTACACCTCACACCCTAAGCGTCACCAGAAGGGCTGGAGAGTAAAATTCAGACTGGTAATTGCACAGTGAGGCAGGGATAGGGGCAGGGGGGAAGTTTTGCAGTTTGTGTTGGGGGAAGGGGCTTTGATTTGAATACGAAGAAGCATTTGGAGCCAAACCAGCAGCAGATTGTGGTACCTTCTTAATTCTGTGAGCCACACATGAATGACCTTTTTGTCTGCCTCCGCCTGCCTGCGGTGGGGGATTCTCCCCCCTGCCTTTCCCCACCACACACACTCATTGATAATATACATGTGCTAAATAGGATTAACTCTCCCTCATCTGCATGAGTTGTTTCTCTCCCTTGCTCCACTCAACCCGGCTTCCCCCTGTCCCCTCCTGCACCCTTCAGCCCCCCAGCTCCTTCTGGAGCTCCATGTGGGCCTTGTGTGGAGTTTAGCTCCCTCATTGTAGGGCAGCTGGTAATGGGAGCGGGGCTGAAAAGCCGGCTGTCAGGCTCAGTGCTCAGGAAGAATAGGCGGACGTCTGCTCTGCAGCTTTCCCTTTGATAGACGAGGATAATCCCTGCTATGAGAAGGCTGAGTCAAATGGAAAGGGAGAGTGAGCCCAGCGCCCTCCCACAGCCGCGAAGCAGCACAAATTGCAAATCCTGGGATTTGAGGGGAGATGCTTCATCCCACTAAGCATCTTGTCATGAATCCATTTCTTCCTGGAGATGTCTCTTTCTGCGAGGGATGGGAGGCAGTGAACGCAGCTCTTTGGGGGAGAAGAGTCCACCTTCCCACTTGAGCAGAGAGCTGGTGATAGCTCTCTTCTCCCCAAGAGCCAGAGACAGGGTGTAGGAGGGGAGGACTGTGACTCTTCCGCTCGTTCTTTCGCTGGGAGCATTCCCGGCTGCCACATGCAATTAGGCAGTGAGGGAAGATAGGGAAACACTCACTCCACACAGCCAGGATCAGACCTCCCAGGTTTCTTCTCCAGAGGAAGCTATCCCATGCTTTGAACTGGGAAACTAGTGAAGGGATATGTCCCAGGGTGGGGGATCTGGGATATGAGGTGTTTGCTCATATAGTTGCTTTAGGTACAGGATAAATGACAGCCCCAGTGGAGGAAGTCCTGCTGCAGCGGTGGGAGCTGGTTTGAAATCTGGTGTGCCAGATGTGATGGCTTATTGGTGTCCCATCAGTTAGGGATTCACCCTAGGAGCTAACTGACTTGGTTTAAGGTCCTTCAAGCAGCCTGGAAACTTGGATTTGCATTGCTCAAGTGGGTGCCTCACCCTCAATCACTCACTGTTTGGGTGTCTCTGACTATATTTCACTTTCTGCAAAATAGTTTCGAAAGGTCGTGATTTTGAAATCTTCATCTGGCAAGAAGTGGTGGCTTAAAATTAACTCAGAAAGGAGCCTTTTTCTTTCTCTCGTGTAAGTTGCATGGGGCTGTCATTCCCTAGCGTGTACCCAGAGGTTTAAGACAATGTTCAGGCAGGATGTTAAATGATGTTATTCACTGATGTTTACAAAAATCCATGGTTTAGGACTTGGGCCAAGTATTACCATGTTGCTTGGTAACACCCATGGCCCACTGAGAGAAGATGAGGCAGAGCCAGTAGAAGAAACAAGAAAATACAAACTGGTGAAAACCAAGCAAAGCTTTTTAGCTGAACTTTGAATGTCTTTTGTGAGTTATGTTGAATTTACTCATCTACTCTTGGTGCATCCAGTCCTTTAGATAAGTAGAGTTTAGCTCCAGATTAAACACCTTGTTCCCTCCCATTCTCCAATGCTGAATATCTACCTGCACTCATCAAACTTTTCTGATGCAAAATTTGGCTTCATATTCCCACCGCGTAGGTTTCCTGCAAGCTCCCTCTGCTTCCAGCTAGCCGGGGGGGGTGGTACTGGGAGAAAAGCTGCTCTCCCAGTGTTTTAGGGCCTGCTATCCCATATGGGATCCAAAACCAGAGAAGCATAATAACCAAATGAGTGGCACTAACTGAGCATTTGAGAACCTGTAAGGAACTTTTGTTTCCAATTCAGCTTTCAAAAGAGGCAAAAGGCCAAGGGTTTTCGCATTATTTATTCCAACCCATTTTCCCATCCTTACTCAAGGCTCAAACAAAAGTGGCCCATGCCGAGTCCTGCAGATGGATTAGCAATCAAGCATACAGCTGCACATACCTGGCACTCGAGCGCTTATGTTAGCCAGCTTCCTCCGATCTCATTTTTACATTTTGGGTGCTGGAATGTGGGAGTGGGTGGAAGGGCCAGGATGTGAGAAGCCTCCCCAGATGTTTTACAAGAAGGAAGTGAATCTATAGTTTAGGCAATCTGATCAGCTTGAATCTCCAGATTGTTTTCTTGGAGGGCTCTCTGAGTTTTACTGCAATTTCTGATGAAGACTTGGGCTGTAGCTTATTTTATTAGAGTTGCTATTTTTCTATCCCTTTATACAGTTTTCCTCTCATCCTCTTGAGACTATCTTGATCTTCTGGAAGTTAAGAGCTGACCTTACTGCATAAGCAATGAACGATATGCCAGCTTGCCTCCAATATAAAAGTCTTCATCATGTCATGAGCAGCTTTGTCTTTATCATCCTACGTCCACCTTGGAAACCTTTCTCTAATTAATTTCATTAATTCCTTATTTGTAAGGACCTACCTACTGAATACCAGCTAACTAAGGGCAGTTCAGTGTGTCAATGCTGTATTCAACCAAGGGAACAGTCTGCTTGACAGCAAACTCCTGACCAAAGCAATGAGAGCTCAAAATATCAATGGCAGTTCAGGTGAAATTCAAGGACTTGTTGCGACTGCAGGCTTATCTCTGTTGAAAGGTTTGTCTGTGAAACCTGGCCGACAGCAGGCTTGAACCACTCCCGACATATGGTTCCACCTAGTATGGACAGGAGCATGTCAGAGGCACCAAGAGAGATCTTGGCTTTACTCAATTCCAGAAACTTCAAAACACAAATTCGAGGAACAAGAAACAGAGCAAGCTGGAAGTGAAAGGCAGGGGGCCTGATTTTGCCAGACAAATGTGATGCTGAGAGGGGCAACAGGACAAGGAGCTTTCTGCTGGCTTTGGAAATGCCGAAGCCAAGTTCCAACTGCTTTGCCACAGTCTCTATTGAGCAAAGACACTCGTCTACTGGGAAATACAAACCTTGTATCAAGGTGTACAAGGTGCCTTCTGGGGCCAAATCCCCATCTTTGTCCGTGTGCTTTCAGCAGAGGTCAACAAACTGTTGGACAGCAGCCGTGTGTCTGTGTGCGCACACCAGGTTGTTCAGATCTGTGAAACTTTCGTAGAAAACTAACGGGCAGGCCTCCCTGTAATGCAAAGCAGCCTGTGTTCTGTTTGGAAAGCTTGGAAATAGGAGTGAGGTCTGTGTTGGCACGGGGAAGATCTTGAATGCTCGCAGCCAGCAGGGCTGGCAGCCGGAGATGATCATTGTCAGTAATGCGCAGGAAGATTGTGCTCCATTGTTGCGGTTCATTATTAAATTACATAATTTTCATTTTTTCCATCCTTAAGCTTTACCACTAAAAATGGTTTGTCCTATGCAATCAAATGTGATCCTTGAGCCTCAGCTGTAAAAACCCAGTAACAATGAGCATTCTCTGGAATGGAAAAATAGAAAGAAAATAAAGGGGCTATATAGTAATTCACTTAAATGTGTGTGTAGATGAGAACCTGATACAGAACAATACTGAGTGAACTGCATCCAGATCACCACTGGGAGGGCACAGGCATAACATCTTGGTGCTAGGGTCTGTGTGATTCCCTCTACTCTAAGGAGAGGTACTTCTGGCATAAAGGTAGGTACCAGGCAAGATCATGATTTTGTGGACTTTTCTAGCTTTTTGATTAGGAATTTGACGGTATCTTAAGCTCCCCAATACAGTGTTTGCAGTGCACTTCAAGTTTTGACATGGTGGCCCCTATGCCTCAGCTGGAGGAAACTTTTAAGGTTATGTTCATACAACTGCTTGTGATGATGTCAGTGAAAGCCAGGATGTGGATACTCAAACATCATTCAGCACTGATAGAATTGATTGATCTGTATGATTGCTTTTCATAACACACCAGGCAACCATGAGTACGAGACAGTAGGAAAGAGTCTGAACTGGTAAATAGCAGCTCTAAGAGTGTAAACTCAGTTATCCTACTCCACCAAGGATTAGTTGTGAAGAGCTCCATGCAAGTGCCCAGATACATTTTTCTTTTTGTTTTCTCTGTGCCAGCAGCTCTCTGTTTTACAAATTCAAGTGTCCTGTGAAATGTCACTGCAATTCAGTGTCCTGAGATCTCAGCCAACCAACAGAATCTTGTCGTAGTCAGTGCCTTCGGATTTTCTTCTCCATTTTGGATCCAGCTGGTGAGGTGTTAATCTAGGGATTTAAATCTAACATCACTACTTTCTACACAACTACTAACGATAGGTCTTACAGTGTTTGAGTTTGTATTTCCGGTCAAAGTCTATTTCTAACGTGGAAAACTCTGTTGGGTGGGTGTTGGACAACAGACCCTGAATGTTTGAGTTCAATTCCTTGGTGTTTACCCTTCCTTGGTGCGTTCCTTCCTTTGTCCGGCTAGCACAGAAGGCTCTTAGATGAGCTCCTGTTGAAAGATTAGACATATCCCTACAGCCTATGTAGGAAGAATGTGGTGCATCATGGCAGCTGGCTGCTTGTGTCTGTCTCTGAGAATTCCCTTTTGATTTCTTGGCCCTGATGTCCCACTGTGCCAGAGCCTGAGCTGCAACCCGTATTTTTCTGGTATTTCCACTTGCCAGAGCCTGGTCCGTGCTAGCCATCAGATATCACATGGATTGCCTTGTTCCTGTCCAAGACAGAATTGGTGAAAAAGAGCAATGCTGCATTAAAACCCAAACAGAAACAAAACAGTCTCTTTTTAAGGTGCCCTGGACCAATCTTTTTTGTCAGGTAGAGATGGCAGGAAATTTCTGAGTTCTCCCAGCAGTCACATCAGGGCTCTTATGAGTGTGGAGGTTTTGTTCGTTGTTTCCTGAGCAGGGAGACTGACCTGAACCCCAAGAGGAGAGAGGAAGCAATGGAGTGAGCCCACACACACTGAAAGGGCTAAGCAGGGGCAGGATTCCAGCAGACCAAGCCGCTGTGTTGCCAGGATCTGCTGAAGAACTAGTGATTCACACTGGAAAAGTTGTTCTACTTTATTCTGTCTTTCTTCCCCCTCCTGCCTCTTTGTTTGGTTTTGTTGCATTGCTCCTGGGGCGTTCACAGTGACAATAAGGCAATTGTTCCTTCATGAACGGGGCTCAACGAAACAGTGCAGAAAAAGTGACACGGCAAGAAAATATGACAAATATTCTGTACTTCTGTGCAGAGTACTGCCATCTCCTCAGTATGTATGCCTGAGAAGAAGAATATCCATCACGATACTTATTTTAAACAGGGAGTTGCCATTTGTGTTTCTTCTCTTTCTGAAAATGCAAAGCTCAGATCTCTCCCTTTGCCTGCCCTGTAAGGAGAAAACGCACCCAATATCAATTACTCTTTTAATCCCCGAGACCCAATCTCCAAAAGTGTTTGTGTCTGTGTGTACACACAAACTATTTTCCCTTTGTCTTCCTATCCAAAATGCAAAAGCATCTCAGATGTTGTGATTCCTCCAGGTTTTTCCCCCGTGGGAGGATGGAAACCTGTAACATTATCTCGGAGCTGCCTACTGCCTGTCTCTGAAATTAGCATTTCAGTGACTGAAAGGTAGTTAGTTTCCACACACGCACCAAAAAAAAGGAAGACAGGAAGAAATGGAGGGTTAGTACAAGGCTGACACTAACAGTAACAGGAGATGAGGGAGAGGGGTACAGGACATGTTGGATTACTAAATGAAAACTGTGATTTTACCACACACGTTAACAGAACCATGAAAAAGGGCTTTTGCAGAATAAATTAACTCTTTGAGTTTCTGTAATTAGCTACCTCAGGAAGGAAAAGCCTCGCAGGGCACATTAACACAGAGTTAAAGGACGTCTCTTTTGCTTTCCTAAATCTGGGCTTTTAAAAGTATTTAGCTTTCATTTCTGGGATATTGTCTCTGGGAGCAAGGGCAGAGTAGATGCTGTTGGATGCAAAGCTGAGGAACGACGCAGAAGCTCATGTTAATTAATGGACTCTGTTTATGGCTGTCATGCCAACAAATCACTCATTGTACAAAAATTAATCATGTCTCCTCTGTGGGACTGTGGGGCTGGGTGACTTGGCTTCACTGAAAAAGGCTCAAGCTGAAGTAATCACCCTCTGAGAATGGTAGCAAGGGCTGGAGTTGTGGTTTGGCAGCTGGCTTTGCTAGGCTCAGCTCAGAGAGGTAGGAGTTGGAGATGCACTATGGAAATAAAGTCCAAAGAAAACTTTTGTCCTTTATCTTCCTCTTCTTTCACAAAAGGCTTCATACTTTTCCTGTGGCTGAAGATGCTACTACTGTCCCAAATCTTTTCGCTATTAGAAAGTTCATGTCTCTAGCTGTCAGGTAGTGGAGAGGGAATATGATGGAAATCTTGGTCTTGGCTTTTTCTTCCCAGCTGAACCACGTTCAGAGTTTCTACACTTCCCTTCTCAATAGAAACCCTCAGGGAGCTGCTGGCTGCCTATGGAGATCAGTGGGACATCCCTAATATGTCCGTTGAGAACCTTCACAGACTGACAACAGTGGTGTCGCTTCAGATACAAAGTGGTTATTGAGTGTTAAGATCCAAGTAAGGCAATAAGGATGTGCTTAAGTGGCCTTACCTGGAAGAGTTTTGGTCACTGAAATAAGGGCAGATGCAGAGGTGGGAAGTCCCTGGGGTTTGTCTTTGATTAATTTCCAGATTTTTATTTTTAAAAGTTTGGAAAAAAAAAAAACAACCCCTCTAAGGAACCCTAAGCTGAATCCGTAACAGAAAGAGTCAATAGAAGAGACCATGTGTTTGAAATCCCATCAAAAATGCTGATGACGTTGAGGGAGGGCAAAAACCCCAAACTCTTTTCCCCAACATACTCTTTAATTGGATGCTTTTAAGATGAGGCTTTGCACAATCCAGCCCTTTCTGACAGATTTCAAACACTCCAACAAATAAAATGTCATGCTAGGGATAGAGAAACTGGGTAATGTTTCTACTCTTGGATGTTCTAGTTCCAGCTGGGTTTAGATATGGGTAGCAATACTGGGAAGTGCTGGCTCCTGTCACACTCTGTGGATAGCTGGCTCAGTCATCAGAGCTGCTTCTGCAATAAATGGAGCACAACTGTGTATGTATTTTAGGCAATTAATTAGAACAATAATAAATTGTCCTGAACTTTGAAATGTTCAGAAGTGAGGTTTGTGTGCAGACTTCTTAGATGGATTTACAGCTTTACTCAGCAAGCTGGGGCTGATCCTTGGGTTTTTGCAATTTCCTCAGAACTATCCATGACACAGGAGATGGACCAGAGGTGGAGGCCTCACACAGTGCAATCTATGTCCAAATAAAAGTAGCTCTGCCTGGGAGCTGAGGGGAGACGTGGAGATGCAGGGTGTTGGGTGGGTAAGCTATTTTTTGTAGGAATGTAATAGCTTCTGATCTGTGGTTGAGAAACAATGAGTTTGGGAGTGGAGTGTTTTCACTTGGTTTCACCACCGTATGATCGTGGCTTACTGTGTAGCTTAAAATAGATGCTGGCCCCTATTCTGGCATCTAGTGTCAGGCTGGAAAATGTTATCCAGTGTGGGACTGCAAAGCTCAGTGTGTTTTATCCCTGCTGGGACAGTGGCTTCCCAGATGGCTGAGAGGAAAAAGTCAGAGATCACTTCAGACATCTGAGCTCATTTTGGAGTCTTGGAGGCAACTGATGTCTGGTAGCACTAGAGAGTGGGTGAACCACTTTCCTGGCTGTCCCTTTGGCCTTGGATGCTGTGTGGTTGCTCTGTTACCTGTTGTAGGCATCCTTGTCTGCATTCTGAAGGAGGACTGCTAAAATCAGTTATCTTAATAATCGAAGGCAAACTTTGGCAGCAGAGGCAGGACAGCCCAAGGAAGAGGATGAGAGTAGAGCCCTGAGGGTGGTTAATGTATTTTCCTGTAGAACGTGTCCTTTGAGCCAGGGAGCAGTATCCACTGTGCTGGGCTCCTACAGCCAGTTTAAAGGGAAACAGAATTACTTGTCTCTAGCAACTGGGGAAGAAATTTTTGGGGAAAATTGAAGAAAACTGCATTTTGAAGACTTAAAATGATACTCTATTTGTCCCCAAAAGGATTTCAATGTAAATTTGTGTACTTGAATTTAGTGTACTTGAACAATGAATGGTGCATTTACTTGTACATCTTTTGTAGCTAGACGGTGCTGTTGGTTCTGCCTGTAGCCCAATCGGCATGGCAAGGAGCCAGACTCAAAAGCCATGAGAGCATAGTGTGGGGTTTGAGCTCCAGTCAGGGTAGGCAAGTAGTCCTTGGCTTACAGAGATTCCTTCATCTCAGCAGGATCACGATTCAGACACCAGATTTTAGGCTCCTGTTTTGGAAGTGGGTGGGCCAGCTGCAAGATTTGCAGCTTCCACCATCATCCCAGTCCCAACACAGAACTGAAACTCTGGGGGAAGGTTTTTTAGCTTTCCTTGCCACAATTAAAAATGCTGTGTTTAATATTAAATGTTGTGTTTAATATTAAACACACATTCGTTTTTAATCCAGAAGCCTGGCTTTCTCTTCTCGAATAACTTATTTGTAATGGGTTCTTCATTCAAGCAGAGGAAAGAAATACGTGGTCCTGGAAGCCAGCTCCATAAAGAAACACAAAGAGTATCTTTCTGAATAGCACAAAAGTGTGAAAGGAAACATGCAATTGCTGGAGAAACGGAATCATTCGTACTCAGTGGAGGGAAAAAGCAAAAGCAAAAAAGAAAAAGCTTTTGAAAAGGAGATCTGTGACTGAAGCTCTCCAGAACTGTTTAACCTGTTGGGGATATTTAGCAGATGAATTCTGACCCATGTTCTCCACTTCACTATACCCTGTGACAGAGCGACGCAGCATCTGCCGCTTGTGTTCCTCTCCAGACACGCTCACAATGACAGAGGAAACAGGGGAGAAAATTATGCAAATTGCTCTGAGCAGATTACTTTGACCAGCTGCTCTTCTTCCTCCTCAATCAAAGGTCTGCCTGGGAAAGCCAATCTAGATTATATATGTCAGTCGCATACTCGGAGGCTGAGCCGCCGCCTCTCTGTTCCTTTCTCCCCAAACAGGGATGTTTCTTACTGCGAGGTAAAATGTGAAGCGCTGGGGATATCAATTGCTCAAAAAAGGGCACGAGGGGATGGGAATTCCTTTTGCTACTTGTGCGGTCACACCTCGCTGGGTCACTCACTGGTTTGGCAGGGGCTATTCCCAGAGAAAGTGGTTCATCTCCATGCTAGCAATTATCAAATTTTATTAAGCGTGATGAAATGTGGCAGAGAGGAGAAAAAAGAGAGCAGAAAGGCCCCCTAGATGTCGTGTTCCCAGCACGGCCTTAGGTGGTGTTATTAAGCACATGAACTGAAAGCTGAGCAGCTTTCCCTGTGCAGCCAGGGGTGTTGCTGGCTCCTTATTTATTATTTTTTTTCGTTGCTTTTGCAAAGTGGAATTTATTCTTGAACACAAACCGGAGGCCAACCTGCTGACGTGTGTTTCACAAACTCTCTAGACGTGGCCATGATGTCGCTCCCAGCCTGCGTCCAGCCACTGTGCCGGAGCTGCTCTTCCTCTCCGTGCCCTCTCCTGCCACACGCTGCCTGTCCTGCACCTTTAACAGAGTCCAGACAAGACTCCACAGCTTCATAAATTATTAAGATATTCTTCCTTTTTAAAAAAAGAATCTGCTGCACCCCAGAGCACCTAACCCTAGCAGAATAAAAATACAGTCCCGTCACAGTCTTGTGGCAAGCCAGAAGTCACTGCATTAAATCAGCAGGAAGGGTTTCCATAAGTTTGGTGGAAACTTTGGGTTTGTTTTTTATCCCACGTACAAATCAAAGAAAGTCCCATGTTAGCATGTGATAAAACACACACACATAAATATGTGAGCTGAACGCCGCTGCAGATCTGTTGGGATGCATCCTCCAGAGGGTGCAGTTCCAGTAAGAGAGCCCTTGCCAGGGTTTAGAGAGATTAATAATTCTCTTGCCCTGGTTTATTTTTTATTGGTCTTATCCCATAGATTTTTCCCAGCGGATGTCAGAATTGCTGAAGATTTTAGCATTTCAATATACATGTCCTCCCCTGAATTTCTAATCCGATCCAGCACAGCACTTCAGCAGGTACTGAAGAGCCTTGCCAAGCAGGCTTGGAGCCGTTCGCTGAGCTGAGGTCTTGGAGTGTGAGGTTTAGCAGTCAGGTTGACTTTCTGCTGGTTGTACCTATTCTGTGCTTGCCCTGTTAGTGTGGCAGTGGTTGTGGATTAGTGCAACCAAAAACAAAGTTAGCTGAACCAGCCAATTTTTATGAGTGGGCAAAAGATTTCTGACAAAACCTGTGTATGTTGACATGCTCGAGGCATCGACAGTGCGTTCCCTGCTTTCTGCTGTCACCTGCCTGTGGTGAGGATTGCATTAAAAATTTTTAGCTGGCACAAATTATTTTCATTTTTTAATAATGAGGAGTGAAAATTAGGCAAAACAAGTTAAGGCAATGGAATACATAATTCCTTCTTCTGGTCATAAGGTGTTTTTTTTGAAGGTGCATCCTAGTATCTTTCTAGAGTTTCAAACTGCGATTTGATTTGAGCATTACAAGGGTGACTGGCATAATCCGGTAAAATGATCAGTTCCAGTGTATTTCTATGTGCCACTCTCTTAACATTCTCTACAGAAAATGTTTAGCAAAAGGATACAGTGACAAATAAATCCTATGGTAGGTTTGCCCTGTTATTTCTGGATTGCCTGCAGCACTGGCCTCGGTGGCACCCAAGACTTAATGCTGACAACAGAGCTGTGGGACCAGCTGCTTTGCCTAAGTTCTGTTTGCTGCTGGATAAGTCTGAGCAGCCCCTGCACAGGAAAAAGCTGCAATTATAGCTGTGATCGTGACATCAGAGTTCACCTGCTTTTTGGGAGAAGTTTGCAGAGGTTTGGAAGCTAATGAGCTGCTGCTGAAGCAGGGGGATCTCTGCAGCTACTTCTTTAGGGGGGTTTAAGTTCCTCTGCCTTGCCCATGCACAGAGTGCATGTTCTCACTTGATTTCTCCAAGCCTAGGCTTTATATTGCTTTATCAGGACTGTCATGTACAAAGAATTGCTGCAGTGTATTGATGGAATGAAAGTTTCAGTGAAAAAAACCACCCCAGCCCTTGAGATATGATGAATTAGCTGCAATTTCAGTGGTAAAAATGGTCTCTCGTAGATGGCTATTAACTACACTCTGGTGAATACATTTTCATGCAAGAGATGGTTTCCTATTTCAAAGGAGTCTCATTGAGACTTGATCAAGTTATTTTCAAAAGTTTAAAGTATTATTAGATGGTAAATCCTACTGCTCAGTTTTACAGACACATCTTTTATTTGCTGTTGCTTCTCTGTCTATGTTCAGTGGAGCTGTCTGGGTGGATACTGAAGGAAAAGTGAAACTGACTGCTATGAAGAAACAAGAAAACATAGAAATACTTTCCTTTTACTCTGGCTCTAAGGAAGTATGACCTTGTATTTCACGGTACCATGGAACAGGCTGGAAATCAGTCCCTCACCAGCAGGCTTGCATTTCTAAGCTGCAGCCAGAATTCTCCTTATCTTTTACAGAGCAGAGTCACTGATGTGCCATTACGGGTCATTTGTTTAAAAACTCTGCTCGCTATTTTTGACACACAGTCAAGAGGGGCTTATTTTGTTTTATTTTGGTTTTAGGTTAATAACAAAAGGAAAAATCCAGCCAGTAGGCTAGCTCAAAAAGTTAAGTAAAACGATTGCCTGTCAGAGCAACACCTCTAAAAGAGGAATGAGAGCAAAAGGTTGCTGCCTGAGAGCCCATCGATGACAAGTGGGAAGGAATGACTGGTCCTGAGCAAGTTTGGGAGATGGATGTTACTCAAGAGCCACTGATCAAAACAAGTAGTAATTGGTGGCTCAGCAGAGTGGCTAATGAGTTATGTGTGAAACAGATATCCTCTCACCTGAAGAAAGAAGTTTCTCTCCAGGTGTGTCCTAGACTGGACTGTTTCAGTGAATCATCTGAGGACATCTCAGATGTACTAATGCCATCGGAAATTTGAAATCTGTAAGGTATTGGATCATCCTGTATTTACTGTGTCTCTGCAGGGAACCTTAATTACAGAGAGGAAATTACTTGCCAGCACTTGCACTTTCCTGCTTTGCCATTGAATTCATCGTGGTCAGTGTTTTCCTTGTTTATGTCCAGTTTACTCAGGCTGTAACTTCAGTGGATCCTTCACTCCATCTCAGTTAGCCAAGGCCAGTGCATGGTTAGAAGATGTCCAAAGGAAAGTTCGAATGCTGAAGTACTTTCTGTTGAACCAAGGATATTTTAGGGGCTTGTTCTGATTGGATTTGCTGTATTTTGAATGCAGCTGATCTGTGGTGAATGTATGGTGAAATTCTTGTCTGCAGTGAGTGAATTCTGACTCCTGCCCTCCCTGAAACTTGTACTTTCAGGCAGGTACCTGTACTTCAGTGATCTATGGCTATTTTTTCCAGCTGACAGTTTCTCTTTGTCTTCCATCCTCAAATTTACTGCAGTTGTCTATGGAATAACTGCTGAACAAATCTATAGATATGTAGACAACTGAAAGACCCTATGAGCTCATTTTTTTCCCAGCCACACAAATCTTAAAACATTGGATCTTGTTTCCATATCTGGTCTTGGAGAAGGCATTGACAATATAAAATTGTCAGTTCAAAAGCAGTTTTGAATCTGACCAGTGCCATGGGGCACACGGCTGGGCAGGAAATGGAAATGGAGACCCGTGCTGCTGCAGTAAGGCTGACCTGCTGCCCCTGCACCTGTTTTCTTTCCTCTTTGGCATCCTTTGCATCTAAGAGCAATTCTGTTCTGGTGGCACAATGCTCTTCTGAGGATGTCTTGTGAGTTGGACCTACATAAGATGTGAGGTATTTTTAAAATGCAAGTTTCTGCGTGTGGTACTGTGTAAAGAGTGAGAAGGGAGAACATGCTTTGTTCTGCTGAGCCTGTCGCACTCACATGTGCCATGATTGGCTTGTCGAGCTCCTCATGGCCTTTCTCTACTGTTGGAGAGAAATGTGGACTTACCCAATTTCACTTTCAGGCGCACAAGCTGAACTTAAAGCTGGAATCAGTGGGAGCAGAATTTTCCTCACCTGCAGAGCAAAACAGTTTGATGCAAGTATCAGCAAGGGAGAATAAGCACAGAGAGACTGTGTGATCATAATCATTCCTAAAGCCCACCTCCTTGATGCTTGAGTAAGGGTTTCTCTCTCAACTTGGTCCTGTAATCTCCTCCTTATCCTTTCTCTGCCCCCTCCCCAAAACCCCCAGGAAGGCAGTGAAATCTCTCAGGCAGACACATCAAAGCTCTGTCCTGTTACCAGGTTACCCACCACTAAATCTTCAAGGGACTTGGGGACATTCTCTATGACTGAACAAGTGACTACACTGTCCTGGAGGTATAAATCTAATGCAAGCTTGTCAGCATAAGCCTTGTATATTTATGGGGAGCTTTCAGAGGAACTGCATGGGATCAGAGTTTCTGTTCAGCTCTGAGAAACAGCAGCCCCAACATGCCTGTGAACAGAGAGGCATGTCCCAGGCACACGCTGCTGCCTCACTGCCAAGCCCCAAAGAGCAGTGATGCATTTGTACTGATTTGTCACTTCTGGAACTGGTCTAAGAGACCTGGAGTGGGAGCATGAAGGATGGAAGTGACACCAGGGTAAGGGCAAGGAACATTCACACTATATTTAGGGCAGAAGCAGATAGTGGTAACAATTGCAAGGATCATATATAATGCAGTAAAACTGTCTGCCTGAAATATAAACAAAAGCCCTTTCCTGAGGCAGTGAGGGGTGATCAGTCATGTTGACAGTCTCCTCAGCTAAGCAGCCAGAACATCTCATTCAGCACTGAGAAAGTGTAGGGCACTGCTTATTCCTTTAATAGCATCCTGGAAACAGCATCTTTGCTCTGGTGCAGAGTACCTGCTCCTCTCCAGACATTTTCCATAGGCACCTTTGGTGTTTGCTACTCCCTGAGAAGCACAAGGATGGTAGACACGCCAGGATGCAGTAGAAGAATGGAGAATTTGGCTTAGTTTCGAGCAGGCTCTGAATCTGCTCAAAATTCAGTCCTGCACAGATGTGCCTCAGACCTGAGGAATGGGCTCAGTTGTGATCTACTCTTTCACATAAATTTTTTTCAGCCCACATGGAGCAAATGAACTGAAAAATTTTGATTGGCTTCCTATGCTGTTTCTTATCCCGGGCCACTCTCAGCAAGAAGGTGCTGGTTGGATCTCAGCAAGTACATCTTCACTTCTGTTGTGCTAAGACGGAAGAGTGTCCTCATTCTTTGAGGAGTGGAAAGTCTGTACGTGCCATCCACTGCTTCTCAGGGTGTTTCCCATGTCCCGGAAAGCATCATCTTTTCTGGGCAGCACCCCCACTGCCAACGGTAGTGACAGAGAGCCCTGTCAGCTGCAGCCTGCTGGGTGTGCTCTGTCTCTCATGCAAATTCTTCACCCGGTCTACTTTTAAAAGTCTCAGAAGAATGAAATTCCACTCTGAGATATCCAGATACAATTCAAGCACAAACCTTTCAAAGTGGTAGATGGAAGGTAAGAGATACAGGGGGAATCTGATCCCTGGGCTCTATGCATAGGAGGAAGGCATTTGATTGCAGTTTTATTGTTCTGCATGTCACAACTGATGGACTGTTAGGAATAAGGGGCTCTCTCCTGGGGAAAAAAAGCCCACGGCTGGATACCACTGGTTTCTTTAGGTCTCAGAGCCAGTGGTGAGGAGAGGCTGGGGCTTGTACTGGTGTCACTGAACTGCTGTGTGTGTTTCCAACCAGGAAAGTGCCTCCCCGCCTATCTGTTCCTAATCTTGGCTATCAGCCCTTCATTTACACTCATCATAAAGTCACTTGTTAATTGGAAGAAGTAAGTACGATGAGGTTTTGATAAATTCAAAGGAGCAAAAGCCAGTTTCTTGTTTCCCAGGTTGGCAACTGTCCTTCCTGCATGCCCCAGAATCAAAGTGCAGCTCTTGCTCCAGCAACTGTCAGGTTTTTACATCTTTTGATCAAGAGCCTGGCTGCAGAAAGGAAAAAAAAACAACCCAGCACCCAACAGTTTGGATCTTTTTTCCCTATAATTATTATCACATCCATTACTCAGCAGAAGCCTGGAATGCCCTTTCATTCTTACACACATAAATACTTTCTTTTGGGATTCATTTGAAGTTTCCTTGTGCATGAAGTGGTCACTTGTCAGCTATGCACCTGAAGGGGTGAGGCAGAGAAAGCACAGTCAGCTAAAAAGGAACCCTGACTTCAAGCATTTAAAATGAATATTGACAAAAAGGGGGTGGGGAGGAGTGGGAATCAAAAGCTTGAAAATTGCTGATTAGGCAAAACCTGACTGCCTCCTGCCTATGGTAGGGAGTGGCATCATTAGGAGAGATGCAGTAGGGCTGGCATTAGATGTTGCTGGGTTGGGAGCAGCAAACAGCACAGCAGTAAATCCTACTCAGAGGAGAAAAGTAGGGGATTGCCCTTTTGTCTGGCTTGTGACATTTCAGCCCAGGAAAACCCCACACAGTGGTGTCCCCCAAACCTGATCAGGCTTTGTTGTTTGATACCAGAAGTCCTACAGTAGGCACTGCTGGGACTTTTTCCTCCATATTGCAGATTACATCAAATCCTGCGGTAGTTAAGCTGTGGAGTCTGGTGTTTCTATCCCTCCTCATACTTAGCCTCTAATCAAGAGGCACAAGTAATGGCATCACCAACAGCCCAGGTGACCCAAGCAAGGACCTGGATGGAGAAGCACCTTGGGCTGTTGGTGACCTCCAAATAAACAGAGACTGGAGACACAGTGAGCTGATCAAGCTGCACAGATATTTCCAGCCAGGCTGGGGTTGATGATCAGCTATTATTGGTGATTATTTTATACAGCTAATGACTGCTGCTCTGAGGCTGGCTGTGCCTAAGGTATAAAGGAGAAGCCTCAGAACTGGCATCTCCTAGCAATGTGGTGTCAAGAGCTGGAGCTGACTTAAAAAAAAAAACTTAAAAAAAAAAAATCTCCAGCATTTACTGCAAGTCAGGACTTGAGGCACTGGAAGCAAAAGCTGCAGCAGTGCTTCCTTCCCATGTACTCTCTTCTGTGCAGAGCAGACCCAGGCCCCTGGGATATGGATTTCAAGAGCAATAAATTCACTCTAAAAATTTAAAGAGGATGACGCAGAAGACTTCAAAAAAACAAACAAACCAGCTCCACACAATAAAAGCCACTTCTCTCCTGACGTCTCTCTCTAGTTACAGCATGACACATCAAGGTCAGATACCCTGTCCCACAGGAGCACAGCTTTGTACAGGGTGAAAATTGTCCCCTGATGGTGTGCGATGTCTGGTGTTTCGTAACAATAAACTGTACTTATATAAAACCCAGGATTCTCGTAGTGGGACAACATTTACAGTGGGCGTTCCCTCTCCCATGGCAGGAAAGCACCTTTAGGAGGTAGGAAGTGTCAAAGAGATATTTAAGCTGAAATCCTGCTCCCAGGCCCCGCTGTCTAACTCCTCTCTCGTACTGCCTTCCTCGCGCGAAGGAGAGCTCACATCTGCAGCTCGATAAATTGGCCATTCATCCCAGGAAGTTTCACTATGGCAGAAGCTGAACTCAACAGCAAGAAGAATAATCCATATGTTTGTTATTGTGATCAGCTCCTCTGGAAGATAAAACTTAGGAAGCTCTGCTGGAGCATCACGAATGCTGCAGCGCTCGAGACCCCTGACGTTTTCCTCAGGAAAGGGGATGGGAACAAGGAGCCCCTCCCTGCCTAGAGCATTTCCACCCCACCAGTCTCCTCCACAGCTTGTTCCGCTTTCCTGCTTTCCTGATTTTTAGAAAATACCTTCTTTTTGTGTGTGTGTGCTTTTAATGCCGTGGGGTTTCTTGTGCTTAGTCTCCTAAATGAATGCACAGGCTGTTTCTGGCGTGCTTTAAACCTTCATGCATTTTTAATCATTTACAAGGAAAAGAATTTTCTCTCTCTCTTCCCACCCCCCTTTTCATCCTACTTGAATCTATTTTTCTTTTCTTAAAAAAAAAAAAGAAAAAAGGAGAAGTCATGACTTAATACATATCGAGTGAAATTGTTGGTTTGTGGTGACGGTTTTATAATTCCAGGTTCAAGTTTTTTCTATTTAATTATGCACTATAATTCTCATGAACTATAATGCAATAACAAAAGCATGCGCCAGAGTTGGCACAAGTCTGTTCTTTATTAGTGTGGGTACGGGTACTGTGCTTTATGTGTGAAATAAAATATTTGGAGCTGATGTCGAGCCTGTTCCTTGAGAATTGCACAGAACACTTCTTCCTTTCTAACCACTGAGACTGGGGTCTCCAGTCGCTACTTGGCCTGTTTCTCCCCTGATAAATTCAGTTGTACTTCATTTTGTGATGCCTTAGGTGTTTGTAACTGCCTTTGTAGTTCCTTAATTGAATAGAGGGTTCATAACATTAACCTGAAGTCCTCTACAGTATCTTAGTTTATGAAGGTTAAAAGTGATTAACTGCTGAGATGCTGCTTGCTGTAAATATTGACATTTCCCCAACCTGCCAGGGTTTTGATTAGCTCCTGAAGTTGCCTGAACACTTTTGTTTATCAGGTTATCAGCAGTTCCAAAAGCTTACAAGCGTCAGGACTTTTCTCATGCCAATTATCGCTAATGTTTCAGACACCGAAGGCAAATGCATAACGATATATGGTTGAGTACATTCATCACCTTGGAGTGGGAGTGTGTGCTTAGTATTCAGCTTGGTTGTAAATATTTACACAAATGGGACTAATTTTGCAAAGATTAATTTCTTCTTTCTTGTAGGCACTTTATTTCCATTTCATTCAGTTCTGATGATAATATTTGTAAGTCATTTCAGTTTTGGAAAGAAGAACAGTTTCTGGAGCAGGCACGACTGCTTTTTACAGCTGCAAATGGTTTATGTGAAATACTCTGCCTTGCCCAAAAGCAGCTTGAATTTGACAGCAAGTGCTGGTGAACTTTGTAACGTTTGTAGCTGGTATTTCAGAGAATTCCTCTGAAATCTGTCTTTGGTTCTGGCTCTGACTTCCTCAGCATTTCCATAAGTGTTCCTGGCAATGAATATTTAACCCTTCTGTTTACCAGAATGCTCGTAGAGATTAAAAACTGCCAAACTGTGAAAAGTCAGTCTTTGTGAGATAGCGCCCGCTGAAATGCCTTGGAGGTAGCAAAATGGTGTCAGGAGACTTAAGAAACCTGTCACACAGCTTATAAAGTCAATACCATATTCTTACACCTCATAGTATCAGCTCCCTTACTGCAAGCTGCCCACAGGTGACCCAAGGGGTAACAGAAGAGGAAACCCCCATCAGCCTGAGATAACGTCAGGGCTAATTTAAGCAGGACAGTGGTCTTGGGTGGCTCCCTGAGATGGAGGTGCAGTGATGTGCAAAGCTGCTGGCATCTGTGATGGGCTTAAAGCTGACCTGAGCTGAGAATCTGCCTCTGTTCCAGCCTCTCTGCAGAGAAACGGTGGTAAAGATCGTCCTTGCCTTTTGCCTGATGGTTATCAGCTTCTTTACTTTAACTGAAGCTTTGCTATTGAGGGTTCATGATCCACCCTTTGCGTGCCTTTTTCTACCTGCGATGTTGGGGAGGGGGCTGCCTTGCTTTGTGCTAGCCTGTGATCTCCATGATTTGCTGAAATTTCAGATCTCCTCAGGCATGACCTGGTCTTTCCTCAGGTGTTCTGACCATTACTAGTCCTCTTCTGTAACTCCTGCCCTTGTAATTCATGCCAGGATTTTCCTCAACAAAGAGCAGCCTTAGCAAAGAGCGGGTGCTAAGAAATATTAAATTCTTGCTTGCTAGTTTCCATTGTGATTAAAAAACCCACAAAACTTCATAGGCACCTATGACTTTATTCTTGTAATTTTTTTTCCCCATGAAGGGAGGTAGTCTCTGAGCTGCAATCAGTAGGATGCTCTTTATAATGTGAAATATCTGTTTTCCTGGTAGTACTTTACCTTACGGTCTGTAATGCAGCTGTGACATGACCTGCCTAAAGGTGGGGTTTTTGAGTATTTAAGGATTCTGAAAATCTTCTCATATAACTGTGATTTTATCTCTGGCCACAGCAAAAACAGACAGAAGCACATGAATCCTACTTTTGAAGTCTCTTACAAGAGAAACTATTTGTAATCTAAAACTATTTAAAGAGATTACACTACTGTGGGTTACGGGACTTACAAGGTTTGTGGCTTTTATCCTGTCTCCTACCTAAACAGTTTTGTGTGTGTGCGTTTCTGTCATCCTGGGCTGAACTTCTCAAGGGCTTACAATGCTCTGAAGGAACAAGTGCTGGACGTATCAGTTATGGCATTTATAAACCCCATCCTTAAGAGCTGCAACGTGTTGTGGATCCTTGTATGTGGACAGAGACTTTCTCAGAGTGTCCCAGAGCTGTGGCATTGTCAAGGACCAGATGCGAAGAAGGCTGCTGCTGAGACTTGTGGTGAAGCATAAAATCAAAGAATTCCTGAGGTTTGCTGTTAGGTGACGAATCTATCGATTGTTTAGGTTACAAGTATTTCACCGATTCAGAACAATGCTCAGTAGACAGTGAGATGTGATGGTTTTGGCTGAATTCTGCTGTGTTCCTCCATCCTTGGCTGCATTTACTTTCCCACCAGTCCTTAGATTAACTAAGCCTTGCTTGTTCCATACATCTAATTCCCATTCAACCACAGGGAATAAACATCTGGACACAGACACACTTTGGTTTCATCAGCCAGAAGTGTAAGCAAGCCAGGCAAAGTTCTCCAACCCACATATTGTCCTGCATCCTTGGAGAAGGGTAAATAAATCACCTCCTTTTTATGTACAAATGCCATTTATAGTGAAGCAGTGCTGCATCTTAACAAACACATCATATGGTGTCGCTTTAATCTTAAGAGGCAAATAGGCTTCAGTTTTTGCTACTTGATGTGCCTGAAGGAGCTAAACGCTGCACATTTAGCTCCTGATTTGCTTCTGATGGAGGACCTGTCTTTGGTATCTGATTCTATGCAACAAACCCATGGCCTGAGTGCTGCAAAGGTGGAATTGGTTCCTAGATGTTGTCCTTGGGCCTCATGTATGAGAAAAGATGTATTGCTGCCCTCTAAGGGGTGGGCACTGTACTCAGCAGATAAGCTGAAGGCATTTCCAACATCTGCGTGGCATTGAGGCAGGCATCATTCAAAGGCATCAAAGCATCTGGCAGTGAATGGGCGTGTGCCATCTTGCTGAACTACTTGCAAAACCCAGGCCCTGTTTGCTGGGAAAAGGAATTGTAACCTTTGCATCAGCTCCACCTCCTTCAACCCTTTATGATGCACTGAAAAGTAATCCCGCATCTTCTTAGAAGATCAGATCTCCCTGAATGCCCACCCGGCAACAGAGAGCCACTTGCATGAGTCATGGTTGTAGAGGTTTCTCATCCTTCTGATTGAAAGGTGTTTCATGAATACCATCTTAAATGGATCCTGAATTAGTAACAGCTAGGCTGATGTAGCTTTTCTGGTGTTGGGTGTTAAAAAAAGAAGAGAGGAAAAAAAAGGGTACTTTATGCATCTGAGCTTCTGAAATGATGAAGCCACAGCACTTCCCATGCAGCAGAGATTCTGCTCTGCCACGCTGGATCCCATTACAGCTGCAACAGCCCCATCTAGTCCTGTTACCTCACACTGGCTTGCAGCAGCGTGACACCCCATGAGGCTCAATTCTCTGTGGCATGGCACAGCCTGCCCCAATGGGATGTATTATTGATGCTGAGTGTTACAAGGGCTGTGTTCAGAGCCGCTCAGCCAACTAACAGTACAGAGGTAGCTAAAGGCAGGGAGTGCCCATAAATTCACAAACGCACTTGTTCAGCTCTTGATTTAGATGACTATCTTTTTGCGTTGGTTCCAAACCTCCAGTTATATTTTTCTTGTATCTGCAATGAGAACTTAGAGGGAATCCTGCAGAGAAAGCAGGACCTCAAATGCACCTGTGGAGAAGTATTGCCAGTAAAGGTGGCCTCAGGGGGTGAAGCAGGGTGGGGAAGACAAAGGGATGCATGAATGTGTGTGCCCCCATGAACCTGTTTCTAGACACCAGGGAGAATAAGGAGCAAAATCTATAGCTAAAAAAATCTTTAAGGTTTTCATGACATTTGGTGGTTGCTCATTGTGCAAGCTGGCATCAAAGTTTGGAGAGAGTCCCCAAAGGACTGACAGAAGAGTCTCGGCATGCTGGCTGCTGCCCGAACGCGCCACCCTGTCTCTCTATATACCTGTCACAGCATAGAGCTCGGCTCTGCTGCGTGGCAATGCTGCTTGCTGGAAAGATTAGGAAAGTCATAAAAATGTCAGCTTCTGTATTTCAGTTCTGTAAACTACACGTGCACAACGCTCTCCTCACATCCTGTACAACCAGCAAGGGTTGCCTTCAACTTTCTGCTTGAATAACAATGTGGACAACTCCCACCACACTGACAAGGATCTGTGGTGCAGGCATCTCCCTGGCATTGCTGTCCTCACACAGTCCTTGACGGAGCTGAGCTCCCAGCAGTTTTGGAACATGAAGGCATGGCCAGCTGCACTGCTGCCACTAATTTAAAATAGGATGTGATGGAAAAATTTAGCTGTACTTTTAATGCTGCTGGTGCAGCTGCATGAAGCTTGTGTTGGTACCAATTGTTACTTGTACAGAATGGACTGGCTATTTCAGGAGGTTGCTGCAGTTGATGGTTTGCTTTGAACAACATTAGAGTTGTTGTTTCAAAAGACGGCCATCTAAAATGCATTATTAAAATAACATGCAGCTCAGAAGTGGTAGTAAATCCATCAGTCTCGGGATGAATCTTGGCAGCAGTCCATCAGAAAGGAACGTCTGCACTTAAGGTCTCAAAGGGAGGCAAAAAAAATGGAGGCAGACAAATAACTGTAGGATGAAGCTGTGTGTGACTGTGGACACCAAATCCATCAAACCCTGAAGTGTGCACTTAGGTTTAACATCCATCCTTATCTGGCAGAACCAGAAGTGTTTAGCCAGATACCTACTGGTTTTCTGGGCTGGACGCTGGCATCCTGTGAGTCTTACAGAGACTTGTGTGGCTGCTCTACCTGCATCAAGCAGGGCTTACAGCAAAGCACAGTCCCTTTATTCCCCTAAAGCACTGGTTCAAGGGGAGTTGAAGGAGTTTGGAGCATGCGTAACTGCTGTGCAAGAGATCAGGTCTTTGGAGCCTGCTTCGTGTTTTGTTAGACTCCATATGAGCCGCTCCATTGATTTAAGGGCTTTGTATTGGTCCCTTATCTGTGATTAAACCTTTTTAAAAATGGAATTTGGCACAAAAGCCAGGTGTGAGTATTATGTTCCTGGCACAGAGCCAGCGCAGCCCCTGGTCTCCAAAGATTGGTGGCCTCTGCTTTTGCAGTACTTTGCCTATTGTTAGATCAATGTCCTTCTGTTATGGACTTTTTGGGCGTTTTTGCTGTTCACAAAAGTGACTGGCTTTGCTGCACACATGGAAGTTTTAATAATTATTCCCAAGCAGCTCTGAGAGTTTTCTAACATGGAAACAAGTTCTACATTACTCGTTAAATTGGTCAAATTTCAATAAAGTCAGGAAAACATCTTGAAAACAGCATGAATATAATTTACAAAGAAAACAATCCAAGCGTTACTGCCAAAGAGTTTTCCAACAGGAAGGAAGAAAGAATTTCTCTTTCCCCCCACACAGAATGACTGTACTGTACATTAAATTAGTGGTTTTTGGAGAGAAGGAAACCACTATGGGATCCACAATGTTAATGAGGGAAGCTGGTGCCTGAAGTGAAGATAGGTCTTACTTCTTCATCATCTTTCCAGGTAGGCTGTGTGAATCCTGGCTCAGATACACATATCCCTGTGAGTAGCTCTGCATCATCTGCTTTATCCTAGGTGACCTCTTGGTTGCTGTGACATCACACCTATAAATCAAGCACGGGGCTGAAGCTTGGCAGAGAGGGTCTGGTTTCTCAGCAAATGCAGAAGTGAATGTGGTGCCCTTTTCCCCCTCATAACACATTATCCTTCCATTAATTTGTTGAATTGTGTGGACCAGGTGCAAAACTATGGGCTGATCTGCCTACTGCAAACCAATATGGGATCTTCAGGATCAGGACTATGCAATAAGGCAGTGCTCAAACCAGTGTGCTGTAACTCTGGTTAAAAGGTCTCATCACAGGTGAAACTCTCACTGACTTTCCTATTCAGAGTTCAAAGTAAAAAGATGGGCAGTATGCCAGAGAGTTAATAGCAAATCTCATGCTTGGTTCTTGATGAAGTAGATTCACATGTCTACACACCCTGTTTCATGTACACAGCCATGCGAAGGGACTGCTACAAGTAGGTATTGACTGGAGGCATTATTGCTGTAATGACTTGTACTATCAACTCCACTACCTGAAAGGGAAATAAAAAGCAGACCCAAATCTGCCCGATGATAAACTAGTTTTACAATACAACCGTGTCTGGTGGCCACATTTTGCAATTTTGAGATGTTTTTGCACTGACATAAAAAGTAATCTGTCCAAGATTTTTGCAATATAAAACTCAGACCTCATGATCAAGGTCTGGACTGACTGCACATTCTCCCCTTCTCTTGTTGAGAGGGGTGAGCTAGTCCACCCTGAACTTCACAAACATTTCTGTTGAAATCTCAGGCAGAGCCATATCGTTTTTGCAAAACAAGTATTTCCTTTTTTTTTTCCTTAAAACTGAAGCCTTTCAGTAGAAGCAGTTCCAAGGCGTTTTCTCTGTCAATTTGTGTATAATCTTCCCCCGAGGTTCCTTTGCAACAGATACTAGAGACGAGAGTGGCTGTGCAAAACCCACAAACACATTTTTGGAAGCCCTGTGTTTTGCGACAAGGCTGCAGCTCTGCTTAGTTTGACACTTTCAGGAATGTTGGGAGGTTTAATTAGCTAAAGCATTTTATCATCATTAGAGAGATGGGGTTCTACAAGGTTATTAGTAGACTTTTTAAGGGCAACATCTGTATAGGAAAAATTAAAATCTCAAACTATGTTTCTCACGAATAGCATTGGAAAGAGAAACATGGAAAGGGCACAGCTACTAATTATATTATTGTGTGGGGTTTTTTTCCCCCTTCACTGTTAGTTTAACAGCTGTGCTGCATCTCCGAGGCATATTTGTCTTTATCTTTGGCCACTTTGTCAGAGTTGGCAGAAGGAATCTTAGGTGGGGTTGTTCTCTTAGCAAATTAAACAATGACCAAAACTTTGCTCATTTCTTCCATCATTATTTCAGATTTCCGTGTCTGCATTTTTGACTGAGCAATATAGAGGCACTATGTCTCTGATCTTGGGTATGGAGCACGGGGTGGGGACAGCTCAAGGACTGTAGGGCCTGCAAGGGTCTGCCTTTTTTGTGAGACCATTCAGGCACTGCTCTGTGCACAGTGCCATCCACCTAAACACAAAGACAAGAGAGTAAAATGCTGTAAAAGCATTTTAAGTGCATAAAAGCGCTCAGGTCTATAGCTTGTGCTCAGGCAGAGTAATGCATTGGTGAGATGGATTTTATCTGAGTTGGGTGGCTATTAGGGGTAGTAAATACTATTTAATATAAGCTATTTGAGATCCAAAGAGTTCCAGGATTTTCTATTTCTTCATTTTAGTGCCTAACAGCCTTCAGAATATTAAGTTTGTCAATAGACGATACAAATACCCAAGCAACCTCCATCTGCTGCTGTGACAGAATACAATTAACAGGAATAACCCAGGTACTGGCTTCTGCTAATCTTTGAAGTCTCCTTCTGGACAGTTTGTCAAACTCATGTAAGAAATCTGACTTGGAAGCTTAGGCTTGCATTCAGGCTTTGTTGCTTGGTTGTGTCAGTCTCAGTGGAGAAGGCAGGCAAGGAGGGAACGAACAGGAGAGAAGAAGCAAGTCAGGTAAAAAACAGCACAGAGAAATGCCAGGAGATGGATCAGTGCAGAATTCAAGGAAGCAAAATGCTCAGATAGTGGGTGTGGTGAGAGAAGTGAGCTAGAGCTAAAACATGGTACCTTGGATGCTCTGTGTCTGTTGTATAGAAAGTGCCAAGTCTGTTCTACTTGGGACCTAATGGTGATGACATGGATGCTTATCCCTATAACGAACACCAAGGATGTCCTGCGGAGACCTTGCCACATAATGTTCTATTGCGAAAAAAAGAAAGCCAGGCTCAGACTTTTAAACTGATGCAGATTCATGTCCCCTGGTGTCAGCAGGCCCATTTGCTCCAGGTCAGTTTGGCTGAAGAGTCTGTTCTACTTTTGTGCTGTTGGTGTGCAGTTCCTGAGGTCTTGGGCCGAGGGAGCTTGGTCACAGGATGTCAGCCATAGCCTGGGCTTCCCTTCCTTTTCCTTTCCCTTTTCCTTTTCCTCACAATACTTCAAAAACAAATAACCAGGATCTTCCTGGGCCAGACAGGCTAAACCACCTGCAAAGTGCTTCAAAATCAAAAAGAGAAGATTTGAAATCTGAAAATATCCGTGGGTGTGCTGGGCTTAATGATCTTAAGGATCAAATGATTTCTGAGCTTAATGATCTGACCAGCACTTTGGCTGTAGTGTAAAACTGGAGATACCTTAAAAGGCTGGAGCAGGACATGATCTCATGCAACCGCCTTCTGACAGAACCCAAAGTAAACCCGCAGGGACAAGGCACTGCCTCTCTTAGCGCTGGTAACCGCATCTCTGTGGGTTATTCCCAGTTGTACACACACAGTGAATGTTGGTATGTCTGTGTGGATGGCAACTGGTCTGGTGCCATGAGACCTGCCCATCTCCAGTAGAAAATACAGCCAGTCAGTGCCTGCACATGACAAAATCATCCTGAAGTGACCTTCTCACCCAGTGACACCCACGGTGTCCCCTGTCACTCACAGTGGTGGCAGTGGCGTGCTGAAACGCCGGGTGCATGTTATGATGATCTTTTGGCAACCCCCAATGGAGGAAATAGAACACCAATTTAAAACACAAAGAAAAGGCTTGAAGAATCTATCATTATTAATCTTGCTGTCAGTTTTAATTTTGGGAACATTACCTCACTCAACACTCGATGGTGAGAGCTGCCAAAACTGATGATGTCATCATCACCAGGCACATTTGACCCCGGCTGCTGATTGCCAGTGTTGAGTGCAAGTTAATAAATCCCCTGGTACCTGGATACACACTGGAGTTTTATTACAATACAGGCATTCCACGATACCCTGGTAATTAAACAGTCTGGGACCGAAGGAAACCAAGCCACCACTTTCTTCTCTTCAAGAGAAATTGTAAAATATAATTATCTTTCAGGTCAATTTCCTTCAGCTGTCATGTAAGCCCATGTTTTGATTGTATTAGGAGGCAAACTTGGATGTAGACAGAAGTGCAATATAACATGTGAGATCACAATTGCTTCCCCACGATTAGTTCTTGCAGACCAAAGTGTCTTCTGAATCTGTGCATCAGGGCAGAAAGCTGAGATCCCAAAGCAGCAAGGTGGCTCAGGGCTGGGAGAGTCTGTGACAGCTCCATGTGTGTCTGTTGGTGTTGGTGGCCACTAAACCATCCCCATCATCTGTCAGATTGGCTGCTGCTGTCCTGAAGCCCTCCTCACACCATGGCACCAATGAATGGCTGTACATGATCTGGTGCAGCCCAGTCCTTTTTAGCTCTAGAGCCACTCGCTTATCCAGCAGGATGCTCCTCAAGCTGACCTTGTTGTGCAGTCTTGGGGACTTCCAGTGAAGAGGTGAGGATGAGCTTCAAACCTGACAGTCAGGGCACTCCACCTCCAAGAGCAAGAAATATTTTCATTTCCAAGGAAAACTGCAGTTCTGCCATCTCTGCATGGAGTCAGGACTGGGGGTCCCACTGTAGCCATGCCTCTAGCTCCCTGTGAGCTCCTTGCCGTGAGGATTTTGGGTGGTGTTCTCTAGCAGAACAGCAGAGCATCCATGTCTGAACCCTGTCTGAAGTCCTGAGTAAGAGCAACACTTATTGCTTATGAATGGTAGATCTGCATTTTCACTTCTCTGGGGCTGCAAGATGAGGCAAAGTATTCACAAGGCTGCCAGATTCCCATGGCAGTGGCAGCGTAACTGCTCTCAAATTTATAGGGCCATTGAATAAAAGAGCAATTGAAGAAGCCATGTTGATGGAGCACAGTCTGTAAGAGAAGGAACAGAGCTGGGAACTTTCACACTAGACAAAGCTTGGAGCTGACATCTATTTACCTTTAAAGGCCTATAAATAATATCACCTTGCTTCTTTACTGACTCCTGGAGATGATGCTTTGCTTCTGTTTACAGACCCTCTCCTCCTCTATCTTGATATTGGAATTATCTGGCTGAGCGATTTGACATCATCATCACCACAGACGTTCCCCTATCTCTATAGCAACATATGATGATGCCACAAACAGAGGATTATGCAATCTGTGTAGGCTCAGATGGAAAGAGAGGCAGGGCTGGGAGCTCTGATTTAAACACAAATGTCTCTAATGACAGTAAGGGGAGCACAGAAACTTGTTGGCAAAGGAAATGTTTTCTTTGTGTAAACATTCTCATTTTCCAAGATTTGCTCCGGTGGGAAAGTCTCTCCTTCAAGTCCTCTTATCCATCCGTACACAGGGCTGATGTATACACATTCCTGCACAGATGGGCACACTCATGTGTAAAGGAACATGTGCAAATGCAATGTTACTCCCAGCACTAGGCAGTCAGAGGAACCCTCAGCTCTGACACATCCAGGACCTCCTGTACTTCACTCATCTCAAGCACAAAGGTGCTGTGGGTCTCTTCAGCACAGAACTGCCTGTTAGACTCTGCTGAATGTCCTTATTCATGTCTGGGCATATCAGTCTTCTTGGCTAGATGGGATCAGCAGCCGCCTTGGCCAGACCCTTTTCCTTATCAGGTTTGTCCCAAGTTTGAAGTGCAGAGAAGCATAAGAGTCATTTTAAATCTCTGTCACCCCCAAAAGATTTTTAGTAAAGTCTAAGGAAAAGCCTTTGAAGCCCTCTCTGTGCCTCAGTCTCTTCAACAAAAGGACAAATTAATCTCATTCTGTTGGAGGTGATGAGGATAACTTCACTTTTGTTTCTGAGTGCTCTGACCCTTTGGGGAAGGGGCCCATGGAGACTCTGGAAAACACGCTTGTGGGTGTTTCTTCCATGTTTATCTTGTTTTCATTGAACACACGAATGCATCCTATCTAGCACATGTTGTCAGAATCAATAACTGTGCCTTGTTAGCAGTTTTTCCATTTATGGCATATTGTCCTGACATAGCTGTAAAACCTCAATGAATATGGTTTTAATAACCCTATGGTATTTAACGTACAATCGCTGTCTTATTAAGTCTAAATTAAATCCTTACTTGAGACACTTAATTTAAAGTGTGACTGATCTTTTCCTGGCCTGGAAGGAGATACTTAAGTGACACTTCTTCCAATTTGGCCACATGGCTGACGGGGTGGGATTTAAATAATGTATTTTGATGATGCTACTCATCTGGTTAAAGCTGAATTGCATCATTTTATGAATACTCAGAGACAGGATCAAATTAAAGCAAACTTCCCACCAAGTTAACTCAGCCGAGCTTCGGAGCTTAGCACCGTGTTCAAAACACACACTTATTGTGACTACCCACTCATCAGCATCTGCTTGGCTTTTCCAAAGGAAAAAATGAAGTGCTCCATATTTTTCTACTCAGAGCCTCTTGTGGGGTGCCTTTCGAGTTGACAAAGACAAGGCTTACATTCTGCTGTGGGCACACTAATAAAATAAACCTAATAAAATAAACATTACATGCAATAATGATGCTACTAAATCTAAGTTCAATGTGTAGCTAAAGTGTTACCCACAGATCTATTTAGAGTGATGTGCCTGGACTCACATAAACATTTGCTAAATTGAAAGCATTGCAGGACAAATGGGAGCTCCACAAGAAACTTCAGCACGTGCAAAGCTGAGGAGGGCACAGGGCTCACAGATAAATGATGGGATGGTATTTCTGCATGCCAAGGCCACCACTAAAGGATGACCAGACCTAAGGGTTGAGAAGAAAATCTCTGAACAAAGGTTCCTGGCAAGGCATCAGAAGCTATCGTGTACACAGTACAGTGCTGTTTAGCTTTATGTTTGGGCCACACTCTTATAATAGTGTTGCTGGATTAAGGCAAGTTGTGTTGTTGAAGGTGCACAGGAAATTCAAGTATCCTTTGGGAAGATATGAAAACAAGTAGCTAGAGCAGTTGAAGCCATGGTCTAAGGGTTAAAGAGATGTTGGCTTGAGGGCTGGACCTGATGGTCCTGGTGGTCCTTCCCAGCCATTATGATTCTATGATTCTATGATATGGGGTCTTTGGGTTCGTGTCTGAGAAGACAATGCAGCCAAATGACTTGGGCATTGCTCTGGTAGCCAGAAGTTGGGGCACTTGGTGGTGGAGTAACTCCTGGTGGGACCTCCGTTTCTGTTTATCCTCATGGCCTTTGAGAGTATCAATGGACAGTGAGGCAGTAGTCTGTATTTATTGTAGTTTGCAGCTCAGATTCTAGCTGTGGCCGAAACGAGTCTCTGTATTTATAGAAAATAAACTCTGGAATATTTTAGTTCATTTTCAGTATGAAGGGGAAGCTTGTTCCAAATGAGAAGTATGAAAGAGAATTCCTAGAATTGCAGAAACATTTTTATCTGTGGTAAAACTCTACTAAAAAAGCCTCTATAGATTTCACTGCTGTCATGCTGAGTGGTGTGGCTCAGGCCATGCCCTAGTGGCCACACCATGGCTCTTTGGGCAGATGTGGTGGAATTTCTGGAGAAATACACCATCAAGGTGGTCTTGACAGGTCCTGTTCCATGGTCATCTCCATAATGGAGAAATCTGGTGAATTGTAGTTGCTTTCTGGTGAGCTTGGTGGTGTTGCCCATTTTTAGAATGGATTTGTGCTTTGCTGTACTTCAAGATCTTTCATTATCAAAGCCCCAGCTGCTCAATTTATGGGACTACACAAGAGTTTCTGCTGTCAGTCAGAAAACCAAAGGAAAACTCAAGTTTAAGCAATTTCAGGGGAAAGGTTCAAAGTGTGACCAAAATCAGAGGTCAAACATGAGGTCCTTTAAACACCAGGGGGTTATCAGTGAACAGTTGTTTTGACTGCTTTAGAGGCTTGATGCTGTCATGTCAAGTGCTTAGAATGGGTGATATGGCTGCTGTAAGCAAGCAAAGGGGCAGGACAAGGTCAGTTAATTGCAAGGATCTCTCTGAGGTGGTTGACCATAAAGGTGCTGGGAGGTCTGCTGGCAAGGCAGCTGCTAGCGAGGAATCCAGGGCTGTCTGTCAGAATGTAAAACTTTGGGGTTTTTCAGTGACTCTTACTGGGTGCAGCCTCACAAGGCTAAAGGAATAAAAGGAAATGTTATTGCTATATAATCCTCTGAAAAACCTCTGAAAACAGTCTGTCTGTGAGCAGGATGAATGTGTGTGAACTTCACCACCGGCAGAATCCACACACTGAGGATAGTGTAACACTTCAAGTAAAAATATTTGTGTTTCTGTTATGTCCTCCATCCAAGAATTTAACTGCTATTTGGTTCAGTTCAGTCTTGATGATTGATTTCTCCTGGATGCTGGGGTGAGAATTGTTTTAACAGTTTACAGATGGACAAATGGAAGAGGGAGGTGGCCAGTGTATTCCCCAGCACTTTAAACGAAGCCAGTGGCAAAACGACTGTATCTCCGTTCAATCCCAGACAGTTTGATCCCACTTTATAACTTTTGTAAAACTATGACTTCCTCCCTAGCACATGTGCACTTTAACAGCTAAATCACAGTGGTAGAAAATGAGGCTGAAGACACTGCTGAAGACCTTTCTTAGTGACACTCTTTTTGTTCCAAACCTGGAATGATCCTTAGTGCAGCAATCCCAGTCCTGTGAGATGTATTAGCTTTGCACGGTTGCTGCAATGTATTTAGCAGTTTTCCAAATAATTTACCGAAGCTCGCGAGTTTGAACAGCTTTTCCAGGATAAAGAGAAGGGAAAGGAACGTTCTCACCCAGAGTGTTTTCTATATATCTCTTTTGTCTATCATTAATTAGAAAGGGTTCCAAGTGATAAAACCAGCTTGTTGTTATAAGTCATCCACATGCTAAATTAAAGTGGGTGAACTGACATGGCAGTTAAGCCCTCAAAGCCTGAAGTCAATCAATAAAATCTATGGAAAATTACTCTAAGCAAATTAACATCCTTCAATACATAAATGCAGATTATTTTTTTGCGTGTCTCTGCATAATAACCACGCACCAATTTCCTGTCCATCTCAATCTCATCCCGAGCTGATGAACAGCACACTCCTTCCACCAGTACATCTTCATAGGGTTCATAAGTCTCCAGAGTGGAGTGACAGCTGGAGTAAAGCAGGGGGAAGCCAAGCTGGGTGAGGACACTGTGCCCCAGCTCCTTGCTATGCCATACTCTCAGAGAGATCCGATTTAGGAAAATCTAGTGAGAAAAATGTCCAGGTTGGTTCAACTCTTTTTGACTGAACTGAGCTATGCAGCAGCTATAGGAGAGTGGGATTGTCAGGTGAGGTGGAAGACGGAGGGAAAGGATGATCTGTACCTGGAGGCAGGAAAGTTCCTAATTATGTTTGCTGTGCTGCTCTGTGTTGCTGCTGCTACCTGCAGAGTTTGTGCCTGATATCTGTTGGTACCTGCCTGAGTTCACAGCTGAGAGGAGCTGAAAGAGCAGGCAGTGGCACCAGTCATGGTACCCAGGGGCAGCAACCCCCTGCCCCGACTCTGCTCTGTGGAGTGACCTCTCTTTCTAATAGATTTTCTCCAAAACAACTTGTGGACTCTTTGGTTAAATTTGCTGATCCCAAGCCCACTGACTGTGTATGCAGACACGAAAACTGGATGCAAACCCCCACAAAGAGCAGAGCTAGTAGATCAGGTACGTTTACAGAGCAATGGAATGTAATGGTTTCTGGGGTCTAAGGACACATGCCACCCATTTTCTTGGGTACCCTTGCTAGCACTCAGCACTAATATCTGAGGGCCTTTTAGTGCTACTGAAGAATTTATTCTCACAACACCACTGGGAGAAAGAAGATGTCATTGCTCTAATTTCACTATAAGTAGGAATTTGAGAATCTGACCCACATTGCTATTGCTTTCCACTTAATTCCTGTCTATGGATGTTGTGAAAAGATTACAAGACTAGTTAGATGAACTGAGGAGTATCCCACAGAGCTCTAAGAACTTTGGGTGTAATTGTTTCAGGCGATTTGGGCTAAGTCATTCCAGATAGGAAGTGCAATAAGCCCCCAACCCAAAGAGTTTGAGGTGGTTTTAATTGCACGGTCAAAAGCCGACAGTTTACTGGAGGAGAAAAGAGTCTAAATGTGGGAGTTCCTCTGCCAATAAAGCTGTGGAATGGATTTTCTAGATGTTTCTTATCAAGAAATTGTTCTCATAAAAATTTGCCTTTACGCAAATTGAAATTTTCTGCAGGAAAATTCTGACTTTGCTGAGTTGCCCCCCTCCCCTTGGGAAAATTTAAACAGAGCTTCCTGCTGGGAAGATTTTTGCCAATTTTATTTTCTGCCTGAAGGGAGAAAAACAAATTGATGCATGTTCTCCAGCAGCCAGCAGAGCTGGGCGGAGGAAGGAAAGGCCAAGTGCCCTGGCTGTCTGCCTGCCACACAGCATGGTCACCTCTGCCCATTGGGTTGGGCGGGAGAAAAGAAGGCAGGGGTCCTGGAGAACTGGGCTTTGGAAACCTACCCACAATTTTATTGTCAGTTTGAATTTTAACCTATTAAAAAAGCTATTTTCAAACCTCCTCTAACATTTTTTTTTCATGGAATGAAGGATGCAATTTGTTCAACAATTTTTTCTTCTTCCTTTGGATTTGCATTTTCTGGCCCGCTCCCCTCACACAAGAGCTCCGAGACAGCTGAAAGCACAATTACTTTTGAGCAGAAGTCTGCAATACCTTGGCAGCTGGAATTCCATCAGATAAGCAATATTTGATTAATATTGGACAGTAGGAGGAGACAAAAAGGGATAGTATGGACATATTGGAAAAGCACTCACTAGAGCTACTCATGGATTTGCAATATTCCAGTGCAGATTGCCAATGTTGCATTAAAATATTGCCTCGGAAGCAGTTCCCCAGACCCAGTGTGGGATAAGCTGATGAGCAACCCCCTCCTCCATTCCATATAAGTCCTTCAATGATATTTCCACTCATTTCCTCTGCCTATTGCCAGTGGCTTAAGCAAGGTTGGTTCAAATGAATTTAAAGCAGGGATAAATAGTGTCAATTCAAATCACAGCTTTCCAGTCTGTCCCCAGGATTGTCCCCAGGGCAGGCATCCCTTGCTGAAACAGGTCAGATTCTCTCTCGAGGTGAGAAGAACGAGGTGAGAGGTGGCAGGGAAAAGGCAGGAAACGAAGAAGACCAGCAAGCACACAAACGATTCGCAGGGCAGGGAGGACATTCAAGCTTTTGCGTTTCTTTTCTCGCTGTAGCTTATTCCCAATCCTGCCGCAGCCTTCCCAGAGGAGGGGGAAGGGCATCGGCTGATTTGCATCTTATGTTACTGCTGACAGTAGGAGGTCTTAATTGGGGCACCAAAGAGCAGGTGTATGCTAACGTTAATCTTCCCTTTCACTTGTCACTCATGCAAGGAATATGATCTCTCCCTCTCATTAGCAGCCCTCTGTCACATGCCGGGGAGCTTTGGAAGGGTCCCTCTGAAACTTGTTGGGATTGATTTTGCTGGGTTATTACTGCCAAACTCTGGACAGCCGCTCCCACGGAGCACATCTGTCCAGTGGAGGCATGGACTAGCACCTCCTAATAGCCTCAGATCATAAGTGCCTTGTGGAGAAACGAACAATAATTCTTGTATTGGCCTTACGCTAAGCAGAGAGACACTGGCCTGCTTTGGAAACAACACTTTGAGGGCTTGAGAGTTACAGAGATGACCTTAGGAGGAAGGTTAGTTCAGTGAAGATATTCAATTTGGTATTATGTCCAAATGTTGATTCCTGGAATCATTACTCACACCATGCTCAGGCAAAACTTCCCTGGATTTCAAGGACTCCAGCTGGAGCCAAGAGGAAATTGGCTTGGGAGAGGATGAAATAGTAACTCTAGAATTTGAACCTCCAACTCCTGCTGTTCACCTATCACAGCAACAAAACCCTAATCCTTTGTTTGAGTGATGCACAATATTAGGAAACAACTGAGAGCAGCCAAGAGCAGCTAAACGTGCTTTGTACTGCTTCGTGCACCGTGAAATCTGTGTCTTGTGAGGAAACTGCAGAAAGGACAACAACTTCTGTCTTCCAGCCACTCATTCCTCACAAAGCGAAGGAGAAAAAGGAGTGTCATCTTGCAAAGGGTTTGTCTAAGCTTTTTACATTCTTCTAGGGCTGCTCTGGAGCAAGTTCCACTTTGGTTCATTCAGAGGTGAAATAAATAATCATCTTTGGGGAAAACAATTCCCGTGGTTGTAAGTATCACATTCAGAGAGTTTGTTGGCTGTGAGCGTGATCTAGGGGTAGGAGCATCAGCTGCAGCCCGTGATCTGAGTCAGAGCAGAGTCCCATGGGAATCACAGCTGCTTCAGGGCCCTGGTGTGAGTGGATTTTCTTTAGAATGATGACTGTTGGCCTCTTCTTTTGTCCTTCTCGCTGGTTGTTGGGAGGTGGCTTTCTTTATCATCAGATTCCTTCCAAAAGCAGTAATACTGTGATTCAATATAATGGAAACCAAGCAACAAACAGGGCTGACATATGAATAATTCTAACTCATAATCCAGGGATTGGGTCATGGCATGAGACTTTCCTCTTTCCTGAGGTTAGGGAAGAAAGCCCAGTAGTAGTAGCTAATTGCTCAGCCCTTTTCAGGACAAAATACCTCTAGAAAAGCACACGGAGAAGCTTTGGTTTTCCCTCCTAAAGAGCACATTTTGGACCAACCTGCCTTGTTCTGACAGCTCATCAGTGATGCAGAACTCTCCTGTCTGTTGATTCTGCGCCCGGACACCCTTCTGCCAGGACCAGGCTCCTGACAAATACACCGTTCAAAGCTAGGGTGAAACTTCCAAACATGATTTTTCTTACAAGAAAGAGGTGCCATGTCCCAGCTACCAAGATTAGATCATAGAATCATGGAATCATTAGGGATTGGAAGGCACCTCGAAAGATTGTCTAGTCCAATACCCCTGCCACAGCAGGATCACCTAGATTGAGTCACACTGGACCACATCCAGGCGGGTCTTAGATGTCTACAGTGAAGGAGATTCCACAACTCCTCTGGGCAGCCTGTTCCAGTTCTCTGTCACCCTCGCTGTGAAGAAGTTCCTTCTGTGGAAGGAACTTTATGTGTTCCACTTTATGTGGAACCTCCTATGTTCCAGCTTACACCCATTGCCCCTTGTCCTATCACTGGATGACATTGCCACAAATTACTGTTTCTTCTGCCTTCCCCAACCCACGCTGCAAGGGCAAATAGTACAACTCTGTAGACAGGACAGGGGCTGGCAGTCAGGATCAGGACACACATTTGCAGACTCACCATGTACTGCTGTTTAACTAGAGAAGATTCCCCAACAACCACGTCCTAAATTTAATTACACTCCTGATTTGCAAATGTGTTATTTGAATCAAACTTTCCAGGCCTAATGGTGTGTAAAACTGAGGCTAATTATACCCCATAATGGTCCCATCTGCAGCAGCAAGACAAAGTTGAGAGAAGGAGAGTGAGCTTTCTTTAGCTGTGCGATTGTCTTCTCTGGGAGCTTGGAGCAGCCGTCAGATGTCCTCTGTGTCTACACCTTTCATATCAGTTTGGGAAACACCAGAGTAGTTAGAAGTTATCTCTTGCTTTCATGTTGGGTTTATCTATGGTCTGTATGGTCCATGTATGGTCTTGATTGCTACAAACGTACTTGCTCTTGTAGAACGATGTAGGAATCTGGTGGCCTTTTTCACGTGCAATTTCAGTAGTCCAGTGATGGTGTGAAAGCTACTGACCTAAGAGGGGCTGCAAAAGCAGGTGAAAGCCAAAGACATCGTGTCACGTTCTCCTTAAAAGTCTAAATATTTCCCATGATACTTTTTTGAAAGACAGATTTTGGTTTCTAAGTTTTTCAGTTTACTTTTCTCCAATGACAAATGGAAGCATCAAAATCAGTTCTGCATCAATGAATGTAGGGTTTTACTATTTTTATTATAAAGTTTTGCATTCAGCTCTGCAGTAGAGGGAAACAAGGGCTTTTACAAGAACCAGTATTTGAAGGAAAACAGGGGAACAAATTTTGTGAAGACATCCTTACTCTGATTGTAATTTCTTTGTTGGGCAATGGGAGATATTTTATCTTAAGCTCATATCCTCCTTACTGTCTTTTTTTTAATGAATTGTACTAAGCGTGTTCTTCAGCTCCTGTGTTTATCTAGTGTTATCAAGTAAATGGTGAAATTATGAGAGACAGTTATAGAATCATAATGCCTAAGTGCAGGAGGAATTACACCATTGATTTTAAGCACAGGAATATTACAGATTTCAGATGCCTGGTGAAGTGGGGTGAGGCAGTGCCAGACTCAGCAAGGTCCCTCATGTGCTTAGCAGTAAGCACGTGCTTACGGATTCAGATTCACAAATTCACAGATCTTTAGGGGTTGGAAGGGACCCCTAATCGAAAGATCACCTAGTCCAATCCCCATGCTAGAGCAGGATCACCTAGATCAAGTTGCACAGGAACACGTCCAGGCGGGTTTTAAACATCTCCAGAGAAGGCGACTCCACAACCCCCCTGGGCAGCCCGTTCCAGTGCTCCGTCACCCTCAATGTGACGAAGTTCCTTCTCATGTTTATGTGGAACCTCTATGCTCCAGCTTATACCCGTTGCCCCTTGTCCTATCATTAGGTGACACTGAGCAGAGCCTGGCTCCATCCTCCTGACACCCGCCCTTTCTATATTTATCAACATTAATGGGGTCACCTCTCAGTCTCCTTTTTTCTAAGCTAAAGACACCCAGCTCCCTCAGCCTCTCCTCATCAGGGAGATGTTCCACACACTTCTTCATCTTTCTGGCTCTGTGCTGGACACTCTCCAGCAGTTCTGTGTCCTTCTTGAACTAAGTGGCCCAGAACTGGGCACAATATTCCAGATATGGTCTCACCAGGGCAGACTACAGGGGCAGGGAGAACTTTAGCCATGTTCTTGCATGGGGCTCTAAAATCTCTGTTATTCCAGTCTGTGAGTGTGTTGTCTTGAGATGTACAAGCTGCAATTAAGAGCTATTGGATAATAACTGTGCCATGAAAATGTCCTAAGCCATTAAAGAGCTGAAGATGATAGTGTGCTTTTAATGTTTCACATAAACCATTTGGGATTTGAAGAACTTTCAGGGCTCACAAGGAAGTCGGAATATATGCTTGCTTGGGTTAAAGGGAAAGAAGAGAGAGAGCCCTGAATTAAATTTTTGAGCTCGACACCCTCCACTTTTCTACATGTTGCTCAGTTCTAAACAGGGAAAATAAAATCAGCTTTGTTCGTGAGCATATGCTTTTGACATTTTTTCTTCTTGGAGCCTGTGAATTATTAATAAACTAATTTCTCTTTATAGTTCAATCTTTGGAGACTTAAAGTGCTCACTCAAATGCACTGAACAAGAGGAATGCTTCAGCTCCAATCAGCTCCTGTCTTCTTTGGAAATGCTGGCCTTGGGGTATCTTTGAGTCTTTGAAATCAATCTTTTATTCAGCCGGGAATTTCTGATGGCTTGGAGGTCTAGTCTGTTAATTCTGCCTAATGCCCTGTTTAAGTTCGGGGCGTTTCATTCGGCTGATTTTCTGCTTTTACTTTGCTAAGGGCATGAGAGCATCCTTCCTCTCCTTCACCACACCCCCCATTTCTTTGTCACCAAGTGGAAACAAAAATGTTTGTTGGGCTCAACAAGTAACTGGGGGATAGGATGATCTAGAAAATAGCCAAGGTGGAACCTAAGTGAGGTCTTGCTCAGTTTTTGCAGAGACAGTTTAATCTCTGAGATCTGGAGTGCAGGTATTGAAGGGATCACTGTGATCCTTTCCTGCATTGCTGCTGCCTAAATTGTGATTTTGTCTTCATCAGGGTTTGGGCTGAGAGCTGAACAAACTCATTTCACTTGTGATCCTGTGTGCATGTGAAACAAAAGCTCTCGATGATAAAACAGCATTGTTTGCCCCTTGCATTCTCATGCTTCTAAAAATAACCACAAATGACTGAAAAAGGTCCACATGAAATTTAAAAATAGGCTGAGGGACTGGGTTACAAGGCACTGAGCTCCATGTGGTCAAATAAAAACAACAACCGAAAAAATAACAGAGCTAAATTAAGCTGTACAAGAGAATTTCATTTACCAGAAGTATTTAAGTGGAGAAAACCACATTAAGGCAGCGGCCTCATTAACAAAAATGCCCTATGCAGAGGTGGCTTCTTCCCAGCTATCGTTTGGGGCAGGAGAAACATCTGACTCCTGCAAGAAATTGACAAAACGGTTAAAGAAAGACTGTCTGTGTTTCTTTCACACATATTTTACACATTTCTCTTCCTTAGTCCTTATTACTGAGGCTATGTGCATGAAAACTGTGGGCCAGACTCTTGCTTTCCTTTGTGTTGGGTTAATCTGGAGTATCTCCACTGGGTGAGACAGAGCTTGGTGCTGGCTCTGAGCTCTGATCAAGCAAACCCATAACATAAGCAGTGATGGTGGTAGCACAGAGGGAAAACAGAGCATTTTCTGTGCAGAATTTATTTTTCACCTCTCTCTGAGGCTTCAGCAGCTCTGCAAGGCTGGGAGAACATGGAAAAGGGAAATGCTTTACTCTGCTGGCATACAGGGGGATTCCCAGCCACAGACTAAAGTGATTTTGACTCGGTCTAGGTGATCCTGCTGTGGCAGGGGGATTGGACTAGATGATCTTTCGAGGTCCCTTCCAATCCCTAATGATTCTATGAGTCTATGATTCGGTTCCAGCCTTCCATTCAAGTCGATGGGATATGTGCACCTCAGTCTATGAAGGTCTTTGGGAAAATCCAACCATGAAGGTTAATTATAAGCCTTTAATTAATCCGACATTCACTGTGGGCTGAAGTGGTCTGGCTGTCTGAGCACCAGCCCTGGAGCTGGGAGGTCCTTAATTACCTCTGCCAGCTCCTGGCAGCAAGGGAGCAGAGTGACTTTGAGGCAGCTGCGGGTCTTCAGTGATGGGTGGCTGGTACACAACGGACACTGGAGATGATTCTGGGTCAGCGCTGTGTCAGGCTGGGGTCCGTTTGCACCATCGGTGCTAAGTCTGGTGCAGTGGAGAGGGCTCCATTGGACTCCCCTGAGATGTATAGGAGATAATATTGAGCAGAACAAGTTGTAAAACAGGGATAAAAACCTGCAGGTTTTATTATACAATATGCACTGAAAGATTAGAATAAATTGGCAGCTGGAAGAGAAAAATCTAGACTGCCTACCTTGCTTTGCACAGCGTCTTTAAAGAAGCTTCTTACTTTAAAAGTGCCTAAAAATCAAAGTAGTAATAAATAACATAGAACCATGGAATGGTTTAGATGGGAAGGGACCTCAGAGATCATCTAGTTCCAACCCCTCTGCCATAGGCAGGGACACTTCTCACTAGACCAGGTTGCCCAGGGCCCCATCCAACCTGGCCTGGAAATGTCTGAATATGTCTGAACTTCTTTTTTCATGGGTAGAACAAATAATTACTGAACTATACAAGAGCATATATTATTTGTTGGGTTTTTCCTGGCCAGCTGAACTAGATAACGTGTGTTTGGTGCTTCAGACATACCTGCAGCAGGAAGGGATTTGCCTTTGTGATGGAAGAATATGGTCTGAGAGAGAACTTCTGGCCTCCTTCAAACAGCTGTCAAAGCAGCCTTGACTTCACAGGATCTGGGATTTCTCTCAAATAATATTATTAGCAAAGTTTCACTCTAATTGAATAAAAACAAAATGGCAGCACTAGAGAGAGATGCTGATGAGAGAGGGAAAAACCCATTTAGCTTCTCCCCAGATGACTGCAACTCTTTTTTTCTTCTTCAAACATATGCTGCGTTTCTTGGTAAGGGAAAAATATTACATAGGAGAAAATAACTCTCAGTTGATGCCCTGAAACATTTTTAACTATCAACGTGATGAAAGCCGCATCCATGAGAAAATCAGCGAGGACTCCTAAAACAATATGAGGCCAACAGAAAAAAAAGAAAAGAAACATCTCCGTTCCTGGAGGATGCCTGTTTCTTTAAGCAGCTGTTTCTTGTCTCTGAGGTGACACAGTTGTCATGTGATGCATCTGTTGCCATGGCAATAATCTGTAATTGTGCAGAAAATCCACCAAAGTAGCGTGCAACTCCTTAGTGAATTGGACGGCGAGAAAAATCACCCCTGTGCGAGCCCTGGATTGACGATGTTGTGAAGCTGCATGGGCCAGTTCAGCCCAGTTTCACCTCCAATGAATTCCCTGTACTTATTCACTCCTTGCTCGCGTGCTGATGGCCGGTAGATGATGTGTATCTCCTCATACCCTTGCGCCCTTCCCCATCTCATCGAGGGTGTTTTATACAAAGACTGCTTTGGCCCAAAGTGCAAGAACCATTACTTTTGAGCTATCCTTGTCAAGCCCGGGTGATGAGGTGGCACTAAGTATTGTGCCCTGCTACAACTGCAGTGGGAAGGGGGTTCCTATACTCATTTTACTCTCCCAAAGGAGCCAACATCTGCACTGTCTGTGTCTCTTGGTCAGGATGAGTTGTTCCTTCTTGGGAACAGCTCCCACACACACTTACGTGCATGCAATATTTTTATTTCTATAAGATACACAATTTTAAATAAATCTTCTTCAAGCCAAGTTCAATATCCTTTAAAACTGGGAATAGAAGCGCAGAAGGATGAGAAGATGAAATTGCAAAACTTTCTTCCCTGCATTAGTCATAAAATAAAATGCTGGAATTCACTACGAAAATCCTTGAGCATTTTGAGTCATCTGCTCATGATATCATTGGGCTAAAAGTGCTTGCTACTATCCAAATCAAAACGCCAGAGAAATCTCATGAGAATATGCCTCGTGGGCAAATCCCAAAAGGAGAACATCTGGATTTAAGATGCCATTGCCCTGTACTTAACCCTGAGCCACTGAGAAAAATGACTACTCTCCTGCTCTTGCTCTCTCCATGCTGTTAGTAAATATTTACACTATTCAAGCACCCAAAGGCCTCAGATGAGAGTAGACTTCCAGTCTGAGGTTTGTACAGGCCCAGCCGACAGCAGAGAAGAACCGTCCGTCTGCTCTGAAGAGCTCACTCGCTATTTATTTTTCCTTCCAGCTATGGTGTGGTAGCCTGCCCTGTGCCCAGTAACTGGCTGCGATTTCATGTTATTTGCTATTAGATGAGACCCTCCATTCTTCATGAGGAAGAAAAAAAACCCAAAGGTGTTTTATTCAGAGGTGTTAGTTCAACTGAGGCAGCTTAGAACCACTGAGAACTCTTAAACTGTGTCCGCCTGGGCAGTGGCACCCTTGGCTCTGCCTAGCTGGGCTCTAATGTAACCCGTTCAGCCTGAGTCAATAGCATAGAGCTGCTTTGTCTTCCCTTGTAGTGCAGAAGGTGTTAATTAGACTGATGTGGATGATTTAATACTGCATCACACTGAAATTCAAGACTAAATCCAGACCTTCCCACAGCCCAGCATTTGCAATGAGGAGATTGAAGTTTCCTCCATCCATGCAAGTCCCTGCCTGGTTTTATAGGGCCAACACAAGTGCCTCATCTGCAGAAGCAGGGCTGTGTCTGAGGCTGGAAAGTCTTTACAGAAAGTAATTTGTTGTCTTGCACATGTCCTGCCATCTGAACTCAACTCCAGTGAGTTGGTGACCTGAAACCCGTCTTTTTTAGCCAATGTTCAAAGAGAGATTCTGACATCTTAGTTGTGGGAGCCTCATCAGATCCTAACTGGAGCCTCCTGCAAGCATTTCTGAAGGGAAGAAATAAACTGGAAGGAGCTTTCAAAGAGCCATTGCTTCATACAGATTTGCCTCCATTCTCCTTCACTTGCTGGTTTCTGATGAGATGGAAGCAATTCAGTACCACTGTGGATGCAGCTCCTTATTGCTGAAGTTGTCCCAGATGTGTGCGATCCTCAGCACGGCTGGCAAAGGGAAAACACAATTAACACCATTAATTGAAGTAGGCCTGGGCTAGGCTTCTGCTCTTGTTTTAAAAAGGATCCAATGAGGTTGACCTGTGCATGTGAGATCTGACCTTATAAAGGTTTGAGGAGGAGCATGAGACAGGTGGTAGTTGAGATGTGCTGCCTGGAGATGGTTTTACTGATTGTCAAGCTTTGCTTCTGCTTAGACAGAGTATGAGAGTTAAGCAATGTCTGAGAAGTATCTGTTCCTCCTGTCTCTAATACTCTTTCCCTGGGGAGGCTGCAGAAGAGGTAAGGGGGTGACTATGTGCTGAATTTGGGAGGCCTCTAAGGGTTGGCTTGGATCAACACAAGGCTTGGGTCTTCCTGGGCTTCTGAGCTTGTCTCTACAATGGTCAGCTCTACCACTCTTTTCCCAGCCATTTATATCTTTCCTTCTGGACATGCAGATACTATTCACCTCTGGAAAGAGCGCTTTGGAGATGAGTCACCCTGCTCCCCTGCCCCCTGAGATAGGAAAGCTGGTGTGGCTGCTGTGGGAAGCCAGGAAGCAGCAGCTGAAGCAGAGCTATTCTGAAATAAGTGCTTAGGAATGCTCTGACCTCTTGCCTCACTGGAGCACCATTTTTTTCTTCCTTTTTTTTTATGTTTGCAGAGCACATTAGAAGAGCTGTTTGTACATGCTTTAATGTGTGTGCACATGCACAGATTCAGCCTGGGCTTGGGGAGAGGAAAAGGGATCATGGCTCTGCCAGTTGTAGGCTTCTGGGTCTCTAGACAGCTATGACAAACAGCAGCCTTTTTACTACCTTAAAAAACATAATGGACCACTTTTTTGTAATTGTAGCTGTAAATGCTCTCCTGCTGTATCACAGGACAGTGCTTGAGTATGAGAAAAGAGGAAGAAATACAAGAACTGCAGAAATAATGTGGTGACAGGCCAAAGAACAGAGCTTATAACACACCCACAGAGTGTTTCCTGTGAAAACAATATTCTCCCGGTTCTGTCTGAGATGCTCTTGCTTGCCTGCTTTCAGGAGTAATTTCTCAGAGCTGTATTTTAGATGTTCAGCTCCTGTAAACTCTTCAGTTTAATACATTGCAACTTTCCTGCTTGCCAAGCTTGAGTCACTGGGTTAAAATTGCACCCACCATCACAATTATCAATGTTCCCGTTAACTTCCCTTCTCCCCTCATCCCAGATTCTACCTGTGATTCCCGATCATGCTGCAGAGATGGCTAAAGAAACTCCTATATCTTTGTCTTTCTACCATCTGGACAAAGCAGGTAAATCAAGTGAGCGATACGTGTGTAAGAGTGAACTTGTGTGATGTCTTGTGAAGTCTCAGATAGTAGCAGAAGTCTTTGTGGCACGTGGTCATGGCCTGAAAAGAAAGACAAAGACTATGATGGTGTCCTGTGTATGGGGAGAGAGATGGCACTGGGGAAGTATTGTGTCTGCTGGTGTGCTACTACTGCTGTACAGTGGGAGCAGAGACTCTGAGGTTTGGCTCAGAAAACAGCGATTGCTGGATCTAGCTGGGAAGGAATCGTCTCCTGGATGAAGTTGCCAACCTTGATGTCCTCACTAGGGATGCTATCCCCCACAAATCCCTGCCCTCACTGGGGCTTAAGGTGCTGCTGGCGCTCAATCTCCTGGTACAATCACAACCTACCAGTGATGGGCATCACACTGTTGCTGGCATACCATGGGGTGGGGTGCAGACCATGCGCGGTGCAAAAGCTTGAGTGAGGGATGTGATGACTCCTTGTAGTGCATGAAACAGAAACAAAATGAGAAAATGATTTGAGCAAGTTGTGACAAGATCCTGCTGGTACCTAGATGCTCTGGAAATTTGTGCAGCAAGGGAAGTCGTGGGTTTATGGGGAGCCTGCATGTTCAAAACTGAGTTTTGGAAGGCCTTGGTGCTTGGGCAAAGCCAACTGTGGATGCACTGAATGAAGCTGGGATGTGGGATCAGAGGAGGAGACTTTTTAAGGTTGTTTTAAATCTTTTAACAGAAATCTCAAAGAGCAGCAGCTATAAATGGAAACGTTTCACTCTGAGTCAATAAAACTGATCCAGTTTTTGTTTTAAAAAAAACAAACAACCCAACCTTTAAGCCATTAAAACTAACAGCTCAAATTCCTTAAGGGAGCCAGCTTTGCAGACTTGTCTTTCAGTGGGGCTTACTGGCAGATTGCACCAGTTACCTTCCGTGCTTTGTTGAAAGAGATCCTGGCTCTTCCAGGCACTGTTTCTGGTACAAGTCCTCCTGAAAGTATTTGGATCTGTGTGCAAGCTGAATGGTGGTGCCTGAAGTAGTCCATGTGGCTACTAACATCCATATGGCATCAGGTGCATGTGGAGCTGGACATCGTAGGAGGTCATCTTGTCCTCTGCACTGGGACACTTGTTTGTAACTTGCCCTGTTACAGATGTGACTGAGCATCACATCTGTCCCCGCTGGGCTTGCCATGCGCTGCTGGCTGGGACAGCAGGGAAGGACAGAGCTGCAAAGGATGGGAGAGTGGGAATGTATGTCTTCTGTTCCCCTCTATACATGTGGATGCTTACAGACACCTCTACCTTCCTCCCTTTCTCTTTCTTGTCAAGCCCTGAGGTTTCAGCATAATGTTTTTATATTGCCTCAGAAATCAATCTGTTCAGTAACCTGACTGAGAATAAGTAATGCAGCTACATCCTTCTGAGTAGTTATATGTGCACGAGCTGTTTGTACGATATGCTCCAATCTTCCTAACATCTGGTTCTAGCCAGTTGCTATCAGCCTCTTGGTTTTATAAGCACTAAATTCACTCAGCTTTTAATGCAGGGGAAAAAAATGCAGCCAAAAGAGCATAACATTTACAAGCATTTTTTGTGGGAGTGGAGACAGGAGGCCAAGTCCTGCTCTCAGACAGAGTCCAGCCTTTGCATTTTTGGGTGGGCCAAAAATGAAGATGCCTCCTGTTCAGCCAAACTAAACTGATTCCTGTCAACTGTTATCACACCAGTATGAATAGACTTGGCAAGCAGGAACAAGGGAGGACGGGAAAGATGACTTTTTGGGGTATTCTTCACACAGTAACTGAACTGCTGTACATGCAGTGTGCCTTGGCTTCTGCAAAGGGCAGGGCTGGGAAAGGGTGGCTTCATGTTTCTGGTGGCTTAGCCTGGCTGTTTTCTCATCTATCATCCGCTAAGTGCTCTGTCCAGTGGAGCTAAGAGGGCAACTTGCATCCACCCCAGCAGGCTGCAGCATTGCAGGGCCTGTCCCCAGGTGGCTTTTTAAGAGCAGACCTGACCATGTGAGAGGAGCCCTTTTTTTAATCCAAAGCCACCTGCTCAGGATCAGCAGAGACAAGCAAGGGTGGATTTTTGTTGAGCACATATGACAGTGGATGATCCAAAAGGACAAGGCAGCCTGAGAGGCTTGTGAAAGCTCTCCGTAAGAACACCAAGTATCTACAAAACTGCTGCTGTTGAGCCAGTTGCTGATGCAAGCAGGAAACCCATCAATGAGATACACAAAAGCAATCTTGGAAAACCCAAACCCATGTTATCCCGATACAGTTTACAAGAGGGTTGATCAGCTGCTGGCTTGCTCTTGTAGCCAAATTACCTTTTACCCCTAGTCCTCTCATCTTAGCTGGTGTTTGCCCTCTTTTCCTGTGTCAAGACTGAGATGAGAGTGAGTGAGGCTGACGGATGATAACAGTCCTTAAAGTAATTAATAATGGTCCTGAACAATTTTCATCAGATGGTTAAAGCTCCAAAAACCTTAGCAATGCTAATTCTAGTACAAATACCACATACCAGGGGTCTTGGTTGCAAGGGGAACACAAGTGCACTTGGGGGAGAAAGGGAGACAGCAAACCAGGAGCTGCTTATACTTTAAGTCACTGAAGGGTTACAATTCACATATGGATGAAATTTGGCTCTGGAATAACATAATGTAGTTATAAGTGGAATAGATCTGGTCCACTAATTCTTTTTCTGCCTGTTTTGTTTTAAAAGGCAAACTATCTTCACTTTACATGTGCACATAAAACATGGGTAGTTGAAACAGGTAACTGCATAAGCCACTGAGTAGGATTTGCAGAGTTTTTCTGGCCAAGCATCAATTTCTGGCAAAGATCAGAGTGAACAGATACATCCCCTTACAGAGGTGCTGCCTGTCTCCTCCCAGGCTGTGACTGGGGAAGAAGTGGCACTAGTTCGGAGCTGTAGGTTTTCATATAGGTTTCCACAGTTGTTTTTCTGTTGTTACCAAACACTCCAAGGAAGGCTGTGCTGTGGTCATACAGGCAGGAAAATGACATCATCCTTAAAACCACTAATCCAAAGGCTTTGGAATCTGAAAGACTATCTGTATTCTAATTAGGAACAAAAAATAATGACATTTGAAAGGAAGACATTTCTTGGATTACTCTTCCTTTAAAATCCTCCCCTGGCTTCACTTCCAGCCAAAGCTGTGACAAGTGCATTGGAGCTGATAATAAACATACACCTCCGAGGTCACAACTAGGATTTTTAATTTAAATAAATAAGGATGAATTTTTTGGTCTCTGGGGATCCAGCGCTCAGGAACATGCAGCAGAGTCTGCTCTGCAGGGTCACCGTGGAAGATGGAGAGTTTTTTGCTGTTTAGCATAGCTGGTTTTTTTTCCATTATTTGAAAATATAAACCAGCCTTACTCTATACTTCTCCTCCCTCTGAAGTTGGTGGCTTTGAGTTCGTGACACTTTGTAGGGATTATTCACTGCGTGGGAAAAACCAGAATTACTCACAGCAACCACACAGTTTAGGAGGTCAGCAGATGTGACCAACTTATCCTGCTGTGGATGATGAGAGCTGCCTAGAGAAACGTTGAGGAAACCATATTCTACCAGCTGCTGGGTTCTGCGTGTCTCTGTGCTGCTGCACCTTCTGGAAATGAGTTAACTTTGTTTTCTGGGGAAAACAGGGTGGAAGAATTTGAAAAACACTAAAGTTGACTTGTTGATACCAAAAAGATCTATTTGTGAATCTGAAACAAATTTTCTCTTGAATTTCTCAGCATTTTGTGGGAGCTAGCTGGAAATCGATTGAAGTGGAAAGAATAACTTTTTTATTCCTATAAGCTTTTACTGCAAACAACTGAATTTTAGGGAAGATTGTGTAGCAGTACTTAGAACTCCTAATGATAAATTCTTTGGAAGATGCACCTTCCATCCTTAAGCAAGGCTGCCTCATTACTGCTTGAATCAAAGTCATTGCTCAAATACATCAGAGCCTGCTGTCACCTTCCCCCCTCCCTGAATGAGGTACCCAGGATTCCCAAAGATGCCTTGCGGAGGCTGGTGTCTACAGAGACACTTGAGGAATCGTCATCTGCCATTCCTGTTTGAGCAGGCCCTTGGTTTTTACATCATCAGTTACACTGCAAGCTGGATGAACAGGTTCTCCATCTCTTTCCTCTGCCCTTGCTCACTCTACCGCTATCCCCATCTGGAGAATAATATAATGAGAACAGTTATAGAGGTTGTTGCAAGGAATCACCTACTATCATGCACCTGCCAGCAGGGTGGATTAACTGTCTGGTTCTTTTAGGAACAAAATAAATCCTGACGTATCTTGAAAACGCATCCTCACTTGCTTCTGAATTTCTGTGCTGCTCAGTTTCATCTCAGTCGTAGCTGGTTTTCTGGAAGTGCACTATTCATATTGAATTTGCACCTTGCAAGCACCTGCAGGCTTATTGTTTGGCATGGACTGTTCTTTATTGATTTGATCTTTTTTTTTTTTTCTTCTTGTGTTCTGTTCTGTTTTATAACATTTCATGGTGTAGACAGCGACTTTACTGGTACTGGGCTCGCCTACTAATTGGTTTCACATCTCTGGATTTAGCAAGGTCTTTGCTGGTTCTTGCTTATTTCTCTTCCCCACAGAAATGAAAGCAAGAAGCAGCTCAATAATGTCACAGTACCATTCACTACTTCCTATGATGCCTCTGTGCAGACCACCAGGATTATTCCTGAGAGTCAGTGAGAGAGGGGAGGCCATGTGAGTTCCTCTAGACTAAATATTCCATGTGGCAGTGGAGGACTCTTCCAGAGTCAGTGGAGAAATGGTGGGAAGAAGGCTGGTCCCACTACTGGGTATTAGGTGCGCAGATACCTCTGAAGGCCAGTGCAGGAGCTTCAGCTGCGTCACTATGATAAAGCAGATCCTGAATGCCAGGTAAAATTTAGGGACTCTTTCAGTGTGTTTTAATCCACTTTGAATCAAAATACTCAACTTACTGTTTCCTGTGCTCTCACAGTGTAGGGGGTGTATTTTTTGCTACGGTGCGTGAAGGGGTCGCGACAGGACCGCCCAGTCTCAGGGCAGACTCATGCTGGTTACAAGCAGCCCTTCAGCAGAGAGCTGAGTTCAGTCTCATTACTTCCAGATAAACAAGCTGTCACTGCCCAGTGATCACTGCTCCAGTCCTGACATCAGTCTTAACTTCTTTTTCTACCCCTGTCTAAAGCAGACTTTTTAAAAAAGTGAAAAGCAGATCTCTGCGTTCACAAATTACCCGTAAGTGATGAAATTATTTATGCTTGCGTATACAGGTACCGTTATTCGTGTGTATGAATTTGCTGCAGTCACTGTTTTGGAAACTAAACATGTGCTGACAATATTGTCTCCAGCTTTGACTTATGTGGCACACGGGCTTTTCTAGAGACTATTGAAGGAAATGCCAGGATTTTATTGCTGGTTTACTTTTGCCATCTGATAATGACGCTGGTGCTTGGTTATGGGGAACAAAAGTCAGAATAAATAAGACATCCTTGTAATAGCATGTGCTGTTCTTCATGGCACTTAAGACACACACGAACGACAATAAAACAACTTTAGGTGAAGGGCCAGTGAATGAGAACACTGGGGTTCATTCTCTTTTCCTTCAGAATAAATTCCCTTCTGTCTGCAAGCATCTCATTTGCTGCTTGTACAGAAAGGCCTTTGTTAGCCATTTCTCATTACAGCAATTGATAAGGCTTGTCCAAAAACATGCCAAAGGGCTTTTGTAAGTTAGATATTTTGCATCAGCTCCCAACAGCTTGAGTCACGCAGTGGGTGTCTCAAACATTTTCACTGTTGCCGCCTTATTTAGATAACGTCGCCATGATGCAGCAAGGGAATAGTGTGGATACTTCAGGATGGCTTTTGGGTAGAAAAGCAACCGAGAATGCTTTAATGGTTAGGAAGGAAACCTGAAGTGCAGTTAGCAGGATTTCAAGTCTTTATACTTGTACAATGTGAACGGCTCATATTATAAAGATCTTTATTTCAGTGAAAATGGTATTGAAGCCACGAGCAACTTATTTCTTAGGATGTGGTAACAGCAAAGCGTGAGTGGATAGTATTTTTCCACGTTTATACAGCTTTGTGATTGCGCATGAAAATAGTAATGGTTCATGTATGTATTTGTCTTATATGTACGTATGCAAGGAGACTTCCCTTTCCCTCTGACTTTCTTGCAAACCTTTGCAGATTTGTTGGCAGTTTGCAATTTCAGTGCTTTCCAGTATTGCTCATCCATTGCCAGTCTCAAATAAGCAGAGATGTGGGAAAATGATTGTTGGGAATGGTTATTAGCTATTTCTCATAACACTACGCAGTGCCATTTGAAATGATTGTGCAACGTGCTGTAACCAATATATACTCTTTTGCACAATGCATAATTCAATTGTGGAACTCGTTGTTACAAGATGTTTTAGTATCTAAAGTTTGAGAAGCAACTAAGCAAGTGAATGGAAGTCTCTGAAGGGCTATTAACTGAGATGACGCAGGTGTAGGCTACAGTTCAGGAAGTCCTTAGACCACAAACTGCTTGAAGTGGAGAAGATATGGAGAATGTCATACTTGCGTCACTAGTTATAAGCTTTCTCCTAAACGCCTATTTCTAGCCATTCCCAGAGATGGGATACTGTGTTGGACTGGGTTATGCCAAAGGTCTGCTCTACCTCTCTGGCATGTGCCTGTATCCCCTGGGGAGCACAAGAAAGCACATTGAGCACAGGGAGAGGAGCATGTTAGACACAAAGGTAACTTTTCCAGGTGTGGATGGTCTAAAAAAATATAAATCTTCTTTTAAGCCTGTAAGAAATCAGTAAGTCTCTAACCACCAAGTTCCTTGAGCTCTGATAGTTCCTTTAGGCTCAACTCCTTGGGGAGAGAAAACCGGAGGATGTTATGTATCAGGATAAAAAAATGTCAACCTTCCTGGGAAAAGCCTCCAACAGTAGTGACAGTGAACCACAAGTGGAAAAGTGTGGTAAGCTGTGCTAAAAAAAGGGAAGAGATGGTGACAGCCTGGCTAAATGACTCGTTATCTCTGCTCCAGTGGCTATGTTGTGACACAGAGTCCTTCAGGTCCCAACTAAAGTCAGGTCCCATATACTGTACTAGCACATCTGTCTCCCAAGGGTTTCCTTACTTTGAAAAGTTAACTGTAGGCAGAAGAAAGAGATGAGGAAATATGTGATCCTTTCTCTTGCTTTAGAAATTTCAGTCTAAAGCCCAGAGAGATGAAGTGACTTTAAGGAGTATTGGATTTTTTTTGATTTTTCTTAGTTTTTAGGGAATCTGAGACACTTTTTTTGGCAGCAGTTGTGAAGCAGAGTAACAAAGATGGTATTTGCTTTTATTTTAAGGCAAGAGGCAACATATTCTGCTTTGAGACCCAAGATAGGTGTCTCAGCCTCCATCCAGTCTATTATATATAAAGGATACTGGTCGTGGGAAGTAAAAGACTTTCTCTCTTCAAAATAGATGTTAATCTTTCTTCATTGGATACAAAGCAAAACAGTTATACTCTCAGCCTCCAGCTGCCAAGGGCACCTATGAGCATTTTCCTACCACAGACATTTTGCAGGCAATGTGGAAAACATGTTGCATGCCAAAGACCTTAGAAGAAGTAGCCAATAATGAATAATTCACTTGGAATTCACTGTAATGACATTAGTCATAAGGAAACCCAAGCTGGTATTAACATGGGGGTAATAGGTACAGCACTTCCTGAGGAATCCCTCTTTTTTAGGAGGGAGGGTTAAGGAGAGCTTGGAAAGGGGATACTCTTTCTGCCATGGTGAAACCCTGGTCTAGGACAGTGGTGTCTGACTGTCTTCAGAAAAACATGCAAGCTGTGTTGGCTGTGGTTGGTTATGAGGTCTTCAGCCTCATAGCCTGAAAAGAAATTGCTTGCAAAATGTCTACATGGCAGCTGCTTAGAGCAGCACTAGTTGTGCTGCTAGAAGTGCTGCTTCAAAGGAATACGTGATCTGGTTGTATTTCTGTTCTCTTGTTCTTCTAACAAGCTTTTCTGTGCAAATTAGGTGTTTCTGTGTTTGCTTCACAGCTAGAAGAGCTTGTTGTTGCGTGAGAAGATGGTTGGTTTTGGGGGCTGAACATTTTCCTGTCTGGCCTGCAGGAAGGTAGACCTGGGGTACACAAAGGGAGGTGGGAAGCTGCTCTGGCATGCTGGTTGCTCACGTGCAGTCACTCACAGGGTAATCCACCAGGGAAGGAAAATCTTGAACCGTATAACTTCAGTAACAAGATGATCCAAACTCAAAGCTGGAAGGATGAGCTTATGCTCTGATGAAAGTCTGTGGCGATTAGGTTTGAGATTTTTCCCTAGAGTTTGAAATAAGTGAGCACTAGATGTGTGTTTAGAGTTGAGCCTGAGTAATCAAAGGCAGGGGCAAAGTGACTGGTCCACAGGCCACTCTAGTTGAAATATCTTTGACTCTGATAACAACTTTATGCAATTCACAGACCAAGATGTGAGTGATTCAGAAATGGGCATAGAGGCGAAACTATTCGTGCTAAATAATTTGCTTTACTTCAGCCCAAATTGTTCTAAATCTCCACTTTGTCCATTCGTATTAGGCTTGCACGAGCTCCCAGCTCCCTGAGAGGCAGGTCTGCAGTACAACTTCCATCATCCCTTTTGTTGTTGTAGTCCTTATAGAGTGACCACAGAGCTAGAGATGCCCTGAGCTGAGCAACCTGCTCAGCTAATGAACACCCTGCAAAGTGTAATTATGAGACCTTTGCCTCATGAGGTGGAACTAATTAACCAAAACTAAATCACAGTAAAAGCTAATAAACAATAGCTGCCTAATACAATGCAGCCCTGCAAGGTGTGTGGTTGCAGTATCACGTAGTGACTGTCAGGTGCACCAATGCACACAGCCCAGTGGTTGAGGGCAGGAGGATCCACAGTGATGTGTTGCTGTCTTCCCTGCTGCATGTTATGGTTTCTGCTTACTGTACGCCAAGCAACACAGCTCTATTTCTGCAGCGTGAGGACTTGTGAAATAAAGGAATGAGGAAGGAAGAGTGTTGTTAGTCTTTATTTTCTGACACCAGAACTACAGGTCAGAAAAAAAACCAAAAAGCTTGACATTTGCCATTCATAAGTTCTGCAGAAACAGAAATCCAGACTCTGAAGCTGCAGGAGTCAAAGAACACAGAGTTCATCACCTGCTGACACTTGTCTTGAAAGAAGAGTGTCAGAGACAAATCCTGCCGGTTAGGACAGTGCTCAAGAGAAGTGTCAGGTTCCAGATCTTTTGCAGCATGAATAAGATAGGTCTTCGATTGAGAGCCTGTAGAGATGCCAGGACCTGCATATGTCTGGACACAACAAGGGAAAAGCCTTTTCTTTTCTTCCTCCTTGAAGATTATATCTCAGCTGGGCTTGGTAGGGACCCTGCAGTCATCACAAGACTGTTCTGCAACCTACCCCGTCCCACAGGTACCCAAGGGCCATCAGCATGAAAACTAAAACAGTTTTGGGGTTGTTCTGTTTTCTTTTTTTGAAGAGGATCCCTGCTTATGGTGCCTATCAGGAGACTGCTTTTCCTACAAATGGTGGAGAAGAAACACCTCTTGGATTAATTTGGATTGCCTCAGTGAGATCTGGGCTCTAAATTATCCAGAGATGAGTTTGTGTTTGTTCATCATAGCAGCAACCAACAGAGACACAAGTCTCTTTGAGGCAAGTTGTATGTTTTTTGGTCTCTAATGACTTCTCCCAATTGACTTTCCGTTTACATCAGGAAATTTAAATTGACTGGAGGTAGCAGAGAGGTTCTGGGTGGATTTCCCACTGCTGGTGAGACACTGTGTGTGCAAAGGTCTAGGTGATCCTGCTGTGGCAGGGGGATTGGACTTAGATGATCTTTTGAGGTCCTTTTCAATCCCTAATGATTCTGTGATTCTATGAAAGAACACTTGACTTCGTGCTTCAGGGCTCTCTGTGCCAGCAGTGCTCGTGCTTGGGGTGGCCAAAGACTGCCTCCTTCTATGTATCTCTGCAGTAACACAGCTTTTCAAGGAGAGAAAGAAGAAAACATCTTATCCCAGCCATTGACCTATGAATTGTGTCAGGCAAACACAGGTGCTTCAGGGAATTCTAGTTCAGGTTATTATGAAGTACTGAGTAATTGCCTCTGTTTTATCTTCCTCACCTTCTCTGTTAATGACACAACCCATCCCCTTGGGATTTAAACCTATCAGTGTCAGTAAATCCAGGTAATTCTAATAATTTTAAACTTTTCTTTGCATTGTCAGAGTTATGGTCTAATCTTACTAGATAGCTGTATGATATGAGCAGACTGTGCTTTGGAAGATGGAGAATCTTGGTGAGGTTTGCCATGGAGTAAAGGCTTATTTGCATCTCCATTCTTCTGAATGTAAAATCTTCTTTCCACTCCCATGGGGATTTTCTACAGCTTTCTCTGCTACTTTCACTTTGCTTAGCTCAGATTAGAGTAAAATTCTTGAGACCAATATTTATCTATGTAGTTGAGACGTACTACTGATTGTAAAAGTCATATATAGCTGTAAACACCTCTAATTCCAATAACTTTAAACAAAATAGCGGTTTAACTAAGGTTGACAACAATTTTTTAAGATACAAATTACTTTCCCAATTTTACAGATGTTAAGTTGTGTGATTTACTCATGGTGATGCAGTGAACGTGTAATAAAGCCAGGAAATCCTTCCAAGACTCCAGTGAGGACATGAGCAAGCTCGTTTCTCAACAAAGAAGTATTTGCACCAAAAATAGAGCTCAGCCAAAAGTTATTTTTGTGTGGGTAGGAGATGGCTTCATTACATTTGTTAGTGTATGGAGGAAATTGTAAGTAAAAACCAACCAAGAACATTATTTCTGTGTCAAATTTTCATTTTGAATGTTGAGACTGTTTATTTTAATGTTTCCTCGTTTGTGCCTGTGATTTCCACCAGTGATTGTGTTAGAACAAGTTACACATTGAAGGTTGGAATCTTGTTTTTAATTTCATGCCCATCATTTCCAGAGACTACAGTATTTGTATTTGTTTCTAGTTCTAAACTGCTGCATGCTTTCCTCTGCGTGCCTCAAGAACTACTCTATGTCTTGTGATCGGTGTTAAGAAAAGGGATTTTATTTATGTTCTATTAAAGTGTTTGAGTGGAATATGATGTCTGAAGAGAGTGCAATATGCATTTAAGAGAAGAGGATAATTTTTAGTACCATTGAGTACCATGGTAGCACAAGCCAGCGTGGAAAGTTTCCTTTGCACTGGTAGTACTTGGGTTGTCTCTGGTCCTGGAGACCTGAATTTTGTGTTGTGCCAATACATATGGGTCATCTGTTTAGTGGATTTACTAGACACTTCACAGCGTGGCCTTCCTTGCTGTTCTGAGGCATTACATGACCCAGCTTTTTCAGTCCTGAATTTCAAGACATTGTTCTTTTGTGGTGGAATATATCAGGTGGGCAAAAGTTCTGAACCTTGATACAAACACATGCAAAGCATCCCTTTTTAAGAAAAGTTCTGCTGCTTATAAAGAATACGGTATGTCCATGAGGCAATGGCTAGATCAGCTTGGGAAGAAAACTTCAGAGGACTCAATCCACTAAGATGGAGATGTTTCTATTTGTTGAGTGTTACTATTGTTTACTCTTTTTTTTTAGCATATCCTTCAAAGGTGCTTTTTAAATCAAATTGGATCTATCGCAGTAGATACCCTGTAGAACGTGTTTGGTGCAATGATGTATGCTAAGGGGCCGTGTCTCCTAATGCAGCATGGAGCGCGAAAATGTGTCTATCACTTTATACATGTACTTTGGACATCTTCATTTTATTTATACACGTCCTTAGAAAAATGACACTTCTGGTGCTGCCAGCAAAGAACTGCTGTATTCCCATCCCAGAGACTTGAAGAAAAGTATTAAATTATGTAGACGCCGTGTGGAGTTCTAGTAGAACTAACAGTGCAAATTCGCACGATTTGCATGAGCGTGATTAATTTTTCAGTTAATGATCCTGCTTGTTATGCTTAGAGATTCCACATGTGCTTTGTATACAGCACAGAACCAAACAGAATATACATGTGGGAATGCTGCAAAAGCATACATATATGCAGTCTGTTTAAGGTCTTTGAATGAAATTCCTGGGAAATCTGCTTAAATGATAATATTATGGGCAAACACAAAATATCTGCAGGGACTGGCTAACGTGGTGCCAGGCAACTTGTCAACTGCAAGGCAGAACAGCAGAATTGCAAACTTTAGAAGCCATTTTAGCAACTGATAACCATGTGGCAAAGCTGCATTCATTTGGAATATGACCAGAAACAGAGAGAAGTGTGTAAGCACAATCAAGTATTTCCTCTGCCGTGTCTTATGTTTAATGGACCACACAAGGTTTTACCAGAAAAATCCCATTTCACAAATGTTTTAAATCCACAAATGCCTGGTGATGACACAGCCTTAAAAACTCAGCTTTTCAAATTCACCCTCCATCAAGAGGACATGTTCTCTGATGCATTATATCAGCAGCATTGATTTAAACAATGGGGAATTGATTACAAAATTGGATTCAAGATTGAACTCTGAGTGAATCCAGATCTGTGCTCAGACCTCAGTAGGGGCCAAAAGGTCTGGGATGGTTTTGGTTTGGGTAACAGAATCTCTGGTTATTCAGTGAGGTCCTGCTGCCACAGTAAGAGATGCTGTTTACGTAAGATTTAAATGAAAATTAGTCTGGGCAGGTTTTATGAGCAATCAGGTTTGACTGCGTGGCGTCTACATGATATACGTGTCCCGCTAACCCTTAGTCACCTTTGATAACACAAGTGTTTGTAACACCTCCATGCGATTTCTGCAGGTGTATTAATGGTAAAAAAGAAGACTAGGGAAGGTGTGGGCCCCTTCAGAAAGGAAACAGGTGATATGGTCACAAGTGACATGGAAAAGGCTGAAGTTCACAATGACTTCTTTACCTCAGTCTTCACTGCAAAGGCCTCCAGCCACACTCCTGGAGTCATGGACTGGAAGGAAGAACTGCCCATCATAAGTGAAGATCTGGTTCGTGATCACCTGAAGAACCTGAAAGTGTTCAAGCCCATGGGACTGACGGGATACACCCATGGGTCCTGAGAGAACTGGCAGATGAGGTTGCTAAACCCCTCTCCATTATATTCCAAAAGTCATGGCAGTCTGGGGAAGTCCCCACTGACTGGAAAAGGGGAAACATAACTCCTGTTTTCAGAAAGGGTAGGAAGGAGGAGCCAGGGAAATACAGGCTGATCAGCCTCACCTCTGTGCCCGGTAAGATCATGGAGCAGATCCTCCTGGAGGCACTACTGAGACAGGAGAATTGTGAAGGGTTGATTGGGTACAATCAGCATGGCTTCACCAAGGGCAGGTCCTGCCTGACCAACCTGGTGGCCTTCTATGAACAGGTCACAACATTAATGGATGAGGTGCAATGAGGGTCATTTTCCTGGACCTGAGCAAAGCCTTTGACACTGTCCCACACCACATTCTGGTCTCCAAGCTGGTGGAACATGGGTTTGATG